>CM053786.1:443696798-444346798 GCA_028749045.1 Cupressus sempervirens | reverse complement strand
AGGGCATGACTAACCACTGATAAAGACCCTCCTTGGTCTTGAAGGACATTTTCAACTCATCTCCTTCTTGAATCTGTATCTGGTGATAACCACTCTTGAGATCTATCATTGTGAAGTACTGAGCTCTACTCAAGCATTCCATAAGATCGTCCATTCCTAGCAAAGGAAACCGATAATTGATGGTTATCCTATTTATAGCTCTAGAGTCTGTACATATCCTCCACTCTCCATCCTTTTTTTGGTGCCAATATTGCAGCTACTGCATATGGACTCAGGCTCTCCTGAATCAAGCCCTTCCTCAATTGCTCCTAAACCTATCTGTTTAACTCCTCTGTTTCAGTAGGAGTCATCCTGTGAGCAGCCTTGTTAGGCAAATGAGCTACTAGAATTAGATCTATCTGATGACTAATTTTCCTTATTGGTGGAAATCCTTCTAGAACATTATCAGAGATAATATCTCCAAATTCACTTAGTAAATCTAAAACTTCAAGTGGTATGTCACTACTACCTTCTTTATCTTTCCTAGGAATCAAAGCATAGCACATATATTGATGTTTCATTCCATCTAAAAACTTCCTTCCATCAACAAGACAAATCCTAGCACTGCTACATACCTTTTCACCTTCCCTTTTCATGGCCTTGAGTTTGTGGTGAATGCCATCCTTTGTTAGAGAATATGTGTTTGCATGACCATCATGTACTGCATGTCTATCAAACTGCCATGGTCTACCCAATAATAGATGGAAAACATCCATTGGAATAACATCACAGAGAACTTCATCATGGTAACTCCCAATTTTGAATTTCATGAGACATTTTTCACTTACCAGGACCTTATGATCATCTTTTACCCAAGCAATCTGATAGGGCACGGGATGTCTCTCCCTTTTGAGCTTTAGTTTAGAGACCATCTCTTCTGATACCAAGTTATCAGTGCTACCACCATCAATGATCAGGTCACAAAATTTATCCTCCCACTTGCATCTGGTACAGAACAAACTCCTCCTTTGTCCTAGTTCAATCTCACCACTTAGTAGGACCCTTTCATTCACCAAGGTCTCTCCTCTTTCTACATCCTCTAAATGTGATGATTGTGCATCCTCATCCACATGAACAACCCTAGCTTGGCCCTCAACTCTCCTATCTGTCCTTCATTATCATTGAGGGCATTCAAAGGCATGATGATCTTCTTCATTGCAATGGAAATAGGTACCATGGAAGCCTCCCTTTCCTTGTCCATGTCCTCTACCTCTTCCTCTCTAATTTCCAAAGTCTTGATCACGAGAGCGGTTGAAACCCTCATTCCTCTGGTTCTTGCTAGTACCCACATCTTCATTTTTCTTCTGAGTTTCATTTCAACCTCTAGATGACCTACCACTTCCCCTTCCTCCTTGACCACGCCCTCTTTATCTCCCTTCAAACCTCTTATTCAGCTTCTCTTCAACTCGTAGGGAAAACTAGTATGCCTCTTCAATGCTGGTCATTCTTACCAGACTTAATTTCTCTTGGATGCTAGGTCGCAACCCACTGATATAATGAGCAACCTACTCCTTATTTTCTTCTGCATGCCCTGCTCTAATCAAAAGTCAATAAAAATCCTTTGTATATTCTTGGACTGATCTTCCTACTTTCTTTAGCCCATGCATCTTCTTAAACAAATCAAGCTCGTAGTCCAAAGGAATGAACTGCTTCTTTAATTTGTCCACCATGCGATCCCACCTTGTGATCTTCTCCTTTCCTCTTCTATTTCTTTCCAATTGAACCTCTTGCCACAATATTTTGACATGGCCTTTCAGTTTGGCCTTTGCAAACTTAACATTATCTGGGTCCCTGATATCCTCATACTCAAAGTATTCTTCCAGTTTATTGATCCAGTCGATCAACTCATCTAGTTTCAGATTTCTTGAAAATACACCCACATCAATTGTAGGTCTTTTCCCAAATTTAGTAATGGCCCTGAAAAGCCTTTCCTCTGCCTAATTCAGAACTTCCCTGTCAAATTCCCCTTTTGTTCCAATTTCTTCTTCTCCATTGTCATCCTCATTGTCGTCGCCTACGACAATATTTGTTCCTCTACGGAGCTGCTCCTGCAATCCTTGTACCTGCCTTTGTAGGGCTCCCACCTCCTCAGGATTAAAATCTCTAGCCCTTCCACCACACTCTCCTCATGGAGGCATCTTCTTAACTCAAACCCACAACCACACAGTCCTGGTGCAAACTACCTCACAGTCGGTGCTCTGTCTACACACCTAGGAAAACCAGCTCTGATACCACTTGATGGGGACACAACCCTCACACAGAATGGACACAATAGGAAAAGGGAAATTGTACTAACTATGAAAATAAGCTAGTATATTTAGTACAAAGAAAATAGACTTCAAAACATGCCTTAAGGGCTTACAAAAACATAAATCTGGAGAAAATTTCTCCTTTCAGTAGCTCCTCTCAAACTCCACTCCGAACTGCCTTTTACAATGCCAGAAATGTTGTTAAATAGACCCTGAAGGGTTAAGGACTAGGAATACATTCTAGAAAGTGCTAGTAGGCATCCACTGACCAAGTAGAAGGCTCCAAAAGCCACGTTAGAAGTTGGTGCAAATCTAGAAGAATCCAAAAATGGTAACCAAACTTTCGGGAGGCATAACTTTTGAACCGTAGCTCCGATTGACAAACCGTTTACATTTTTGAAAAGCTCTCGAAGACATCTATAGCCCTATGGACCAGCTTTTCTCATCCCCCATTTTAATCCCTTTTTGAGATCATTTAATGCCCCTAACCTGACTTTGAAGCATTCTTAGGAGGTCTCTGAAACTCGATAAACTATGATAACTTTCAAACTGTGGGGCCTTTTGACCTAATTCTTTTTCTGGAATGCTCTAAATTACAATTACATTCATCTAGCCAATTTACACCTCTTAGTTCATGAAAATGATGGCTCAATTACATACTCCTATTTTTTTGGCATTTTCACATATCTGAAGGTGTTCAAATACTCTATCCTAGAGCACTGATAGAGGAACTGTGAGAGTTGGAACCTTTATTTGACCCAAATGGGTATCCAAAAATGAAAACACATGAAACCGAAACTAAGTCTAAGTACATTTTTTTTGGGTGACACAGGATTGTGCTTATACCTCTGGATGCTCTTGCATTAGACACCCAGGGTAGATTGAAAAGTGACCCTGTCACTTTATGAATGGTATAGGAAATAACAAATGGGAAACCTCAACTACTGAAATTCAAGTTGAGTCCTCTATTGTTTGTCCTTTCCACTTGACCAAATACTCATCATACTGCCTATTTCTGGTGCTCCTACCCACATGATGATCTAGAATGTCTTCTATCTCCTCCTTCTTAGAAGCAGGAATTGGACATGGCTCTAACATTAGTTCCTCATCTGCACCATCATCATGATACTCTGTTAAGTCTGCAATGTTGAAAATAGGAGAAATATAAACACCATCTGGAAGCTCCACCTCATATGCATTTCCTCAGTCATGTTTCTTCAGAATTTTGTAGGGGCCAAATTTCTTCATTTTCAGCTTGTTATAAGTACCGGTTGGAAATCTTTCTTTTCGTAGGTGTACCATGACTAGATCCCCTACTTGGAATTCCTTATGTCTTCTCCTTTGATCAACCCTAGCTTTATACTCTTGATTCATCTTGGTAATGTGTGCTTGAACCTCCTCATGTATACGCTTGATATGTTCAACAAATTCTTCAGCTTCAACACTTGTCCTTTCCCCTTGCTCTATCTTCCTCAATTTTGGTGCAGTCCTTGGGCTACTTCCATATACAATGTGGAATGGTGATCTACTCGTAGTCCTATTTATAGAGTTATTGTAAGAAAACTTGGCTTGTGGTAGAATCAAATTCCACCCCTTGGGCTTATCCCCAACTAAACATCTCAAACAATTGCCCAGACTTCTATTTACCACTTCTGCTTGGCCATCAGTCTATGGGTGATGTGTGGAAATAAATTTCAAGTCTGTTCTCAACTTTTTCCATAATATCCTCTTGAAATACCCCTCAAATATAGTATCTTTGTTAGAAACTATACTCCTTGGAAGACGATGTAGTCTTACCACCTCTCTGAAAAACAAGTCTGCAATATGGACAGCATCATGAGTCTTGTGGCATGGAATGAAATGTGACATTTTGGAGAACCTATCAACCACCACAAATACTGAGTCATTACCCATTTGTGTCATTGGAAATCCAAGAGCAAAATCCATACTTATGTCCTCCCATGGCCTTGATGGAATAGGCAATGGCTAATATAGTCCAGTATTGTGACTAAATCCCTTGGCAACTTGACAAACCTGGCAACTCTGTATAAACTTCTTCACATCCTGTGAAATCTGAGGCCAAAAATAATGTTCTCTAAGAATTGAAATGGTCTTATCTTGACCAAAATGTCCTACCATCCCTCCACTATGTTTCTCCTTAATCAGATTTTCCCTCATGAAACTCTTTGGAATGCACAATTGACTACCCTTGAAC
This sequence comes from Cupressus sempervirens, assembly GCA_028749045.1. Classification (NCBI taxonomy): domain Eukaryota; kingdom Viridiplantae; phylum Streptophyta; class Pinopsida; order Cupressales; family Cupressaceae; genus Cupressus; species Cupressus sempervirens. The sequence continues at coordinate 444,342,295 of CM053786.1, read as the reverse complement.
AACATGCCATCCTGAATCAAATAGTCTAACCACTTGGTTCTATCTAAAGCAACAGGCTCTTTAAAAGATTTTCATGCTTTAGCAAAATCAAGATCCTTACGATACAAATTCTTGAGTTCATCAAACCCAACTACTTCAATCTACATTACTGTAAGCAACAACTGTCCCCTACTTAGTCCATCTACAACCCTGTTAGATTTTCCACTTCTATGCTTCAACCCAAATGTATAACTCTGCAAGAACTCTACCCACTTCATATGCCTTTGATTCAATTTAACTTGGCTATTTAGTTATTGTAATGCCTGGTGATCAGTATACAAAACAAATTCCTTTGGCAATAAATAATGCCTTCATTTCTTTAAGGCCTGAACTATTGCATAGAACTCTTGATCATAAACATAATACTTCTTCTTTGCATCGTTCAATTTTTTACTAAAATATGCAATAGGCTTACCTTCTTGGCTTAATACATCCCCAATAGCACTGCCACTAGCATCACAATCCACCTGGAACACCTTTCTAAAATCTGGAAGTGCCAACACAAGTTGTTTTGTCACCTTCTTCTTCAGAAATTCAAAACTTCTCACAGCTACTATAGCCCATATGAACTCTTTTCTATCCCATCTTATTATGTCAGTTAGGGGTACACATATGCCACTAAAATTCCTAATAAACTTCCTATAAAAACTAACCAGACCATGAAATGATCTTACCTTAGTAGCAGACTTGGAGTAGGCCATTCCAAGATGGCTTTTACCTTCTCTGGATCCATTTTGAGACCTTCCAGTGGTATAACAAACCCCAAATAGACTAACTCTCTTTTTGCAAAGATACACTTCTTCAAATTAATTAATATTTTCTCTTCCCTTAACCATTCAAGGAAACTATAAATATGCAATAAATGTTCTTCCAGAGTCTTGCTGAAAATTAAAATATCATCCAAATAGACAATAACAAATTTTCCCAAGAACTTCTTAAGTACCTCATTCATAAGCCGCATGAAGGTGCTTGGGGTGTTTGTCAATCCAAAGGGCATGACTAACCACTCATAAAGACCCTCCTTGGTCTTGAAGGCCATTTTCCACTTATCTCCTTCTCGAATCCATATCTGGTGATAACCACTCTTTAGATCTATCTTTCTGAAGTACTGAGCTTCACTCAAGCAGTCCATAAGATCATCCATTCTTGGCAAAGGAAACCGATATTTGATGGTTATCCTATTTATAGCTCGAGAGTCTGTACACATCCTCTACTCTCCATTTTTTTTGATGCCAATACTGTAGGTACTACACATGGACTCAAGCTCTCCCAAATCAAGCCCTTCCTCAATAGCTCATGAACTTGTCTATTTAGCTCCTCTATTTCAGTAGGTGTCATCTTGTGAGCAACCTTGTTAGACAAACTAGCTCCTGGAATTAGATCTATCTGATGACTAATTTTCCTTACTAGTGGCAATCCTTCTAGAACATTATCAGAGATAATTTCTCCAAATTCACCTAGTAAATCTGAAACTTCAAGTGGTATTTCACTACTACCTTCTTTATCTTTCCTAGGAATCAAAGCATAGCACATATGCTGATGTTTCATTCAATCTAAAAACTTCCTTCCATCAAAAAGAAAAATCCTAGCACTACTACATATCTTTTCACCTTCCCTTTTCATGGGCTTCAGTTTGTGGCAAACACCATCCTTTGTTAGAGAATATGTGTTTGCATGACCATTATTGACTACATGTCTATGAAACTGCCATGGTCTACCCAACAATAGATGGAAAACATCCATTGGAATAACATCATAGAGAAATTCATCATGGTAACTCCCAATTTTTAATTTCATGAGACATTGTTCACTTACTAGGACCTTATGATCATCTTTTACCCAAGCAAACCGATAGGGCTGGGGATGTCTCTCCCTCTTGAGCTTCAACTTAGAGACCATCTCTTCTAATACCAAGTTATTAGTGCTACCACCATTAATGATCACGTCACAACATTTATCGTCACACTTGCTTTTGGTACGAAACAAACTTCTCCTTTGTCCTTGCTCAATCTCACCACCTAGTAGGACCTTTTCATTCACCAAGGTCTATCCTCTTTCAGCATCCTTTGAATGTGATGATTGTGCGTGCTCATCCACATGAGAAACCCTAGCTTGGCCCTTAGCTCTCCTATCTGTCCTTCCTTGTCATTGAGGGCATTCAAAGGGACAATGACCTTCTTCATTGCAATTGAAACAAGTACCATGGAAGCCTCCCCTTCCTTGTCCACATCCTCTACCTCTTTCTCTCTGATTTTTAAAGTCTTGATCACGAGAGCGGTTGAAACCCTCATTCCTTTGGTTTCTGCTAGTACCCACATCTTCATTTTTCTTTTGGGTTTCATTATGACCTTCTGATGACCTACCACTTCTCCTTCCTCCTTGACCATGCCCTCTTTGTCTACCTTCAAACCTCTTATTCAACTTCTCTTCAACTCATAGGACAAACTGGTATGCCTCTTCAATGTTGGTCATTCTTACCAGACTTAATTCCTCTTGGATGCTAGGTTGCAACCCACTGATATAATGAGAAACCTACTCCTTATTTGCTTCTACATGCCTTGCTCTAATCAAAAGTCGATAAAACTCCTCTATATATTCTTGGACTGATATTCCTGCTTACTTTAGCCCATGCATCTTCTTAAACAAATCAAGCTTGTAGTCCACAGGAATGAACTGCTTCTTTAATTTGTCCACCATGCGATCCCACCTTGTGATCTTCTCCTTTCCTCTTCTATTTCTTTCCAATTGAACCTCTTGCCATCAAATTTTGGCATGGCCTTTCAGTTTGGCCTTTGCAAACTTAACCCTATCTGGGTCCCTGATAGCCTCATACTCAAGGTATTTTTACAATTCATTGATCCATTCAATCAACTCATCTAGTTTCAGATTTCCTGAAAAATACACCCACATCAATTGTAGGTCTTTTCCAAAATTTAGTAATGGCCCTAAAAAGCCTTTCCTCTACTTGATTCAGAACTTCCCTGTCAAATTCCCCTTCTGGTCCAATTTCTTCTTCTCCATTGTCATCCTCACTGTCGTCACCTGTGGCAACATTTGTTCCTCTACGGAGCTCCTCTTGCAATGCTTGTACCTACATTTGGAGGGCTCTAACCTCCTTAGGATTAATAGCTCTAGCCGTTCCACCACGCTCTCGTCATGGAGGCATCTTCTTAACTCAAACTCAAAACCACATAGTCCTGGTGCAAACTGCGTCATAGTCAGCGCTCTGTCTACACACTCAGGAAAACCAGTTCTGATACCACTTGATGGGGACACAACCCTTGCACAAAATGGACACAACAGGAAAATGGAAATTATATTAACTATGAAAATAATCTAGTACATTCAGTATAGAGAAAATAGAATTCAAAACATGCCCTAAGGGCTTACAAGAACATAAATCTGCAGAAAATTTTGCCTTTCAGTACCCCCTCTCAAACTCCACTCCGAACTACCTTTTACAATGCCAGAAATGTCCTTAAACAGACCCCAAAGGGTTAAGGACTAGGAATACATTCTAGAAAGTGCTAGTAGGCATCCACTGACCAAGTAGAAGGCTCTAGAAGCCCTATTAGAAGTTGGTGCAAATCTAGAAGAATCCAAAAATGGTAACCGAACTTTCGGGAGGCATAACTTTTCAACAGTAGTTTCGATTGACGAACAGTTTACATATTTGGAAAGCTATTGAAGCACTCTATAGCCCTATGGACCAGCTTTTCTCATCCTCCATTTTTAAGCCATTTTCAAGGTCATTTAATTCCCCTAACCTTACTTTGTAGCATTCTTAGGAGGTCTCCAAAACTCAAAAAATTGCGATAACTTTAAAACCGGAGGGCCTTTTGACCTGATTCTTTTTCTGGAATGCTCTAAATTACAATTACATTCATTTGGCCAATTTACACCTCTTAGTTCACCAAAATGATGGCTCAATTACATACTCCTATTTTTTTGGCATTTACACGTATCCCAAGGTGTTCAAATACTCTATCCTAGAACACTGATAGTGGAACTTTGAGAGTTGGAACCTTTATTTGACCCAAGTGGGTATCAAGAAATGAAAACACATGAAACAAAAACTAAGTCTTGTACATTTTTTTTGGGTGACACAGGATTGCCCTTATACCTCTAGATGCTCCTACATCAGACAACTAGGGTAGATTGAAAAGTGACCCTGTCACTTTATGAATGTTAGAGGAAATCCCAAATGGGAAACCTCAGCTGCTAAAATCTAGGTTGAGTTCTTGATCAACCGTCCTTTCCACTTGATCAAATACTCTTCATACTGCATATTTCTGGTGCTCCTACCCACACGATGATCTAGAATGTCTTCTATCTCCTCCTTATTAGAAGCAAGAATTAGACATGGCTCTAACATTAGTTCCTCATCTGCACCATCATCATGATGCTCTGTGAAGTCTGCAATGTTGAAAATAGGAGAAATATGAACACCATCTGGCAGCTCCACCTCATATGCATTTCCTGAGTCATGTTTCTTAAAAATTTTGTAGGGGCCAAATTTCTTCATTTTCAGCTTGTTATAAGTACTGGCTGGAAATATTTCTTTTGTAAGTGTACCATGACTAGATCACCTACTTGGAATTCCTGTCTTCTCCTTTGATCAGCCCTAGCTTTATATTCTTGATTCATCTTGGTAATGTGTGCTTGAGCCTCCTCATGTAGATGCTTGATATGTTCAGCAAATTCTTCAGCTTCAGCACTTATCTTTTCCCCTTGCTCTATCTTCCTCAATTCTGGCACAATCCTTGGGCTACTTCCATATATAATGTGGAATGGTGATCTACCCATACTCCTATTTATAGAGTTATTGTAATAAAATTCAGCTTGTGGTAAAATCAAATCCCACCCCTTGGGCTTATCCCCAACTAAACATTTCAGCAAATTGAGCAGAATTCTGTTTACCACTTCTGTTTGGTCGTCAGTCTGTGGGTGATATGTGGAACTGAATTTCAAGTCTGTTCTCAAGTTTTTCCGAAATTTTCTCTAGAAATACCCCACAAATTTAGTATCTTTTTCAGAAACTATACTCCTTGGAAGACCATGTAGTCTTACCACCTCTCTGAAAATCAAGTCTGAAATATGGACAACATCATGAGTCTTGTGGCATGGAATGAAATGTGCCATTTTGTAGAACCTATCAACCACCACAAATACTGAGTCATTACAACTTTGTGTCCTTGGCAATCCAAGAACAAAATCCATACTTATGGCCTCCCATGGCCTTGATGGAATAGACAATGGCTGATATAGTCCAGTATTGTGACGAAATCCCTTGGAAACTTGACAAACCTAGCAACTATGTACAAACTTCTTCACATCCTGTGAAATTTGAGGCCAAAAATAATGTTTTCTAAGAATGGAAATGATCTTATCTCAACCAAAATGTCCTGCCATCCCTCCAATGTGTTTCTCCTTAATCATATTTTTCCTCATGGATCTCCTTGGAATGCACAATTGACTACCCTTGACCAACATGCCATCCTGAATCAAATAGTCTAACCACTTGGTTCTATCTATAGCAACAAGCTCTTTACAAGCTTTCCATGCTTCAGCAAAATTAGGATCCTCAGGGTACAAATTCTTGAGTTCATCAAACCCAACTAATTCAATCTGCATTACTGTAAGCAACAAATGTCTCCTACTTAGTGCATCTGCAACCTTGTTAGATTTTTCACTTCTATGCCTCAACACAAATGTATAACTCTGCAAGAACTCTACGCACTTCATATGCATCTGACTCAATTTACCTTGGCTATTTAGGTATTTTAATGCCTGGTGATCAGTATAAGAAAAAATTCCTTTGGCAATAAATAATGCCTCCATTTCTTTAAGGCCTGAACTATTGCATAGAACTCTTGATCATAAACAGAATACTTCTTCTTTGTGTCATTCAATTTTTCACTAAAATATGCAATAGGCTTACCTTCTTGGCTTAATATAGCCCCAATAGCACTGCCACTAGCATCACAATCCACCTAGAACACCTTTCTAAAATTTGGAAGTGCCAACACAGGTTGTTCTGTCACCTTTTTCTTCAGCAATTCAAAACTTCTCGTAGCTTTTCCAGTCCATTTGAACTCTTTTCTATCCCCTCTTATTGTGTCAGTTAGGGGTGCACATATGCCACTAAAATTCTTAATAAACTTCCTGTTAAAACTAACTAGACCATGAAATGATCTTACCTCAGTAGCAGACCTTGGAGTAGGCCTTTCCAAGATGGCTTTTACCTTCTCTGGATCCATTTTGAGACCCTCAGGTGATATAACAAACCTCAAATAGACTAAGTCCCTTTTTGCAAAGATACACTTCTGCAAATTAATTAACAGTTTCTCTTCCCTTAACCTTTCAAGGACACTACGAATATGCAATAAATGTTCTTCCAAAGTCTTGCTGAAAATTAAAATATCATCCAAATAGACAATAACCAAATTTCCCAAGAACTTCTTAAGTACCTCATTGATAAGCCGCATGAAGGTGCTTGGGGTGTTTGTCAATCCAAATGGCATGACTAACCACTCATAAAGACACTCCTTGGTCTTGAAGGCCATTTTCCACTCATCTCCTTCTCGAATCTGTATTTGGTGATAACCACTCTTTAGATCTATCTTTGTGAAGTACTGAGCTCCACTCAAGCAGTCCATAAGATCATCCATTCTTGGCAAAGGAAACCGATATTTGATGGTTATCCTATTTATAGTTCGAGAGTCTGTACACATCCTCCACTCTCCATCTTTTTTTGGTGCCAATATTGTAGGTACTACAGATGGACTCAGGCTCTCCCAAATCAAGCCCTTCCTTAATAGCTCCCAAACCTGTCTATTTAGCTCCTCTATTTCAGTAGGAGTCATCCTATGAGAAACTTTGTTAGGAAAACTAGCTCCTAGAATTAGTTCTATCTGATGACTAATTTGCCTTACTGGTGGCAATCCTTTTGGAACATTATCAGAGATAATATCTCCAAATTCACCTAGTAAATTTGAAACCTCAAGTGGTATTTCACTACTACCTTCTTTATCTTTCCTAGGAATCAAAGCATAGCACATACGCTGATGTTTGATTCCATCTAAAAACTTCTTTCCATCAACAAGACAAATCCTAGCACTGCTACATACCTTTTCACCTTCCCTTTTCATGGGGTTAAGTTTGTGGTGAATGCCATCCTTTGTTAGAGAATATGTGTTTGCATGACCATCATGTACTGCATGTCTATGAAACTACCATGGTCTACCCAACAATAGATGGAAAACATCCATTGGAATAACATCAAAAAGAACTTCATCATGGTAACTCCCAATTTTGAATTTCACGAGACATTGTTCACTTACCAGGACCTTATGATCATCTTTTACCAAAGCAATCCGATAGGGCTGGGGATGTCTCTCCCTCTTGAGCTTCAGCTTAGAGACCATCTCTTCTGATACCAAGTTATCAGTGATACTTCCATAAATGATCACGTCACAACATTTATCCTCACACTTGCATCTGGTATGGAACAAACTCCTCGTTTGTCCTGGTTCAATCTCACCACTTAGTAGGACCCTTTTATTCACCAAGTTCTCTCCTCTTTCAACATTTTTTGAATGTGATGATTATGCATGCTCATCCACATGAGCAACCCTAGCTTGGCCCTCAGCTCTCCTATCTGTCCTTCCTTGTCGTTGAGGGCATTCAAAGGCACGATGAGCTTCTTCATTACAAGGGAAATAGGTACCAAAAAAGCCTCCCCTTCCTTATCCATGTCCTCTACCTCTTCCTCTCTAATTTCCAAAGTCTTGATCATGGGAGCGGTTGAAACCCTCATTCCTTTGGTTCCTGATAGTACTCACACCTTTTTTTTTTTTTTTTGAGATTCATTTCAACCTCCAGATGACCTATCGCTTCTCCTTCCTCCTTGACCACATCCTCTTTGTCTCTCTTCAAACCTCTTATTTAGCTTCTCTTCAACTGATAGGGCAAACTGGTATGCCTCTTCAACGCTGGTCATTCTTATCCGACTTAATTCCTCCTAGATGCTAGGTCGCAACCCACTGATATAATGAGAAACCTTCTCCTTATTTTCTTCTGCATGCCCTGCTCTAATCAAAAGTTGATAAAAATCCTCTGTATATTCTTGGACTGATCTTCCTACTTGCTTTAGCCCATGCATCTTCTTAAACAAATCAAGCTCATAGTCCAGAGGAATGAACTGCTTCTTTAATTTGTCCACCATGCGATCCCACCTTGTGATCTTCTCCTTTCCTCTTCTGTTTCTTTCTAATTGAACCTCTTGCCACCAAATTTTTGCATGGCCTTTCAGTTTGGTCTTGGAAAACTTAACCCTATCGAGGTCCCTGATATCCTCATACTCAAAGTATTCTTCTAGTTCATTGATCCAGTCGATCAACTCATCTAGTTTTAGATTTCCTGAAAATACACCCACATCAATTGTAGGTCTTTTCCCAAATTTAGTAATGGACCCAAAATGCCTTTCCTCTACCTGATTCAGAACTTCCCTGTCAAATTCCCCTTCTGGTCCAATTTCTTCTTCTCCATTGTCATTCTCATTGTCGTCACTAGCGGCAACATTTGTTCCTCTATAGAGCTCCTCCTACAATGCTTGTACTTGCCTTTGGAGGGCTCTAACCTCCTTAGGATTAACAGCTCCAACCCTTCCACCACACTCTCTTCATGGAGGAATCTTCTTAACTGAAACCCACAACCACATAGTCCTGGTGCAAACTGCCTTACAGTCGGCGCTCTGTCTACACACTTAGGAAAACCAGCTTTGATACCACTTGATGGGGACACAACCCTCACACAAAATGGACACAACAGGAAAAGGGAAATTGTATTGACTATGAAAATGAGCTAGTACATTCAGTACAGAGAAAATAGACTTCAAAACATGTGCTAAGGGCTTACAAGAACATAAATCTAGAGAAAATTTCTCCTTTCAGTACCTCCTCTCAAACTCCACTCTGAATTGCCTTTTACAATGCCAAAAATGTCCTTAAATAGACCCCGAAGGGTTAAGGAGTAGGAATACATTCTAGAAAGTGCTAGTAGGCATCCACTGACCAAGTAGAAGGATCCAGAAGTCGCGTTAGAAGTTGGTACAAATCTAAAAGAATCCAAAAATGGTAATCGAACTTTCGGGAGGGATAACTTTTGAACTGTAGCTCCGATCGACGAACCGTTTACATTTTTGAAAAGCTCTCAAAGTGCTCTATAGCCTTATGGATCAGCTTCACACATCCCATATTTTTTGGCCCTTTTAAAGGTCATTCAATGCCCCTAACTTGACTTTGAAGCATTCTTAGGTGGTCTCCAAAACCAAAAAAATTGTGATAACTTTCGAACCCTGGGGCCTTTTGACCTGATTCTTTTTCTGGAATGCTCTAAATTACAGTTACATTCATCTGGCCAATTTACACCTCTTAGTTCACCAAAATGATGGCTCAATTACATACTCCTATTTTTTGGCATTGAGATGTATGCCAAGGTGTTCAAATACTCTATCCTAGAACACTGATAGTGGAACTGTGAGAGTTGGAACCTTTATTTGACCCAAATGGGTATCCAGAAATGAAAACACATGAAACAAAAACTAAGTCTAAGTAAATTTTTTTTGGGTGACATAGGATTGCCCTTATACCTCTGGATGCTCCTGCATCAGACACCCAGGGTAGATTGAAAAGTGACCTTGTCACTTTATGAATGGTAGAGGAAATTCCAAATGGGAAACCTCAGCTACTGAAATCCAGGTTGAGTCCTCTATTGTTCGTCCTTTCCACTTGACCAAATACTCTTCATACTACCTATTTCTGGTGCTCCTACCCACATGATGATCTAGAATGTCTTTTATCTCCTCATTCTTATAAGCAGGAATTGGACATTTCTCTAACATCAGTTCCTCATCTGCACCATCATCATGATACTTTGTTAAGTCTGCAATGTTGAAAATAGGAGAAATATGAACACCATCTATCAGCTCCACCTGATATGCATTTCTTGAGTCATGTTTCTTCAGAATTTTGTAGGGGCCAAATTTTTTCATTTTCAGCTTGTTATAAGTACTGGCTAGAAATCTTTTTTTTTGTAACTGTACCATGACTAGATCCCCTACTTGGAATTCCTTATCTCTTCTCCTTTGATCAGCGCTAGCTTTATACTCTTGATTCATCTTGGTAATGTGTGCTTGAACCTCCTCATGTAGATGCTTGATATGTTCAGCAAATTCTTCAGCTTCAACACTTGTCCTTTCCCCTTGCTCTATCTTCCTCAATTTTGGTGCAGTCCTTGGGCTACTTCCATATACAATGTGGAATGGTGATCTACCCGTACTCCTATTTATAGAGTTATTTTAAGAAAACTCAACTTGTGGTAGAATCAAATCCCACCCTTTGGGCTTATCAACAACTAAACATCTCAGCAAATTGCCCAGGCTTCTATTTACCACTTTTGTTTGGTCGTCAGTCTGTGGGTGATGTGTGGAACTAAATTTCAAGTTTTTTCTCAACTTTTTCCATAATGTCCTTCAGAAATACCCCACAAATTTATTGTCTCTGTCAAAAACTATACTCCTTGGAAGACCATGTAGTCTTACCACCTCTTTGAAAAATAAGTCTGCAATATGGAAAACATCATGAGTCTTGTGGCATGGAATAAAATGTGCCATTTGGGAGAACCTATCAACCACCACAAATACAAAGCAACAACTATCTCCTACTTAGTGCATATGCAACCTTGTTAGATTTTCCACTTCTATGCTTCAACACAAATGTATAACTCTGCAAGAACTCTACCCGCTTCATATGCCTCTGATTTAATATACCTTGGTTATTAGGTATTGTAATGCCTAGTGATCAGGATACAAAACAAATTCCTTTGGCAATAAATAATGCCTTCATTTCTTTAAGGCCTGAACTATTGCATAGAACTCTTGATAATAAACAAAATACTTATTCTTTGCATCATTCAATTTTTTACTAAAATATGCAATAGGCTTACCTTCTTGGCTTAATACAGCCACAATAGCACTGCCACTAGCATCACAATCCACCTAGAACACCTTTCTAAAATTTGGAAGTGCCAACATAGGTTGTTCTGTCACTTTCTTATTCAGCAATTCAAAACATGTTGCAGCTGCTGCAGTCCATTTGAACTCTTTTCTATCCCCTCTTATTGTGTCAGTTAGGGGTGCACATATGCCACTAAAATTCTTAATAAACTTCTTGTAAAAACTAACTAGACCATGAAATGATCTTACCTCAGTAGTAGACCTTGGAGTAGGCCATTCCAAGATGGCTTTTACCTTCTCTGGATCCATTTTGAGACCTTGAGGTGATATAACAAATCCCAAATAGACTAACTCCCTTTTTGCAAAGATACACTTCTTCAAATTAATTAATAGTTTCTCTTCCCTTAACCTTTCAAGGACACTACAAATATGCAATAAATGTTCTTCCAAAGTCTTGCTAAAAATTAAAATATCATCCAAATAGACAATAACAAATTTTCCCAAGAACTTCTTAAGTACCTCATTCATAAGCCGCATGAAGGTGCTTGGGGAATTTGTCAATCCAAAGGGCATGAATAACCACTCATAAAGACCCTCCTTGGTCTTGAAGGCAATCTTTTACTCATCTCCTTCTCGAATCTATATCTGGTGATAACCACTCTTGAGATCTATCTTTGTGAAGTACTGAGCTCCACTCAAGCAGTCCATAAGATCATCCATTCTTGGCAAAGGAAATTGATATTTGATGGTTATCCTATTTATAGTTCGAGAGTCTGTACACATCTTCCACTCTCCATATTTTTTTGTTGCCAATATTGCAGGTACTACACATGGACTCAGGCTCTCCCAATTCAAGCCCTTCCTCAATAGCTCCTAAACCTGTCTATTTAGCTCCTCTATTTCAGTACAAGTCATCCTATGAGCAGCCTTGTTAGGAAAACTAGCTCCTGGAAGTAGATTTATCTGATGAATAATTTTCCTTACTGGTTGCAATCCTTTTAAAAAATTATCAGAGATAATATCTCCAAATTCACCTAGTAAATCTTAAACTTCAAGTGGTATTTCACTACTACCTTCTTTATCTTTCCTAGGAATCAAAGCATAGCACATACGCTGATGTTTCATTCCATCTAAAAACTTCCTTCCATGAACAAGACAAATCTTAGCACTGCTACATACCTTTTAACCTTCCCTTTTCATGGGCTTTAGTTTGTGGCAAACGCCATCCTTTTTTAGAGAATATGTGTTGGCATGACCATCATGTACTGCATGTCTATCAAATTGCCATGGTCTACCCAACAATAGATGTAAAACATCCATTGGAATAACATCACAGAGAACTTCATCATGGTAACTCTCAATTTTGAATTTCACAAGACAATGTTCACTTACCAGGACCTTATGATCATCTTTTACCCAAGCAATCTGATAGGGCTGGGGATGTCTCTCCATCTTGAGCTTCAGGTTAGAGACCATCTCTTCTGATACCAAGTCATCAGTGCTACCACCATCAATGATCATGTCACAACATTTATCCTCACACTTGCATCTGGTACAGAACAAACTCCTCCTTTGTCTTGTTCCAATCTCACCACTTAGTAGGACCCTTTCATTCACCAAGGTCTCTCCTCTTTTTGCATCCTCTGAATGTGATGATTGTGCATCCTCATCCACATGAGCAACCCTAGCTTGGCTCTTAGCTCTCCTATTTGTCCTTCCTTGTCTTTGAGGGCATTCAAAGGCACGATGACCTTCTTCATTGCAATGGAAATAGGTACCATGTAAGCCTCCCCTTCCTTGTCGATGTCCTCTACCTCTTCCTCAGTAATTTCCAAAGTCTTGATCACGGGAGTGGTTGAAACCCTCATTCCTCCGGTTCCTGCTAGTACCCACATCTTCATTTTTCATTTGGGTTTCATTTCGACCTCCAGATGACCTACCAGTTCCACTTCCTCCTTGACCATGCCCTCTTTGTCTCCCTTAAAACCTCTTATTTAACTTCTCTTCAACTCATAGGGCAAACTTGTATGCCTCTTCAACGTTGGTCATTCTTACCAGACTTAATTCCTCCTAGATGCTAAGTCACAACCCACTGATATAACGAGAAACCTTCTCCTTATTTGCTTCTACATGCCATGCTCTAGTCAAAAGTTGATAAAACTCCTCTGTATATTCTTGGACTAATCTTCCTACTTGCTTTAGCCCATGCATCTTCTTAAACAAATCAAGCTCGTAGTCCACAGGAATGAACTGCTTCTTTAATTTGTCCACCATGCGATCCCACCTTGTGATCTTGTCCTTTCCTCTTCTATTTCTTTCCAATTGAACCTCTTGCAACCAAATTTTGGCATGGCCTTTGCAAACTTAACCCTATCTGGGTCCCTGATATCTTCATACTCAAAGTATTCTTCTAGTCCATTGATCTAGTCGATCAACTCATCTGGTTTCAAATTTCCTGAAAATACACCCACATCAATTGTAGGTCTTTTCCCAAATTTAGTAATGGCCCTAAAAAGCCTTTCCTCTACCTAATTCAAAACTTCCCCATCAAGTGCTCCTTCTGGTCCAGTTTCTTCTTCTCCATTGTCATCCTCACTATTGTCACCTGCGGCAACATTTGTTCCTGTACAGAGCTCCTTCTGCAATGCTTGTACCTGCCTTTGGAGGGCTCTAACCTCCTCAAGATTAACAACTCTGACCCTTCCACCATGCTCTCTTCATGGAGGCATCTTCTTAACTCAAACCGACAACCACATAGTCCTAGTGCAAACTGCCTCATAGTCAGCGCTTTGTCTACACACTCAATAAAACCAACTCTGATACCACTTGATGGGGACACAACCCTTTCACAGAATGGGCACAATAGGAAAAGGGAAATTGTATTGACTATGAAAATAAGCTAGTACATTCAGTATAGATAAAATAGACTTCAAAGCATGCCCTAAGGGCTTACAAGAACATAAATTTGACGAAAATTTCTCCTTTCAGTACCTCCTCTCAAACTCCACTCTGAACTACCGTTTACAATGCCATAAATGTCCTTAAATAGACCCCAAAGGGTTAAGGACTGGGAATACATTCTAGAAATTTCTAGTAGGCATCCACCGACCAAGTAGAAGGCTCTAGAAGCCACGTTAGAAGTTGGTGCAAATCTAGAAGAATCCAAAAATGGTAACCGAACTTCCAGGAGGCATAACTTTTGGACCATACCTCCGATTGAAAAACCGTTTACATTTTTGAAAAGCTTTCAAAGCCCTCTATAGCCATATGGAACAACTTTTCTCTTTCCCCATTTTTTTTCCCTTTTTGAGGTCATTTAATGCCTCTAACTAACTTTGAAGAATTCTTAAGAGGTCTCCAAAACTCAAAAAACTGTGATAACTTTCAAACCGTGGGGCCTTTTGACTTGATTCTTTTTTTGGAATGCTCTAAATTATAATTACATTCATCTAGCCAATTTACACATCTTAGTTCACCAAAAATATGGCTCAATTACATACTCCTATTTTTTTTGGCATTTACACGTATCCCATGGTGTTGAAATACTCTATCCTAGAACACTGATAGTGGAACTGTGAGAGTTGGAACCTTTATTTGACCCAAATGGGTATCGAGAAATGAAAACATATGAAATAGAAACTAAGTCTAAGTACATTTTTTTTTGGTGACATAGGATTGCCCTTATACCTCTAGATGCTCCTGCATTAATATATGTATATATAAAATCTAGGTGGAGGGTCATAGTACGATGACTTCATTTTCATATGGAGATTTACATACATCTACAAATCCTATTGACCAAGATACACAAGTAAGATAATTCATTTAATTTATAAATTTGTAATATTTTGAATAAAAATGTATTAATATTGTAATGTATATATAATTTATTTTTTAACATAATTCATAGATCCCTATAGTAGGTGCACCATTAGGTGAGGGCATCATGAGGCATTTTGATCCTATTGATCAGTATACACAGATAAGTTAACTAGAATTTAATTTGATGGACTAAATATTTTGAATGAGAGTATTTGTATTGATTTCTTCTTTATAAATGTATTCTTTAATATACATATCTAATGTATTCAAATATATGATTTTTGCAGGCCATCATAGTAGGTTCACCATCAGGTGATAAAGTAGATGGTTGTAGGGCCACAAATGATTTAGTCCATATACCTAGAGATATCTTTAGATTTATGCAGTTAGACTGTTCACATTGGTGATACTTTCTGATACATTTCTTGTTCATGTTGATGATACTTGTTGATACATTTAGCAAGTTAGCATGATACTTCTAGGTCTATGTATTTAGATATATATTTTACATTGTTCTTTATAGTTGATACATATATGCATATTTATTGTGTGTGTATGTGTGTGTGAGTGTGTGTCTATATATATATATATACTTTTATTTATTTATCAATGTTAGTGATTAAAAGTTAATTTGATATATATCTTTCAATTTTATTATTACACATGTAATCTAAATATATATGTTTCTAGTTTATGATTGGATGTGCTTGATTGGTTCAATTTAGATGATTAAACATTAAATATTATAAGTATAGATGGATTGTATGTGTTTAATGATTCTAGACATTCAATTATTTCAATTATACATGATTTATAGGTTTACATGATTAAATGTGATTGATTTGAAAATTTAGATCTAACATTGATAAAAATATAAGAGGAAAACATTAATAAACATATATACATATGTAAGTCCTAAACACAAAATGAACATACACATATAAGAGAAAACTTAGAAATGAACATGTGTACATGTATGACCTATAAGTCCCCAACAAGGCATTATTAGTTAAATTTACATGAATCAACATATATAATTCCTAAACATGAAATAAACATACACATATAAGAGGAAACATGAAATGAACATGTTTTATGTACATATAAGTCCTAAGCATTAAATAAAATTACACATATAAGAGTAAAACATGAAATGAATACATGTACATGTATTTCTATAAGTCCTAAACATGAAATTAACATCTATACATATGTAAGTCCTAAACATAAAATGAACATTCACCATATTATTATATTTGTATCTATATATGAAAAAACCTAATATAAGATTTATTATTACCAAATGAAATGTATTATGCCCTATTAAGACCCATTAGGACCCATTGTGTAAGCTATACCACACATAATGTTCCAGTTTACTTACTAGGTCTCCTTAAGCCAAACATGTATCCTAATTACCCATAAGTGTTCCAAAAAGGGTACCTATGTGGAAAATACTAATATTAGATGCATTCTTACCTAATGAAATATATTATGCCCTATTAAGACCTATTAGGACCCATTGCTTAAGATATAATACACATAATGACCTAGTGGACTCACTAGGTCCCCTTAAGCCAAACATGGGCCTAGTGAGTCAACTAGGTCATTATGTGTGTTATAGCTTACACAATGTTTTGTAATGGGTCTCAATAGGGTGCAATAGGCATTGCTATGGACCTAGTGAGTCAAGTAGGTCATTATGTGTGTTATAGCTTACATAATGGGTCATGATGGGTCTTAATAGGGTGTAATAGGCTTCATTAGGTAATGATTCATATTATATTAGGTTTTTCCACATAGGTACACATTTGGGTAGACTTATAGGTAAACATAAGATAATTAAGATATAAGTCTAGCTTAAGGGGACACAGTGAATCAACTAGGTCATTATGTGTGTTATAGCTTACATAATAGTTCCTATGGGTCAAAATGGGTACTCATTTCCAAAATAAAATTTTTGACAAAAAATAATATGAACTTATTAAACCATTAAAGCCACATAGGCTCGCTCATTAAACATATATAATATATCTGTACATATTAAAATATATTTCAAAACAATGTAAAGTCATTTCATGTTCAAATAACTCATCAAGAAATAAAATGGTCATTGAACCATCCAAGCCACATGAATTCACTTTCAAATTCAACTTCAAAATTGAGTGTAATCTAGAGATCGAAAAAAATAAATCTAGATAGTCTAAAGTTCTTCATAAATATAGTCTCAATCCTCCCAAACTTTTATGATCTCCAAAAAAAAAATCATGCTCTTCAATAGGCAACTTCCACTTTTTCTCTACATGTCCTCTTCTTGGCACTATATGAAATTCATTTTTTTTTCTATGACCAAGTGACTATAATGTAGAACTTTTTGGCCATACATGTATTCAATAAATTTAACTCAATTTTTGTCATTCTTTTCTTGCTAATAATATATATGTTCCTTTGATAACAACTAAACCAATTGGAATAAGATTGTTTGTCATCATCTATGGTTAGTTTTGGAAACTTGATTTTTTCTTAAGTGTATCTGAGAAGATAGTTGTTAACACCTTCTATATTAGTAGGGTCGATAACCACAACACAAATATCACTTATACATGCACACATGAATCTAGATTAGATATATATAAATTAATTTAGCTTAATCTGAATAATAAATCACTTTATATTTTAATGGAAAAGTCCAATAATGCAAAAATGCATGAATATAAGTATATAGAATACATGTGTTATTGCGATGTGGCCTAATTAAAATTGAAGTTTAATTTCTCTCACTTTATTTGGTGCAATTTTCCCCAACTTATTATTATGGGGGTGGGGTCAAGGGGCAAAAAGATTGTATGAAATGGATTAGGGTTAGGAATTTCATAATATATGATGCAATAATATCTTCTTGCAATAGTATTGAGATGTAAGGGATTATGGATTATAATTACTAGACAATAATAATATTGGGCTTGTTGTTGGTGGATGTAGCCTAGGGATTTGGTGCATTATGTTAAATCTTTTTGTCTTGTGTTCTCTTTTGTACAATTTATTGTTTTCTACTATTGGTTATATTTGCATTTAATTGTTATTTATGTCCATGGTAAATCCTAACATGTGTGTTCATAATAAAATACACCTATAAAAAATAAATTAGAGACACATTCATAATCAACATTATATACAAGATGATGAATATTTAGGTTTTCATTATCTTCTACAAAATGACAATATCTAACTATATGTTTCAAATTCCACCGTAAAAAATATCCATTTACTATGTTCTCGCATCGACTCATAGGATTATTTTCAACATAGCCATTATGAAGACACAATTTATCTCTTACTTGAATCACTAGAGGCTTATTTTGTATTGTAATCATTACTTGATGCATACTTATTATTCCAACAATGGGTTGATAATTATATAGATTAGATTAATCAATATCTATCAAGCTCATACATAAAAATATGACATTAAACTATCTAGATCAACAATAGAGAGGAACAAACTTACATATATATAGAAAGTTCAAATAAAAAAAAAAGAGAAATTTTACTATAAATTATCTAAATAAATTTAACAAATTTTAGCTTTAAATTCCCAAAAGCAACATTTATTGTATTTTGTGTCTTGGTTATAAAAATGATATCAACACCATTCAATAATTTAATTTGAATTCTCTATCATGTTACCCACCAAAAAAATACAAATGAGCTTCATGAAACATTAAAAAAGTGAAAACCAATGTCTTTCTATCTTGAAGTTCATATTGTTGGAGTGCACACTTTACACATGCTCTAGCTCCATCAAGCTCTCATTTTCCATGTCCATTTGAAAAAAAGTTCCAAATTAACTTAACATTGTGACTAGTATTATGTTGTACTGCTAATCAACTAAACCTATTTACAGATTTAAATTGGCCTGCAATTAACAAATTTGTTAAGATATAATATGTACATATATAGACACATGCATAAATATGGAGATAAATAAAAAATTTAAATTACTACAATTTTTAAAATTAGATTTGAAAAGATAGATCGATCTAATACATATGTAACTCCCACACAACTCTCAAACCAAATCCAATGTTATGAAGCATTTATCCCATGTTGTACAAGATAATCAAAACAAATTTAAAAATAATGTGCCACATAGCTCCTATCATGTTCCTTATCATCACTAATATAGAAATGCACCTCCTTGATAATAATGTGCTCATCCAAAGTACTTTCTACCCCATCCAAATCAAATTGTGCATTTTGTAAGTCACTTGTACAAATATTGCAACTTGGTTAGACTGAAAATATTGTACTTAAAGCTACAATTGAGGGGAAAATGTGTAGTTCTCATAAAAATCTACAATTTTGAAAGAATACAACTGGGTGAGAAAAACAAATTGATTCACAAAATTCTTTGGAATTGCATCAGGCACCATGACAATGTTGAATATGTGGATAAATCATAATACAAACTCTAGTGATAAACTTAAGGTAGGGAAATCCACTCTCCTTCAATACATTTTTTTTTGATTCATGTCTAGTCTTTGTTTTGTGTGTCTCATACGTTCAAATCTCTTCCACACAACTAACTTTGTAACGTTAATATTCTTATATTGAAATATTTTTTTTATAAATATCCATACTGAATTCATTCATCTATTATTCACTAGACATTGAGATCATTCACAACATCTAATTTATCACATAGAATGGACTTCACAAATTATGTCATACTTCCAGGGACAATCACATATTTATTAACTTATGCAATGAAATTTATATATGATTGTAAATATAGATGAAGCTCAACATGATTTTGGAAACAAAAAGTTTTATGAACCTTATTTATGTATATGAAGGGAAGTACAATATCTTAAACTTTCTTTGACCGATTTTCGCATCTGCAAATTCTTGTTTGAATGCAGTGAACAACTCAGTTTGTGTTGTATCAAAAAAATGTTTTTGGATATTAAATCTTTGTAAAAAGCTCTTCATATCTAATTTTTATAACATCCCTTCTATTAAATGAAACATGAGAGTGACTGGTCCAATATTCAATGAAACATCTTCTTATATCTTCAAAAATTCTACCTTTTTCAGAAAATCTACAACTACTAATCTAGCTATTTTTAGTATTTTCATCTAACATGTTTCCCCTTTACACACACATTTGAATGGTTCTTCTCAAAAAATTTAGTAAACCATAAATAGCTTGAACTTGTCTTTTATGTGTCAACTACTAGCTAGAAATCATAGTCTTTAATGCTTTATGTGTATCTGAAATTGAATTGAATCCTTCATGTTTACTCTTGATAGTGTTGAAAGCATCAAGAAAATTTTCAAGTACTATTTATTTTACTTGACCTCTTAAAGTTTTCTTATTGTTGACACCCACCAACTCTAGAATTGGTGTTATTTCTCTTTCTCTGAATAATTTGACAAATAACTTTTGCTATCGAAGATTTATTCTCAAAATATTTTTCCCATAATTTTATAAGGTACAATTTAATTTTTTTATTAGGTGCCATGTCTTCAAATAAAACTTGATTAAAAAGAGAATCTTCATTCAGTTCTATCAAATATTCTATGCCACAAAAAAAATTCGATTGCAAGAAAAAATATCTTCTTAATCTTGACTTGTATTCTCTTCAGATTTAATAGGCACGTCTTTATCTTCAATAACTTGTAAAACATGTTTTGTATGTCCTTTAATTTTTTTCATCTCTCTTTCAATCATATTTCATTTCTCTTTTTCTTTGAATTCCCATTATGCTTCAAATATTCAAATAAATTGCTTCAATACTCCTCAACAAAAAATTAATTTTTGATAGGCTCATCCCAAGGTTCCAATCAAGTAGCCAAACAATAAGTGGATGTGAATTAATGGATCAATTTTATTTCATTATGACCATTTTCATCTTTGTTTATAATGATTTCCTAGCATCAAGGTGACCATGCAGGGTGAAGGTGATTGTTTGTACACTTGGCTGAAGGATACTTGGCCAAGGGGTGCTTAGTTGAGTACCCTGATGTGGCTTCCTACGTGGCAGCTACATCAACCAAATATGTATTTTAATAAAATTATGGATTTTAAGGCCCAATTTTCCCATTAGAAATTTGACAAACATACAAAACGAAAAATAGAGTTTTGTAAATCTCTCAATCATGAATCTGACCATATAATGTTTATACAATTTGGAGTAGAAAAATAATGTTTAATTTATTAAATAATGAAATTAGGTATGTTAAGTTTTCAAAAGAGGTAGATTCAAAATTAAAACAAAAATAGTAAGTTATGTTAAAAAAATATAAAATGTGTATGATGAACTAGAGGAGAGAGTCCTCTTCAAGAATATATAAATCTTCTTGGTGTTTGTTATAGATTTCATAACAAAATGATGGCGGGAGATGAAAACTATCAATTTTTGAAAAGTTTGACTTTGAAAAGCTATAAATCAAAAAATATAGTGTGAAATGAATATTTCTTTTTTCTGCACTAGCTATACCTATCTTCTTACATATTTAAAATTAGACAAAAAAAGATTTTTGGCATATATAGTATGTAGCCGGAAGTAAAACCCCTAATTTTAAGAAATTTTCAACAATAAAAAAATCAACAATGATTTTAAAAAAAAAATGTCAATTCTTGTTTAATTTTTTTAATAAAAAATTATATTCATAATTTTCATGCTTTTCAACACATTTTATCAATTTTCATCATCTTGAAATTCCTCACTTTCACCGCACTCTCAGCACTCTCACCTCTCTCTCTCTCTCTCTCTCTCTCTCTCTCTCTCTCTCTCTCTCTCTCTCTCTCTCTCTCTCTCTCTCTCTCTCTCTCTCCTCACTTTCTCTTTCCTCTCTCTACTTTCTATCTACTCACTTAAAAAATATGTCCATAGTTAGATGTTTAAATTTATACGTATTTAATTTTTATACATTTTTTTAAGTTTTTTTTAGATATTTAGATGTATATTAGTTCACATTTTACCTAGATGCATGCACATTTAATTTATTTTAATCTACACATTAACACCTAATATGACCTATTAACCCTTACTAGGATAGGTCTTAAGACCTAATGGGACCTCTTAATTTAAATGATATGTAATAGGATAGGTAATATGTAATAGGATAGGTATTAGAATTTAATAAGGCCTAGTTAATATTTAATTTACACATGTTAACCATGTAGATGACATCAAACAATAAATATTAGGGCTAGGGATAGGATCACGGGCAACCTAAGGGTCAAGTATAGGATTATGGTTAGCCTCAGGATTAGGGATAGGAATAGGATCATGGTTAGCCTAATGGTTAGGGACAAGATCATTGGTAGCCTTAGGATCAGGGACAAGGATATGGGCATTGACATGGTTAAAGGGAGGGACATGGATAGGGACATGGCTAGGGAGAGGATGTACCCCCTATTTACTCTTACACTCTCAATTTGGATAGTATATACTATTTTACATCTACAAAGACGACACAAATCAGATAGAGTATTGATAGATCTAATAATTATTTATATCAAGGTATTTGTGAGAAGATTTTGATGATTCTTCGAGATCTTACATATAGAATTAGATCAAAGACTACATTCACACCATAATCTATCAATAGAATTTTTGCAAATCCTAGAGAAGAGATCTTAAGTGATATGTCCTTAGCCCAGGTTTAAATGTTGGCCCCTAAGGATATTATTAAACAAGAGGTATTCCCATATTATGAGGGTCTAGCCTAGGTGAAGGGATTAGGTTACAAGATGTGTTATATAATAGACATACCCTTGATTTTTTGTAACACATGGTCATTATCCCAATAAAAATGAAATGTCATTATATTTGGGGCACAACATAAACTATTTAGATCTTTTGGGATACTATGGTCAGGGATGTGGTAGAGTTGTAGATCATGATGAGTAGTGCCAGGCTAATTGACCTTGACATGATGTTTGATAATTGGTGGGTACGAAGACTCCAATAATGACACTAGTGATGACCACTACTAAAAATAGAGTTGATATTTCTTCTCAAAAGGAAGTAATTGATAGGATATGACACATTGTAGTTGCAACTAGTAGCATTATATCTAACACTCTAGGTAGACATATTATGAGTAGACCTAGGCGGCCTAGATTATCTTTAGAGGCATCATCTAGTATTGCACCTACTATACCGAGTGATGAGGATTATAATGTTGCACATTTTGCTACTCTAGCAGATATACATTGACTTAGTGGGGAGCACAAACATATGGATATAGCCTTTAATTTTCTAGATGATCTTTTATACATTTTTTACATTACTGATATTTAGAGGATACCTTTATATGATGTTTCATATAGGATTAGAGGTACACATGACTCATATCCCTTATGTATTTTATCCTTTAGTACACATGTGAAGGACTTGTCATTTACTTGTCCTCTAGTACACATGTGAGGATAACTCTTTTTTGTAATTCTTTTTATAAAGGAAATTAGTTTATCCTCCTTAAGAGGATATTGACACTTTGCACGCACTTATTATGAATGATGGCATTCATAGAAATGGGAGTTACACATGCAACTCCTTTCTCATCTCTATAAAAGAGATGTCTCTCTCATTCTTCCATACTTCTTCTACACATCATCTTGATGTTATTGTAATGAGCTATTTGCTCCACCTTCTTTCTCTCTCCTTTCTTAGGGTTTTTGTCTTCCATCCATAATATTACCACAAGGGGTTCTTTTTGATCCATTGAGAAACTCATTTGGTTTATGGTAATTTTCTTCAGATTAAGCTCTCTTGGATTATTTTATTAGTTTTTATTTTGCTCAATTTCTTACATGGTATCAAAGCTTTCTAATCCTTGTTTTGAGGCTTTGTGAAGGTTACCATATTGGAGAACTTTGTTGATAGGAGAAGTGAAGAGGAAAATTCATTCCTATTTTTTTGTCGCAAGTTTTTATTTAGTCTACAAGTTTAGGTTTTTTTTAAAAAAATAAATAAATAAATTTAACCCACTTTCGAAGGTTTACTACCAAAGAGTTCTTTATATTATAATCTAACATTTTTTCCCATTTTTATCTACTTTCATTTCTCTAACATTCTTCTTTATTTTACCATCTAATCCACTTTCTCTTGTTTTGAAAAGCTTGCCACCAAAACAAAGAAAAAAAACAAATTTGTTCTATTTTCATTAGATCTAACATTATTATTGCAGGCTTTATTTTAGTTTATCAAAGTTCAAATAACAAAATTCTATCAGGTTTCCATTAAGAATATCAATCTATTATTGTATACGTCTAAAAGAAATTCATTTTATTTCAAATATTAATATCTTTGTATTCAAATCTCTTTTTTTATTAATATTCACTAATCATTTATTGCATCTTTTAACTCTTTTTTCTGTGAACATTAATAAGTAATTATAAGTTGCTTTGGTATTTACAATCCAATATTTGTTCAAATCTAAAATTTAATGTTGTTTTTATATATTTAAAAAAAAATTATTTCAATCAATTTATTTGTTCTCTAGTCTTTTGCTTCTTTGTTTTTATCCATTGATTAATCTTTCTTTCAAGAGCAAGAGTTTGCGCAACACTAATTTTTTTTTAAGAATCTTAGTTAATTATCTTTTCTCATTTCATTTTTTTAAGACTTATGTTATTTTTCTTTAGCCCTCCGTGAGTTTGTTACCATTGTCTCTCCTTTTTATCTTGCACCCTTCTCTCTTAGGCCATTATTATTATTTTTTGATTCTCTATCTTTTTAACAGTTAATTATCATTTTAGAGGCATTTTCATATGAGCCTTGTCAGAGGCATTTTTTTTTCTTTTACTTTAGCTTTTTCTTTCTAATCATTATTCCTTGTAGTTATGTTTTGATTTAATTTTTTCTGAAATATTCCAGGAAGAATGAAATAACCATAATAACTATTTAGTTATTCTTAGTCATATTTCTTGTCTTATCATTGTTATGTATGTTACCTCAAATTAGATTATTGGTGTAATGCTAGTTTACAATTATATTACAAGAGAATCACATTTTAGGTTCAGAATATTCACTTTCAAAAATTGACTTTTGCATGCATTTTTTCTTTCAAATTAAATAAAAATCAAACGTACTTTTAACTCCTTTAAATTTAGGAGAATCAAATACTTCTCATATAAGAAGGCACGTGGTTTGAAAAAAAAGGAAGTTTCTTTAAATTTTAAAATTGAATATATTTAGAGATTTTTAATAGTTTGTTTTTAAATAAATTTTTTTAGTTTTTTAAATTTAATTTTAGTAATAACTTTTTTTTAACTAAAATACTTTAAATTTACTTTAGTACTTTCTTTAAAGGTTTTTACATATTTAAAATAAGTTTTTTTCTCAAATAATTTAATTCTTTAAGATAAAAGTGTTATTTTCATTTGCTTTTTTTTTTTCAATTTCATCCTTAATAGAAGTGGTTTATCTTTATTCTCAAGCATTTTTCATATTCTTTTAATCAAGGAGGCTATCTTTTTTCCTCTACCCATGTCTACTTTAATTCTTGAAATTAAATTAAATAATTCAAACTATCATGATTTGAAATCTCATATGTCGTTCATTTTTTGATTTAAACATATTTTAAATGTTGCTACTAATGCATCCTCAGTTCTCGGTGCTTCAACTATGCAAGATGAAAAAGATGCATGGGATACTAAAAATGAGGAAGCCCTTGACCTCATTGGTATCTCCCTTAACCTTGATTTATATGTTCTAATTGCTCATTAGACTACTTCCCATGAAGCTTGGGATGTTTTTAAGAAAACATATGACAAACCATTAGAATCACACAAAATTCAATTGCAAGACAATTTGGAGGAGTTAAGGCATAGTAATTTCAAATCTTTGGATGAATTTTTACTTAAATTTGATTATATTAAAAGTCAACTAATTGGATTAGGCATTACTCTCACTGATATTAGATTAATTGCCATTATTTTAAAGAAATGCCTTCCTAGACCATTTCAACAATTTATCACTAATGTTCATTATCAACTTGCTATTCCTACTTTGTCTACTGAATTAACTCATAGTATTTTTCAAAATTTGCTACGTCAACAGGAAGGTAAGTTGTTGCAATTTGGTACTCTTAGATCTAATGAACATGCATTTGTGTCTAAAAATCAAAATAAAAATCTTAGATCATCTAATCATAATAATGCTCCCAATAATAATCAAAATACAAAATTTAATACTCAGACATTCAATAATAATTATAACAATTATAACTTTAATAATCATCACAATAATAGCAATCTATTTAATTCTAGGCCTTCTTTTAAAAATAATAATAATCAAAATACATCCTCCTAATATTATCCATCCTAATCAATATAATAGTCCTCATAAGAAACCTCATTGTACTTATTGTGGGAAAGATGGTCATTTGACTAACAATTATTTTAAAAAGCAAGATGATTAGCAACCTCTCAATAAAAATAATCAACACAATAAAAAATCTCATGGTAATCAATCTTATCATGCTTTTACTATTAGTTACAATGTTTCTAAATGATTAGAATGGATTGTTGACAATGGTGCTTCTCAACATGTTATATCTCATAAAGAAGTGTTTGATTCTTTGCAACCCGATCCTTCAAATAATTCAATTCAATTAGATGATAATCATAGTTGCAAAGTTGAAGGATTTGGTGATGTTAATGTTCCAAATGGAAAGTTACATGATGTTCTTTATGTTCTTGATTTGAAAACCAATCTTCTTTTAGTTGCTAAATTCTGTCAAGATTATAAAGTTGAATTTCGTAAGGACATGTGTTCTATTATTGATCCTAGCACTAATTTCATTGTTGCTAATGCTAAGTTGGGTAATGATAACTTAATCAAGTTTTATGAGTTTACCTCTTCAAGGTACTCTTTGCAAGAAAATATTGATTTTAATGTGTGGCATGAAAGACTTGGTCATTTGGATTTTGATTATGTATCATTGATGCTAAAATCTCATATGGTTGAAGGATTACTTCATATTGTTCCATCTAGGATTACATGCACTAGGTGCATGAGTGGAAAAATTCATAGGGAGCCCTTTCCCCATGGTTCATCATGGAGGGTATTTCATAAGTTACACTTGATTCATAGTGATCTTTTAGGACCTATGGAGAATATCTCCATTCAAGGTTCAAAGTATGCTCTTACTCTCATCGATGATTTTATTAGAATAATTTGGATATATTTCTTACATAATAAAGATCAAGTACTTGATACATTTTTCAAAATTCATATGTTAGTGGAAAGGCAATCTGATTTTAAGATAAAGATTCTTCAAATTGATAATGGTACTGAATATGTTAATAATTCTTTTCATTCTTACTTAAGATCATTTGGTATTAAACATCAGCTTACTATTCCTTATACACCACAACAAAATGGTATGGCAGAAAGGAAACATAGAACTATTTTGGAAATGGCTAGATGTATGTTACATTCAAAAAATATGGATTATAAGTTTCAGGCTGAAGCTATGTCTTGTGCCACTTATATTCTTAATAGAATTCCTACTAAGGCTTTGAGGGATATAACTCCCAAAGAAGCTTGGTTAGGTAGAAATCCTAATTTACAACACTTAAGGATATTTGGATCTATTGCTTATGTTAACATACCCAAACAAAAAAGGTATAAATTAGATGCTAAATCTTCTTCATTTATATTTATTGGGTATGATGAAAGTACTAAAGGTTATAGAGCCTATAATCCTCTTACTAACAAAGTTAAAATTTCAAGAGATATTTGTATTGTATAAAATGAAGTACATGATTGTTCCAAGGTTTAGGATGATGAATTTAGTGGAAGTAAGATTGTAGTAGTGGAGGACCAACCTCCTCTAAACCCTACACCTTCTCTAAACCCTACTCCTCAAGTATCTTCTTTTATGCCTCCTATTTCTTCTAATTCTAGTAATGATGATAATGTTGATACTAATGATGCATTTATAGATCATGACTCTTCTTCTAGTGATGAATATATTACTACTAAGAGAAGAACTAAATGGGCTAAAGATTTACTTAATGAAAGTGATGATTATATTACTAGATTTTGTGGACTTAAACCTATGAGAATTAATTATTGTCATTATGGTTTGATGAATTCTCTCATGAATTCTAATGATCCTCAAACTTTTTAACAAGCTAAGATTCATCCTCATTCAAAAAAAGCTATACAAGAGGAATATGATACTTTAATCTCTAATGGAACTTTGGATTTAGTCTCTTTGCCTCATGGTAAGAATTTAGTTTCATGCAAGTGGTTATATAAAACCAAACTCAATGCCAATAATGAAATTAGTAAGTTTAAAGCTAGACTAGTAGCTAGGGGTTTCTCCCAAATTGAAGGTTTAGATTACAATGAAGCTTTTGCACCAGTTGCTAAACTGCCTACGTTAAAGATTGTGCTTTCTTTAGCTTCAAAAATGAGTTGGCCTATTCATCAAATGAATGTTAAAAGTGTTTTATTAAATGGTGATTTACATGAAGAAATTTATATGGCTTAATCACCAAGTTTTGTCAAAGAAGGTAGTGAACATTTATTATGTAAACTAAAGAAATCTATTTATGGTTTAAAGTAATCTCCAAGAGAGTGGTATTCCAAAATTAATGTTTTCTTTATCTCTCAAGGTTTTGATAGAAGTAAAAATGATTGTAACTTATAAATTAAACATATTCAAGATGATATTATCATTATTATTCTATATGTTGATAATTTGATTCTTACCTCAAGTTCTAACACTTTGATTTCTGATATTAAGTTTCAACTCAAAAAAAAATTTCAAATGATTGATTTAGGAATTTTACATTACTTCTTAGGAATAAAAATATGGCAAACATCTAAGGATATTTTTCTTTCTCAAAGAAAGTATGCTCAAGATATTTTTGATAGGTTTCAAATGAATGATTCTAACCATGTTTCTATTCAATGTGAATTAGGAACTAAATTAATGGTTGATACAAACACTCCGTTGGTTGATGCTACCTCTTATAAACAACTTGTAGGAAGTTTAAATTATCTCACTCGTACTAGACCCGATATTGCATATAGTGTTGGTTTAGTTTCAAGATTTATGTCCAAACCTCAACAAACACACTTTAAAGTAGCTAGAAGAATATTAAGATATATCAAAGGAAATTTTAATCTAGGTTTATTTTATGATGGAAGTTCAAGTTTTACTTTACAAAGATTTACTAATTTTGATTTAGGTGGAGATCCCAATGATGAGAAATCTACTTGTGGTTATTGTTTCTTTGTTGGTTTAGGTGTTGTGTCTTGGAAAAAGTAAGAAAGACACCTCTATTTCTCTATGTTCTATTGAAGCTGAATAAAAGTTGTACTAATTCATCTAAAGAGGCTCTATGGCTTAGAATAATTCTTGAAGATTTGGGTCTACCTCAATAATAACCTACACCTTTGTATTGTGACAATCAAAGTGCAATAGCCTCAGCAAAGAATCCTATATACCATGCAAAGTCAAAGCATATTTCTCTCCACCACCACTTCATTAGAGAACACATTGAAGAATAGAAAGTGTCCCTCATCTATTGTAAGGGTGAAGATCAAGTTGCTGATATTATGAGAAAGTCTCTTTCTAGAGAGAAATTTGAATTTTATTGTAAGAACTTGGGTTTGATACTCTTTGATGAAATCTCCCCAAGTAAAAATTAAAGGGGGATGTTAGAAGTAGTAATCTTTCCTTAGTTGTATTTATTTATTAAATGGGATAAATCAAGGTATACCTTATTTATTTTATCCTTTAGTACAAATGTGAAGGACATGTCATTTACTTGTCCTCTAGTCCACATGTGAGGAGAATTCTTTTTTGTAATTTCTTTTATAAAGGAAGCTAGTTTATCCTTCTTAAGAGGATATTGACACTTTGCACACACTTATTATGAATGGTGGCATTCATATAAATGAGAGTTACACATGCAACTCCTTTCTCATCTCTATAAAAGAGATGTCTCTCTCATTCTTCCATACTTCTTCTACACATTATCTTGATATTATTGCAATGAGCTATTTTCTCCACCTTCTTTCTCTCTTGTTTCTTAGGGATTTTTTCTTTCATTCATAATATTACACAAGGGGTTTTCTTTTCTTTCCGCTTTCAAAATCTCTTGCCTCCATTCTTTATGATCCATGGAGAAACTTATTTGGTTTATGGTAATATTCTTCACATTAAACTCTCTTGAATTATTTTATTAGTTTTTATTTTGCTCAATTTCTTACAAGCACCCATCATGACACCCAACACAATACCTAGTTCAACACTCAGATGAACAATAGTCTACTATAGCTCTATTTGAGGGGATACAAGTTGGAGATGTTTGTATTACTACTGATGGACTTGACATTCTTGAGGAGTAGCTATGAGAGTTGAGTCAGATTGATGTTGTCACTAGGATGGGATCATAAATGGAGATGATATTTGTCGTAATCCTAGTGACTCTACACAAGTTCCATCTCAACTTGTTACCCCTTTGCATTCTTCATTCTTGTGGATGATTGTGATGATTGGAGATGGAGTTTATATTGATGACACCATAGTGTGTGTCATTAATGAGCCTCTTTATCCTCAGACCCAAGTACTTGATTTAATATAATTTTTTGTACAATAATAATTCTGTACACAAGTATGTATATATATGTGTGTGTATATATATATATATATATATATATATATATATATATATATATATATATGCATGTACTAATATTTGTAACTCAATAATATTTTTCTAGGCACACGTAGTAGGGACTACTTCTTCTAGAGAGGGATTCGATGATGCACTAGTATATTTTGACTCATTTTTTGACAAAAATTGTCAATTTTTTGACTTATTTTGTTAGAATTTTTGACAAATTTTTTTGTTGCTATTTTTGTCATAAAAACTTGCCAAATTTTTGCTTTGGTCAAATTTTGGCCAAATTGTCGACGATCATTATATGTTATGTGATAAGCCTCCTTTATCACTCACTGAAAACACTCATTGCCATGACTTATAGTGATATATCCTCCTTTTTTATAAAAGATTTTGTTGTATTCTATAATGATATCTCCTCCTTTTTTATCACTGAAAGCACTCATCACCATGAATTATAGTGATATCTCCTTCTTTTTGATAGAAGATTTTATTATATTCTATAGTGATATCTCCTCTTTTTTGATCACCAGAAACACTCATCACCACTATTTATAGTGATATCTCGTCCTTTTCAATTGAAAATTTTGCTATATTCTATAGCAGTATCTCCTCCATTTCGATCATTGAAAACACTCATCATCATGACTTATAGTGATATCTCCTCCTTTTTGATAGAAGAGTATGCTATATTCTATAGCAATATCCCCTCCTTTTTTGTCACCAACAACACTCATCAACATGAATTATAGTGACACAACATCTCTATTGCTCGTTGTTGTAATGACTATATATTTTTTTCTGTTTGCCGATGATCACTATATGTTATAGTGATAAACCTCCTTTATTGCTCATCACTATATTATTTTTGTAGTTTCTTCACATAGTGATAAAAGGGACTACTATATGTCATAGTGATATAATTTCCTCATTTCTCATGACTATGTCAAGATTAGGCCTTCTCCATATAGTGATAGAAGAGTTCGCTATATTCTATAGTGATTTCTCCTCCTTTTAGATCACCAAAAACACTCACCAGCATGAATTATAGTGATACAACATCTCTATCACTCATTAGTGTAATGATTATATTTTTTTAAATTTTCCAATAATTTCTATATGTTATAGAAATAAGCCTCCTTTAACACTCATCACTATATTATTTTTGTAGTTTCATCACATAGTGATAAAAGGGATCACTATATGTCATAGCAATATACTTTCCTCATTACGCATCTCTATGTCAAGATTAGGCCTACTCCATATAGTGATAGAAGAGTTTTGAAAATTTTCTATATGGATATCTCCTTTTTTATCACCGAAAACACTCATTAGCATGACTTATAGTGATACAAAATATCTATCACTAATTATTGTAATGATTATATTTGTTTTCTATTTTCTAATGATTGCTATATGTTATAGTGATAAGCCTCCTTTATTACTCATCACTATATTGTTTTTATAGTTTCCTTGCATAGTGATAAAAGGGATAGCTATATGTCATAGTGATATGCTTTCCTCATCACTCATTGTTATGTCAAGATTAAGCCTTTTCCGTATAGCAATAGAAGAGTTTTCTATATTCTATAGTGATATCTCCTCCTTTTCGATCACTAAAAATACTCATCTTCTTGACTTATAGCAATACAACATCTATTAGGATTAAAGCCCAAACATAAATAACAATTACATGCAAATATACCCAATATCAAAAAATAATAGATCACATAGAAAAAAGAACACAAGACACCAAGATTTAACATGGTTCACCCAATCTCTGGGCTACATCCACCAAACCACAAGTCCAATATTATTTCGATCCAGTGATTACAACTAATTACAATCTATAACCCCATACAATTCAATATGGCCAAAAGAACCAATTTCTTGCATCATAACAATGAAATGATCCCTAACCTTAAGCCCTTTTATACAAGTATTTTTACCACTTTAGGGTTATAATTAATAATTACACGTCAAACACAAAATCTTGATAAAATTGGGCCCAAAAAATTAAAGAAGAAATGGACTCTTTGCTGAAAAAAAGACATGGGATCTATTATACAAGTATTTTTACCACTTTAGGGTAATAACTAATAATTATATGTCAGCCCAAAATCTCAATGAAATAGGGCCCAAAAAAATTATGAAGTATGTATAGTACTTTCCTAATCAGTCACCACAAACTAACAACATCTCTATTGCTCATCACTATAATGGTTATATTCATTTTTCATTTTCTTCTTATTGCTATATATTATAGCAATAAGCCTCCTTTATCACTCATTGGTATATTATTTTTTTCAATTTCTTTGCATAGCAATAAGAGGGATCACTACATATCATTGCAATATACTTTCCTCATTGCTCATCACTATTTCAAGATTAGGCCTCCTCTGTATAGCAATAGAAGAGTTTGCTATATTCTATAGCAATATCTCTTCCTTTTTTATCACCAAAAACACTCATTGCCACGACTTATAGTGATACTACGTCTCTATCACTCATCATTAGAATGATTATATTTATTTTCTATTTGTTGATGATTTCTATATGTTATAGTGATAAGCCTCCTTTATCACTCATCGCTATATTGTTTTTGTAGTTTCTTTGCATAGTAATAAAAGGGGTCACTATATGTCATAGTGATATACTTTTCTCATCATTCATTGCTATGTGTAGTGCCTACCCCTAGTTCACATTTTTGCTATCATTATCGAACTCTTTTAGGGCTAGTTTTCTGTTGATGATTAATAGTGGCATTGTTTTGAGATTATCAGATATTGTTTTTACATTCAGTTTATTATATGATGAGATTACTTGGTACTTTATAGTTCATTTATGTATGATGATTATATTAGTGTTTGCAGTTGTTGATGATAATTAGTTAGATGATTTATTATCATATGTGTTTTCTTATGGATACTTACCCCATACTTGCATGTGTATGGTGTGTGTGTTTGTTTTCTTTTTGTATGGCATTTCTGATGTAGTTAAGGAAGGGAGTCGTAGTCACCTGCTAGTCGAGATCTACACGATACACCACTTCTTGCCATTGCCTGTTTAGCTTAGTATATATTGTGCTTGTACATGCGTGGATTTTATGTAGGTTGCAGGTACTGGGTATCGACTTTCCTGAATTGCCAAGATGAGCATACCCTATCACATTATCTCAATGGTAAGAGAGGGGATATAAATTCTCAAGTCCAAATTCCAACCCTTTAAGCTATTTGTCAGAATTGAAAATTAGGACAAGTATCTGAGTTGAGTACCCTTCAAATACATCGAATGATGTAATTTGTGATATTATAACCCCTTAATTTAATTTTGTATATGTTTTTCTATGATGGGTTTTTGTATTTTACTTTATGAGTCTTTAGTGTATTTTCTATTAATTAAGCCTAATTAAAAGATTTAATTAATTGTTTAATTTAATGGAAAATTAATATGATATTTTAATATTTATTTTTATTTAATTAATTGGGAAATTAATTAAATAAAAAGAATTAAATTTGAAGATTAAAGTTATAAATTTAAATTTGGAATGTGGTAATATTTATTTAATTTAATAATTATATATTTAGAGTTCATTTTTAAATAAATGCTAAATAATATTATTATTTAAGTTAGTAAATATTTTATCAATTAAGTTTCGAAAATGAATTTAAAAGTGGAAAAGATATTAAAATTATTAAAAGATTCTAGATTGCATGATGTGTGCATGTGATTAAAATATAAATATATTAAGATTAAACAATTGGATTTATTAAAGTGAGTGCACGAGATGTAAAATTAATAAATAAATTTAAATAAATAAATAAATAAATAAAGTGAATATTAAATAAATTAATGTGCATTATACTTATTCACATAGGAGTATGCGAACTCTCTTGAGTTGTCATGTTGACAACACAAAAGTTTGCATTCTAATTATGCACGTGTTGTCTACACTTAGGAGTTAGCACATTATTTTAGCACATGGTGTCTACAACATTCTAGACACCTCATCATGTTTATCTTCTTATTATGGAAGTTATGTGCTTAGTTGTCATGCTTATCTCCTAGTTCTTTCTAAACACATTCTAGATGCATCTTAGAGGCCTTTATATAGAGGCTCTCCTAGTGTGTTTGGAGAAGCTTACATGCATTCGAGAAGCTCATATGCTTCTAGATGCTCTTATGCTTCTACAAGCATTTCTAGTCACTTGGGGGTTTTCGGTTGGTTTGATTCTTGGAGGAATGGCGAATGCTAGAGAAGGAAGGGATTTTTCTATGGACTTCTGAGGCATAGCAAATTAGCATCAGTATCCAAGTGCACTCATGATTTTCACATATTCCATTTACACTCTTTCTCTTCCTGTCTTCATCGTGTCTATTATATGTGTCTGAATATACTCCATTAATGAATCTTCAATCTTGAATTTGGAATCTAGATATGTATGTTAATTTTTATTTGGTTGCAAAGAAACATTAGGAAACCCTAGTTTTATTTATGAAGGAAATTCATCACAAACTACCCTGTCGCTGTCCCTTACATAGACCCAAACTTAGACATTCATAACTTTTTATCTAGACCAAATTTATTCAATCGCTCTAGTCAAATTTGGTGCAACTTGGCCCTCTCTAACATATTTTAAATTCAGCTCGATCCAATAGTTCATTAGGGAGATATGGCCCCTATATTGGGACTATTGTATTCAATGACAGTCATTCCTCCATTTTCCATAACCAAGAGTTCTTTGTGCTTAAACTTCACAAAATAATCTATCAAAGTGTTGGTGTTTGAAAATGCTGGAAGGTTTTCAATTATCCCACTGAGAAAGTGACACATCTAGGGGTAGCTAACTCCCAATTTCAACATGCCATTTCTGACAAAAGGCCAACTATAAGGAATGACCCTTCTTCTACTGTAGGCTCTACTAAATCTAGGTGGGTGAACCTGAGATTCAATTGATACCGTACTAGTGCAAAAACATATCCTTGAATCCATTAAAGCAAATAAAATCCTTATATCTTCTAGTAACTCATGAAATGACATAGATCTGCGGTAGCTAAATGCAAATCTAGAATATTCACAAGCTAAGTGAGGGTTAAACTTTTAGGTCCTTCAACATGAAATTGAATGAACATTTGATTGATAATGTTGATTTCAACAAACCTTCAGATATGCAACAAAAAAAACTAACTGACCCTATAGCTGATTAGTGCCTAGTCCATTGGGCAAATTCATGGATCACAAACATACATATGAATATTTGAGACATATGTGTATCTTCAGATATAGATCTATCTATTTAACTTGTAAATAGACATCTATGTTCAGTTTGAATCTCATTCTTACCTAATACTCTCCTTAATAAATCTGCAACCTTGTTGATTTCTATGAAGCATTTACACAATTCCTTGAATTATCAGCAACAATGAGACAACATATAGTCTTAAGGGACTGCAACTACGACCTAAGCTCTTTGTTCAGAGATCGTAAAACATTGAAATTCACTGAGAATGGAGACAAGATTCAACTAAAACTTAATCATCTTCTACTCTTTGCATTATTTCCTTGAAATTATACAGTCATATGCATGAAATGAAAGACATGAAACAACCTAATAGATCTGAACTATCTATATTTATCTTCCTACTACTGTTCATACAAGAGAAATTTGCTAAAGAATGTATGGTATCATAGTATGGGAACACATCAAAACTAGATCCAACACCTAGTATCTCAGTAATGACTGCTTTTTCTCCAAAGACTAGAACCCTTACAATGAGGAAGAAAGGGAAAGATATAACAAGGAGGAATTCCTGGATTGAATCTACAATTGACATTTGTCCACTTTAGAATTCCTATCAAGAAGAACAAAAGCTTCTCTCTAACTTCTCTCCATAACTGAAAATCAGATCCTTATCATTTTACCTCTTAAAGGCATCAAAATATCTCAGATATTTGGTAGAAAAGATAACTGATTTCTGGTGTTCAATTTGAACTCAAAGTAAAAAGTGAAAACTAGTTATATGATCTTTAGAAACCAAGAAACATCTCAGAAATGATTTTCTTCACTTTCAAACAGCAACAAACCTTTACATCTACCTCATAACCCAATTCTGATCATCAATGAAGAAATTTTCTCATTCCACTGCCAATGCCCTAGAAAACACAAAATGACTTATAGCATGAACCAGTGAATACCTATGTAAAAATTGACTTCAAATCTTTAAAAAATAGCTTCTCCCAGTTCCAATGGTATATTAGAGTCTATGTTTTGAGTACTGGAAACCCTTGAAAATCAGTTTGAAAAAATAGTCCTTGGTAGAAAAACTCAGGTATGCAACTCTTGATATTAAAATTTCACAAAATTTTAAAAATTTTCTAAAGTTTTGACTTAAGAAAAATACCTTTTGTATTTTTCATTGCTACACGTACATACCCCCTTTTTTTTGAAAAACTAATTTAAATCACCTTTTAAATTTTTTTTTATTTTTTTCCAATATGCCTTCACTCGAGTCAACTAGGTTTGACCACTTTGCCATGTGTCTGCATGTGATTGGCTGCCTGCTCCATCTGAATGCCACATGGCATCATCTCATAGTCCTCTATTTTACATGCCATGTCACTGCCCACTTTGCTACATGTCATTCACCTCCGGACCCATCACTGTTGCCACGTGGCAACTCTCTACTGGCTCACAAACTACCTACTCAGCATTGACAAAGTTGCCATGTCAACAAGGGAGCTATGTTTCTATGGTTA
This sequence comes from Cupressus sempervirens, assembly GCA_028749045.1. Taxonomy (NCBI): domain Eukaryota; kingdom Viridiplantae; phylum Streptophyta; class Pinopsida; order Cupressales; family Cupressaceae; genus Cupressus; species Cupressus sempervirens. The sequence continues at coordinate 444,304,996 of CM053786.1, read as the reverse complement.
ACTTTCAAGAAACTTCCATTGGCGACATAGTGCCTACCACAGGATCTTCCATGTGTCACAATCTCTTGATTTTGTCTGTAATCTCGCCACATCAGCGCTTTGTCACTATTTTGGCTATCACTTGTCCTTTTTTAATTAGCTAAGGACCTCAAGTCAGACCCACCTATCTTCCCACACACTTCATCAAATTTCAAGGTTTTTTAGCAAGGCATTATGTCACCATCGAAAAAGCTTGCCATTTTTTGACGGTGCCATAGCACCTTCCTGGATTTTCAACTTTTTGATCATTTAGGAAATGATGACATCATCATCCCTTCATTGCATTTTTGTTTAGAATTTTACTATCATCACCACATAGCTATCTAGGACCCACGCACATGAGGCTGCTCCCTTGCTTTTAAAAAAGGCGTGTGTTTAAGACACAATGAAGTATGTGTGGATTCATATTTGAAACATTAAGAATCCAACTTCCCACTCTATGTGGGACTAAACCTTTTAATGGTTTTCTTCATGGTTTCCCTACTATAGACATTCCTCTTTACTATGTGTGGGTAGTCTGATCGTTGCTAGGACTTTAGTCTTAATGCGTGCAGGTTTCCTATGCTTGCTTATGGAATTTTTCATGGTGGCTTTGTCTTTTGTTTAACATGAATTCTTCTCTTTGACTGTGTGAGCTTCCTTGCAAACCATGGGCATCTCTATATGCTTCCTACGTGGAGAACCAGGCTCCTCTACCACCATTCTTTGTTTTGTCCCCACTCTACAATACAATGGAAAAACTTAATTTACATGTCATTTAGATGCCTACCGCCAAGGACATGGGCTCTCTATTTCTTGCGTGACTACCCTTGTCTTTCAAAAACGTTGAATCTTGACTTCATTTTTTTTAAACATGTAGCTTGTCTAGTTCTTTGACAATGGCTTTGCTTGCAATACATTGTCTTCTTTACCTTTTACAGGCATGGGTTCCTTTGGTTTGACAATGCATCTTAACACTGTGATCAATTGCCAGTTGTGGAGCTCCTTACTTTCTACATTTTATTCCCAAAGGAAACATCTTCATTCATCATGTTCTTCTTTATTTGGAAGCTACAGGCCCTTGCTACCTTGGACTACCCTTAAACAACCCTGTTTCCTCTCCAAGCTCCCCTTTTTAGAATCGTGGGCTCCCTGCTCTGTGGCGAGGCTTTCAATTCGTGAGTTTTCATTTTCCTGCATTTTAATGGTGTCTCCTTCATAACATCTCCTCTTCTTTTAAAAAAAATTTCAACAGCTTCTCTTTTAGCAGCAATTCCTATCCTTAGATTCCTTTAAAAGAATGGATAAGCCTTCTTAGAAAGCTATGGCTCTGCCTCTGTTATGGGGCTCCTCTCATTTGTGTTGGTTTATCCTTTCTCTTCAAGCGAAAATATCCTTTTTCTCTTTTGGTGTGGGTCCGCTCTTTCATTACTGGCGACTTCTTCTGCTAGTTTGCTTGGCCTTCACATCTTCCTCCCTACTTTGTTCTTGTACATTTTTTATAGCCTACATTTTCTCTTGAAGCTTCTTCGACAGATGGAAACAATGGAAGAGGTTTCATTTGCTTAGAGTTTTCTTGAATTACGGGATGAAGGGAACAAATGCTTTCAAGATAACGATTGGAACAAGGCTATATGTTTTTATTCCAAATGCATTCATTTGGGTCTCTCATGCATTAAAATCGAGCCCCAAGTGCTCTCTACTCTGAACATTCAGGAGGAAGTAAAGGAAAGTCTACTGTATTCATATTCAAATAGGGCAGAGGCAAGGATTAAGCCACCATGCCACTGAGTGTTATCTCCTTATTTGGTGCAGGCTTTCTTGTTTATTCTTTGTTCTTCCCTATTCATGCTTCCATGCGGGTTTCCTTTCAACAAAGTTGTTGTTTCCTTTATTGCATGCTTGATCTCTATTTTGAATGCGCGAGTTCACAAACTGATCCTTGTTTTTAAAAGATGCCAATAAAAATTTTCATTCACACCATCCTTAATTTAAAATCATCTTTGTAATGATTTTAAAACAATCCTGACATCTCTTCTTTATTAAACATTTCAAAATCCAAATATCTTGTTAACCAGATAGAAATAGTTGGGCCCCAAAGTGGGTTCGGCTAAAAAATTTTCGCTCCCAGATAGTTGAACTAGCAAATTGATCTATTGATCACTTCAAATTGATTAGAATCAAATTTGATCAATAATTTGTCATTAGAAACCCATTTTATCCTTTTTTGCAACTTGTCACTTTTGCACCAGGAGGTCCGTTGACTGGCCTTAAAAGCTGACCCGAACAACTGACCAAGCTCTGAAATCTGACCCACTGATTCTCTGTTCTGCATACCTTTAGCTTGTCAAATCTTGTCTCATGAAGAATTCCTAGTCAAAAGATATTGATTGTTAAAGTTGCCTTCTCAAATTTACCTGCAAGAAAAACACGTCAGAAAAAAACAAACTGGGTTCGGAATTGGCTTGGAAAACTAGGCAAACAGACACTTGGAAAGACAAAAATAGGAGCACTAGTTCTCTGTCGCAAGGAAATTATGGATCTATGATTAAGGCTCATGAAGAATAACTGGGCACAAATGGAGGATGTTCAAAGTAGGCTACTTAGAATTTTGCAACTAGGAACACTGACTGAAAAGTGATTTTGGTGAACGGAATTGACCTAGAAAAGTATGCATATGGATTCTTCATGACTTGCAAATTGACACACTTAAAGTATTTTTGGAGGACAACACACTGGTATGATCTAATTGATCTCACCTATCACGAATTGGGAATTATGACATCACGAACAGGGGTCTTGACAAATCGACAAATTTAGACACTAGTAAAAAGATAGAAATTCCATTTGGAATCATGTTTGAAAACTGATCAAACGGATTCGTCAAAAGCTAAAACTTCAAACCTAACAAGTCTCTGATGTTTAAAATACAACAAAATAGGAATTTTGAGATTTTGGTGAACTGGTCAAAAGTTATAGCACGTCAACCAAGGCTTTTGAGAATTCAAAATTAATTGATATAGCATGAAAATAGTAACTGACCAACTTTCAGACATTCAAAACCTAGACAAATGGACTCAAAATGACTCAAAATCTGAAACATGAGTTCTCAGGTATGGACACTAGACATTCTGTAAGCAATGATTCTTGAAACATTTTTGGGTGCAAGATATTTAGATGCAAACATAGCTTCCTATCGTTGTTTGACACTTGGATAAAATGCAAATTTGAAATTTGTTCAAGACAAGACTTTGCCAAACAACTCGGAATGATGTTTTAACTCCATGGCACTAGTGGACACACTGATTGGAGGGTGTTAGAAACATTGAACACCTTACAGGGCTCAAAAGTACAACCAAGTACATAGGCTTCACAAAGCATTTATAGGCTTGAATTTCTCAAATTTTTTGAAATATGACTAAAAATGAAGCATGCAATTTTTCATCCCAACACAAAGCATGGAATGAATTTTAAAAAAAAAATAATTATTGCAATCTTCCCTTAGTAGAATCAAGATTTGGAAATTGATTTGGGTTTAGGTTCGAATTAAAATAGAATCTTGTTATTGTGCATTAGTTTTATATGATTTATTAGCTAATCTAATTACATTTAATTTAATTAAGATTAGTTAATAGTAGAAGAAGTGTAATTAATTATTAGTCAATTTAAGTAAATGGATTTTTAAATGAGGGCAAATTAAAAGAAAAGAGATATTAATAAGTGGAATTAAATAATTGAATTATTAATGAGATTGATTTTACTTAAAATCAATGAGGATTATTTTAAATAAATGATTGTCCTTGAAGTGTTTAAAGGAAATTGTAAACTAATTATTTGAAAGTTGATAAGTATTATTTTTATTATTTGAATAATGGGGAATACTTCTTGGAATTATTAGTAACATTGGTTTTTAGTGCAATAATGCAAATGATTTTATCTAAAAGTTAATGGGAACTAGTTCAATGATTTAAATAAGTAAATAATTATCTTATGTTTATTTTAGAGAATTGTTTTAGAATAATGGAGGGATAATTCTATGCTTTATTCAAAGAAATAAATGGGTTGACTTGTAGAAGAATCTTATACTCTTGAAATATACTTGAAACAAAATCAAAAACCTCATATTTGACTTAACCATGTGATTTCGAAAGAAAACTAAAACATGTGTTTGTATCTTGTTTCTCTATGCTAAATGTGTTTTGGGGTTTGTCCTAGTTTTGACCAGTCTTAGGTTGTTACCAGAGGCTCGGGGGTTTATGAGATGTGATGGCATGGTAATCTTATTTGATCTCGATCTTTTTATCCCAACCATGGTAATGTGATGGTATACTTTACGAGATGTTTGTTTTGTTGAGGTGTATGTATTTGGGATACTGACCTAACCATTTTTGAGTCAACAATCAGTTATACTTGGATTACTTTCCAGTCACCTTGATGGGACTAAAGTGTTTTTTTTTATCTTGATGATGTCACGTTGTGACATCTTTTGACTCAACCATTTTGGAGTCTTTGATCAATATTATTTGCTTTGAGATGCCTTTTTGGTTTCTTGTTGAGAACCAATGGATATTGTGATTTATTTTGAGATATTTTTTGGTTGCTTGTTGAGAACCAATGGATATTGTGATTATCATTGATGTCTTTAGTTTCCAATAGAGAACTATTATGGTCATGATTATCAATGGATGATTTTCATTTGCTCATGGAGATTTGATGCTCTTATTGTGGATTATCTTTTGGTATTTTTCCAGTCACTTGTATAGGACTATGATGATTTTGAGATTTATGATTCCATGAGCCTAGGGTAGGTTATCTACTTGTAGTGTCAGGAAGTGGCTTGCAATGGGGGCTGGGGCCCAAAGTGGCTACCAGGGTAACTCATTGTAAGTTTTATTAATAACTGAAAACATTTACACTAAATGGAGATTAAATGAACCTAATAAGATAATTGTATGTTCTCGCCCATGCCTTGAGTGCTAGTACAGACTAGGATGGGAGTAGAGAGAATGCTTGGTTGTGACCTTGCATTCCATAGTATGACCTGTAAGTACAACAGGATACTAGTGGCTGCATAGGGATAAGTAGGAGGCCGGGGTCTATTGAGAGACTACTATGGTAACTCTAGTGTGATCCGTGGGATGAAACTTTCCCGCTTGCATAGTAGGTCTCCTACATGTCTTTGTTGTGCCTCTAGGATTGGATGTCATTTTATCATTGGAACCTTTGAGTTAGTATACTTTTAATATTCCTAGACTTAGAGAGTATTTCTGCTATGTGATTTGATAACTTGTTTGGGACTTGAGACTATCTCCTTAGCATGGTGGGAGTGGGCCATTTAGGTTCCACATGGTTAGATGGTAGTGTATTTTCACTCTTACCATTTGAGATCCGTCCAAGACATCGTGGCTAGAGTATTCTTTGTTGGCATTTACTTTCATTTAATTCTTGGATCTTATGATGGATGTCATTTACTGATCTATTTCTTTTTATTGATGATTAGCATGTGATAGATGATGTTATCTAATTTGTAGGATCATCTTATGCTTATTCTTGCATGTTAGATTTCTTTTTGCATATGTTGTAGTATGTTTTGGGAGTGACATCCCTACTATGATAATGCCGATGATCTCTTCGATGGCTTGGGATGTTACACACAGAGGGTTGGCTAGGGCCCATGATGGTCTAATGATGCTATTTATAGTTGGGAGGAACTATGCATTTAGATAATTATGTGTAGTGTTTATGACTTATGGCTATCTTTTATGATGGATGTTTATATCTTCTATGATGATGTATCGTGTATGGAATTTGGTTTCATTTACTTTATTGCACTTGTATCATGGATTCGATGAGGATGATGTATCTTTATTTTTACACATGTATATTATTTTAAGCCTTTCGTACCCTATGTCATGTACAGTAGATGATTGAGCATTTTGAATAGGGATTTGAAAACAAATGTGTAATATTGACATTGGACTTTCTATTTATTCTTTCATGTGGATGTGGTAGTGGTTAATCTTAGTATTAATTAGATCAAATGTGGCTCAATGCCTTGGGATCCTTAAGGAATGCAACCTATTATGTATGCTTACAGTTGATTGTATGTTATTGGTTCCGCTACTATGTGTTTGATATGAATGGTTTATCTTTCATGTTTTACAAAATAAAAATTATTTGGCAAAATTAGTGAAAATTTAGGTTAATTATTTTGGATCCCTTGGCGGGGTGTTACACTATGTCAAGATTAGGCCTTCTCCATATAGCAATAGAAGAGTTCGCTATATTCTATAGAGATATCTCCTACTTTTCAATCACTAAAAACACTCATTAGTATGACTCATAGTGATACAACATCTCTATTGCTCATCATTGTATTGATTATATTTTTTTTCCATTTTTTAATGATTCCTATATGTTATAGTGACAAGCCTCCTTTATTGCTCATCGCTATCCCTATAGTGTATCCTAACTCATGAAGCATAATTGCTATAACTATAGCAGTTTATGAAACATTGAACAAAGAAACAACATTTCTATCAAATGAGGTTTCTGATGTGCCTATGTGAAATAAATCTCATTAACAATTTAAAAAGATGTTGATGGATGGATTCCAATGCTTATTCAATGGTTCGAGTGAGGTAGGATGTCAAAGACATATAGAGAAGTCAAGGTAGGGTTTCATAGCATCCACTGAATGTTTGGTGGAATTAATGTGGCCAATGCTAACATGATTTTTAACCACAATATCTAGGCAAGTTACGCCATCCACCCCTAAAGATATAATAATAAAGCTAAACCCAATGCTTTATATAAATCCACCAATGTTTTGTCAAATTAGGGTTACAATGTTCACATCTTCGATACTTTAGTTAATGTGACTTGTACAAGGAAAAAATGGTGGGAAACACAACTACTCACACATTTGATGATTCACTTAATGTTATCAAGAAAGATTTGATTGAAACATATCGAGGAGGAAAGACAAAAAAAACATATATATAAGCTAGCAGATTGGAGGAGAATTATCAATTACATATTTGAAGAATTCAAATAGGATAGGCTTCATAAAATATCACATATTTAGTCAAGAGTGTACATGATCCATCTTTGACCAGAATAAGCATGCACTAGTACTCTGATATTATATCAGATAAATCATTAGTAGGCCACCATAGAATATAGAGGTTTAACTACAAAACAACAACTGGATAAGTACTATCTTATAAACTGATGTAGGAGCATCCTGGATGTAAGAGCGATCTTGCATCACCCAAAAATATTTTCTTTTCAGTCTTTTCTATTTTAATAAGGACTAGTAGATAGGGTCATTACTATTTATGGGAACTTGCTATTTTTAGTAAATTTTCTTGGAATGTTTTCATTTTTTATATAAAGGTTAATTTTAAAGTTAGAAGACTACCATAAATATCTCATTGCTCTAGCTTAAGTATCAAAGAAGTTATTGCAAGTTTTTGGTGGAAAATTTTGTAAAAAAATCTTCAGGTTCACCATTGGAGGCCTTAGGGTGCCCGAATGAGGTCTGAAAACTTGATAGAAGGGTGCTAGCACTATTTCAAGCCTATAGATCAAGAGTTGACATTTCTAAAGATTGGTTATAATAGCCAATCAGAGAAATGGTTTGAGAGTTATGGTCTTCCAAATTTTGGCTATCTGAAATATCTAAAATAAATTTCAAAGATGTATTTGGCCGAGTCTATATGTATTGTTAGGTTCATTCATCCCTAGGTATTAAGTTTCATTGTCTAGAACCTTCCTGGGCAGCATAAAATTGTCTATTTAAGAAAGGCCCGAACATTGTCTAGGATAGCTTTGGGTAGTAGTTCACAACTTTTTCTTGTAGATTACTATAATGAATGCATCCATTCAAGATTGGATATTGTAATTATGAATTCAAATTGTAATTCTACATTTGCAGTGATAATAGAAGTCCATAAATTGTTCTCACATTTGTTGTTGTTTCTTTGTTCCTGTTATGAGTTTATGGTATTAAGAGGAGCACCTTTCATCATATATATCAAAATATATCCAGAACAACAACTTCATACTCTTGTCAACTCTCAATATCAAACTAGTGCTCAAAATAGATTACCTTAAATCATATTTGACTTGGGTGTGGATAATATTATCTATTACCTTCCTCTATCAATGTATAAGGTGTTCATTAATAAATTCTAGTGTAAAAGAGCTCAAATTCAAATAAAACCAAGGTTATAGACTTAGGTGTGGAGAATATTATCTATTACCTTCCTCTATCAATGTATAAGGTGTTCATTAATAAATTCTAGTGTAAAGGAGTTCAAATTTGAATAAAACCAAGGGTAAACTAGAAAATTTCTATAACCAATTATACTATATTATATAACCTTGTCAAAAAGGAAATGGTACCCTATAGAAACAAATATGGTGAATAACCTAATAAAATAATCCGATTGGTTTTTACTACCAAACTGACTAATTTTCACAATATTCACTGAAGCATTAATGTATAATGTGTCAAAGTAATAACTATCTTTCACAATGGAAGACAAATTAAGCTCATAGAATGAGAAAAAAAAATCCAACAGAGTGCACCCAAATAAAATCTTGAATCCACTATATTTCTATAACTTAAACATAATGAAATAGTAGGAGTAAACTATGAAAAAATATAATATAATATAATACAAAACTTACTGATATTTGGATCCCATAGTATAAGGGAACTAGTTGAGTGAATTGAAAAAGAGACCATGATTGACAACTACTTCATCATGTTTAATGGGAGGCAGGGGAGAAGAAGGTCCTATTTCCTTAGGCACACAATCAAACACAACCTCAACCTCAACCTCAACTTTAGCCTCCTCCTCCTCCTCCTCCTCCTCCTCTCTCTCTCTCTCTCTCTCTCTCTCTCTCTCTCTCTCTCTCTCTCTCTCTCTCTCTCTCTCTCTCTCTCCTTCTCTAACTGATTGGGGTTGAAACCTTGTATATGGTTTGAGATTTGTTACAACAAAATTTTCTTTGTAAATACAACAATTGTTCCCTTGATACAATCAAAGCATTCATCGCTCCTTTTTGTAGTAACACTGCCTTGAATTATAGCATCTCTTGTTATGCAAAGAACTATTAATATATATAATAATAAAAGAAGAAATATATCCCCATTCAAAAAAATGGACATTAATCTTTTACTCTTATCTAGAAGAAATAACATACCATATTCATCGATTGGAGTATTATAGTCATAGCTTGTAGTAATAAAGGGGCCTCTTGCTATAGGATCAAAGTTGGTTCCTCCATGATACACCAAATTGTGCAACTCAACCATTAATTCTACATATTATGTTGATGAAAGAGTTATAAATTGTTAATGTTGTATGCTCCAATAGGTATCTCACATCATTCACATAATACAATAGAGATAATACCTGCTATATGTTAAAAATGTGTTCTACCTAATATATTTTAAAGATGTAGTATACCTATATATGGAGCATAATGTGAAATGAACAACATGTTATACACTAATTATCTAAATGTTTATCTAAAAGATTGAAGATGACCAAATTCTTTTGGAATGCTCATTAAATTATGGCCTTGTATGACTAATATCTCTTTCATCACATTAAGACATTCAATTGAATTGGAAATCTCTAGAATTTGGTGCACCCTTAAATGATTAACTTTCTCACATGCACAAGAGCCTATTTAACATAAAAAATTTAACTTACATATTTAAGAAAGTTGAAAAGGAAGATAATTACATTGTTGTCACCTTTTGACAACTCTTTTAATTCATGTTTGCGAGATAACCAATATTCATAGAGATTTTAACCTAAAAATTGCATGAAACTCTACATTAAAATCAAGAGATTTTTCCTTTGAAACTGATCTATAAAGATTTGGAAGTTAAATAGGAGAAGTCACCAAGATGGAAGAACCACAAGTACGTTACAATTCTGCAAATATATCCATGTAACCCTTCCAGTAAAAAAAAAGTCAAATTATTAAATGAGTCAAAAACACAATACAATCAACACATTGATGAATCCAAGAACTATTTGGGCAGACTATTGTATTGCTCTCTGTCAAAAATAATCAAATCATCAATTACTCTATTAGTCCTATTGAGGTGAATATACAACATGACAAGAAGTTTAACTTTTTTTTCCTAGGTTTTTCAATGCATTTTTAATTTTTCATCATTTCCTTTAATTGTTAGTATGACTATAATACCTAGAAAAGTATTAGAGATAAACAATTTCTTATCCTGAGTGAACAATTAAGATTCATAAGAGATGAATATCTATTAAACATTGGTCAAGATAAATGGTTCTAAAATGATAAAATGATGTTACATAAGTCACCCCTTGAAGAAAATAGATGGTTCTTATGGAACATATTTGTAAGCAAAAGCTTTGGTCAAATGGAAGACAAGCTCTAATGTCATAAATGTGTAGAAAACTTTGGGGTATAATATACACCACATGGATGCTAGATATGGTACATATATGTGACTAGAACCTTTTATCCCATGGGGTAGCAAGCTATGTAGGCATAATTTTGGAGGAGACTTGTCGTTTATAACTTTATCATGCTTTTACTTGTTAAGGGATATGTATCTATGGTAGCAAATTTTAATAGTCTTGTACTTTCATATTATCTTAGATTTATATATTGATATTCTTCTGTGAATAAAATATATACATATATGATCAAAATTTGTATTATATATCTATGACTTAACTAACATTACACACACACACACACACACACACACACACACACACACACACACACACACACACACACACACACACAAATAGAGGTTAATAAATTTTAGTTTTATAGTGGTCAAGCATGGGAGTGAGAGCACAAGTTCAAAATTCAAATTTGGAGATAGGCAAGAATTCACAGGGAGGCTGACCTCGATCACCAAGCACGCAGGAGGGGATCCAGATAGGCATTGGGGAGGATTTAGGAGATGGGGACCCACATGAGGACATACCAGGGAATCTCCCAAAGCATTGGGCCTCACTCTTTGGGTCAAGCCATCAGGTAAATCCTCTTTCCCTCTAGTTAAGGTTGTGTCAGGTCTGGAAAAGGGATCTTGCATGATCGCTATTCCAAATGAGATTGTTGATCATAGCATTGCCTCCATGTTCTCAACTCTCGTTGGAAAGTTTATTGGCCCAAGACCAAACATTGATGTGGTCTGAGCCTACACTCTGAAAAAATGGAGCTTGAAAGGTCAAGTCAGTGTCATAGAAATGGCTAAGGGTTTTCTCTCTTTTGAGTTCACCTGTCAAGAGGACATGGCTGAAATCCTATGTGAAAGTCCCTAGAGCTTTGGAAGAGCCACCCTCATGCTTCAGAGATGGCTGTCCCAATTGGACTTAAACAAATCTTTTCTCCAGCAAGCTCCGATATGGGTCAGACTCCTAGAGCTACCATTGGAGTTCTAGAATGAGGATGTCTTCAAGGGAGTGGCCAGCTCTTTTGGAGAGCTTCTCTCCATTGACCCAATCACTACTTCAAAGAGTAAGCTAACTTATGCGAGGATCTACATTGGAGTGAGGGAAGGGGAGGATATGCCCAAAGTGGTTTGTTTTTAGTCCAAACTTGGCACCCATTTCTAGTAGCTGGACTTTGAAAGTGTTCCTTTTGGGTGTTTTCACTATCTAAAAACTGGTCACAAGGCATTTCAATGCCCAAAATCTGAGATGACTAGAAAGAAGAATCCCCCTTCTTCTTCTCAATTGAGGATGAAGAAATTTTGGAAAAAGAAGACCTCTACACAAGGCCAAAAGGACCTATCTTCAGAGACCTAGTATGCAATTGAATCCCCAAAGAGGACAAACCTAGAACTTCAGGGAAAGACAAGTAAAGAAGGAGAACTACTCAAGTCTAGACCCAGTTCCTCTCTACCTTTGACTGAACTTCAACTGTTAGGGGATGATCAGGTCAAGGAAAGGACCCTCAAGCCTGGAGAAGAGGAAGTTAAGGATGTCTTATAGAAAGGTCTTCAGGAGGCTGGTTTGGACCATCTCCCTACTGAGGAACAGATGGTTATGGGCTCCATGGAAGAGATCAAGGAAAGAGAAAATAAGGAAATTATCGTCTTCCAAGACCCAGAGAATAACTTGGTCTCCACAAGAGATGTAGCGACCAATACAGGAAATAAGGAAGACTTGGTGAAAGATCAAGACCAAAGGGTTGATCTTCACAGCACCCCAAGGAATGCTAATAAGGCTTCTAGATCCTTGAAGTTCAAAAAGAAGGGAGAGATACTTAGGAAGAACCAAATCAAAGATCCGTCCAAGGCTTCTCTGGCAGTGACCAAGAGTAGTTGCCAACCAAATGTGGGTTCTACAATAAAAGTAGGCAGGAAATTAGAAAGGGAGTTCAAAGAAGAGGAGACTAGAAGGTGTTTGGCGAATGGGTTCCAAAGCACCTTGAGGGACTTTTCCAAGAGTAAAAAATGAAGATCATCTCATGGAATATTAGGGGCCTAAATGGCACCCATAAATAGGAAATCATTAGGAATTTGATTAGAGACCAGAGACCAGATATTTTGATGATCCAAGAAAAAAAAATGAAAAAGGATTCTTTGAGAAACATAAAGTTCAGTAACATGATGAGTGATGAGGCTTCAGAATTTGATAGAGCCTCTGGGGGCCTACTAACTTTATACAAGTCAAATCTTTTCAGGGTGGAATCGGTTTCCAATGTAGGTAACATTCTATTTTGTAAAGTGTTCAATATTTTTCCAATGAATTTTGGTTCTTGCTCAACATTTATGCCCCTAATAACAAGAGTGAAAGAAAATCCTATTGGTCTAGAACAGAAGGGCTAGTTCAGAATAGTAACCTTAAAAAAGGCATCATTATGGGAGATTTCAATACCCCTATTCTGGATAAGGAAAAGAAGGGTGGTTTGCCTCAGGACTGGGATAGCAAGCATGATCTTTCTAACTTCATCAATGATTTGGCTTTTCTGGATCTAGACCTTATGGGTGGTGACTTTACTTGGTCCAATAAATGCTTAGGCAAGGAGTGTATTCAGGTTAGACTGGATAGAGCCCTCATTTCTCCTGTTTGGCTGCAATCCTCTTCTTTCAAATTAGCTCTTTTGCCTAGAATTGGGTCTGACCACTCACCCATCTCCCTCTTGACTATCCCTTTTGACCCTTGTAGACCTCTTCCCTTCCGCTTCAAGAAAATGTGGACCTCCCACCCTGACCTTCTTGAGAGAATTAAGGGCTGGTGGAGTATAGATGTGGAAGGCACTGCTATGTTCAGGGTAGCTAGAAAAATCAATAATGTTAAAAGGATGATAAAAGTTTGGAATAAGTTAGATTTTGGTCATTTATTCTCTATGAAAGAGGATCTTTCTTCTAATCTTGCTTCCATCCAAGACTCCATTCAGGAAAATGGGTATGATGCCTCGAGAAGAGATCAAGAACTATCCATCCTGTCTGATTTACATGACATCATTAGTAAAGAGGAAAATTTCTAGAGGCAAAGATCTAGAATCAATTGGCTCAAGGAAGGAGACCAGAACACAAAGTTCTTCCATTTATCCACTCTTAAACATAGAGCTAATAATAGGATTTCTGGCCTAAAGAAAGATCAGGTTGTGCTAACTAAGGAAGATGATATTTCACTTGAAGCTATCTCTTTCTTCTCCTCCCTTCTTTCTTGGGATCCTTTTCTCTCTAAGGTGGACCAGGAAGACATTGTCTCTTGTATCCCTTAGATCCTCCAACTGCACCATAATAATCTGATCTGGGCCATTCCTTCTAATTCTCAACTGAGAGAAGCTCTTTTTTCTCTTTCGATGGATAAATTGCCTAGACCTGATGGTTTTCCTACCTTCTTTTTCCAAAAGTACTGGCCTGTCATTATGAAGGATGTTGTTAAGGTGGTTTAGGAGTTCTTTGGAGCCAGAAGCATTCTGAAGGAAATCAACTCCACATTCTTAGTTCTTATTCCCAAAGTGCCAAGGTCTGACGCTCTGGATAAGTTTAGACCCATCAGCTTATGCAACTTTTTTTATAAGATCATCTCAAAGGTTCTCACTTTGAGGCTACTTAAGCTTCTCCCCAAGATTATCTCTCAATAACAATTAGGCTTTGTCTCGGGCAGACAGATTTTAGATTCGATTATCATGGTGCATGAAGTGATTCACTCTATGGAAGCTGGTAAGAGAGAAGGGATGTTACTCAAACTTGACATGTCTAAAGTTTATGATCGGGTGGATTGGTCCTTTTTGGAGTTGGTGTTGAAGGCTTTTGGCTTTGATGTCAAATCCTACAAGCTAATTTCCCAGCTGGTCACCACCCCCTTGCTAGCTATTTTAGTGAATGGATCCCCCTTTGATTTCTTCAAACCTACTAGAGGCCTTTGTTAGGGGGATCCTCTATCACCAATTCTCTTCTTCATCTTGGCAGAATGTATTGGTAGACTCATGGAGAAGAAAAAGAAAGAAGGAAGTATCAAAGGCTTTAAACCTTCTTCCAAATTCACCCTCTTCACACATCAGCAATTTGTTGATGATACCATTATGGGAGGAGAGGCTTCGATAAGGGAGGCCAAGGCTTTGAAAGAAACTTTGAACACTTATTCCAGAGGGTCGGGGCAGCTCATCAATTGGGACAAAAGTTCTATTTTCTTTATCAACACTTTGGAGTGAGGACAACAAAGAATCTCTAGAATCTTGGGACGTCACGTGGGGAAGCTTCCTTCTACCTACCTGGGTCTCCCCTTGGGCACGTCCCCCTCTAATTCCTTCTGGAATGGCATCTTGGATAGGTTCAATAAGAAGCTAGCTAGCTAGAAAGGAGGCTCTCTCAGCCAAGCTGGAAAATGTCAACTAGTTAAATCCATCCTTCAAAACTTGCCAATATATGCCCTGAACCTTTTTACCATACCCGATAAATATGCTGAGAGGATGGAGAAAATCCAAAGGGATTTTTTATGGATGGGAACTGAAAGGATTAAATGGTACCCTCTTGTTTCTTGGGACAAAGTTTGTCTCCCTAAAAAGAATGGTGGTCTAGGAATCAGGCTCATATCAATAAGACCCTCCTAGCAAAGCAAATCTGGCACATCTTTAGTAGTACGGGGGAATGGAGAGACACTGTGGTGAACAAGTATATTAAAAGACCCTCTTTTCAATTCACTCTTTTCAGTGAGGATATCCCCAAATGCTTAGTTGTTTGGAATCGCTTCTTAAAAGCCAAGGATTTGGCTAACTTTAAGGTCTCCTAGAAGCTGGGAAATGGGGAGAACATTCTTTTTTGGATAGACTGCTAGCTTCCTTAGGGCCCCCTCATTAATAACCCTAGCTATGGTGTTTGGGCTAATGATTGAATCAACCTTTTTGGGCACAAAGTCAGTAACTACAGGACTGAACAGGGATGAAAGGACCTCTCTATTATCTTAGAGGACCTTAAACCAATTGTGATCATGCTTAATTCCTTATACCTCAGAACCAACAAGGATGAACTAGTTTGGAGGGATAATGCCAATGGGTTCTATTCGGTTGCCTCTAGGTACTTTTCTTCATGGAGCACAGAAGTGTCCCCACTTTGGTCAAGGGCCTAGCTCCTAGGCCTAACACCAAAAGTCAAAATGTTTTTTTGGTTTGTACTTTAGGATAAAAATATCACAAAAGAAAATCTCATTAAAAGAGGTCATATCATGCCTAGCAGATGTGTTTTATGCAAAGATGAGTCAAAGACTGGCAATCAATTGTTCATTCATTGCTCTTACTCTAGGACAGTCTGGGAATTCCTCACCTAGGACCTTGACCACAACTAGTGCTTTCCTTTCAACCTCTTAGACTTTTTCTGCCAATGGCATGGTATGTTCAATGGGTTTGCCTTGAAGGAAATCAGCTCCTGGCTCCTGCCCCATTTTTGTTGGAGCATATGGAAGGAGAGAAACAACTAGATTTTCAGAGATAGGGAGGAGCCAACTTTGGTTGTTGGAAGGAAGATCTTCAGTAACATAAAAGAAAAAAATTTTCATGAGGAAGGGGGGAGCTTTTGAGATAGGAGGCAGGAATAAGGAGAAGGTAAAAGACAAAATGAGAAAAAGATAGGAAGAAAAGTGGCTCCTCCCCCCTAAAGGCTGGCACAAAGCCAACTTTGACGAAGCCTCCAAGCCCAACCCTGGATCCTCGGGTAGTGGAGGTGTGGTTAGAAATGAAAATGGAGATAGTATTGCGGCTTTCGCTATCTCGTTCGGTTTCCAAACAAATCATTTTGCAGAAGCCAATGCCGCGTGCAATGTTGTTAAACTGGCTTTTGAAATTGGGGTCACCAATTTATGTCTAGAAGGGGACTCGAATAACATTATTAAGTGCATCAAGGGAAATTCATTTCCATCTTGGAGGATTCCAAATTTGATCAATGAGACTAGAGAGACCCTTGCCAAATTCAAAAAATTCCATGTCAGCCATACTTTCTGGGAAGCAAACCCAGTTGCCGATAGGTTGGCAAATATAGGGGTCGGCATAGACCAAAAATTGACTTGGCTTCTCGAAACTTCTTTGCCGACAGATGTCAAGTGTTAGATCAACTTGGATAAAATCCAAGGAAGTATGGAGGATATCAAGTTGTAATTATGAATATGAAAGGGTTAAGATATATTGGTTCTTTTCATAATAGAAGAGTGGGAATTCGTAAATGCAGATATCCTTCATTGATTAATTGCCATGCTTTGTGGGTTGTTTATTGCATTCATTTTAGGGGCAATAATAGAGTTATTTTTCTCTGCTCTTTGCTTAATCTTGGTGGTCCTTTCTAGTATCACAGTGAAGAGCTTATGAGTAAAGTAGGTGTGTAGTGTGTGGAGATGGTGGGTGAGAGATGCAGAAAGGAGCCGGTGGGGGACTTTGTGAAATGGAGAAGCAGGCTAAAAGTTTGGGAAAAGCTAGATGAGGGTGGGGTAACCAAGTATCTCATGAAGTTGCACAGTTTTGATCAGGAGGTGACCAACAATATGGTGGGGTCCTGGAAAGATTGTAGGGTTAAGGTGAATGGCATCAATTTTTGCATTATGGAGGAGGTGATTGTAGCTATCACCGAGATCCCTATCGAAGATTTCAAATTCTTTAGGGATAAGAAGCTCTCAGCCAATGCGGTTAAGGATTTTATGGAGAGTGAGAAGGAATTGAAGGCATTGAAAAAAATTGACACCTACTATGTCCCCGACTCCATGAAGAAGCAGTGGAGGTATGTTTTGAAAGCTGTTATTGAGTATATCACTCTGGACCCAAGGTTTGATAGAGCCCATACCCACCACTTTGTTATTTTAAATCATTTTTGGAAGAAAGCTAGAATTTCTTTCCCTTCTTATCGGTTAACCTCTATGAGTAAGGTGATGGACAACTTCAAAAAGAAGCCCATTGCTAACCCAGCTCTACATGAGGGATTGCTGCTACTTATCCATGAGCACTTCAAAGCTCAAACTATTAGCAATGCCCCCCAAGATAGAGATAGTGGAGTTTGGAGGTTCCAATTACTCATCTGACTCGGATGATATTTAGAGCCTTAGTTCTGAGAAAGGTGAGATTTCCTCTTCAAGGAAAGCAATAGCATATCATGTCAAAAAAATTCCCCCCATAACCCAAGCAGAAAAAGCCCTAGGGATCTAGGGCAGAAGTAGGCTAAGAAGGCTAAGGAGGGAAGTAGTGAAGAAGAGGAGGAACCAGAGTCTGAGGAGGTGGTGAAGGAGACATAGGAGGAAACAAAGGAGGACACTGGAAGGAAGAAGTGCAAGAGGGAGAGTCTGGAGGATGTGCGCTCTCAATATGAGGAGGCGTCTGTGGTACCCCTTTCTCTTGTCCATCTCCACCCTTAGGAGAAAAAAGAGGAGAAAGATGGGTATGTGAAAGGAGAAGTGCAGACCAATAATAGGAGGAAAGCGTAGATCAAATTCAATGTCAAAATAGCCAAAATGGGAATATTTAGGGATTCCATGAATCCCCAAATCCTCATGGATAATCAAGAAAAGTAGTGGCTAGAAGAATTAATTGATCCAGCGATTGTGGCTATTTCGGATAGAGCTAGGTAGACAGGGATGAAATTTTTAAATAATGCTCACAACAGCATGATTGATAATTTTAGATCAATCAAATTGCTTTTCCACGAGCTTGAGGAGGTTAAAGACCATGTGAAACACATTGAGGCAACAAGGAAAGGAATGGATGGCAATAGGAAGACGAATACGACTGATAGGCTCACTCTAGCAGATAGAGGATACACAATCTGGAAAACTAAAATCACAACCTTGCAAATCAGATGTTTTCCTTATTAAGTTCCATTGATAACAACATCATCTCTCTCATGGGCTGGATCAAGGATAGAGAAATGCACGATGATGAGGATGGAAATGACAGGGACGAGGCCAGAACAAAGGATGACCCTAAAAAGGACAACTCCACTCCTACTTAGGACCAGGTGAATCAAAGGGCACAACAGATGGAAGCGGAGGAGAATCAATAGGCCTTTAAGGCTGCTTAAGTGATGCATGATCTAAAGTGAAAGAACGAGGAATAACTCTTGCCTATTCTTTTGTTTATCATTGTCTTTTGGCTTTTTGTTCTGGCTTTTGGCTGTGGTTCTGTTTGTTTCCTTTTCCTGGTCTTTTCTTAGTACTCTTTCCTTTGGCTGGGCTTAATGCTTATTATCGGCCTTTGAACTTTTACTTTTTTGGCTGGGCTATCATGCTTATTATCAGCCTTCTTATGTCCTAACTTTCAGGTTTTAGGTTCCCTGTAAAACCTATTTATCTAATAAAAACATTATATATATATATATATATATATATATATATATATATATATATATATATATATAGTGATTATCAATATATTTATTCTGAACTATACCAAGAATATCTTCTTAATCTATGACTTGAATGATTCGGATATTGTATATCAAATGACTATTGTAGATAACAATATTACCACTTTTATTGATCTTGTTTATCCAGCATCCATTGATGTTCAAAATATATACATTGCAAGAGATTAAGTCCATGAAGAGACATGACTCCCCCTATGGGTAATGACATAAGGAGTCATGACCATGTGTGGCCTTAACCAAATGTTATGCTAACTAATGAATATCCCAAAAGAACTAATACTAATCATGCTTGTTATTCTGGATGATCAAAATGTATTTCCTTGAATTATAATTCATAAATACACACATGTGTGCATGCACACACACACACATGCACCCATGCATGCATGTGCACACTCATACACACACAAACATAAGTTTAATTATAATGATGTATTACATGCTCCAATCCAAATGAAGCTACATTTTTAACATTGTTTAGAATAGTAATTAGATAGTGACCTCTAAAGTTTGGGTGTCTCACAACTCATGTAGAGGGTTATCATAAAACACTAATTATGAAAAATTTAATGGGATTAGGGTGCAGGGAGAGAGAGAGAGAGAGAGAGAGAGAGAGAGAGAGAGAGAGAGAGAGAGAGAGAGAGAGAGAGAGAGAGAGAGAGAGATCCTATAAAAGAAGACTACATAGAGGAGGCAAGAAGATTAAAAAGACGTGCATTGAAGTCTCATAATTTGTTCATGAAAATCAATTTCCTTAGATATTTTCTTTCCTTTGATATGTTATATCTTCTATTCAATTCTAATACATTCAATCATTAAACATGTAAATTTCTTTTGAAAATCATACAGATCCTATCTTTTTAGTCAAAAGATATAATTTTTTTTTTTTTGTCACTACATCACACACTGTGATGTAAGATGAAAACAAGATCTAATACCACTATAAAGAAAAAAAACAGAGGTCACTATCCTTGGCTAAACAAAACAAAATAAATCCTATGCTCTAAGAAAAGTACTACAAGTGTAGAAATAAGCTTTTAAGGAAAATTGACACCAAAGGAAATTTATGATTACAATGGAAAAAATGCATACAAGTCCTTTATCCTTATATTTGGGCCTAGCTTGATTACAAACATAAATGAAATGATCAACTTATAAGTGACATAATTGTGTGTGAAATTAGCTAATATCCCATACCAAATCCCTTTTTTCATTGATCCTTAGATTGTCATTTCAAATATCTTGATACATTATTGCACACACTGGACCAAATCCTCAACCTCTAAACTCATATTTCATAAGACATTTTTGTGAAATGAAAGGTCCATGCATAGGTTTAGAGTGACATAGGCATTTCTAAATTCTAAAACAAGTAGCATAGCTAGGTACTCTTTTAATAAATACATTTATTTTCTTGCATTTAATTGAGTAGATAGTTTTAATATTTTGAATTCTTGGTCTCTGCTAGTTAATCTAAGTTGATTTCTATTTTGATGCATTACTCTAATTAGCCTTAAATTTAATGAAAAATTATCAAAAGCATCTAGGTGCCTACTAGCTATCCATAGTAATGAACCAAATTATCAAATTAATATCAATTGAAGTTCATTGGTAACAAATAAACTCAATGAAGAAGGTAGCTCTCAAATATATAAATAGATATTCACACATATCATAATATAAAGTATATGTGTGTATAATTTAATTAGCAAAAGTTGACATAAATTGTCAAGATTACAATATACCTCTTTTGTATCAAGTGTCCTTGAAGCTTAAGTTGTGCCCTGTGCTTTATGAATGATTCTCTATAAAATCTGAAATTCATATATTGAAAGAATTATTATGTTATCAATAGATCTTCATTTTGAATCCATAAGTAAGAATTTTAATTCATTCTAAAAGTAAAATAAACTAGAACATGTTGACTAATTCAACAAATTGCTAGACTACTTTAACATATAAAGAAGAATATAGTAAAGAGGCTCTAGGATAAATGAACTGATCAATCTTTCCCAAGGTTTATGAATTTCTGACTTTGATCTTATCATGCCCTCATAGAACAAGTTCAAATAATTATTTATGATTTTTTTATAAAAAATTACTTGTGTCGTAGTAACTAAGAGTCAAGATGAAACATGAAAAAAGTAAGAATGAGGATCCCCTAGACAATTGCACACAAGAATCAAACAAGGAGTTGCCATTAAAATGGATCAAATAATTGTTAGATTTAGTAAGATATTCAATCACAATCATATGTGTAATGGTCTTCTCTATTGTCTTGTCCCCTTCCTTAGCATTTTCTTTTTGGTGGCATACTTAGCCTATTATACATCCCAATATGCTAATGTTTCTTCAAAAGGGATGTTGGCTAGTAACATTATGTGTTTTAATGCTTTGCAAAATTATGTTAATTTATTCTCAACAAATTACTTAATTCCAAGTGCCTAATGTTTGTTATACAAGGTTTCAACCTCTATATTTAACAAGTCCACTTTATTTCATAACAAGGGGCATCTATTCCTTGTTGCCACCCAATAGTATTGATTCATAATGTAGCATACATTATTTTGTGCATAATGGTTTTCAAAAGGCATTAATGCTGAAAGGAGATCATTCTAGAAAACTTCTCTAGGAACACATTCTTATTACATTCATTATGATTGAAAGTTCCTTAAAGAAGTAAACTTTGAAGGAAAGATATGGCATAGCTCCAATCTCTTGGTGTGAGGCTACTTATGGGTTCATTGTTGATCCCATTGGTTGTTTTGAGAATTTGGGATGAATGAAATGGAATAATTCTTCGTGTTCAAATGTGAGGTTGTGTTTGCAATCTTAGAGACTGTTGTTCTTCAAATATATGATCACTTTTTCTTGCCAAGGGACATTGTTTGGGTGAAATTTTATGTAGCTTCTATGAGCTTAGCCATGTTTTTTTTGGTGAGTTTGAGATGCTTTGAACACTTGGTGCCATCAAGCATTGACCCCTTCACCTTAGCATTGAGTTAGTTCTTAATGTATAGCTGAGCCCAAGTTGCATACATGTACAATATTATTGCTATGGTAAATCAATGTTGTTGTAGTTGTACCAAACAAAGGAGATGAAAGCTCTGACTTTAGTACTTCAATTTAGCTTAGATTTTGGAGGACAATCATTTTTCTTGGATTATAATTGTAGTTAGAACCCTCGATTACTTGGCTCCAGAGTGTGTGATGAGAGGAAGAACAAGTCCTAAATTAGAAGTTCATAGTTTTGGGGCTATGGCCTTGGAAAATTCTAAAAGAAAGAGAGAAGTATATGTGAGCTTGCAATTGGGTGTGGGATCTCTATGGTCAAGTTAAAGTTTTGGATTCTGAAATTATAAAGTTAAATGGGGAGTTTGAAAAAGTTGAAATGGAATAATTAGTAGGGATAGGGTTATGGTGCTCCCATCTAGATCCAATAGCAAGACCCAAAATGAGGCAAGTGGTAAAGTTGTTGAAGTTGGAAGACTAAGTATCGAATCTTCTTCAAGAGATTCATACCTATACCATAGAGTATCATCCAATCATTCTCGACCTACAATGAATGAAATTTATTAATTAATGAAGGTATATTAGTTTGAGCTTCACTTGGTTTCGAGAATACTTTAATATCCTCTACTTAATAAGGCCCACCACATGAAGCTGGAACCTCATTTGGCCTCACCCCCTCCCCTTAACATCAATCTGAATTCCCCATTAACATTTAACTACATATACATCATTCATTCATTCATCCATTTATGAACTATAACATTCAATCAATACAATCACATAACATTTGTTAATATGATATAAAATTCATTAATGTGAAACACTAATCAAGAATTCGTTAAAACATAACAATATTCATTAAGATGACATAAAAATAAATATTAATATGCAACATTCATAAATAATTACTTTTAAAAAGTTCACATTATCCAACAAAGTTTATCAAATAAGGTTTATCAAAGGCATTTAAAAAAAATTATTTCTTCTTTTTTGTTTTTTTGTAGCTTTCTTAAGGAAAAGGTTGATACTAGCATCAATATCTTCCTCATTCTCCCCCTCTTGTGGCACATGTAATATCAAATTATGATGTATCCTCCTATTTTGAGGAGCATAAGGCCAGTGTACTAAAGGGAGCTCTATTGCAATAACAAGTAAATGGGTTAAATTGGCATACTCCTTTTTTTAAAAAAAATTATTTACTATTACAGGTATTTGATTAACCAATAGAACATAACATGCATTTTTCTTACCTAACAATTCCACATCATGTACAATAATATTTTGATCCACTACCATATCCACATTCACCGATCGACAAAAATTGTGCCCCACTTCAATGTGACCATGTTGCCTATAATGACTCTAGGTTGTTGTGATTAGAATTATTCGATTGTTGAAGCCCTTAAACTTTTTGCAAGGAAAATTACATTTATGAACTTTTCTTCAAAATTGAGACCACAATCTAGCAATTGTCTCATTATTTTATTTTGGGTTTATATTGCTAGGCGTTGTCTTTCCTCACAAAAAAATATATCTGCTAAATTATTTGACATGTTGTACTTAATGTTTATATTTGCAGATATGATTTTGAAAGAAATTTTTTGTCTAATTAATGTGTATTTCTACAAAAATATTGTAAATGTTGTACTAAATGCTTATATATGTAGATATGGTTTTAAAATAAAAATTTGGTCACCTCGCTCAAATTCACCCATATTATGTATCAATGATTTTTTTTTCTTACAATTCTCTTTGTCAATATCCTCCTTTGTGTCACTTCATTCTTAATTCTTCTTGAAGATGTAAATTCTTAAATATTTCTTATTTCACTAGTTTCTAAACTTTATCACTTAAACACCCAATTTTGGGTTTTTGAATGTTTTGGTGTTTAATAATGGAAATAATGTTTATTTCACCTTAGACATGCATTTCATACCATTCCTAAAGGTTTGGGATTAGTTGGTGTCCATTAGGATTAAAAATGCAAAAGTTGTCATATTTAATAAGAAATTATAAATATGCAAAAATGCAATTTTGGAAAAGTTCTCAAAAATGTCTTTTTGGCCTCCCAATGTTTAGAACCATCATAAGTTGGTTTGAATTGATTGGATGAAGATATTTAAGACTCATTGTGTCCATTTCATAACTAATAATCAATTTGTATGGAGGAATCAACATTTTATGAAAGGAAAAACCAAAAACCAAATTTTGATTCAATCATAAAATTAGAGGGTACATCACTCATACTTATTTATATGTGTGATGCCCTCATTGTAAAGCTAAGAACAATATGTGGTCTAGGGGTGGCAGACCTTGAGCACCTCAAGATACTAAGTATAAATTGGAAAATTGTACATAGTAGTTAGAAGGTAATTTGTATGTTGTTTGAATAAATTCAATAAGATCAAGGTCTTATCAAGAAAAATTATGAATTCTTATATATATGAAGATTCTCCTATCTAGCTTCAAGTAAGTGCACAACAGAATTGAGATCAAGTGATGTGAGCCAGGGTTGAAGATATCAAATACCTTCATCAACATAGAACCAAAGTATGATCCAAACATTAAGCTCACATGTTATCAAGTATAACAATTTTTTGGATGCCCAATACCCACCTTTAGTATGTGAATCATGACTTTAGTAATAAATGATAATTTTATAATCCATCATATCCTAAAGATGACATCCTTTATCAATCATCATTGTGAAAACATGAAGTATTATTCCTATTGAAGATATGGTTGTGACATCATAGCATCCATCCATTAATCATAATTGAATACAAATAATTACCATTAATCATAAAAAGATAAGATTATAAAGTTAGAAAGAAACATGATCATCCAACAATTATTATCACTGAGGAGATAACCAAAGAGAGCATTGATTGCCAAACCAATATGAAATAAATGGCAATCTTTACCATGAAATATTAGTTAGCAAGCATGTCAAGATTATCATCTTATGTATTTCTCAAATTATCATCATAATCACCCATCAATTATAACCATTACGAGAGGTATATATTGATTAGGAAGATTGAACATTAGAGGACAAATTTTGTCACACCATTCAAGTGTTCCCATGTTCATATCAAACAACATAAATGTAGCCATAGATGTGTGTGTGTACATATGTATATAGTTTCCCATCAAAAATTAGCATGATATTTTCTTTATCACCACTTGTGGAATATTAATCAAATAATGATGAATGATGATAGATTATTTTAACTTAAATAGGTCTAGTGGACTCACTCTAGTTAAAAATCTAGATATTTTTCCTAATAGTATTGATACCAATTTAATAACATCTCTTAAAAATAAATTACATTTATTTGACAAGATAATGTATGGGATATTTAAAGAGAAATGATTTGAATTTAATGCATGGGATAAAGAAAACACACACTTCATATTAGAGAATAAATTATGAGCATACTTTTATAGTTTACAAGGAGCTTGTCACCAAAAAAATGTTTTTCAATAGAGGAAATAATTATGGGGGACATCATTATGGTAGAGCTATTTTTTCCCATTTACAATGTAAATTTAATATTATTTAACTTTCTATAGGAATTTTTTATCATAGATAGGAAGATTGAATAGTTCCAAACTCACTTAGATGATGCCTACATTATTTATCTCAAAATTTAATAAATTTATTTATGGCTCTCTTGCAATTATTTGAGTGTAGCATATATATGATAGGCTTCTTAACTAATATATACAATTGAGAATAGATAAAAAGTATACAAACTCATTTCCTCCTTGCAAACAACTTTGATGAAACATCTGCAAGATTAAGAAACCAATCACTTACTATTTAGAAAGAAGCCACATTTTCTAATAGATCTTTAGAACCAAAATTGAAATTCAACCTAATATTATCCAAACTCCAAATAATGATACAAAAAATAATAAAACCAAGATAAAGATGAAACAGAACAAGATAGTTATTATGAATGTGGCCTGAAACTTGCTCAACACTAAAATGCCTGTAGGAGTTCCTAAAATGAAAAATCATATGAAACATATTATTGTAAGGGAACATTATTGTCCCTACTATTCTTCCTTATATTTTAAGGGCCCACCTAGAAAAAAATGGGGAACACAATATAGGGCTGGTGCATTACACTAAGATCCAGATGCCCTACTATTCTAAGCTGGTAAAGATTGAGATAAAAAAGAAAAGGAATCATCTGAGTCGTAGACAAAATAATAGGTGGAAGCAATGGTTGATGTTCATTCACCACAAGTAGTTTCCTATCACCTATCATTTTGGAAGAATAGACAAGGGAACCTACGAAAGAAGAAGTTCGAGTTTCATATCCTATGGTAGTAGTGGATCTAGTAACAACAACAATAGTAGTAGAAACGAGAGACCAGATAACCTCCTACAACATATAACCTCCTTTTGCATTTACTTGCTTTCTACCATTACTAAAAACAAAAATAAGCTTGGTTTCTTTGTGATTAGATCACTTGCATTCAAAATCCTACATCCTTTTTCATTCACTTGCATTCAAAATGCCATGGGGTCGATGACTTACTAGAGAAATTGGTGATACATTTTTAGCTCAATCCCTCCTCCCATGCCTACAAGTGAATAGAGGTAGTGAGAATTCTTCCTCCTATGCACTTTTTTTTTCTTCTTATAATCTATGTTGGTTGAAATTTCAACCAAACAAAATTATGTTGGTCAATTTTTTGACCAACTTAGGAGCTTAACAAAAAAAAGAAGTTAAAATCAAATGGAAAATGACATAAGGTCAAAAATTAACACCAAATCTACTAGTGGTGGAGGGAGGACAGACATTATCAACATGACACCTCCTATGGGTGGGAGTACAAACATGATTGATGTGACACCCACTAGTTATCAAGTAAAATTTAAATATAGACTTATGAATTAATTTATTTTTCATATATATCATTGTGTGTGTGTGTGTGTGTGTGTGTGTGTGTGTGTGTGTGTGGGTGTGCATAAAGAATTATTGTACACTAAATTTATAGGGGTCAACTGATACTTTTCAGGAGCATGTTACTCATTTGTCTCAGTTAGAGGGTCACTCAATTTGTATGAATCTAGATAACCCTCTAGTTTATGATGTATGCATGATATGTTTAGTTTACCATTTATCTTTTGAGAAAGACATATACATGTTTATAATTTGAAATTTTTTTGTATTGACTTGTATGTACATTTTTATGGTTCATTTATGATACATGACATATTTATATAATTCATATGATTAGACATGTTATATATGTTTCTATTTTACACCCCATGTGATATATATTTCTATTTTATGATTAGACATGTGATCTAGATATATGTTTCTCGTTTATGACTACACACATGATTTCTTCAATTTAGGTGATTTAATTTTTAGGTTTATGATTACATGTGCAATCTTGATTCAATTTTATAGTTTAGATATCAATTACACGTGCCTCCTTGATTAAATTTAGGTGATTCAACATGTTATAACTTCCACATGATTAATGAAATTAGATAATGGTCTATGTAACTTGAATTCAATTGACTAAGTATTATTAACATTTATATTTATGTCCTAAACTTCAAATAAACATATACATATCATACTCATATCTATTTTCATTTGTAAAAGTCCCAAACATTAAATGAACATATACACATTTTGTATCATTTATATTAAATGAACTATGTACACATATATAATTTAAATTTGAATATTAAATGATTATAAAAATGTATTAGTCCTAATTCCATGAAAGAAACATAAATATTTAAGTCCTAAACATGAAATTAACATGTAGACATGAGATGAACATATGCATGTATCTATCATTTATATTAAATGAACATGTAAACATATTTATTGAATTTATATATGTTCACATGAAATGAGAGTAGACATGTTATTGGTTCAATTTATGTAATTCAACATTATAAAACTTGCAAAATGATTCAACAAATTAAATATACACAAGTGTATAAGTCCTAAACATGAAATGAACATATCATAGATACATATAAGTCCTAAATATTAAATGAGCACATATACACATGCATATAATTCCTAAACATGAAATGAACATACATATACCATATAAGTCTTAAACATGAAATAAATGTATGCAAATAAATATATACTTCCTAATCATGAAATGAACTTGTGTGTACACATACACAAATAAGTCCCAAATGTATTAAATTAACATACTTTAAAAAAAAAAAATAGTGACAAAGCCACTTAATATATTTATACATAAATTTAATAATTTTTTACATTTTAAACTTATTCTAAGATATAGAGCTCTTGGAGAAAAGAATCAAGAAGAAAAACTTCGTTCATTAGCATATCAAGAAGAAGAAAAGAGAGAAGAAAGGAACAAAGAAGATGGAAGTTACACATGCCTAGTTATAACGATCCAGGAGTGAGACTTCCAAATTACAAAATACATCAAATGAATAGGAGGAGAAGGAATGTTTAGCTATAATGTACAATCCAGCTAGAATGTACAAGTATTTACAAATAACTGAACCTATACATCATGTATTTAAATGTGTACATACATAATAAACAAACCAATTATTTAATAATAAATTTATAATATATATTTGAAAAGTAAACTAGTAGGGAATAAAATTACATCACTTTCTTTAGGTTTAGTTAACTTCATCCTTTCTATAGTAACTCACTCTTTCTAAAATTCCAGACTTAAAATAACAGCAAAGACTTCCCCTAAGCATAATAAATACATACATGTACACATATGCAATCTAAATTATCCCCATGACTTTAATATATACATAAATTTAATAAATTAAAAAATTAAAAATACTTACCAATTCTAACTAGACTTAGAAGAAATCAAAGGGATGTCATCAAAGTTTTCATCTTCATCTCCATTAACTTTATTGGTAACAACAAGTGGCACCAAACTCCATAGACCTACATATCCATGATTCTAATTGATGCATTCGAAATAATTCTCATCAATTCAATAATAATGAAATATGAATAGTATATCATGTATGATCTCCAATCACAGTGATTGGTGTTAGTCTCAAAATGGTTTTGCCATTTGAGTGCCACCACACTTAACCATTTTCTACATTGGAGCCAAGCACACTATGTATGCTGAGCCAAAACATGAAATCCAATAGGTGCCAAGTGATCTTTAGGTGCCGAGTAGCCTTCAAGTGCCAAGTGAAGATCAGGTGCTGAGTGAAGAACAAGTGTCGAGTGAAGATCAAGTGCTGAGTGATATTTGAGTGCTGAGTCACCAATGATGTCGAGCAATACAAAAATGCAACAGAAGCTGAGTAATCGAGTTTGTTACATGTGTTGAGCATCTAAAATTGATAAGTGTCGAGTAACACAGAATACACATATGAGTTTGTAACCTCACTAATTCAGATGTAAACCATTTTCATGGCCGACATATGACGAATCTCGAAGGATTAAAATAATTAGATCGAATCTTTTGTATTTCCTATGCAATCTACATGCAGCCAATAAGAAAAATGGAGAAGGCATGCAACCAATAATAAAAGTGCAATGAATGAGTGGGAAACATAGATTCAATATGGATCATAGATCCACATCTAACCCTAAGTCTTCGAATGTCTTTATAAGGAAGACTAGGTCTCATTGTATATGTGAATAGACAAAGGTGTGTAAGGTAGACTATTTTTCAGAGTGAAGAATATCAGATCTCAGAGGATCAAGATCAGAGAAAGCAGATCAAGTGCCTGTATTCAGCAATCAAAGGATTGTAAGCTATCAGGTTTATTACACCTAATAATCTCTAGCAATTATATTAGAAAGGAAACCCTATGGTGATAGGTTAGCTTAACAGCTATTTTGTAGATCCTTTAAATAGGTGATTAAATCCTTTAACAGGGTAACACTTCATGTAAAGTATTTATAAATCCTTTAACTAGGTCACTATTTATATAGTGTAAAGCCTTTAACAGGGCAGATCATCAGAAGTGGTCAAACATTATTGTTGTAGTAATTTTGTGGGTATCATCCCCACCCCAATTTTACCTTCTTATTCTTGGAGGGTTTCTGGGTTACCAAAATTTCAAGTGTTATGTGGTGATGCACATGTGATTTTCATAATTGCTTAATGTTGATATGCATGCATGTTCATTTAAATATTATGTTATTAAGGGTTTGTGAAAAATAGGATAAAAGCTAATACTTTTGATTCACCCCCCCTCTCAGAAGCATTCTTTCCATTAAGATATTTCAACAATTGGTATTAGAGCTACAAGGTTTTCACAAGAAGAAGTCTAACAGCTTGGAGGAAAAGGTCTGAATATGGAAGTCTTCAAACTTGGAAAGATTATTGACAATCAAGTGATTGATGTGCAATTGGCTCTAGAAAAAGTAAAGGAAGCTAGGGAGGAACTCAGAGAATCCTTGAAAAGAAGAAAGGATATAGCCATAGCTGAAAATGATATAAACTACAAGGAGATAGATACCACAAAACTGTTTGTCAATAGAGACACAAAAGAGTTTGATGCAGCAATAGCAAAACTGATGGAGAAAAACAAATTTCAAGTAGATGAGATAAGATCTCTCAAGATGGAACATGAATCATAGGCCATAATGTTATGTGAAATCACTGAGCAAAACAAAAGAGTAGTTGAGGATAGAGTCATGATGGAAGATGACAAAAGAAATCTTGCAAACAAACTTGAAGAAAAATGTACTGAACTATCAAGGATCTCAAACATGCAGATGTATACACTTGACCAAATGATGAACCTTCATCATGAACTCAATATGAAAGATATTGAGATCTCTACCTTGAAGATGCAGAATGAACAACTGTAGAATGAATTGAACAAAGAAAAATTGGTAGCAGAGAATCTCAACAAGTCAAGTGAAGCCATCAAGTACTTTGAATAGTTGATGAAATTTGCAAGATCCACCCATGATACATCAGGACTTGGATACAATAGCATAGAAGTAGAAGAATCATCAAAGAGTGTTGAGCAAAGAAGTGACAAAGGTAAAGATTCTAAACCTACTTGTCATTACTGTAATAAAAAGGGGCATACTGCTAATGTTTGTAGGAGTAGAATAATCAATCAGCCAAACACACCCAGAAATAAGAGTTACTATCGCAAGTGCAACATGAAAGGACATATGACACAAGATTGTAGATCCAGAGTTACAAGTACACAAAGATTTGATGGACATTGTCATAATTGTAAGAAGTATGAACATAAAGCATTTGAATGCAGATCAAAGCCTATGTGGACATCAAATCAACCAGCAAAAAAAAAAAGGGAATGAAAGTCACTACCATTGGGATAACAACACTAGGTATAGCTATCATTATTATTAGGAATATGGACATATACCCCAGAATTGCATAGGAACACATTTCAAAGGGAACTATAAAAGATGGTTGAACCAAACCACATGTTTCAGTTGCCTGAAAACTGGTCATATCAACAGAAACTATCCTACAAGGTCAAAGGCACCAAATATTGAAGTAAACAAGGGCAAAGAAAAGATTGATGTGGAACACATAAGAAAAAACATGAAGAAGACATGGCAGAAAAAGAATGAATCAAGTTCATCCAATGAAAGGGTCACTTCACCCATAGGGTCAAGTGATCATTTCTCATTCAATTAAACAAAAGAAAGAGCCTACAAGGCTGATACATATAAGAAAATATCATACATCAGCCCTAAACCATGAAGAAGCAATCCAAAGGATAAATTTGCATGAAACAAGATGCCAAGACAAAAACTTTAAATGAAGATGCCGAGCTATCTTTGGATGCTGAGTAAAACTCCAATGCATGCCGAGTTCCTAACAATGACCAAGTTGATAGCTGATGCCGAGTTGAGTAACTCCTATGGAAGCCAAGTAAAGTGGAGATGTAGTGCAAGCTGAGTAATGTTATAATCCTTCAAAAATTGAGTTGGTAGTTAAACATTTAATGCGAAATAAATAGGGTATATTATCATAATTTCAATCATTTTTCCTCATCACGATCAAGAAGCAAAAAAGATAAAGAGAGCAGAGTGACTTCATAGCAAAGAATCCAGCATTCCAAGCATATTGCAACCTCTTACAACACATTTTTATCAATCTTGAGGTATTTTCATTTGTGCCGAGCTACATAGTTTCATTTTTCTGTATAAAGGAAACCCTAGTTTGCATAAATGGCTTTGAGTTCTAAGAAAACCTAGGACAAAGAATTATTTGAAGTCCAACTAGTATCCAATGAGGTTAGGCAGCCTAATTTTTGCCCTATCCCCGAAGTTGCATACAAGAATGATCCCGCAAGAGCCCTTTCTTGCATACTACCAAATGTTATTATGGTTCAGGATGTAAGGAGATGCTATAATAGTAAGATAGGAGCCATAGGAGACATGGAAATAAGAGAAGCCTTTGTGAAGTTGTGTGTCGATGGAGTCTTCAAAGATGAATACAAAATTGATAAAAGGAAGGGTTTAACACAAGGTTCGAGTTTTCCTACTATATTTAAAATAGAATGGATCAGACTTGTGATGAGCAGAATTCATGATGGTAGTCTATGGTTAGAAGATGTCCCTATCAAAATCACAAAAAGAATCATTCATAGCGTAATTGGATATCTTACCCTAGATCCATTCAAGACCTTGAGAAGTGAATCCAAGGAGGTTATTGAAAAGAACACAGGTGCTTAGTGGAACAAAAAAGGAATGACAATTCACACCATTCAAGATCCTCTGGTTGAGTTTACTGTTAGAGTTATTGCCCACAAATTGTACCAATCTAGTAGACTCAACAGTGTGCCATGTATTGCAGTAGATGTAGGCTACAAACTGGTGAAAAAGGATCATACTTATGATCTTGCAGAACTACAACTACAAGAAATTAATGAAAACCTAGCAGCCATAAGAAGGACAAAGGGTGCACAATGCAAATTTGGACCAATTCTAGTTTGTGTATTCTTTTATGTTCAGAATGAATTTCCCTCTTTTGGCAAAGGTACATGGAGAAATGATAGAACTATCATATCCCAAATTAATGAATATATAGAACAAATGGGAGACAATTTTGATACCTTGATGACAAGCTATTTTGAGGATTTCAAGAAATCCATGAAGCAAAGGGGAAGAATACCAATTTCCTTAGTGAAAAAACATATTAATGATATATTCTTCTTAGTTGATATTGAATTCACCTATATCCAAGAAACAATTCCAATGGTGAGATGGCTAAGGCCATTTGGTTATGAGATTAACATAGATGAAGCATGTACATCCATAACTGCATTATTGGTAGAAGAGACAAATAAGAGTGCCCCACACTTTGGCACTTATGATGTGCTAAGGTCAAAGATAAATATGGAATTAAAGACTACCTCCACATTGAAGAAGAAAGATAAATTGATGAAGAAAATAAAGAAGAAATTTGGTAATGGAATAGAGGCTAAAGTAGAAGAAGAAGATGATGATGACAATGATGATGATGAGGATGAACAAGAGCAAGGCCCAATGGAATTAACTCAAGGCTTAGGTGAAGAAAAGGAGGAAGGTGTTGAGGAAGAAGAAGCCAAGGAAGCACCAACCCAAGATAATCCAAAGAAGATAAATGCAACAGAACAACCTCCAGCTTAGCCCACACCAAAGAAAACTACCATACCATCACCCCAAAAGCCAACAACCAGAGCTGCAACAATGGCCTCCACACAAAACACTAAAGAGGAAGCAAAAAAGAAGAAAATAATCAAGAAGACATAGGAAGAGCCAAGGAAGAAAAGAAAATATGTGGCTCAACCTGATATTGATGAAGAAGATCAATCTGAAAAGCTAAGCCATTTTTCAGTTGATACATTATGTAAAAAGATTGGAAATGAAGACTTAAGCAACACAAATAAAGTTGATTTCAATAAGTTCACTAAAGATGAACAAAATAGAATAAAAGAATCATTTTATGGAATGATGGCATAGTTCAAGTATACTCCTCTTGAACTAGATGGACAATTGCCAAATGAACTGTCTAAAATTGTAGAAGATAGATGGCATTACTGTTTGAAAATGGAGAAGGAGATGAGAGAATCAACCCTAGCAAGCATACTACCTGATTTGACTAAGGAGAAAATAAAGAAAGTAGTCAAAAGTCATAATACTAGGTTTACACCTAAGTACAGGGAATTCTTCATTCTCCAAAACAAAATGGAAGAAATTGTACAAAGAACAAAAAAATCATGGAAGAACTTGTACAAAAAGATTGAAGATTTTCTTGAAGAAGAATACAAGGAAGAAGCTATTGCTCCACCAGAAGAAAGAAGAAAAAGGAGAGAAGAGAAGAAATAGGTAGAGCAAAGAAAAGAAGAAAAGAAGGAAGAAGAAAAGAAACAAGAAAAAGAGAACAAGGAAGAAGAAAAGAAAGAAACAGAGGATGAGACACAAAAGCAAGATGAAATGGCAAGAGCTGAGCTAGAGAAACAACAAGACCAGAGTGTGCAAGACACACAATTGCCACCTTCTAGCCCCCCTCATGTACCCATCACACATGTAGAAACTGTAATAGTACAAGATGTTCTTGACACTTTTTCTCAGAACATCAATCCATTAACTACAGAGGATCTCAAAAGAATGCTTGACCAATCCATGCAACAATCAAGATTATGTGCAGATCTAGTATTGGTGAGTATGGATGAATTAAAAAACCTAGTAGAAAACACTATTAGAGATAAGGTGAATCCACAAGAACCACCTTCCTTCATCTCTATAGCTACTAGTGGTCAACTTCAAATGCCAACAATTGTTTCATTAGGCATAGTTGACACCATAGTACAAAAGCCAAGTGCAGTAGTAGACAAAGAAATAGAACAAATAGGATAGACTATTACATCTAATCCTATAGCACAAACACAAGGTGCACTTCCTAAAATTACTATAATTGATCAAGGTAGACAAGAGGAGGAGAAAACAAAGGAAACCCCTCAAGAGCAGGAGGCAATACAAACATTGATAAATTTGCATACCTCGGGGACTCCTTCACAACAACCACTACAAATATCAGCACCAGGATCAAGTTCTACAAAAGTTGCAAGGGTACTTCACTATGGAGACCCTAAACTAGATGAGGAGATAGTCATACTAAGTTATGACTCAAAAACAATAAGCATTGATTAAATCAATGAGGTGCAAGAAGCATTAAATAGAAGAAAGATGCAAGAGATACTTACTAAGGAGTATAAACAAAAACAAACACTACATGAGATTAAAGACATCTTTATGGATGCTTTCAATATTTAGTCACCAGATGAGTCCAAGCATATAATGGAACAATTGATAGATATTGTTGACCAGGTGACAAATGTAGACCAAGAGACAAATGAAAAACTTATGGAATGGTCTAAAAGAAAATTTCAAGGGAAAGTTAATGAGAAAATATCTAGTGAAATAGCACTTTCACAGGCTAAATTGGCAAAGGTCATAGATAAAGTGAAAAAGGGACTTGAGAATATATTCTCATTGTATAAAAAATTGTGTGACTTTTCATGCTTCACACAGGGGACAAGCCAAAACATAATGAGCATGGAGAGGAATTTGAATATTTCAAGCATGCAACTACCCAAAGATCCAGCCCAAAGTGAGAAGCATTTTTCTCAAACGCTTCACACTCAGAAATAAATAGTTGTATTAACAGCAGAAGAGGCCACCATCAAGGCAAAGCTGATATAGCTCCAATCCTCCATTACCCCACATTTAGAAGTACTCCATAAAGAACAGGTCTATGCTAAAACTATTCTCAAGAAAGATCCTAATCTTTCTACTTTAGAAGGACTTATTCACCTTTCTGTAGAGACTAATATCCAACACAAGTCATTGGAAATTGCTTTGCATAATTGGGATGCAACTCTTAGGATGATTATGGAGGTAAATAGCACATTTTTGGCCAAATATGGCCTTAATTCTTAAAACCCTTTGACATAAGTGTCAAAAAGTGGGAGACAAGATGAAATGGGGAGACAAGATGAATGGGAAGACAAGATGAATAAGGGAGATAAAGAGACAAGTTAACAGGGGGAAACAAGAGATAAAGTGGAGCATGATATACAACATAAAATTTTGGTTACTAATAAGATAGCATAGATAATGGCACAACCAACTCAAGGGAAGTTACAATAATTTTGAGGTATATATTGTAAGTTACAAAATTTTGATCAAGGTTTCAAAACCTCTATATATACCAAGCAGATTAGTGAATGTACTCATAAGGTCAGTTAAGTGTTTTTGTCACTCATGTCAAAGGGGGAGATTGTTAGTCTCAAAATGGTTTTTCCATTTGAGTGCCATCAGATTTAACCATTTTCTACATTAGAGCCGAGCACACTATGTATGTCGAGCCACAACATGAGCTGAGTTAGGAAATCCAATAGGTTCTGAGTGAAGATCAGGTGTCGAGTGAAGAACAAGTGCTGAGTGACTTTAGGTGCCGAGTGAAGATCAAGTGCCGAGTGATATTTGAGTGCCGAGTCACAGATGATGCTGAGCAATACAAAAATGCTACAGAAGCTGAGTAAGCTAGTTTGTTACATGTGCCGAGCATTTGGAATTAGTAAGTGCTAAGTAACACAGAATACACATATGAGTTTATAACCTCACTAATTCAGATGTAAACCGTTTCCATGGCCGACATATGACAAATCTCAGAGGATTAAAATAATTAGACTGAATCTTTTGTATTTCCTATGCAATCTACATGCAACCAATAAGAAGAATGGAGAAGGCATGCAACCAATAATAAAAGTGCAAGGAATGAGTGGGAAACAGAGATTCAATATGGATCGTAGATCCACATCTAACCCTAAGTCTTTGAATGTCTTTATAAGGAAGACTAAGTCTCATTGTATATGTGAATGGATGAAGGTGTGTAAGGTAGACTATTTTTTAGAGTGAAGAATATCAGGTCTCAGAGGATCAAGATCAGAGAAAGGAGATCAAGTCCCTGTATTTAGCAATCAAAGGATTGTAAGCTATTAGGTTTATTACACCTAATACTCTCTAGCAATTGTATTAGAAAGGAAACCCTATGGTGATAGGTTAGCTTAACAGCTATTTTGTAGATCCTTTAAATAGGTGATTAAATCCTTTAATAGGGTAACACTTCATCTAAAGTGTTTGTAAATCCTTTAACTAGGTCACTGTTGATACAGTGTAAAGCCTTTAATAGGGCAAGCCTTTAACAAGGTAGATCATCAGAAGTGGTCAAACATTATTGCTGTAGTAATTTTGTGGATATCATCCCCACCCCAGTTTTACCTCCTTATTCTTGGAGGGTTTCTGGGTTACCAAAATTTCAAGTGTTATGTGCTGATGCACATGTGTTTTTCATAATTGCTTAATGTTGATATGCATGCATGTTCATTTCAATATTATGTTATTAAGGGTTTTTGAAAAATAGGATAAAAGCTAATACTTCTGATTCACCCCCCCTCTCAGAAGCATTCTTTCCATTAAGATATTTCAACAATTGGTACTCATAAAAAATTTAAGGATCATGTTTTTTCTATCCTCTTGCAACCATGCATAGTTTTTCTATCCATACCTAAACACACATATTTAATATATACATAAATATTAGAGACAAAAATACACATACATACACATATAACTTAAATAATTTAAATATATACATGTGTACACATGTACCTAATATCTCCCAAAAGGCTCTACATGGTACTGCTTGATTCATTCTTGATGATGCACCAACCTCGTTTGATGAAAAATGTGTCTTCAACCATATAACAAGTTCATGTACATTATTTATGTGAACTCCCTTATATTTCATTTGATACTTTTGTAGAGCACATTTGATGCAAGCTCCAACACCATCATGTTCATATTTCCCATGCCCACTTTCAAAGAAACTCCATACATTTGGTATGATTTCATTATAGTGATATCGATAAAGTGCATAAAATGGTCTAGAATATTGTGCTATTCAACACACCCATATGACCATATGTAATGTTTATCAATACTTATGCCCGTTTCTTTCATATATGCAAAAAAAATTCTAATACAATGTTCTACATAATGAATATCATGTTCTTTATCATTACTTGTGTAGAAGTGATATTATTTCTTGATCACTCATGATTCATATTTTCCTTTAATACCATCCAAATCTAACTGTGCATAATGATAAAACACTTATACCATAATAGTAACCTAGTATGAAAATTAGTAGTTTGATTGAATAGCCTTTTGATGAATGAAAGAATAATTTTACGTAGAGTAAACAACTAATAAAATGACTCCAAGTGAAAAATTATATGTAATTGTTTGAAATTTGTCCACTTGCCACTTTGAAAAAAAACAATGATGAATATATGCTCGAATCAAACTTTTATATTTGTCTATAAAAGATCCAATATTTATCTCCTCTTCAACATATTATAATCTTTTTTATTCTTTCCCAAATTTAGTTTCATTCCTATATATTTGTAACCCTTGTAATTTATCATTTTTGTGACATCAATATGTTCATTTTCAATGGAAAAAGAGATAAATTAACACATTTTCATATGTTCCTTTAATGAAATTAATTTGACGAATAGGATCATCTTTTTTGTCACATAAAATAGATGAAATGAACTCACTTTATCTACTAGAATGAGCATTTTTTATAACCAAAAGTATCTTGTATAATTTTTTAATAAACTTGATAGTAGAGATCAAATTCAATATGATAATGACAAACAAAGTTTTAAACACTTCATTTATCCTAACATAATATGGCTTCAATCTTTCAAATAATGTCTACCCAATCTTTATATCATGATTTGAGCTACAAAATGAGACATACACTTCATGTTGTGTTATGTCCAACCAATCTATTATATGGTGTTCATAATGACTAGCTCTTACCATGTATCTGAGAACATTTTTAGTATTGGATGAAGGACAAGTATTATCATTCCAAAATGATATTACCAAACTTTCAATTCTATCATCAATCCTATCACAAGGAGGAGCTCTACACATAATTGCTCAATTTCCTTCAAAAGTGCTATCATCCAAAACCATTATCCTCTTGACATATTTTGACATTTTATTTTATTAAAACCAATCTATGGTAAAACTAAAGATATTTTTATATTTTGAGGTATACTGCTACCTATAATAGATGTCAACATTACTCTTCTTCTCATGATGTTATCTTTACTTCGAGTTGCCTTCCTACAAAATTCAAACCTTAACATTTTCAATAATATCACTTTGCATGTTAAAAACAATTTTTTTTTTTTATGTTGTGTCTACACCCAACAATTTCATTGCTTCTTGCAAGTTTTTTCCTCAAAGAACAAAAGAAAGTACTTGGGATTTTCAAGTTTTTCTTAATCATCAAATTTATTTGTTATTTCTTCTACTATCTTCTTCAAAGCTCTCTTTTTGGAAAGATTTAACAATTTAATATCAAGTAATTTCAATTTATCCCTATCTATTGCAAGTAAATAACCTAAATTTCTATGTGTGATATTTTTCTTTACACTTATTGCTAGTCTTATATTTTCATCCATACCAATTGGAGCAATTGATCTTGATCCTTCTCCAATTTCTTTTGCTTTATGTCTTGAGTCTTCATGTCCTAAGCTTTCTCCAACATCTATTTTCTCATCTTCTAAGTTTTTGTTTTAGGCTACAAGTAGATAAATGAATGAAATTATAATATTATATAGAGAAAAATAAAAATGTTCAAGTACATTCCTTCTCTCTTTTCATGATAATTTGCTAATGTTTTTTTTACAATTTCTCTATCCTACACCAAGTCATCTATTTCTTGCCAATTTATTTTGTCTTCCTTTCTTTCAGCCCATCTTCATTCTTCAAAAAACTATCAAATTGACTTTAAAATAGAAAAATCCTCTATTTTATACTTGTATTCTTTCTATTTCTTTAGAAAATAGTAAATTTGGAGGAAATTTTGAATTCATTTAGAAACTAAAAAAAAAGTTGTGTATTTATATTATTTAAAATTGTATGATTTTTTTTTTTTTTTTTGGGGGGGGGCAACAAGGGATTTGAATGAATCTCCTTGGGCCGACAAGGGTGCTTCATTTGAAGCCCCCTGGGCCACTTCCCAACATGCAAGAATTTTTTTTTAAAACTTCAAGGAGACTTCTTTAGTGCCACATTTTCTACCCCTTGGTTCTTTGAACGAAGGGGGCTTCATTCGAAAGCTCTCCAAGGGCTTCATATAAATCTCCCAAAATATAAATGGTTACAAATTTCTTAAATATATTCTATCAAAATTGTCCCTTCTGAGGGATAAAACAATGGCTAAATAGGTCTATTTTTAAAGAATAAATATACCAACTTATTCTACATTGAATAAGCTTTCCATTGAGAATGCTTTTGATAGACATTGCATTTATTATGATGTCTTACTTGTAATTTTATTAAATATAGTTTGTTTGGCCATTTCCAAAGTCACTATTTGAAGCTTTGGGAAAAATAGAAATGAGAAAAAATAATTTTAGAAAAAAATTGTGGTACAAAGGTATGTTTGTTAACTTTCAAGAAAAATAAGAAAATATCCATTTTTATTTATACAAAAATAATTATATTGATCAAAATCAACCTATGTCTAATTTATTATTAGTGTTCTTTTATCATTGAATAACATCTTTATTTGTTAACAAAATTGAACAAAACCAACTAAAGTTGCTAGGTATTGTTGTTCCCATTCTAGCCTTGAAAGAATTTTGTCATTATCAATTTGTTTAAACATATTATGTTGATAAAAACAACTGCCACTCTTTAAAATTGTTGATTGTTCATATAGACCACTTCTTGAAGGATGAAAAAAATGGACTTCAATCACTTCAGAAAAAAATTAAAAAAATGTTATAAGCTAGAAAGAAAATGTTACAAATCACTAGTCTACATCATCTTCAAAATTTTTACATTTTTTTAGGAAAATGTATCTGAAAGTGAAGATTTTTTTCAAAAATATATGTTTCACTATCAAAGTTGGTCAAAAAGTAGGGACCATTATTGTGACCTGACTCTTCAAGGACTAATACCTAAAGCCCCAAGTTGGCCAATAAATGATGGTTTTGAGTTGTTTCAACTATGGATTCCAAAAGCTTTAAGTTCTAATAGCCACCCAAAAAAATCAACAATTCAAACACCTTGACAATAATTTAATTTATAGAATTCTACCTTCCAATACCATCCTACACCCTCAAAACCTTCTAATATTATAGCTTTTACCATTCATGAGCTAACCACATTCAACATGCCTAGTCACAAATCACTTCATTTTCCATAGGTAACACAAGTTACTAGAAAATTGGTGATATCATAAGTTGAAATACATGCCTACACCTATAATGACTAGAAACCATAGTTTTCTACTGGTAGAATTAGGAAAGATGGGCCATTATTGGTAAAACACCAATGACATATATACCTAGAGAGGACCATCAAGCATAAGTTATTCAAAAAGGCTCATAAATTCCATTAAATTAATTAAAACAAGGTATGTAGAATGTGTATAATTAAATCCTTGAAATATTCAAACCAATAAGTAACAAATATGTTCAAATGGAGTTAAAATCAAAGTAGTAGATTAGAAACTGGCTTTCCTAAACTAAAACCAAATGTTGGAACTCCAAAGAAACCTAGAAGAAAAACTAGTAGGAAGACTAGAGAAAGTGAAAGTTTGTAGAATATTGCTGATGGGAAGCATGCAACTATTTTGGATTTTACCCCTAAAGTGTTATGATGAAAATATTCACTTGGAATATTTGAGGGATGAATAGTATTCATAGACTTGATATTGTTCAAAATTTTGTCAGAGAACTTAAACCTGATATTTTAGAGCTCTAGGAAACCAAATGGATAAAGAGAAAGTTGAAAAGCTTAAATCTTTTAATAATTACTATATAATGGCTAGAATCTCAAAAGGAGCTTTAGGAGGAATGATGATATTATGGAAGTAGTTCTTGTTTACTAGTACTTTGCTAGATCCTAATAAACATTTTATGGTGGTTATGATTAAGATTATTGCACTAAACAACCACTAGTATATTGTTAATGTGTATGCACCTAATAAAAAGAATACTAGAAAAAGGTTTTGGGATACTTTATCAAACATTAAGAGTGATGATTATTATGGAAGGTGGATTTTCTTGGAAGACTTTAATGTTCCTCTTTATGAGGATGAAAAAAGGGGAAATGCTAGTCAATTGGATGGAAGATTGGATTTTATGGATTTTATAAATAAGGAAGGATTAATGGACTTAGATTTTCATGGGATTGATTTCATTTGGAGCAATAAAAGAGTTGGAAGTGAATGCATCCAAGTTTATTTGGATAGAGTTCTAATATCTTGGGATTGGACTAAAGATTTTGTATGTAATATTAAGGCCATTCAGAAGATAGGTTCAGACCATTTTCCTCTATTATTTATAGTAGAGGCAATTCAAGCTAGGAGGAACAGAATGTGGATATAACACCTATAGTTTGAAGATCGACTAGCAAAATGGTGGAACATAAACATTGAAGGAATGACCTTATTTTGAGTGGCTTCTAAACTCAAAAATGTTATAGAGAAAGTTAGAGAATGGAATAAAATATATATTTGGGAATATTTTGAAAGAAAATCAAATATTAAAGATGATCTTAAATCTATCCAAGACAAAATACAA
The DNA here is from genome assembly GCA_028749045.1 of Cupressus sempervirens. Classification (NCBI taxonomy): domain Eukaryota; kingdom Viridiplantae; phylum Streptophyta; class Pinopsida; order Cupressales; family Cupressaceae; genus Cupressus; species Cupressus sempervirens. Next base: position 444,262,403 of record CM053786.1, on the reverse strand, counting down.
ATGGAAGGGTAGGAAATGGATTTGGTGATGGAAGAAAATGAGAAGTTAGTGAAGTATCATGACATTATTACTAAAGAAGAAATTTACTAGAGACAAAGGTCCATATCTATTTGGCTAGAAGAAGGAGATAGAAACATGAAATTTTTCCATTTGTCTACCCTAAAACATAGAGCCAAAACTTGTATTTCTAGTCTTAATAAATGAAGAATCAAGATTACTAACGAAAAGGAAATTTCTAATGAAATGGTTTCCTTTTTTCCCTCTTTAATGTCTTTAGACCTTGGTATTGATCTAACTAAGTAGGCTGAGTTATTGGATGCTATTCCTTCTTTGATTTCTAAAGATCAAAATAGTGTTGTGTGCTATTCCCCAGGGAGAGGAAATATAAACCTTTTTTCTTATTAGATGGGGATAAGTCACTAGGGCTAGATGGCTTTCCTATCTTGTCTTTTTATAAATAATGGAAACTAGTTGGAAAAGATGTTTGTGATGCTTTCAAAGAATTCTTTGGGGCTAAAAGGATGTTGAAGGAAATTAACTCTACTTTCCTCTATCTAATTCAAAACAACATTTGTATTGATTCCCTAGATCAATTCAGGCCTATTAGCCTTAGTGACTTGATTTATAAAATCATATCTGAAGTCCTTAATTTGAGATTGTTGATAATTATTCCTTTTCTAATTTTTTAGAAACATAGTGGTTTTATTCTTGGTAGAAAAATCCTTAACTCTAATATTTTTGTGCATGAAATATCCATTCTCTATATCTCTTTCTATCAATCAAGGTTTTATAATGAAAGTTGATATTGCAAAAGATTATAATAGAGTTGAATGGTCTTTTCTTCACAAGATCCTAATTTCTTTTGGTTTTAGTGTCAATGTGATTAAGATTATTATGCAGATGATCTCCAAAATTTTTTAAAACTATCTAGGGAGGGTTAAGGTAGGGTGATCCTTTATCTTTGATCATCTTTACTATTATGGCTGATTGCTTGGGTAGATATATCAAGAAATTGGTTTCTAAAAGGAAAATTCAAGGATTGGGACCTTCATCTCATCCTCTTTTTATCCTCATGAGAAATTTGTGGATGATAGAATTTTTCTTGGTAAAGCCAATGTTAGGGAGGTGAGAAATGTCAAAAATGCCCTTAATCTTTGTTCCTCTACTTCTGAGCAATTGATTCATTGGAACAAGAGTTCTTTATATTTTATTAAAACTCCAATTATTAGATAGGGAAAGATTGCAAATATTCTTAGTTGTTATATAGGATCTTTTCCTTGCTTACCTTGATCTTCCCTTAAGGCCTGTCCTTTGGAATATTTTTGGGATGATCTTGTTAAGAAAATAAATAAAAAACTAGTAGGGTGGAAAGGTAACTTGTTGAGTCAAACTAATAAAGTTACTCTCCTTAAAGTTTATCTCCAAAGTATTCCTACTTATTCTTTGAGTCTCTTTAGGAGTCCAATTAAATTTGTTGATAATATTGAAAAAATTCAAAGGAGTTTTCTTTGGTCTAGAAAAGAGGAAAAGAAGAGAATGGCCATGATTACCTAGGATAAAATCTACAAGCCTAAGTTGGAAGGTGTTCTTATTAGGTTTGTAAGGAGTATGAATAAAGATTTACTAGCCAAGATAGTTTGGAGAGTCTATCATGATAAACAAAGGAATGGAACTCCATCTGGAAACACAAATACCTTTTTGTTGCTCCTTCTTTATCTAATTTTCTATCTTATCCCATTATTCTTTCATATTCTACCATTTGGGGTGTAGTTTAGGGAGCTAAACATATCTTAAAAAATGAGATGTAAATGGAAAGTGGGCAGTGGATATAAGATTAGTTTCTCAGATGATGTGTAGCTTTTGGATCACTCTTTGATTGAGGATTTTCAAGGTAGGACTCTTGTTGATAGATGTAAATAGATTTATGGAGTCTTAGTGGAGAGTTATTGGATTAATAGTTAATGGGTTAATCTTGCAAAGAGTAATATGGTTTTTACCAATATCTAGTTGGCTCTGAATGCTTTTAGCCTTTATCCTCATAAAGAAGATATTATGGTGGGGGGGATAAAACCAAGAGGTCATTTTAAAGTCTCTTCTATTTCTAGATTAGAGGATAAGGGAAACACACCTTTATGGGCAAAAGCATGGACTAAAGAACTCATTCCTAAAATCAATATCTTTTTTTGGACTATGCTTTAAAAAAAAATATTAACCCTTGATAATTTCCAAAAAAAGGGGTATATTTGGTCAACAGATGTTGTCTATGCAAAATGGAATTTGAAGGTAGGAATAGCCTTTTCTTAAACTGCAAGTTTAGCTAGAATTTTTGGAGTTATCTCCTTCTCTACTAGAATATATATTGGGTTTAGCATAATAACATTGATCAATATTTCTAGAGTTGGACTTGTCTGTCAAAGGATGTTGATATTAGTTGGCTTTGGAAAATCTCTCTCCTTCATCTCTAGTGGGGAATCTATAAAGAGAGAAATAATATATCTTTTCATAAATAAAGAGACTCTTGAATGGGTTCTTGGTCAAAATATAATCAGAGCTATCAAAGAGAACTTCAAATCATAGAGAAAAATGATTGATGAAACCCAAATAAGTAATCCTATGAATTCTAAAGGAAATAAAATAAAAATTAATGATTAGAGATAGAATGTTAAATGGAATTCTCCACCCATGGGATGGATTAAAGGTAGTTTTGATGGTTCAACTAAAGAAAATCCCCAAAAAGCTAGTTGTGGAGGTGTATTGAAGGTCCAATCTAGTAGAATTGTAGATGCTATTACAGTACCTATAGGTAAGTCTACTATTCATAAAGAAGAGGTATTGACTACTTTATTTACTATGAAGATGGTAGTGAAATCTGGATATCAAAATCTTTGATTGGAAAGAGATTCACTCAATTAAATTAATATGCTTAATAATAAGAGTACAAAAACTTAGAGCATTAAGGGAAGTGTATTGGAAATTAAATACCTTATGAATAAATTTGCTAATGTTTTTATTTCTCATATATTTCACGAGGGCAATATAGTTGCTAACTAGATTTCTAACCAAGTAGTCTACAAGGAAACTAAGTTGAGGTGGCAAGATGACCTATGTAAGGAAGTGGAGCTAATGGAAATTGTTAACTATGACAAGACACATGCCAGAGAAGGAAAGATAACTTAAGATTGAGAAATTTATTAAGGGAAGTGATGGGATTATAGTGGATGGCCTAAGTATCCCTAGGAATTACTATGTTGTAATTATGATTTGTACTCAACACATATGCAAGGTCAAAAGCTCCTTGAAAATCATAAACACATTACTCTTTCTTTTGGTTACCATTTCTTAGACAAATTGCAGGTGAAGAGAAGAACACGAGATGGGAGGGGAACCAAGAAACCAAGAACTAAGTAATTGCAATGAATAGAAGGTGAATGCAGCTATGTGGGAGATTCTACAAAAAAGGAAAGTAATGACTTATATTAAGAAACTCCATGGGTATAAGCCACATATTATAGAGAATTTCTTCAAAAATTGGATTAAAGAAAGGGTCACTTTACATGGGGTCATGGTGAATCTATCTAAGGAATTTATAGCTAAGACTATGGGACTTCCCTTGGAGGGACTAAAATTTAGAAAGGAGACAAGTATCTTGAATGTGGCCTTTAAGAAATTCCCAAAAAAGATGAACAGAAAAATATAGAGAAGAGTAGTGACTTCTACAACCTAAAATAGATTAAGGTAATCTGGAGAGACATGTTGTCATGCATTCATGATTATTTTATCCTTTATGGTAGAGCTAAGAGGGTTCATAAGTTTCACTTTGTTTTCCTAAAAATTTTAGGTATAAAGATAGAATCTCTTTCCCATTTTACTTGAAATACTCTCTACTTCAAAGCCACCATGCCCATAGGAAGAAGGAGTCATGTCTTGTGCTTCATGAGGGTTTAATATTACTAATAGAAAATTTATGTAAAAGTAATGCTATTAAACCCTTTGTAGTTATGGAGAAGAAGAGGAAAGTGTCTAGAAATGATCCTCATTCTAGAGAATTAAGGTCAAAATTGATGAAGGTACTAGTGACAATAATAGTATAAAAAAGGGTAACAAACATAAGAGTAAAAAGAAAAATATGGAGGAAGTTATGGAGTCCAAGAACTCTATTGATCATGATAATAAAATGAAAATGGGGGAGCTTAGCTCCAACCTAGAAGATTATTTAGGGAGCAAAAGAATTTCAACTAGCAAGGATAATGTGGAGGGTATGTAGCAAGGAAAAAATAACTGAGTCTAATGCTGAGTAAGAAGCTTAAGGTGATGATGAGGAGAAACAAAGTGTTCACCCTTCTCATCATAAGAGGAATGACAATGAGGAGAAAATTGAGAAGGATAATAGAAAGGAAAATGAGGATAAAGTGGTTTTCATGAATGATAACAGCTTGAGTAAAGACAAAAAAGAGGAGATTATTGAGAATTAGGATGTCAACACTAAGATCCAAATCAATACAAAAAAGAATACTATTGATACTATGATTAGGGTTGATGAAGGGTGAAGGGAAGAGTCTCATGAAGTTAAATTATCCTTCCTTCATAATGCTAAGCTTAAAGTAGAGACATCCCTTCAAGGTGATTCTTGGCTTTACAATGAAATTATGGTGCTTAAGAAAAAAGTTGGGGTTATGAGAGGACATCTAGAAAGACAAGTTGGTACCATTCCTAAAAAACTCAAGGATTATTAGCTGGAGTTGTATTTCTGGTGGCCAATCTAGGTAAGAAGAACAATGAGGAGATTATGCCTCTAGAAAATGTTGGGTGGGGAACCTAAGAGGACCAAGTAAGAGAACTAGGTAGGGCATGAGGAAAAAGGTCACTATGGCTCTAGAAGCTACTACCTTAGCTACGATTGATATTATCTAGAGTACTGTAGAGGTAGGTAAAGAGGTGGCAAATATCATTAAAGAGCTATTGTAGGTGCTGGTCATGTGTGCTATGTATTGGTTACTGGTTCATGTGGTTTTACTTGTTTTACGTTTTATTTTCTAGTTTTGTTCAAACTTTAGGTTGTAGGTCCTTGTAAAACTTGGATTATTTTGTGTTTGGTTTAAACTTGTGGTTTTAGGTCCTTGCAAAACCTAGTTTTTGTGCGTATTTTGCTATAACTTTAGGTTTAAGGTCATCATAAAACCTAGTGGTGCTTAATGCTTATTTTTAGCTTTTGTTAAAAGGTTTTGAGTCCCTTCAAAAAAAAATTTTACCCTAACCTAAAACAAATATGTTCAAAGAAATTGCAAATTGTGGGTCAACAAACTCTTAGCAATAATCATTGTCATAAATAGTGATGAATTTTCTCATCCAAAAATATTGCCAAAAATTGACTAACCATAAAAATATATTCAAAAATATATAAAAAAAAATGGGTGATGACTCCACATCTTTCCATACTAACCCAACACAAAAAATCCAAAAAGACTCTTCCATCTTTTGTCATTTTGCAAAAGTTGTAAAGTTGATATTTTGCAACTTTGTAATATTTTTGAAATTTTGCAATATTTTTGACAACATATGTAAAAACCTATACAAGACACATTAAAAACCTCCAAATATCTTAGTAAGATTCAAAAACCACCATTATATCATACACACCCAAAAATGAGCCTTTGACCACCTATTAAAACCACTATTAACTTAGGTTAACCAATGAGCAACTATGCACACAATGAAGCATAAACTTGTTAAATGAAAAAAATTCAAAATTAAATGATCACAAATGCTTATCCCACCTAAATTCAAACCAATAAAGGCAAAAATGACAAAATTAAAGGGAGAAATGACATGTTTTCCTATGATGCACTTATTTCACAAACTCTACTATCACCTTCAAGGAAGAAGCTTGATGCGAGAAGGAAATCATTGAAATTGATGAAACTTGAAGACTCTTGAGGTGATATATATTATTTCTCTTGGTTTCTTTTATAATTACAATTACTATGATAATTAAATTCCCAAGCCTCCTTATATACTAGTTGTTGGGATTGAAAATAAAGCAGGTGAACCCAAGATAAAGAGTAAGAAATTGGAAAACTTGAGGTACCCTAGGCCCAAAAACCAAAATTTCTCTTAGAAGAGGTCAACCTGGGTTGAATCTTACTAAAATAGGTTAACCTTGGTTTACCTATTCCTTAGGAGGGACCCAAAAATGGGTCCTAGAGGCCTTAAATAAGGTGTAAAAAGAATTGAGAGATAATGAAGCAAGAAGAAGATTTTCCCAAAAAGGTGATAAACTAACACCTAAAGGACTATACTTAAAGAGAAGAGGTGGCTTATAAATACAAGTAATATTGGGAAGAATAGATAGAGACCAAAACCACATTAAGGAGGGATAAAATGTCTCAAAATAAAGTGCATCTATTTAGAGATAGTATATTTAGGGATTACTTTAGTGGGAGTACAAGGAAAGCCATACTCTTAGTAAATGAAGAAGGAGAATAGATGAGGATCTAATGTCACAATGAGATAAAACATCACCAAGATTAATGAAATAAGCCCATAATCCTAAGATCAAGACTCCATCCCCATGCATAAGAGCACAAAAAAAAAGAAAATAAAAAGAAAGTAAAAGAAAGAAAATGAAAAACAAAAATCCAAAAACTCAAATATGCGTTAGTACTAAAGAAAATATCAACTAGTGAAAGAGACATTAGCTAGGAAATGTTTGATCCATTAATATTATGTTTGTAATACCATTACAAATAATAAGAGATCGCATATGAAAGGAAAGAGCATAAAAAAGGATTACATCCCTCAAGATTATATCCTACTACCATGAAAGGATAGAGAGGGAGAGAGAGTGATTATCTTTCCTAGTAAGGTTTGTGTGTCTTACTATATTTACAAAAACAAAAAACAAACAAAAATAAATGATCAAATGGTCTTGTGAGTTTGTGTGCCTGATAGTCAATCTTGTACACCCTTTGATGGATTTTTCATGCATGTTTATGTGCATATAATTGTGGATCAATTCCTTGGTGTCACTCTAGAGTTTAAATATGGTTTTTCCCACCATGGATGGACAATTGTTTGTTATCTGCAGATAAAATGTGTAAATTCATTTCCCTAGGATGGGAAAGTATCAATGATGCCCATTAGAGAGTGGAAATAAAAAATGTTTAACATTAATGCATAGCCCTAGGATAGAGAAGTCTCATTAATACTTGTTAGGAACTGGCATGTAAAGATAAACTGAAAAAGTGTATGATTAGAATAACAATATGATATTCAAAAATTTATTGTAATTGATTGTATAGTACACTAAAGGTGCCTAGATATAAAGGCCTCTATGATGCATCTAGAATATCTAGGAGTTAGAAATATGATAAGCCTCACAACTAAGCACATGTCCACCAGGAATGGGTTATCCTCCATTAAGCACACAAGTTAGTGTGATGATGAGAGGATAAGAGTATAAAGGTGTAGCACATACAATTATATTGTAGAAAACATGTGCTAAAATTATAGTACAAACAACTGTGTTGTCTACATGATGACTCAGTTGTTTAGGCACACTCCAGTGTTATAGACACCATGGGATAAATTAGAGTTGTGTACTCTTGTATTGTCAACATGAAAACTCATATGAGTGTACATACTCCAAGGATTCTAACCTAAGAAATAATAAAATAATGCATTTATCCTAAGTAAACTTAAGTAAAGTGTAAATAAAAATTATTTACACTAACACCCCCCCTTAAGTGAAACTTAGCAGAATGCACTTAAGCTCACAAAAACTATGATGAAATGCATAATTGGTCTCAACTACTAGGCCATGTTAGGTACCCATGTATAAATGGAATGTTGAACACACAATGCAATGCAATCTCTCTACAAATGGAGAAAGAGGGAAACCCTCATGGAAAAAACCCTCCCCCAAAAAGAGAGATATGTATAATATAAAAGGATGCATGAATGGATGTAGTAATCAAGATCCCCCCATTATGAAATACGTCATGCATATACAATAGAGAATCCCTAGATGAAATTCCCCCCCTTGGGGAAGGATCTCAAGATGATGAGTGCTTGAAGAAAAAAGACAATCCAATACCTACAAATAACATTTCTCCCTTTAGGAAGATGATACACCAAGTATAGGTGCAAATATGCTTGCCACTATGGATAGGAAGATGGAAGAGGGATCTAGATGTATTATGTGATGGATGCTACCTTTGAATTCTGATCAAACATCAACAAGTCCTTGAATGAAGATACCATGAACCAATCTGGTGGATGCCCACAAGAAGGTGGAAAATAAGGAAGCATGGCCATGTATAAAGCTAAATCAACCTCCAAAGATTTTGAAGTATCCATATAGAAAGATATAGGAAGAGAAGCAATGTCGCCTCCCTTTAATGATGGATGCACACCTATGAAAGAAGCTTCTTGATGACTAAAGAAGTTGCACCATGAAAGTTGAATGATTGTCCTCCCTATAGGAAGAAATGGTGCCATAGGTGTAGTAGAGAACATTCCCCAACTAGTAGGAAGAATCCTTAGAAAATAGGATGTTTGAAACTAGAATATAATCACCACAGACTGATCTATCTCCTCATAAGTAAATGAGTCCTCCTCCAACTGTAGTAAAGAACAAAAAATCATGTCAGAGTTCAAACAAGTGGTTGAGGGTCAGAGTTTTCCCTTACAACTAGTGAAGAATTCTCCTCAAAAAAGAGAAGATTGATGTCATCTATGATGTGTCCCACATCTTCAATGTAAGACTCCATGAACAACTCTGTAATGTCTAGAAGGAAGCCATCCTAAGAAGCTAAAGTAGGAAGACATGATATTTCTTACTACACTAAATTAGGAGCATCTAAGGCTAGAACTGGATTAGTAGAATCAACAGGAGAATCATGAGGTGGAATCTCATATGGAGTTGGAGGAACCATTACCAAAGCAACTAAAGATAGAATGTCCTCTAGAAATGGAGGAATTATGGGATCTCCATATTCTTTCCAAAGAGCCATCCAAATATCATAAGGGTGAATGAGCTTTTTAATGACATTCTAACAATAATAACTGATACTACTGAATATAATGATATCCAAAAATCTGTTACTAGGTGGTTTTTCTTCAGTAGAAGAGATTAGTTCATTGGAACATAAATAAGGAAATACTTCCTTATGTTCTCTTCTTATATGATCAATGATTAAAGCACTCCATTTGTGATAGTTTCTTTTTTTCAACGGGGGTCTAACTCCACGCTAAGGTGTGAAAAAAAACTCTATGAGACTAATGTATTTATGTACCCTCCAAAATATAGATATAATCAATCAACCCCCCCTAATGTATGATTTGACACTTTATAAATAGTGTGATTACAATGGGCCACTTTGTCAATTTTGACCTTAGTGGATTTCTAATTTTGTGTTTACAACCTCCTTTGATAGTTCAAATCTGGAACATTATAGTGTAGCTTAGAAATACAATAATTTTGAAGCAATACAATGCAAAATATGACCTATTTTTGAGAGTGGTATCTCTGTCCACACAATCCTATAATCTAATTGTAGATCTAGAAATTAGACAAAAAATTATTCACTTTAAAAAATAATGGAACTTGGTGATGTGTCAAAATGAGCCTATACTAAGCCTTTGAGGTTTCAAAAATTAGGATTTGTGACTTACAAAAAAATTCAAGAATAGAGAGCTCAAACATCCTACACCAATGTGTAGATCATGAAATTCTACCCCAAAACGTCAAAAATTTCTCACAAAAAGGAGTCTGTATGAGAGTGATATCATTGTTTAAAAATTACTTCTAGAGTTTTTTTTTCTAAATCCCTTCCATCATGACTCCAAAAATTGATTGACACTATATTTCACCTCAGATGTCTAATTTTGGTGAAACAAAAGTCAATTTGGGGTTTTTTTGACCTTCTAAATATGATTCCAATATTTGATTAGCACCAACAAGCTTTAATCTTGTCTGGCAAAAAATCTCTCCTCTACAAGCCTAATGGTTGTATGTGTGAATATGTGGCCTCTGCTAACACACACACTTCAACATGGTCATTGTATGCGGATTCATCCAAAAATGAACATTGGATTGTTCATCCAAAAATCAACCTGCAAAGCGACCTGTTGCCTTCTATCTAAAGGGAATTGCTTGTCAGATATCCTCAAATTTGAGGTGTTTAAGCAACCAGACCTTGTAAGAATGAAGGATTTAAGAAATGAAATTAAACTATATGAATGTGCAAGTAATCTATATGAAGTACAAGCAATTAATCTAAGAAATCAAGGACATTAAGCTAAAAATGAATTTAAACTAAGAATGCAAGATGTATGTAAAAAAATATGAGCAAATGTGAGTATGAATTCCAGCAGCAATTCGATGGAAATTCTCCAAATTCATCCTCCAAAATGAAGAGATGAGGGTCTCTTAAATAGACTTTCCTGAAATCCATCAACGGTTGAGATCAATTCGGATCAACGGTCAAGATTGAAGATGAGGTTCAGTCATAAAGGGAGATTCCCAAATTAAAGGGAGTTAATAGATTTAATTTGAGTAAAATAAGGAGTTAACTAATTTAACTTGAGTAGAAAAAGGAGTTAACTGATTTAACTCATTTTTGATCAATAGTGAACTGGATATTTCCCTTTTTGAACTGAAGAGAGATTTTGTTGAGATATTTAATTTAATAAAATGAGATATTACTTTTTCTATTTAATTAAATAATCTTTAATTAATTAGAGACACTTTTCTTATTTAATTAAATAACTTCATTTAATTAATTAGGAATGGCTTCCCATTTAATTAAATAACTTTGTTTAATTAATTAGAAGTAAGTACTCCATTTAATTAAATAATTTCATTTAATTAATTAGAAATACCTTTCCCATTTAATTAAATAATTACATTTAATTAATCAAGATAGGCCTATTTATTAAATTAAATAAATTTAATTCCATAGTACATTAGCCTTAGGATATAATTATAATTTAATTAAATTATAAATACTTAATAATTAAATTATAATTAAATCAAGTAGGTTTAATACGACTAATATGAGTACGTACTATAGGAATTAAATAAGAAATATGATGAATGCAGATTAGGGTTTTTTGCATCTGATAATTAAGTCAAGTAGCGAGTGGCAGAATGAGAATTGCCTATTAGAATAGGTCTTAGGATTGATCAAAAATAGACCAGAATTGGTTGAGATGGCAATGAGCCAATTTTGGGGTATTACAATGGCAAAAAAATATTCGAACAAAATATGCAAATCCAAAAAATAATGTAGAGAAATTATAGAGAATGAAATAATAAAATATGAAGATCTGAAAATTAAATTTAGAGATCTAAAATGATCATACCAAATTCACAAATTAGGCCTTTAGGTGCCAGTTTCCAAAGAATTTTTCCTCAAATTTGACTATCGCATAATATAGGCAAATTTATAGTCAATTTTTACTGAATCGACGCTTCAGATGCAATGGTGAAGTCCACTTTGGCTCTAGACACTCCCAGTATCTATAGATTCTCTAGATCTAAGTCAAGGTGTCCTTAGAGAGGTGAAGCCAGATTAGTCTCCAATGGCTATGAAATAACTCCTCTATGGCTCTAATATCATGTAATAATTTTCCTTAGGAAAAAATTCACCCAAGACTAAGAAGCACAACAACTAGCACAAAAGACTTACAGAGTATAATCAGAATAACAATATGATATTCAAAATTGATTATAATTGATTGTATAGTACACTAGAGGTGCCTATATATAAAGGCCTCTATGATGCATCTAGAGTGTCTAGGAGTTAGCAATATGATAAGCCTCACAACTAAGCACATGTCCACCAGGAATGGGTTATCCTACATTAAGAATAGGAGTTAGTGCGATGATGAGAGGATAAGCCTATAAAGGTGTAGTACGTACAATTATATTGTAGATAACATGTGCTAAAATAATAGTGCAAAAACCTATGTTGTCTACATGATGACTCAGTTGTTTATGCAAACTCTAGTGTTGTAGACACAATGTGCTAAATTAGAGTTGCATACTCATGTGTTGTCAATGTGACAACTCATACAAGTGCACATACTCGAAGGTGTGTAACCTAAGAAATAATAAATAATGCATTTATCCTAAGTAAACTTAAGTAAAGTGTAAATAATAATTATTTACACTAGCAAGTAGAAGGGAGTGTATGTAAGCCCTCTCCTTATGATGACTATCTAGCCATATACATCATAAGGAAGGGAATCAAGGATACCTACTTATAGGAACAAGGATATATCCTTTAAAATAATAATCTATGTCACAAAATTAGAAAAGAGTGTTATCTCCCATTGGATAATATATAAATTATGAAATAATATGTCACTTATGAGAAGAGGCCATTGAAAAGAAGAGATCTTTCTAACAAGACATCTACCTTCAAGAGTAGTGTTATGAACAAAGATAATAGCTTGAAGACAAAAGAAGGAAGAAGAAAAAGAATACACCCATTCAACTCTCTATCTAGGTTTAATAGGTATTTTTGGATAAAGTATGAAAAAATTTAAATCACATAGTAGGGGTAAATATTTATAATGAACTTAGTTTTGTAAATAAAGAATAGGTGAAGATCACATAAATGTGCCTCTTGTATGTAAGAGAGAATCATAATCAAGACACAATTCCTTATAGGAAAAGAATGACATGTGATGTGAAAGTGCCAAATACTATGGAAAGTTGATCCTGAGACAAAGAGATATAGAAAAATTTACAATTTCAGCCCCCAAGTCTGAGGCAATAAATAAAATTCTATGGCAAATTATAAAACACAATCTTGTAATATATAAAGATAAATTCTAAGAAACAACCATAATCTAGCTGTGTACAAAACAAAACACCATAAATTAAAAAATAAAGGAAAGAAACATCATAGGATATGCAATTTAAATCATAATATTCTATAAAATATATCACCTATGATATAAACTATAGATTATTATTAAATGATAAATATTAAAATCCAAGGAAAGGAAAGATAATGTTAAGCAACAAAAATCACATCATGCATGAAATAAATCATTACATACCCAAAGATAAGAATATACCATACAATAATTCAGTGCTATAGATAAATTAAAGAGGGAGATGATAGGATACCATGTTATACTTACTTTATTAAACAATAGAGGAACATGAAAGAGACAACAAATCCTTGAGAAAAAAAATCCAATATATGTCCTAGATGATAGATCTTCATAAGACAATCCTATAGGATAGACACCTCATAACATGTATAATACAAAGATACATTTGTCACATAATAAATAATTTTAAGCATATGATAAATAATACACATTTTCAAGGATGATAGAGGAAAAAGATCGATACATATCAAGAATCCTAAAACATGTCTCCTAGATACCAAATATGCACTTTGTAGAAAGTCTATTAAAGTATAGAAGACATATGTCAAGAGGCTAAAATATATCCCAGTAAAAGACCAAAATTTCCCCCTAGTTAAGAGGAACTAAAGGAAATTTTTATTGCATCACTCTTATCTATATTATGAACAATAACAAAGAGTGGCCTCAATAGGGAATACAAATGCTAAGTAATTTTATGAAGGTGGAATAAAATTTCTTGTATATTTTATTTTACCATTTTAAACTTTGTCACGAACATAAAAAATGAATTCCATACAATTGAAAAGTAAATGTTCATTATTGTAGAAAAAGGACATGAAAATTGAGGAATAACATTCTTTTTATATTGTCAAAATCATAATTGAGGTGCAGTCAAAAGGTATAGTAGACTCTTAATGATAAGGCATATCAAGTATCATTAGGAGATAAGGTTGGAGTTAGAAAAAGGAGAAGAGGAGTTCATGGAGGAGGGAAAGAAGGAGGACGAATACTACAAGGGAAAATATATAGAAATTCCTCATCAAGGGTGTTGCTAAGGAATTTACATGGGAAGCTTAAAACCTCACTCATGGATAACAAGGCCTGTATCCTTATAACCATGTCTAGTGATAATATTATAGCTCATGGTATAAGTAATGCAAAGAGAATATGAAGAGAATAGTTTCTCTTGAGGGTGATTGGTAAATTTAATGTAAGGAGGAATTGTATGAGGAATTTTATGTATAGCGATGGAGGGTTTAGTGTGGGAGAAGGTGTTAGAGATAGATCATTTAAGAATTAGTTAATATTCAAGTCATGAAACATATTTGGAAGGTGCTAGAAGGTAGAAGGATACAAGGAGATTGTTCATGGATAGATTAGGTATAGAGTTAGGATTAGGATTTAGGATTAGGAGCATCACTAACAAAATATCTAATTCCATTGAAAGATAAATGAAAAATCCATAATGAAAGTGAATGATTGTCTGGAAATATGTCTTTATAAATGAAACCTTCTATTAGTTAACCTTGGAATAACATGTGTAAGAAAAGCGTGTAGTGACATGAACATAAATAAATGAAAGAAACCTGTATAAACATCATAGGCATGATAAAGAGATGAAAACAAAAGAGTTACTATAAAGATGATGATGTACTATAATATATTAGAGAATTCCATTGTTTCAACAATAATATATAAATACTCAATATAGATAAATGTAATTTAAAAATATAATATAAGGGTGGTCTAGGGATCTAAATCCAATATAAAAATAAAGGAGATGCGTCAAGTTCACCAAAATTATAAGGGGTGGAATGGAAGCACTCAATAAGATAGGGCCTCCACTTCATACTAATCTTCAATACAATAGAAAGAGGGGATTCCAAGCATACCTATCAATATAAATTGAGTCAGACTAGGAAAATCCAAATGGATAAAGGGATTCCAATTGTGAACCCAGGTTACATCAAGGAAGCACACAAACAAGTCCTCTTTCATTCATCACAAATTTGATTAAGTGTGTCTAAATGTAAAGCAATAGTTGAGCTAATTGATTTAGTGATAAGAGTAAGATATATATAGGTGTTAAGTGTATGCAATTAATCCAATTAAGATATGAAAATAGGCCTAGAATAAAAAATGAAACAAATGGTAAAGTACTCACTAAAATATTTAGGGTGGAAATAGATGAGGATAATGAGTTGAAAGATATAAACTATGTGGGTGAATTGATTAACTAGTCTTTTCCATTGTAACATTAAATACAAGAGAAAGAGGGTCTTCCAAACATAAATCTCACTATAACTCAAATTATATTAAAAATACCTAAGAAGGTAAAGCAATACTAGTTCTAAACCTAAATTACATCTAGCAAGTATGCAAGAAATCCCCATTTCATGTAATATAAAGTTTGATTTAAGATGTGTAAATGTAAATATGCAATCTAGTTAATTGATTTAATAAGAAGTGTGAGATATATCTATGTGTTAAATATACAAAGAATATTTAAAAAGGACTACACTAACCTTTTCTATAGAAAGAAAGTTCAAAAAGCCTTCAAATAGTGTATCCAATGATTGAATTTGGTGTTTGCTTGCTTCCAATAGCATGAAATACGTGTTTTAGTTTGGAATTGCAGAATAAACAATAGACAAAAAAGAGAATATGGGTCAGTAGGGACTGAAACTTTCCTTACAACCATTTTTTGATGTTTTCATATAGTGCGTACGCACTATAAAGTGTGCATGCACTATAGTGCATATGCACTATGTGAAATCTCTCTCTCTCTCTCTCTCTCTCTCTATATATATATATATGTGTGTGTGTGTGTGTGTGTGTGTGTGTGTGTGTGTGTGTGTGTGTGTGTGTGTGTGTGTGTGTGTCTATCTTAATCTTCGTCTCCATATTTCTCTAGCTAAATCTCTCTCCCACTCCTCTCTTTTACTATATATTTCTCACACACATCTCTCTCTGTGTCTCTCCCCCTATCACACCCTCTCCCATCCCCTACTCTCCCTCTTCATTTCTCCATCCCTCTCTCCCTATCTCACCTTCTCCCATCCCCTAATCTCTCTCTCTCTCTAACCCTCTCCCATCTCCTACTCTCTCTCCATCCTCTACTATCTCTCAATCTCTACCCTCTCCCCTTCCCTCTTTATTGAAATTCAAGCTTACAAAGTGTGTGCACACTATAGCTCATAAGCAATATGTAAGCCTAAATTTAAAAATGCTTTAAATAGCATGTGTGTGCTATGGTGTGCACATGCTATTTAAAGCTTTGGATTCTACCAAACCTAAGGATTGGATTTTCCTTGGGGGTCCAACCAAGGTTTGGAGTCTCTAAACTGGTTTGAGACGTGTTTTGTAGCAAGCATACAAAAAATGATTAATTTTTCTCATATGCTCTTCTTCAAGTTTTATTGTGGTTCAACATCGATAAAATCAAGTTACATGATATTGTAGATCTCTATTTTAGCTATACAACCATATAATTTATTTCGAATTTGAACTATTTCAAGCCTTTAAACTATAATTTCTTTTGAATGTATACCCATTTTCTCTCAGGAACCAACATGTACTAATTAGGGTGTAGATTTTAGCTCATTCATCGAATTTGGCAACAACTTAGTTTTTTAGAAGTTAGATTCTATTCTACACACTTTGAATTTTTTTCTTTTTTTAAATTTTATATTAGTTTTCAATCATTTCTAGGGGGCACACAAATAGTTCACATTTTTGGGATGTGTCCAATTACAAAATTCATAAAAAAAAATTACACATTATAAAATTACCCAAAAAATCTGGGATAAACTAAACTGTGTTAGGTAACTTTTGACTAGAGTGATTAAAGAATTTCAAAAAAAAAGTTTAAATTTTAAGGGAGCCACACTTTGCACTATGTTATGTTTTTTTTGAAAAAATAGTACCACTTTCTGTGGCCTCCTTTTTTGAGGTTCTAAAACTAAACCATTTTGAAAAAAATTAGTAGTTTAGAAACTAGATTCAAAGGACTACTACTTTTATTTTTGTCATATCTTAATATTTTGACCTATACCCCCTTTTCAGTACCACAATTTGGTGCAATTACCCTTATATCTTTTTTTATTACTTTTTCTTTACTAGATCAAATAAATAAATAAATCCACGCTTTTATCCATCATACTAACCTTAAATGAATTGCAAAAATCGTCTAACTTGAAATCAAAGGAAAATTAATTTGAATAAAATGAAATATTTAACACATGTGTGTTCCTACACCAGACAATCCAGGCCAACCCTACTGAGGAGATAAACTCCTCTACCTCTGTAAGAATTTGTCTTAGGAAAAATTCACCCAAGAACTAAGAACTCAAACACAAGCAGAACTATAGACTAGAAAGAGTATGATCAGAATAATAATGTATTCAATTCAATATGTCATTAATGTATCCAAGAGTACACTAGGAGTGCCTATATATAAAGGCCTCTGTGATGCATCTAGAATGCCTCATAATCAACATCATGATAAGTCATACAACCAAGCACATGTCCACTAGATATGGGTTATCCTCCATTAAGCACAGAAGTAAGTGTGATGATGAGAGGATAAGCCTACAATGGTGTAACACACAAATCAATGTTGTAGACAACATGTGCTAAAAAGGGAGTGTGAATAATTGTGTTGTCAACATGACAACTCAGTGAATGATGCAAACTCCAGTGTTGTAGACACCATGTGCTGAATTAGAGTTGCGCACTTTTGTGTTGTCAACATGACAACTCATAAAGGTACACAAACTCCTAATAGTCTCACAAAATAAATAATAAAATAATGCATTTACCTAAGTAAAGTTAATTAAGTGTAAATAGTGAATATGTATTTATACCAACACCCCCCTTTTAGTGCAACTTAGGGGAATGCCCTTAAGCTTACAAAAACTAGGATGAAGATGCATAATGGGTCCTGAATACTATGCCATGTTAGGTACCCAAGTACATAATGAAATGAAATCTCTCATAAAGTGGAGAAAGAGGGAAAACCTCATGGGAAAAACCCTCCCCCAAACAGAGAGAAGAAAAAACAAGATGCATGGATGGATGGAGTAATCAAGACCCCCCCATGTCGACATACATCAAGTATATATAAAAGTGAATAATGAGAAGAACACAATCCCAAAAAAGGAAAAGGGCCCCCCCCACAAGAGAGAAGAGCAATAGAGACAAGGTAGTCCCCCCCGCCCCCCAAAGGAAGAATGTTGATCAATGAAAGCTGCTCCAAGGTAGAAGCTAGTCCAAGAATGTTGAATGACGTTCCTCCCCTTTGGAAGAAACAAGGGCAAAGGCAAAAGCACAATCTTGAAGATGTATGAAGGCCCTGAAACCTACTCAAACTATTGTAGAACATGTTCCACTAAACCACCTATCTCCTCATCTGATAAAGAGACCTACTCCAACTACTATATATAAGGATCCACAATCACGCCAACCTGTAAAGATAGATCATATAGAGAATGGACATGAGGGTTAGAGTGAGCCCTTGCAACAACTATAGAAGGATCATCATCATCAAAGAGAAAATGCAAATCATCAAGGCTATCTCCAAAATCAGCGGTGTGTGAGTCCACGAACAAACCTACAATGGCTGCTAAGAAGTCATCATCAGAAGCTAGAGCTGGAAGACAACATATACCCTACTATGTTGGACCTTTCAATGTGGCAATATAAGCATGTGGACTATACTAATGATGTGACCTCTCATTTTAACTATTGATAGAACCCTATGTGTCTGAATTTGTTGAAGCACTATCACTGGTGTCACTATCAGTTTCCACTGTGTATGATGTGCAAAAAGGATTAGAGGACAAGTTGGGTGAACTTTCCTCAAAGTGAACATCCTTCTCCACAAAGATCTCATGAGTCTCTGGATCCATAAGTCTGTTAGCTTTAACATTGTCTTCATATCCTATGAAAGTACAAGGTCGAGGTGACGATGCATTGCATCCCCTAGAAGATAGGTTTGCCCATGCTAGACAATCGAAGACTCTGTAGTGACCCACAACTGGTTTTCTACCGCACCATGCCTCAAAAAGAGTCTTCCCATCTAAGGCATTATGAGGAGACTTGTTAAGTATGTGAGTGGCATTGCTGATAGCTTCGACTTCAAGTGTAGGATCAAGAGACTTGGCCTTTATCATGCAACTTGCCATGGATTTGAGAGTTCTAATCCTCAATGCTACAACATTTGTCTTGTACAGACTAAATGCTAGTGGGTTCTAAAGATCAATCCCCTTAAGCTTGCAAAAATGTCTAAGTCTTCTATCCACATATCTGTTCTCATTGTCCACCCGAAGAACCTTGATGGCTTTCCTTGATTTATGTTCAACATGAGTCTTAAAGGCTTGAAGCTTATGAACCACTTCATTCTTATGATGAAGGAAGTAGACCCAAGTGAATCTTGAAGAGTCATCAACAAATGTGAGGATGTAGCGGCCTTGGCTGATTGAAGTCACTGCAAAGGGACTTGCTAAAACCATGTGAACCAACTGAAGAATAATCGGTGCTCAAGAAGAGTTCCCTTTATCATACTTCTCATTGAGATGCATATCCACTAGACATGATGAACACTCACCCTTAGAAATTTTTATGTTAGGTAGACCTTTGACCATGTGTTTTAAGAGAAGTTGTTGAAGAGAGTAGAACGCAAGATGACCAAACCGCTCATGCCATAATGTGATTTGTGAAGTAGAGTGAGTCAAAGAGGCTTGCGAAGGAGACTTAGGCACAAAGTGGGAGAAGAAATAAAGTCTCTTATCATGATTGACTTTTCCCACTACAACCAATGAATCATCTCTAAGACTACACACCATCACTGAATCCAGAAGGAACTCAAATTTGTGACCATCTCCAAGGTGAGTGATTTGGTAAATTGAGAGGAGATTGGAGCTAAGGTTTGGAATGTAGAGAACATCTTTGAACTCCCCATTTTCCATCTCCACATGTCCTTTCCCTTCAACTTCCATTTTTATATCATCTCCCACAAAGATGTGTAATACCTTTGACTGCTTCAATGAAGAAAAATCTCCCTTTGAAGAACCCATGTGATAGGAGGCACCTAAGTCAAGTATCCATTCCAAAGAAGAACTTGTGTTTTCTATAAGTGCTTTCCCTTTACCCTTCAAAGAGGTTGGAGTTGAATCCTTGGAAGTACTTGGCACTTGAATTCTATTCTTCTTGAGGAGGTTTTCTAACTCATCGATTCTCTTAGTATTGTAATGATGCTCATCATGATTCAGTTTCTTGCAATATGCACAAAAAAATTTGTCCTTCTTTTCATTGCTTCCCTTTTTGTTGAAAGAAGAATTGCCTTATTGTGAGGAGGATTGTTGTGTCTCAGATTGTGATTTTTGCTTCCACTACTTCTTCTTCTTGTTGCTTTTTCCTCCTTGACTTGATTGATGATCATCACTAGCCACCAAGGCTTTGGTCTTTGATGACCTGAGAAGTCCTAAATCCATCAAGTGAGATTGTTCAACAATCAACATCTCTGTGAATGCATCAAATGTAGTCTTTTGGTAAGCATATCCCATGGTCAACCTATGAGTATTGAAACTCGAAACAAAGGAAGCATACTCAAAAGGTAGCCTCTTCAGGATGTGATGAATCAACTTTTCACTTTTCATGGGATTTTCACAATATTTAAGTAGTGCCCTATACTCATTTACTTTGGTGATGTAATCCTAAATTGTGTCAAAGTTCTTTGGATCCAAGAGAAGTAGATCATCCTCAATCCTCAATCTCTTTTCTTCATCCACCTTACCATACAATGATTTAAGTTTGGCCCAAGCTGCTTTGGATTCTGTACAACTGACAATGTGAAAGAAGAGATCTATATGAACACAAGTCCTGATAATTCCTAAAGCCTGATTGTCTTTGTAGACACCTAAAAACCTTTAGAAAATAAAGTATTTTTATTTTCTAAAAAAATCCTGATGACATCATCATTTATTAATTAATTAATTATTTATTTAATTAATTTATTTTTATGCCATTAAATCCCTTTATATTAATTAAAAATATTTAATTAAGGAATCCCTCCCAAAAATGTTTAAATCTTATTTAAACATTATTTCCTTATTTATTAATTATTTAATTAATAAATTGACCAAAAAACCCAAAATAAATTTAAAAAAAAATTTTTGCCCAAAACTTGGCCAATTTCCTTAAAACCACTAACCTCTTCCAAAATCTTCTAATCCTTCTTTAATTTTGATTAAAGGCTAATCCCATCATTTCCTACCCCTAATCCCAACTCAAAATATTTAATTAAGATTAAATATTAATCCTCATGTTTATTAAAAAAGTTTTAATAAATATCTCCTCAACCCAAACCCTTGAAATAAATAAAACTTTATTTATTTCCTAAAAATTTAATTTATCCTCATCCTAAGAAGTTCTAGACTCTTCTAGAAAGTCTTCATCCTCATCCTAAGAAATTCTAGACTATTCTAGAAAGTCTTTATCCTCATCCAAAATCTAGATTCTTCTAGAAGATGTCTTTAAACCTAATCCTAATCCCCTCCTAACCTTGTCACATTCTCTAAACATGGGTTAAGACTTACTAACCCAAGCCAAAGTTAACAAATATCTCCTCCTTCACCCACCCTCATTAAATGCCATCCACTTGCCTATCCCTAAGCTAATCCTAAACCATCCTAATCCATCCTCTAATCATTTGCACAATCCTAAGCAAGCTTAAAAACCCTCCTAATCAATCCCAAGTCGAAATTTCTCTCATCTCCCTCAAAATATCTCAACCATAAAACTTTATGAAGCCTACTAGGCCATAAATGACTCTTCCAAGCCCTTTTATTGCTCTTACAAGCCATTATGAGGGTCTTTATGAAAATTTTATCCCTTGAGCCTCCTTTGTTGACTCATCCTTCCCCTTTCCTCCATCCTCTCACCATGTGACATGTGTCACTCCTTGATTGGCTGTAAGGAAGCACAATCCATGTGCTCTCCTCTCATGCAATCTGAGCCCTCCATGAGCTTTTTCCCATCCTTGCATCTTAGCCCTCAATCCCTCAAGCCTCTTGCCTATAAATTGGATCTTTCCCCTTTGCAAAATAACACAATCCATGAAGTAAAGTCATAATGCCATTTTAAGAAGCCATTTTACATCAAAACCATACACTCACACCCAAATTCCAACTCCATTTGAAGCCCTTTTTGAAGCATAAGCTTGAGTATACATCCTATCTATTTAGACAAAGCTACTCAACAAGAGAGCTTCTCATTGAGAGAGCCCATTAATGGCTCATATTCTCAATTGAGAGCTCATCTTAGTCTATCTTGAAGTTTATGAATTTTGTTTAGTTTGTAGAAGCTTTATTTAAATTTGGTTTCTATTAGCATACTAACATTGCTCATATATAGTCTTTAGTTTTCCAATCAATGAGTTCTTTAGCATCAGTAGGTTTGGTAATTGTACCATCAACATAAAGACTACATCCTTTTTCCATTAATCTACTCCATGCAATATCATTTCATGTAGAATAGTTGCATGAGGTTAGAGGAGGACATTTAAAGCCCATGATGCAAAAAATGAAAAGAGCACAAAAGAGAGACACAAGAACACAATACACACCTCCCCTTTTCACTCAATCAAAAGACCCCGCCAAAAAGATGCTTTTGGCACTTTATAAGTAGTGCGTGTACAATGGGCCACTTGTCAAAATGAACAAAGTGGACTTTCTAATTTTTCTTTTACAACTACCTTTTGAGGTCCAAATCTATCACAAAGCACTATAGCTCAAATGTACAACAATTCTAAAAAGTAATCAAAGCTTTACAATGTAGAAAAAACTCTAGTTTTGAAAGTGAAAATTTTGTCCACACAACCCTAGAATTTGACTATAGATCTTGAAAGTAGACAAAAAATAACGCACTTTCAAAAAAAATGGAACCTAAAAAAGTGACCAGATGTGCCTGTACAGAGTGTTTGAAGTTGCAAAATGCAAGATTATGCAGGTACAATTACCAAAAAATGCAATTTCTAAAAAATCCTTACACCAAAACTAGAAAATAACACCACCACTAGAAAATTTAGAAAACTCTACCCAATTTCAAAAACAAATCATACCTGAATTGGAGACCGGATGACCAAGTTATGGGCTCTTAAAGTTAAGCTACCAAATCAAAAAGCAATCTGGAGAGGGGTTTGGCAGGAAAATTGAGTACTTAAATTTGACGATCAAACGGCCGTCGCAGCAGTTATAAAATGACGAGGTTTGACGGTCAAATGACCCTCAAATTAAAACCTGTGATAGGATGACGTTAGCGAAAAAAGAGCCTTTGCTAATGTGTCAGGTTGACTGTGATGTCCGTACTGTACAGACATGATGACATGGGAGTCATACGTACATGTGTCATTGTGACGTGTTTGGGCTGAGTCACCATTGCTGACGTGTCAAGAGGACACGTGATAGAATGCTGCACTGGCAATGAACCAATTAAAAAAGGTCGTGTGGCAATTGGGCTGACCTCTGCGCTGATGTGGGCAGGCAGGTCTACAAACACGTGTCAATGTGTCTATACATGTGGCAGAAGGATCGTACAGTGGGTGGCTAACAAGGATCCGTGTGTCCTTTTCTTGCTATGTAGCTGCGGGTCCTACTTGTCATTGCCTTAAATCTTTGACAGTGGGTCACAAAGTTAAAAGGGACACCAGGAAATACTTCACAATGCTGCGAATGGAGCCGTTGGAAAAAGATCTACAATGGCTGGCACTTTAATACGGGTTCCAAAATTCCAATTTGCGTGTCAAATTTGAAAGGCACGACCGAAAAAGGGGTTGTCGCACTTTTAAGTCACTGTCGCTGGGAAAGACTGTTTAACGGGTCGGGAGGATAGTAAGAGCTGCCAGGATTTTTAAATTAAATCCCACATGCATGCCATATGCGCTTACAGCGCCTTTTAAATGGAATAACCCACAGTTTCACTATAAACAAGGTAGCCCACTGGGAGTTTAGTATGCGGGCCCGTCCGGTCAGTTGGGAATGGCCGAAAATATTGAAGGTGTCACCAATATTTGTAGAGGTTGAAAGAAGCCCACCAATTTGTATGACCTGCCCGCTAAAAATGTTTGTGAACAAATAAAATGCTCTATGCAGTTTTGCAAAAATATATTCTTTGCCGGGTGCCCAAAGGGCAGTTTTTTTTCGAACTAATATAGACGAAAATACAATAAAATTGCAGAGAATAAAATGACAGACTTGAAATTAAAAAATTGTAGATCTGCAAATGACCATACCCGAACTACAAATCAAAGGCCTCCGAGTGTCGATTTGCAAAAAAAATTTGCCTCACGATTGACTTTGGGCCAAGGTGGCCAAGTTTATAGTCGATCTTCATTGATTCAGTGTTCTGGACGCAATGGTGAGGTCAGATTTGGCTCTAGACGCTCCCAATTTTTACAGTACTCCAGATTCAGGCTGAGGTGCTGAAGCAAGAGTGGTCTTGAACGACTATGTGATGAGAAAATCTCCTAGCTCTGATACCATGTAAGAATTTGTCTTAGGGAAAATTCACCCAAGAACTAAGAACTCAAACACAAGCAAAACTGTAGACTAGAAAGAGTATGATCAGAATAACAATGTATTCAATTCAATATGTCATTAATATATCCAAGAGTACACTAGGAGTGCTTGTATATAAAGGCCTCTGTGATGCATCTAGAATGCCTCATAACCAGCATCATGATAAGTCATACAACCAGGCACATGTCCACCAAATATGGGTTATCCTCCATTAAGCACGGAAGTAAGTGCGATGATGAGAGAATAAGCCTACAATGGTGTAACACGCAAATCAGGGTTGTAGACAACATGTGCTAAAAAAAGAGTGCGAATAACTATGTTGTCAACATGACAACTCAGTGAATGATGCAATCCAGTGTTGTAGACACCATGTGTTGAATTAGAGTTGCGTACTTCTGTGTTGTCAACATGACAACTCATAAAGGTACACAAACTCCTAAGTGTCTCGCAAAATAAATAATAAAATAATGCATTAACCTAAGTAAACTTAAGTAAGTTTAAATAGTGAATACGTATTTACACCAACAACCTCAACCACTATTCTGCCTTATGTTTCTTGCATACTCACAAACTTGAAACATATCACTACATTAGTATTGCCAACACCACGATAAAAAGATGACACCATTTCAATAAAATATCAATACATCTCTTATATGAAATTTCATGATTCAATTAATTTTCCATAATATGACCTGAAACATTCATCAATCATATAAACACGAGTTTTAAACATAACAAAATCAATTATTTATTAGTAACAACATTTTAACTAGGTGTCCATGAATTCTATCCATCTTATCAAATATTGACTATCAAATCTAATCAAAGTCTATACTTCTTTTTACTCAAGTCGAGTCATAACATAGTCTAAGTCAAAAGAGTCGAACACATATTAAGTCCCAAACGATAGCAAGTAAAAAATTGAATCGTGACATGAAATCTCCTCTGAAGTGCACCACCATGTTTGCCTCCTCAACCAATTTCTGAACTGCCATCTCACAAACCTTTCTCATAAGAGCTTCTTCAACTATAGAGGCCATCTTATAGAAATGAGATTGAATGGGTAAAAATCCCTCATTCAACTTTCTTTTGAGAAAAAACCGAGTAAATGCTAGATAAAATAGAGTTACTAGGCACACCAAGTACTTGAAAGGTTCGGATTGAATGTGAGAAAATGCCTCTAGTAAATGAGCATTTATGCAGGTGCAGAATCTTCTTCACAGGAAATGTTGTTTAGTATTGTTTACTTTGATGCTTTTATTATGACATAAGTTTATACTTTGTTAGATTCTCTATCATTTTAGGGAGAAAATAATGGAAACCGCTGGAATTAAGAATTTTTTTTGAATCGCCGGCCAGTTGACGTGACTGATCTGGCATTTCCGTGCAATGAAAAAGAGATGTGCATGTTCAAGCCTAGTTGTGAATCACCCAAACTTTCTGATTTCGGTCAAGCCACCGACGACACGTGTAACTGTACACTCTCTAAATGATAAGTAAAAGTAAAAGTAAAAGTTGAGGTGGGACCCCCAACCAATGTAACTATTTTATATGGGATTTATATGGGAGTTGCCTAAATTGTAAATTAAAACCTAAATTTTATGGGATGTTTTAAAAAACAAGTGATTCTCTCTCTTCGTAAGATTTATGTTTTAGTTTAAGACTTAGACCCTACTCGATGCCACTATGCATTTTCGGGTACTTCTCAAGCTTTCCCGCTCAAAAAAATTATATTTCCATCACATGCAAGACCATCAAATTGGATGGTTCAAGAAAGTAAAGATTCATCGTTAAGGAAATGATGTTGATTAGACTACGGATTTATCATTAAAGAAGTGCTATTGATTTGTGGGTAATAAGAAATGATAATCTTATTCACTTGAAGGTGTAATGGTTAATGGTTATATTAATATGAAGATATATTTGGGTAATATGTTAAAAGATATAGGGTAGAGAAACCAATGGTTAAGTGAGGTCTAATAGTTAATCACCTTCTTGTAAATATATTATCCAATCTTCTCGCACATTTTTACTATATATTGGAATTAATTGATCTATTTGTAAATATGAAAAAAAAATGTTGATAAAAAATAGATCAATTCTTGAACACATGAATACTTATAAACGTTATAGAAAAAAAAATTAAAATTTCATAAGTGAAATAAATAACTTGTTGTCTCAAACAAAATATCATAGCTATCTAATATATGTGCCACTAAAAAAATGATATGCTTACTTAATAAAATAAGATACTCACTTACATCTTAGTGTACACATATTATTCTTTTGTGTACACCTATTGGAGTAGCAACGTATATGTATAGAGTAAATTATATTAATAATATGTTTTATCATGAATATAAAAGGTGTAAATGCCTTGTATTTTCTCATGAAATGTGTGAGATTCTAAAAGAAAATTTTGTTCAATTACTTGTCCCTTTTATGTTGGATATAGGTTCTACTTTATATTTAATAATGTGTAATTTTTATAACAACAAATAATTGTTTTTATGTTGAAGTATTTGTCCTTTTTTGTTTAATATAAAAGTTATAGATAAAAAAATATTTCTCTAACACATCTTCATTTTTGTAACATATTTCACTAGGTGCACTATTTGAACAAATTTCATGATGAGACACACCTTCAAACCTTAGTCATTGGTAGCTCGATGACCATTTTACATTTCTAAAAAATGAAGGTCTTACAATATCCCAAGGAGTGGCTACATGTTAGCACTCATGACTATTGGTCCCTCTCCCCAAGAAAATTTGAGTAATTTTAATCTAATGTAAGAGGACAATTGACTAATAGCTTACATGGCATGTAGATGTATATTGTCCATTTGTTGGTGTGCATTGTCTTCTAGACCTAAAAATAATAGGAAAGATAAATTTTTATTTTGTTGAGTTGAGTGTATGACATGTTGTTGATCACATATTATTGAGTAGAGATCAGATGATGATGTTCTTCATCTTTTCATTCAAGAGATGTAAAAAGATCTCAAGAAATGGTTAAAAAATGTCATGGTATATTTATGGTTATGTAAAATGGGGGTTTAACAAATACCCAATCAATAAATATATGAAGTGATGAACATTGCATTTTGTACATCTAATTTATCAAGTCAATAATATGATCTAGATATCAAAACACAACCAAACTAAAATAATGAATAAAACCTTATCCCTTCTTACCGCTACAGGTCTCAAACAATACACCTTGTCATAATGCAAACGTATACATAAAAGTTATTTTTTTAGCATTATCCATAAAAATCACAAGAATGTTGTCTTTATTTGAAATCAGAAAACTATTATGCATATCTCCCAATAAACATGTCTTGCAATAGTCATGGTGATAAATTTGAATATAAATCTAATAGTTGTTCTAGGGAATTTTTTTAACAATCTAGATGCAATTGTCAACCTCTCACCGTGAAGGATGATGAATGGTTATTCACTTCCACATCCTTCAATAGATATCTTGAATTTGGAAAATAGTGTGTTGCCTTCATCTCCCAAGACAACTATTTTCAAAAGGGCATATTTTTTGTTGTGTCTCCAATGCAAAAAAGCATGTAACATTTTATGGGCTCCAATTCAACTACATTAAAATATAATTTGTATTCTTCCATCAATCTTGTTACCTTTTACCTTTTCAACCTCATCTCACATTCTCACTTTTGCATACATGTTTGATATAATTACACATGCTATAATTTTTGGGGGTCTAGCTTACAATGAATATTTGTTGTAAATAATTATAATCCTATGTCCTAATGTGATCTATAGGCATCAAGAAAACATATCTAGAAAAAAATCACATAATAAGTTGGATAACAAAATTTAGAGCTTCCTTGATAAACTTAGTCAGCCAAGAAGATCAACCATGCACACATAATGACCAATTATATGTATAATACAATAAGATTCACTCATGCCATTAACATATTTTTAACCCTTGTTTGATAAATTAGAATGGTTGTGTTACACCCCATTGATCTAAATCCTTTATTTATATTACCAATGTTGTTTGACTTGGTCAGATGCATCGATATGTGACATTGAATTCAAAGAAGCTTCAAAGCTATCACTCTAACAAGTTAGTGCTCATGGAGATAGCTAGGAAGCTTACTAAGTCCTATGAGAATATAAAGCATTAGAAGAAACATTGTTAGGAGTTCCCTAGCTTCACTAGGGCCCACTCAATAAAAGACACTAAGGTTTATGAGTCTATAGAGGTTGAATGGGATGAGTTATCTCTAGAAGTTCTCAATCTTATCAGGAAAATATATGATCCTATTTGTACTTACATCCATATTACATGAAGGATTTATTTTCATGAACCACATCTTGAAGATAATTGGAAAACTATCTAGATGATTATAACGTCTATATTAGAGACCACTACAGGCTAGATTCAGACTTGGCAAATGATTATATAGAAGTTGATATTCCTCAAAGGGCTTGGGACAAAGATTGTGACAAGATCCTTGATCCTATTTACAAAAAGGATAAGGAATATATCTATCATACTCTAAATGTAAAGGTGGCCCATGATGATAATGTTTATGTTAGACAGTAGGTGAGGTATATTATTAGTTTGCATTTGAGATGGATTGCAAAGCCCTTCACTCTAGATTGAATGTTGGTGAAGCCATAATTAGACCCACCTTTCAAGGTGGAGAAGGGTATAGAAAGGACATTAATTGAGGATTCCAATGGATGGTTCAAATTAATAACCTTCATTTTATAGAATTTAGGGTTCCGATGGATGGTGTATATTAAGAGGTACAAATTGATAATGAATGGGTAGGATTGATTGGGTAGATCAATTAGACTAACAAATATTTGACCAAATACATGACAAGATTCATTGGTGAGTTAACATGGCTAATTGACTAATCACTTACTATATGACTAAATATTACACATGTAACTAATTGTGTGACACACAAGTTTTCAACTCAATTAAATAGATGAATGGTAAGCAGTGAGAATTGAGGAGATACAACTAAAGAATATAATTAGCATTAAATAATAAGTATTTTTTGTATGAAATATTATAAATGATATAAACACTTCATTTATTTTTCGGAGACTTAGTTAAATTTTTTTAAATGGAATAATTAAATATAGAAATTAAGTAATTAAAATTATGATTTATTTATGATAACATGAACAAGGAAAAGTTAATTTAATTGAATGATTATTATTTTTTAATTAAAATTGGGGAAAAGAATCAATCAACCAATAAATATTATTTCATTAATATTTAGAGGAATATTTAATGAAAATTGGACAACTAAGTAATTAAGTAATAAAATTATCCAATTATTGGAACTTGGAGGGAAATTATGAATTTGAATTTAAGATATAAGAATGACATAAATTAATTAAATAATTAAAATCATTGAATTATTTAAGACAAATATTAGTAAAAGCATCACACATAGGTGATGAAATAATTTTAGATATTTAAATAATAACTTCAACATGTATTTCTTTTAGTGTACTATTGTTCTTTTGTATTCCTTCTCTCTTCATTATAAACATGGTTTTCAAATCAGCTCCTAGGTTGGGTGGATACCCTAACATGGTATAAAAGCTTACAACTACACAATCCCTTACAATTAAGAGCTTACATTTTCTATGAGTTTTAAGGGAAGAAATATATCCCCCTCTCACCACTAACATAAGCTACTTGGCTCATAATGGACTCAAGGAAGGATGCCAATTATACTCTCATAGGATTAGTTTTCCCACAAGCTTTTAACCTACCAATGATTGCTTCTAATTGATTTTTCCCTCTTTCTATTTCATTCATTATACTATCTTGGGTGCTAGGAGGAGGTCTTTCAATCGGTGGAGGTTGCAAAGGTTCTTGCTTTTCCTCATGAGGGTTTTCATTTTTATCTTATGGAGGGTTTTCATTTTGATCTTGTGAAGGATTTTCATTTTGATTTTGTGGAGGATTTTCTTGATCAGGATGGGGATTTGGTGGTTGATTATTCACATTTCTTCATAAGAAACCAATTGTATTTTTAAAAACTACACAAAATTGAAGTAAAACTAAAAAACCATACAAAATAATGCAAAAACAATGTTAGAAGACATACTCAATGAACTTGATCTTGATCTCTGATGATGAGGAGGCATTTTAAGGAGGAGAGTGAGCAAAGCTTTCACCTTCTATAAAATGTGTGCGTGTGTTGTTGGGGGTAGAGAGGGCAACCATGAAAAGAAATGGGCAGCAGGTTGCAACCCTTTAATATGATTTCACATAGTGCGCATGCACTATGTGAATCCACATAGCATTTGTGTGCTATGGCCTGGGCTCCACAAGTGTAAGGCTTGTGGATTCCAAGCCATAGCATGTGCGAACTATAGGAAATTTTAAAAAACTAATATGGGTGTCATTTTTTTGGCACCACAACTTGGTGCATTCGCCCCCAAAATCTACAATGATTTTACACAACTTACAATATGATTTTCCTTGTGTTATAAATGGATAATTTATCAATGGTGGCTCCTACTTCAATGGGGCTTTCAAGAGTGTCCTCTTGATCATTATATTTTCTCCATCAGTGACTGGTGTTGCACTTCCAATTGGAGCATTTTACTACTACTACTACTTCATTCATCCTCCACTAGAAACTAGTTTCTTTCATATCACCCACAAATGACGTGGTTGGATTTCTTGGGAATTGATTCCTAGTGTTCCCATACTAAAAGAAATTGAAACATTTACCATAGAAGCTAGTACTTCCTTTTCTTGATCCTCCAAAGTTTCCCCTACCTCTATTGTAGGACCTCCTTTTTCCTCTGAAATTTTGTCCTCCTCTACTACTTTCTTCACCCCTTCTCTCATTTCTCTAAATTTCATCTCTATTTCTATGTCCTCTACCAAAATTACTTTTTACCTTACAAGTATTTCTACCTCCTCTTCATGTGCTACCATGATCACACTTCCTCTTGAGCTTCTCCTCAACCCTGATGGTTAATTGGAAGCATTCATCTACTATTGTTTGTAGAAAAAAACTAATTTCATCTTGAATATTATATCGTAAAGATTCAAATACCTAGCTACCAAATATTTTTGGTCTTTATTGTGGTGTACCCTCATGCTCAACCTAGGAAGCTCCTCAGTGTAGGTAGAAGCATCCAAATCCCTCTTCAAATGGCTATTAAATTTCCTAAATATTTTCACCAGAAAGTTTGCATGCATAAAGTTATTCTTCATCATTTATCTCATCCTATTCCATTTGGTGATGGCTCTTTTACCATTCCCCTCTCTTTCATTTTGGGTAAAATTTAACCATGTGATGGAAAAACCCTTGTGTTTGGTTCTTTTATATTTAACTTTCTTTTATTCTTTTATATAGTTTTCCATGGATTCTATCTAATTAGTCTTTTATTCATCATACATCTTGCCACTAAATATAGGTACTTCCACTTAGAAACCCTCTTTCTTTGACCCCTTTATTGCATCTAGAAAGGATTGTCTAGCCTCTTCTTCAATAGCCAACCTACGATTAATAGGTGACTAAGTCTTTTCTTATACCCTCTTCCTTGTCTTCTTCACTATTTAAATCACTATCATTCTTGTCCTTCATCTTGGCCAACATCCTTTTCCATCTCTCTTACCACTTGTCCTCAATTCTCTTCTCTATCTACTAAACCACTTTCTCCATTATTTAAATCCCTTGGGATGCATCCTTTCTTTTTAAACTAATAAGATGAATCCCAGAACACTTAGTATGGCCTTGAAAATAATATGTTAAAAGTAGGGCTAATACAAGGCCTAGAAAAGGTCCAAATTGGTCTCGATGAGTTCCACAACCAAATTCATCCCAATGTATGATAGAGAACAAGGTAATATTTGAAGTTATTTTTCCCCAATTCACCTAACACCTTCAATCCCCTTACACCCATTCCTACACTCATAACTCACACTAACTCTAATTCAACTCCTTATCTACCTTCAACCCTTACAATCAACCCTAGGAACTTATTAAAAATTCCACTTTAATGCAACTAAAGGGATAAATAAAGGTTTAATACATCTCCCATGACTATTTTCTAGCTTCTCCCTAAGTTACATCCTTGAACTCCAACACCTGCATCAAAATCTTGCATATAAGCCTAAATAGACCTAATATAATTAGGTCTCCAAACTTAGTTTTTTCCTAATAACTTGAAAT
Organism: Cupressus sempervirens; assembly: GCA_028749045.1. NCBI lineage: Eukaryota > Viridiplantae > Streptophyta > Pinopsida > Cupressales > Cupressaceae > Cupressus > Cupressus sempervirens. The sequence goes on along the minus strand of CM053786.1, from coordinate 444,229,732 downwards.
TGTTCCAAACAAATTACAAAAATAATCACACATTTGGATACCCATTTGGGAGAACTATAATGTCCAAGATTTCAATTTCCCAATTTCTTTCTAAGACCCAAAGCCCTAAATTGGCTAATGATTGAGGGGTTTGAGCCATTCCAACTAGGGATTCTAAAATGTTTGGCTTATAATGACCACCCACACAACTTGACAAAGCAATAACCTTGAGAAAAAAATCTATTTATTGACTTCCACCTTCCAATGTCACCCTACACCCTCAAAACCATCTATTGCTATAGCTTTCGCCGTTCACAAGCTGGTTACATTCAACATGCCTAGCCACAAATAACTTTATTTTTCATATGTTACACAAGTGGAAATAAAATTGGTAATAGAATAAATTGAAATACATTCCCACCCTTCTAATGACCAAACATCAAAATTTTCCCCTAGTGCAATTAGGAGGAATAGGCCATTATTGAGAAAACCCCAATCACATGCTTAGATAGGGCCATCAAGCAAAAAATATTAAAAAGGTTCAGAAATTTAATTAGTCTATTAAAACAAGGTATATGGAATGTGTATAGTTACATCCTATATATATTCAAACCATACAAAAAAAAAATTCAAAAAAATTGCAAGTTGCAGGCCAACAAAATCTTACCAGTAATCACATTAGAAACAATCATGAATTTTCTCGTGGAAAACTCTTGCCAAAACTTTATTAACCATAAAAATATCTTTGAGAGTTTATTAAAAAAAAGTGGGGGATAGATCCTTAGCTTCCCACACTCACCCAATGCACAAAAATCTAAAATGAAACTTCATCTTCTATCATTTTACAAAAGTTACAAATTCACAAATTTTCAACTTTGCAATATTTTTGTAATTTTGCAATATTTTTTACAACATATGCACAAACATATAAAAGAAACAATAGAACATATCCAAATGGATTATAAAAATTCCAAAACAACCATTATACTGTACACACCCAAAAATGAGACTTTGACTATGTGTTGACCAATGTTGACTTAGGTTGACCAAAGAGCAACTATGCACAAAATGAAGCAAAATAATTTTAAATGATAATAATGCAACATGAAATGATTAAAAAATGCATATCCCACCTAAATTAAAATCCTTAAGAACCAAAATACCAAAATTGAAGGGCAAAATGACATGATTCCCCATGATGCACCTGTATCACAAATCCACTACCACCTTGTAGGAAGAAGCTTTATGTAAGAAGGAAATACTTGAACTTGATGGATGCTTGAAGATGCTTGAAGTCATCTATATGCTTTCAATTGGTTTATTTGATGATGATGATGAAGATGATGATTATGATGATGATAATGAATTTCCCAAGCCTCCTTATATACTAGTTTTTGGGATAAAAAATAAAGCAGGTCAACCTAGGAGCAAGAGATTTGTTGGTAGTGGGCCAGCATCCCTCCTAGGGTTCATGACATGACTTAGCCACCTCTTATGATTCTATAAGACTATTGGTTGTATTAGACATTAACAGGTTGAACTTTTGGTGCAATGAGAACCCTGTCCTTTCTAACAATTGGTATCAGAGCTTGGTCATAAATTCAAATCTAGCAAGCCACAACCAGTGACACTGGGAGGGGGATTGTTTGGAGTGGGCCAACATCCCTTGGAGGGTTTGTGACATGGCTTAATTGCCTCAAGTGGTTCTATAAGACTATTGGTTGTATCAGGCATTAACAACTTGATCTTTTGGTGTAACGAAAACCATATTCATTCTAAAACTATTTGGGTCCCAAAACCAAAATGTCTCTCAGAAGAGGTCATCCTGGGTTGACCTTTTCCTGAGAGGTTCTGAGAGGCCTAAGGGAAGGTGCATAAATAATTAGGATATAATGAAGCAACAAGAAGATATGACGATAATGATGATAAAATAACACCTAAAGGACCATGCTAGAAGATAAGAGATGACATAGAAATATGATAAAAGGAGGGAGGGAGAGAGAGAGAGAGAGAGAGAGAGAGAGAGAGAGAGAGAGAGAGAGAGAGAGAGAGAGAGAGAGAGAGAGAGAGAGAGAGAGAGAGAGAGAGAGAGAAGTCTCAAAATGAAGCACCCATTATAAAATGGTAAATTCAGCCCCCCACTTTAGTGGAAGTATAAGGCAAGTCATTCTCTTAGTAGGGGAAGAAGGATAAGAAATGAGAAGAAAATGCTACAATGAGATAGAACATCACCAAGCTTAAGGACATAAGTCCCCAAGCCTCGGGTTTAACTCCATTCACATGCATAAGAGCACAAAAACAAATAAAAAAAGAAAAAAACAATCAAAAGACTCAAAAATGGGTTAGTACTAAAACCCATATCAACTAGTGAAAGATACCTCAGTTGAAGAAATGTCTGACCCACCAATATTATGTTTGAAAGGCTATTACAAAGCATAAGATATAACAACCTAAAACATAAATCTGAATCTAAACAGAGGAGATAATAACCTTGAATCTTCTGTATTTATTCAACAAATCAGGAATGGAATATATACTTACACAACCTAATAACCCACAAGCAATGTGAAGGTCTACATTCAACTTTAAAAACATGATTTGAAATTTAAATTTTATTGCAAAGAGAACCATGGGAAAGATACAACAAAATATATGCAAAGACTCAAATTAAGATCAGTGGCTTATCTCCACTGGGCACCTGAAATATTAGGTACAATACCACTTGCATAATATAACTTCAACAATAGCATTAGATCTTAGATATGTTGCCATACTACATTCTATATCAACACTTATCCATTTAGCCTACTTATCACAATCAATGTAATTACTTCATCAATCTTTTTTTCTCACTAAGAAATTTTATTGATTCCTTGAATAAAAGAAAAGAAAAGAAACACATATCTCATGACAAGACACCAAATGAGATAACTAATTGATTCATTCATTTGAGACTTGATAAATAAACACAATGGATAGATTAGAAAAATATGATTTTATTCATTTAAAGCCCTTGGTATCTTTTCTATACAATGAAACTATGACTCAATAGATACAAGAAACATTACAAAGATTCAACATGAATTTATTAATTCACTCAAGAAAAAAACCATACAATGTGCTACTCAAGACATGAAAACTTGCAAGAAAAGGGTAGAAGCACAACAAATGGAAACCTTGCCCAAGCTGGAACTAACCTTCAAGAAAGAAAAAATAGATGAATAAGTAGAGAAGAAGAAAATCTTGGATCTAATAAGTGGCTACCATTTGTCCACTTGAATCTCTTCCACCTCTAGCAAGAAAACCTCTTCTTTCCTTCACCCTTCAACTAAAGAATAGAATCTCATCATTAGTTGAAACAACTTGAGAAATATATTTCAAAATCATGTGAAAACTATATTTGGAAGAAACCTAAACTACTACTAAATCCTTTACCAAGAATCCCTTCAAATGGCTCTAATGGAAAAGTACCACAATTGACATGAACCTCTCAAATTTTGGAGAAAACCTACATGATGGTTTTTCTTGAAAATGCCTCCGTATCAATGGAACAGTCCATGAACAGTGCCCCTGTTTGGTAAAATAACATCTTTTTTTTTGTAAAACATCATAGTGAAAAAAACCCCTTTTGTTGGAAGAAAAACCAGAAGTGAAAATACTAACAACAACCCATCCCATTATTTTGTTTTATTAAAAAATCTCATGCACACACATTACTATATAGTTTACACTATATACAAGTGCATCTCTATTCAAAATAAAATATAGGCCTATAAAATAAAATATGTGCATAGGTCAAATTCCATTAGTTGGACTCTAACCAATCAAGTCTCACTTTACCTCATCTTACATGACTGTACAAACCCACCTTGCATGGGCCCATATCACCTTTGGTTAAATCATACCTTTTATTCTACATCTCTTTTATCTCCAAAATGAGCCCTCTCCACTACAATTTAATACTCATAAATATCCGCCTTATGACACGTGAGGCCCACATGTATAACTCAACTTAATTGGTGACTTCCAATCTTAACATGTACATTCATAACTTAGGAGGGAACAAATTTTAACATTCACTTCAAGCCTTTCAAGTTTGATTTTCCCTCCCAAACTTTGGTCAAATAACCTTTGAGTCTTAACAAGTGACACATGTCACTTTATGATTGGACCATGATCTGCATTATCCTCCTTATCATCATGACACATCAAACCTCTACCATGTCATTTCTATGTGGTATTGTATAATTGAGTCTCAAGTCCACCTCACCAACTCCTACAAAATGGGCCCCATAGACATGTGTAAACCTGTTGTGAATGTGTGATTATTTTATGGGGCCCACTACTTTCATTGCAGTGTTGTGACTATGCACCACATGTCCACATCTTTCCAGTCACTTATGTCCACCTTGCCACATGTCATCCATCAATTCACCTAGATGGACACCTTAGTGTCATTGGTCACCACCTCAACTTCCCTACCTTTGTAGCTGTAGGACCCACCAATGCCACATGTTGCATTATCACAAACTTGTAATGGATTTCCAAGATCCACCATTCTCATTGTGACAATGTGAGTGTCAGCCATGTGGTCCTCCTACTAGCTCATCATTCATGTATTCCCTTGACGTGTTTCCATGTGGTGTGCATTGATTCATTTCCATGCCATCTCTGCCCATACCCACTACTGCCAGGTGTCACTTGGTCGTGAACCCTTGATCAATTTTTGGGAACCCACCATTTCATTGCAACATTGTGACTAACTATAATGTATCCTTGTACTGACATCACCATATCATGTGTATGGCCTTATTTATTGTGCCATGTGTGATATATCAATTTTTTTATCTAAGTCTAGGTCATCCCCATATCATGGTATACGTTGATCAAAATTTCCTTTCCACCACACCTGCTTAGTTGGGACCCAAGCCTAAGCCTTTCTCTTTGTCAATAGCCACTATGGCTTTGATATTTAGCTAGTTGAGGGTCTTTATTTAAAAAGAGTTTAGTTACCCAATGGCCACTTAATGTGGGACTAAACCTTTAACCAATATCCTTCGTAGAAATGCCAAAACACAGCTTCTACAATCACAAATGACCCAGTTTGTATCAAATTGTGCCTATTCAAGATAGCCACCTCTATAATAGTCATGGTCCTAGAACTATGCATGAATGCAAAAATGACACTTCAATTTTCCATTTGTCTATCCCCTTCTTTGAAAAATTTCTTAAAAAATGAAAGGCTTCATCTATCAGAATGATAGTCATTGTTTGCTTTGATGGAAAAAAATTCACTTATATATATATATATATATATATATATATATATATATATATATATATATATATATATATATATATATATATATATATATATATATATATATATATATATATATACTAGATTGAGGGATTGTATTTCAGACTAGCAATAGATTTAGTCATATTTATATTTGGTTTGTGACTCTTTGCACACCCCTCGTTGAAAGGAAAGTCCATGCAACATATCTACACTCCACATATGAGGTTCCAAAAACAACTAAATGGGCATCAAGTCAATTTAGCAGGATTTTTGTGGCCTGTATAGTCTAGAATGGTAGAAACAATCCATGTGTTTTCTAACCCAGGTGGTGCTCGTTACACATTTTCCTTTATTATGTGAATCACTAAAAATAGGTTCTCCTCGAAGGCATTCCTTGATGAAATCTCTAAAGGAATATTCCTAGGACTCTGATTATATTTCTCACCATCAGGTAACTTTATAGTTTGCAAAGTTATGCTGAAATGAATTCTCCTCTAACCATAAAAGAAGTAAGAGAGGGGGAATTTCAAACACTTCTTGATGAAGAGATCAAGAAAAGGCTAAGACTTCACTTCTCATAAGGGGTGGGTCCCATGACTTTTATAAGTATATTAATACATAACCCACACAATATTTCCCACCACTACAGCATTACGGGTCAAATTGCGATGATAATAGCCTTTTAATGTGATTTAAAAAAAAAAAAATACCCCTAACACAATTTCTATTACAAAAGTTCCATCGCTATTGCAACGATAGTGCAGATAAAAGGACAAAAAAAGAGAACTGAAAAATAGAATGCTTCATAATTCCCAAATTTGTTGAAAGCGAAACAGGTCTCTACAAAGGCACACAAAAACACCAAAATACCCATTGGTTGCAACACACATTACTAGGTGAATGGAATGAAACTAGGAAATTTTCAAACAAGAATAATTAAACTAGGTTTTGTTTTTTTCATTTAAAAAAAAATATGTAAGGTTTATTGCCATGATCAGGTCAATAAAAGGGTAACTATCTATTTTTTGTTTTGTTTTTGTAATGCATCTAATAGGGTCGTCGATTCATTCAGAATCTAGGAGATAACATATATTTTGTCTCTTGCTAGGCATTTTTTTCTCCTACCATCACACCCTAGCTGTAATGATATCAGCATTGTGAATGATATGTGCATATTGAATGGTGATTGTTTGTGATTGTCTAAATGATGAATGGTGAATGTCTTTCTAGTTTCTTCCTACTCACATGTTCACTTCAGTTCATTTATTTATTTAGGACTCAAGAGTGAATATATATTTTATTTTTTGATGTTCCCTTCTGATCTAGGTCTTTGTGGTGATCTGAATGATGATATGTGCATATTGAATGGTGAGTTTTAACCCAACTATACTCCAAAATCATCCATTTCATACCTTCTTTTGTACACAATGTCTTTATAGTTTCTTTATACTATCATGCCCATTTGTAAAATTGTGTCAGTGTAAGCTGCTATACCCTAATTTTGTAATTGATTCATTTTTCTAGGATTCAACAATGAATATACATTTTTTTTCTTGTTGTGCCCTTCGAATCTAGGTCTCTGTAGTGATATTTAACGGTGGAGAAAGAAGATCAGGCTACAACCTTTCTCTATAAAAACCTACATCAATTTTTATTAAAGAAGTATGATAAAGATATGGTTTATATTTTGCAACTTACTTTCATATTTTTAAATTCTATTTTCATTTTTTCTTCAAAACAAGCATCCAAAACATCAAAAAAAACTTAGAAGGATAAATTATACTAGGATTCAACTATGTAGTTTATAGTTTTTCAACTTATTAGAGACATCTTAATTAGTTTTATTTAGTCTTGAGAAAATCAATTGCAATATGGAATCATCAGAGCTTCCCCAATCCTTCTTAAGAAGGACCTTGTCATTTCAATAATTAGAGTAACGATTTCACATCACATGGCTAAAAAATTCTTCTATGGGGTCTACAGATCCTCTTACCAAATTTGCATTATTAGAATTATAAGACTTTCTCATAACACTGAGTTACATGTTCACATATGCATCATCATCCTAGTCCATCACATATCGCTACTCATTTCATTGTGCTCAAGGGATACATTCAACGAAAATCATATTATTGATTAATAAGGAAATCATACCTCATATTTCATATTGAGTTTTCCATTCTAGGTCTACACTCAATCTTCAACAATCAACTATATTGTGTCATTTAAGATTCTATTTATTTTCTTATTAATTTAACTTCTTATCAAATATCCTACACATATTTTACCTTTACACTATTTTCAAGTCTCAATATTGACATTCCCTATTTAAACATATGTCCAATAGATTGGAAATCAATAACCATTCCCTTTAACTCAACTAGGTACAACATTTTTTTAAACATTACATCATATCCTTCAAATTTTAGTTAAGGAACTAATCCTGGGTTTGACTTTCATTTTACAGAAAGTTGATTACATACATTGGAGTAGGCTCCAAACTCTAGTGAACTATTTTACCATGTATTAGAAGGTTGTACTTAGGTTTTCTCTAATACCATCCAACTAGGTTTCAACCCCTTGATATGCCCAAGGTCTTTTCTTTCTTCCTAATCTCATCCATTTATGTATTGTGTGATGATATGCATATGGACTACTATATTTCCTAAAATTGTGATCTATTTGTATAGACTACAATCTATTCCTATGGATTGAAATCTCTTTATATGGTATGCTATCTTTTTCATATTTTTTAATTCCAGAATCCCCAAGGTTTCCTCCAATTGTGGTACACTCAGAAGGCTTCCAAGATGGTATGTCAAATATATTTCCCAATTTATGATTGTATCTTGTTCATTCGCGAGATGTATATGTTGGTTGTCTTTCTTATTTGACCATTCCATTATATTCATTTTTATCTTGTATACCAATTCATGAAAATACAAAAGAACATGTTAGAGAATTGGCACACATCCATCATTAGGTAAGGGATCTACTCTATTGATTTTCATGGTTGATTTTGTAACTCTACAAGATCATTGCATTAGATACTCACATAGGTCAAGGATGAAAATATAGATATAGGACGTACACATGCCACATTTGTCCTTCACATAATAGTGTACAGAGAAAGTAAAATATAGTTTCACAAATCTCTCTATTCTTTCTCCCAAATTCCTTGCACACATACAAATGATGGAAAATATTGGATAGTTTCTTAGTGATGTATCCTCTTGCTACTCCAACTAGTCACTAATGTGGTTGTATGCAAGCCACTTGTAGTAAACTTTGCATACAAGACCATATCCCTTTCTTCCTTATCCAAGAAAGGATATTATGGGGATTTAGGTAAGATTGATAAATGATTATTTTAATAGTCTAGTTCATGATCATATAATAGGCATGAATATGCCTTGGCTTAGTTAATATTGATGATCATAATATAGTCCGCCTCTGTATAGAAAAGTATGAATAGTTAGTACTATTACTACTACTAATACCACTACTACTAATTGACTTAGCATCTTGCTACTCCTGCTAGTAAATTATTATTAAATTGATCACTTTATTTTCTTTGCATTGATTTATAAGAGCCAGGGTACTAACACTTTTGAGTGCTCAACCTTATTACTTTCTTTAATTTTTCTTATAAGGGTGTTAGCACTATCATCATACATTTATTTTTTATGCTTTCATCCTTAAAGCTTAAATGAAAGGTTCTTTTATCAGTAAAGAGTAATAGAATAATTCAATCTTATAGGTTCTTTTGTTAGAATACATGTATCACTTGTAATATCACAAGAAAATAAGGCTTTAAATTACATATGTCTGCAAACCCTTTACCAATGCTACTTCTTCGCCTATTATTTTGGCTACTTTGGGACATTATCTTACTCTACCTTTTCTCCTCTTGGTGACTTATTGGCACCATATTTATCCTTCAAAATTTTCATTTTCATTAGATTAATTAGATCTTTCATGAGAAATAGAGTCTTACTTGATGCATGATTAATAAACTATTTTACACTCAATTATAGAAATTTTACTAAGTTTCTTATGCATGAAGTCATATCTCCTCCAACTATCTAGTTTTCAATGCAATCTGTTTCATGTAATTTGATTGGCTTCTTATTCTATTATGAATTTTACATTACCATTAGTATTTATGTATTACTATTACATAATTTTTATATGACAATACAAAATGAAATGGAAATGTGGGTAGAAAGAAACTAGAAAGACATTGTATATAGATGAAGGTATCAAATGGATGATTTTGGAGTACTCAATAAAAACACTCAACATTTAGTATGCACATATCATCATTTGAGATGTTGTAGCCAGCTACTCCTCAAATTTCCCCCTAATGTGGTTCTATGTAAGCCACTTCCTTTCCAAACTAGTGAGAAGCTTCAAAAATTGTTCAAACTCATAATAGATTTGAATTAAAGGAAAAAAATTGATTTAGTCAAGTGAAGGCAATGGTGTCAAGTTAGTGAAATTATTTTGACAAGGTTATCAAATAACCTCTAACTGTCATCTCAATAGAGTATGAAGGCAAATTGGAATGAAGTCAAATAGGAGTTTTAATATGAAATGTAATGATTTATCCATGTACAATAAGGATGTGCCCTATAAAATTATTGTAATGTATTATTTTTTAAGAATCAATAATAATTTTTGAATGTTAGTTTTGTAAAGATAAATATTATCAAGAACAACCACATGTAGTTATAATTTCAGGAATAATTTTAGTAACAACCACATGTAAAGATAAATGATTTTAGGAGCAACCACATGTAGTTACAGTTATAGTTTACATGCATGTAAATATGTGTAATGATTGGGGAACACTGTGAAAAGTATTGTAACCATCTTAGATTGCAAAATAATTAGTTCAATACAATAAGAAAACTTTGATCACAAATAATCAGATTGAATAATAAAAGTGTCATTACATGATATACATGATCTAAATTTAGAGTTTCTCTTATTGGGTAGTACCATGATCAATACAAGTATGAATGTTCATCTTTGGGTCAAGTGATAAAGAATGATAATACTAACGAGACATTTTAGTATGATCATAAGTAGTAGAGGTAACTCATTTTTATGTAATAGACATAGACAATAGTGGTCGAAATATTTATTTTTTCCACATAATATATTATTCATAATTCTTGATTTGATAAGTTTTTTATTGTAACTAAGGATATTGACTCTTGAAAAGAATGAATGTTAATGACTAAGTGTTGAAGGAATGACATCTTTAATAGATAAAAGGTTTCAATACATGTGTGGACATAAGAGAAGTTACCTAAAGTATATTCTAGTTTGTGAGATAAAGTTTTTATGTGGATCAATGTTACTAATTGAACATATTAATTACTTTGGTAAAAAGTCCTTGATAGTCTATTCAACTAAATTGACTAGAATGAAAAGTGATCTTGTAAAGTCTATGCAAAGAAGTTGATAGAATCCTAAATGGATAGTAGGTCATATATATTGACTAATTGAGAGTTGTTCCTAATGATGAAGAATATGATTGAAAAAAATGTTGTTTTGATCCTTGCAAGGATGAATCTTGAAGGTTTTTGTTTGATACAATGTTTGAATACTTGATTTTTGGATAAAATGTTTGAATACTTGATTTATTTGAATCTAAGCTATCAATATATCAATTCATTCATTCATTTGGGATTTAGGAGTGAATGCATTTTTTGTCTCTTGATGTGCCCTTGTGATCTATCTCTTCAATGGTCTTTTTTAGTAGAGAAGAAAGGGTATCATTACCTAGCACTATTGTTTCCTTCATTGGGACCTTCTAAGGTTTGTGGCATATTATATGTCCCAATTTGTGACCCTCTAATGTACAATAGTCAAAATTGTCCTTTGAATTGATTTAATATTGAATGTTTCTATGTTTCTTGTTTGTATGATAACTCTTATTTGTTTTTTGTTTAGGTTAACCCTGAATACACTCATAAAGAACTTACATTAGGAGTCATTTTACCTTCTTAAGGTATTTTATCTCATTGGTTCATTGCAAATGTTGAGAGGAAATATCATTAACTTTTTAATAAAATTATTAATATCTATATATCTTGTACATTATAACTCTCAAAGTCACATAATCAACAAAACCCCACATCAAGGGGACGAATCCTGGGGAGTTTAGCTCTAACCTGGATGGTTACCCAAATTTGAAAGAAAAAAATGAGGAAGGGAGAGAGGAAGATACTTCTAAGGTGAATTCAAAATAGAGAAAGTATGATAATGAGGATACTCATATCGTGTCTGGGGGAGGTGACAAAGAGAAAGAAAATTTAATTGATGATCTAGCCATTTTGAGTGAGGAGGAAAACATGGGGAAAGCTTCCACTCCTGTAAAGGAGATTGAGGGACATGATAAGGAGGGCCAAAGCCACCATATTCAAGCAGAGTCTGGTGAGGAGAAGCCATTGAATGGGGGGATTCATACTAATAAAGTTAGCCCCTTACCACACACCACTACTGATGACGCGGGTGACTCCCTAATGAGGGAAACCAAACTTTCCTTCCTTCACTCTACTAAACAAAAAGCTGACTCTTTCCTTCAGGTTGACTCCTGGTTATATGATGAAATAATGGGGTTGAAGAAGAAAGTGGATACCTTGCAACAAAACTAGGAGGCTGACTGGGCTATTATTCAACACATGGAGGTGCAATTTGGAGATATCCCAAAAAAACTAAAGGATTATGAGCAAAATATTAGAGTGCTCATCAGGGAAAGTGGAACAAAAATGGAGCAAGTAACCTCAAGCATCTGTGCAGCTACAACGACATTGGGAAAAAGAGTTAATGAAGGAACCATATCTTCAAAGGGCCCAAGCAAGAGGGCAAGACAAAGTTCGAGGAAGAAAGCTTTGATTGCTATTTCTTCTTCGACTGCTAACTCCATCTAGGACATGGCTAAGATTTGTAAGGAGGCTATGAAGATGATTACAAAACTACAATAGTTTCTTGGGTCTTCTTTTCTGGTTGGGTTCCTATTCAGGTCCTGTTTGCTGGCTGTTACTTTTGGTTCCTGTGTTTGGTCCTATTTTTTGGCTTTTAGCTTTTAATTTGTGCTAACAGTTCCAAGTCCTTTTAAAACCTAGGTACTTTATTTGGACATTATTAGTGGTTTCAGGTCCTTGTAAAACTTGATTTTGGTTCTACTTTTTAGTAGGTTTTTGGGCTGTTTCCTATTGGATGGCTTGTTTTTTCCTTTTTTGAGGATGTGAAAGGGTTTCGGGGTCCCTTCAAAACCTATTTTTACCATAATCTAAAACAAAACCCCACATCAACACCTAGAGATTGTTGGAAATATAAGAGGAGTAACTAAGAGGGGAGGGGTGAATCAGTTGCCACAAAAATAAATGCTAGATCCCTTAGATGTCAATACAAATCAAAACATAAAATTTAATTAAACTATATTTTTTTGTCACTTGGCAAACACACAGGCACTCGATTAACACTACCAAATACTACAACTTGACAATCACTGAGAATGAACTATAACTTGGCAATAATTGAATATACTAATCTTAATGCTATCAACCTTAAATTTAACTTAGTTACATACACATAAAATAAATAGCATGAACACAAGTGACACCAAGATTTAATGTGGAAACCCAATTTGGGAAAAGCCACAAATTGCAACTAGTTACTATTTTCACTGATCTGAAGTGAGCCCTATTAGGAGCCAATGTAATACCCAGCCCGAAGATCCTTGGAACAAGGATTCAATACAAGACAAGATAATTTTTTTCCTTTAAAAGTATGAATGCACATGACAACATCATACAAGGATCACAAAGCTCACAACAGAAGACTTAATCACAATCCTAACAACCAACAAATCTCCAAACACCACTACCTAACCGACATGACCAAACTAAAGAACAAAAAACCAAAGATGACATCCGAACACAAAATCTTCAACTTGTCAAAGCATGGAGCCACTATCATTCCTAAAGGGTACTCAAAAGTCCATATTATATTCTCCGAAAAATAGTAGAGGTGACCCTTGTTTATTGCGTGAGAGAATAACAACTGATAGTCTCATACGAGAAAGTACACTGAGCCACGTGAGGAAATGCCATCTCACGTGAGGACATGCTTGGCCTAATAGACAAAACATCCAAAGTTGTTGTTGGGTTTCACATGAGGATTCACCATAAGCCACACAAGGAAACCTAACACACCATGCAAACATTTGCATTCTCGTGCGAGAAAGTACAATTTTGCACGAGGATAAAAATCAGCAAGCCAGAAAATAAAAAGGTAAAATATAGGAAATGAATTTCCTCCACACTGGGGAGTACCAGATCTATAAATCGAGGCTTAGAAACTCAAATACCATAACTGCAAGATGGAACTACATCCCACCCATCTGAAAACATAGGAGTAAAAGAACCAACTGAAAGCGACATCACAGTCAACAGAACCAACATCGCAGAGTACAATAAAAAAAAAATCATGCACGGTTCCTCCCAACAATAATAGCATCATGAGACCTCAAAGGTCCTAGCCATCCCCTGCACATAACATCCTAAACCACCAACCAGATCAACAGAGCTATCTTATGAGGCCATCACTACTAAAATGTACTACAACATATGAATAAGGAAATACAACATGCTAAAAGTAAAGCATAAGATAATCCCATAAATCAACTTATCATATAATCATTTGTCTAACATCATAATACAAGAATGTGTCAAATAAACTACATCATCTAACATTATATCCAAGCATTCCAATGAAAGCATAAATTACAAGATTGCATACTCCAGAACTTGAAGTACCAAGTGACACAACAAAAAATGGTCGCACTAGACTAGAAGACCATCTTTGTACACTGGTCCCCAATAGTGGTGAAGGTAGCTATGCCTCGCAACCATGTGAAACTCGTAGGTCCACTCTCACTGTGTTGATGGAGATAATGATCCAAGCACAAAACACTCAAGAAAATATCCATGGCCATCACTCACGCCAAATAGTAATGATGACTAAAACCAAGAACCTAAGACAATGCAAATAGTACAAGTCATGGTCAAACATTCTATGGGTTACTATGTAGGGGTTGACATCATGCCAAGAAAACTTGAAAAAATTGGGTGGCACACAAATCAAGGTAAAAACCTCAAAAATCAAAAACTACAAAATTAAAACTCATTTGGTCTTAGGGCACACAAACCACAAATATAAAATAAAATCTGGTTTTGGAGTCTGTATGCAAAAATGGCCAGCATAACGGTGCAAAGCCCCAAACCATCATCTTGAAAAAAAGGGAAATTCTCACACCCACCCAACTGGGTAGAACTAGCATATAGAAATGGAGGGGAACACTAGTTCTCAGCCTCCTGAAAAATAACTACCAAAAATAGAAGTATAAATGTAGCTGAAACAATAAAATGACAGAGCCCTACCTCGTAGCTAAAAGGGAAAAATGGGAATCTGAACCATAATATTAATATCCCATAGAAGTAGCCAAAAATCATGACAATCCAAGGTCTCCCCGAGATGGATCCAACAATCCCATGCTCATAGCTCCCACAATGAACAAAAAAATAATTCCTCATGAAGAGGATTTGGGGTTTTACTCTCAAACTTTCTAATTCAAAAGTGAGAAGTGAGGAATTAAATTCCTCTTTGGATACTTATTCACTTGTTGAGTGAATAATCAATTAGGGTAAGTAACCAGCCAACCTAGTTAAACCCTAAATCAACCCAAACAAAAATAGGCTATTCCTAGTAATAGGAATTCATCAATGGAAAAGTTACCAAAAATTAAATAAAATAAAATTTAAAGCCTAAAAACCCCAAAAATCATAGAATTTCCTTAATAACTTTCATAATAACGCGAACCTCCAAATGCACAGACACGCTCACGAGTCTAATCATATAAACCAAATGAGTCTGGATTTAATCAAATCACCAGAAGGTTTAATTTAAACAATCAAATAAGATATGTCAACCATACAGGGATGACATTGGTAAAATTTGAATAGCCAAATCACTAACTCCATGTGTCACTGCCAGGGATATAACTCTTGCACACTAAACAACATGATCAAGTGCAATTGCATGTAATAACATAGCCAAAGAAATACATGCATTAAATCACCTAATTTAACCATTTATTTAATTATACTGAAATAATCCATTTGCATCACTCACTTTCGCATAAAGTGTAACAAAGTAGAAATGAAGTAAATAACCATAGCATTAAATCTGCATCCAACATAATCAAAGAACATATCCAAATATCAGATAACTAGATGTCATCACAAAACATGATGTCATCTCAAAAGAAAGTATCATCATGCAAATATGATCAACTGAACAATATAATAATCTAACATGAACAATACATTTCTAATTATTTAAGCATTTAATAATGGTTTTTTAAACAACATGAAAAGGCATTTAAAACACATAAGTGAACACGGTCATATACATGACTAACCACTACTAGAGGAACCTAGTCCAGTATAGTAGGATAATAATACATAGTGCACTCTCTACACACATCTCAAGGTAATCAAAAAACAACATCATGACACCACATCGATCTTGGTAACCACTGGCACAAACCTCAATGAATCATCTAACACATCATAATCTCATAAATCAGCCATAAGCATAATCAAAGAAACTGATACAGTAATATAAATCAATCACCTCAAGGGTGTAGACCACTCATTGTCCCAATCATGATCACTCACCAAGAAAGATCATCAAGGTTGCATCCATCCGGATGACTTACATAAATCAAATGGGAGAGGCACTACAACCAACCTTGTTAAAGGTTACAAATCACACTACTAGGTGTGACCCTTTTAGAGGATTTAATCACCCTATTAGGAGTGGCCTTGTTAGAGGTCTTTAGATAGTTCAATATAGAAATGCCACCTTGTTAGAGGATTTACAACTAGCTGTAGCCAACTTTGTTAATAGATTTAGATCACTTCTACAATGGTTAGAAAGTAACAATGAGGTGACCTAATTTTTGATGCAACTGAATTGTTGATTACAGATCTCAATTTTGGCTTTAATACTTGATCCTTCCTAATTGAATGTATCTTTGCAGCTCCACAAGGATATTTTGCCTATCCTTCAAATTTGCTTCCTCTAAGAATCTTCAAATCTTTGATTACTTGTACACATTCAATTCTCATCTTGACCTTATAATTATATCTTACACATTGTCAAGTTGGCTTGAATGCAACTTAGAATACTTAATATTCATCTCCACAATCGGCTAGAACCAATAAAAAAATCAATTAAACTCAATATGCCAAAATAAGAAAATCCTTCATTAGCTGACCCTGCTCGGCAGACACTAACCAAAATAGATTTTCCTTCATTAACCAAGTGAGCTCGATTAACACTAGTTTTCAAGCCAACTTGCTTTGTCTCCCAAGTGAACTTGGTAGACACCATCTTCTGCAAATTCTCTTTGTTAACTAAGTGAGCTCAATTAACACTTGTTATCTTCCATCTTTCCTTTGTCTCTTGAGTGAACTTGGTAGATACTAACTTCTAAACTTGGCATACACATGAATGTTTGGTAGACACAGGGAACTGTCTTCATTGCCTGAGTGAGCTTGATAGGCCAATGACTAGTGAATGAATGACATTTTGTGTAACATCAAAGACAATATAAAATTGATTAATTATTTTCAACAATGTCCCTCTTTGAAATTGATGACAACATAATATGTCATAATACAATGAAATTTATAGAGAAAAACAAAGTAAGGAAAATATCCTTAGTTTCATTCTGATTCTCATCAATGAGAACTTCTTTTGTTAGTGTGAACTCCCTCTATCTTCAATCTTCTCCCTCTATTAGAAAAACTCTTTTGTCTTCAACGTCTTCATCTGATAGAAAACTCTCCCCCTTTGATGTCGAACCAAGTTCTTCAATTATTCTTCCTCTTTTACATTCTCCCATTTTTATAGAATGAATTATGACATCAAAAATCTCCCTCTTTGACATCCAATGCCAAAGATTATGAATGATGTAATATCCAATGTACCTCAACTACTAATTTATATGTAATCTTACCTTTCATTACTACATCAATTGACTAATTTTCAACATGCTCTGGCTGATTCATCACTAAACTTCATTTAGTGAGCTTCAGATAGGGGAATGGCCCCTAGCTTACCTCATAGATAGAAAAATCCATCCTTAGGTAATGGCTTGGTGAAAATGTTTGCAAGCTATTCTTTGGTATTCACATATTCCAACCTTACTTCCTTCTCTTGTACCAATTGTCTTAGAAAATGATATTTTATAGTAATGTGCTTGGTTTTGGTATGCATCATGGGATTCTTTGATATGTTGATTGCACTAGTGTTATCATAGAAGATAACCACTGGATCTTTGATTTCTATCTTCATACCCACCAATAGTTTCTTAAACCAAACAATATTGAAACAATTTAGTGCTTCAACAAAATATTATGCCTCTATTGTTGACTAAGAGATGCAATTCTACATTTTGCTTGTCCAAGACACTAGCCTTTTACCAAGAAATAATGGCCCACCATTGGTGACCTTTTTGTCATCAATGCTTCCTTCCCAATCAACATCAGTAAAGACTTATAACTCTAAGTTCCCTCCTTTCTTGTACCATAATCCATAATCTTTAATACCCTTTAGATACCTCATGATTCTCTTGATTGTCATCATTTGATTTTCTTTAGGATTTGCTGAGAAACTTGCCACCATACAAGCTACAAGTTCAATGTCAGGCCTAGTATGTACAACATACTATAATTTTCCAATCATTAATCTTTATGTGGTCAGATCTATCTCCTTGGAATCATTATTTTTGGAAAGCTTATGTCTAGTAGACATAGGTGTTCCAACTGGCAATCTTTCTTCAGTTGAATCTACAATCCAACAAAGAATTTTATCTCTCCAAACATGGACATCTCAAATTTTGTACTCATCTCTTATGAAAATGATTTACACAAGTCATCATTTCTAGTAAAAAATGTGTCATCTACTAAGATTTCTACCAAAATAATCTTCTTGTTTGATCCTTCTTTGATATATAGGTTGTTGTTATCATTTGTTCTTCGAAAACCAATCTTTATTAAGTACTTATGAAGTATTTCATACCATGCTTTGGGAGATTTTTTGTGACCATATAATGCTTTGTGTAATTTACAAACCATATCATTTTTGTTAGGATCTACAAAACCTTCTGGTTGTTCTATGTAAACTTCTTCTTCAAGAATTTCATTTAAGAATGCAGATTTCACATCCATTTTATAAACTTTGAAACCTTTATGTGCTACATATGCTAGTAAAGTCTTAATACCTTCTAATCTTGCAACAGGAGAAAAGGATTCACCAAAGTCAATAGCTTCTTCTTGAGAATAACCTTTACAAACTAACCTTTCTTTGTTTCTTGAAACTTTTCCATCTTCATTTAGCTTATATCTAAAACCCCACTTTGTGCCAATCACATTCTTATCCTTGGGTTTAGGAACAAGATTCCATGTCTTATTCCTCTCTATATGTTCTATTTCTTCATTCATTTCTTTAATCCAACTTTCATTATCTAAAGCATCTTTAACATTTCCAAGTTCAAATTCAGCAAGAAAATATGTACCTTTCAATTTGTTTCTTTTCATTGTACCATTTGACTTGTCTCCAATGATCTGATTAGGTACATGGTGCCTTCTAACATATCTTGCTAATACAGGTACTTTGGATTTGGAATTTTTTCTGCTAATCTCTCCATGATATTCTATATCAATCTCGAGTCCCACTGCCTATAACTCGAGTCCATAAAACTCAATTTTCTCTGGCAATAGCTTGGTAGCTTTTGACTGTGACTTGGGTTGCACTAGTTGCAACTCGGTAGCTTTAGGAGATTTTGGGTACTCGGGAGGTGAATTTTTCTAACTTCCAATTAGATTTTGCAATGTATCAAGTTCATAATAGACAAATCTTCTGTAATCCTTAGGTTCTTTGTTGCTTTCTTCTTCACTATTTTTTGCAAACTCATCAATTCTTACATGTACACTTTCTATGATCTTATGAGTTGGTAAATTTAAATATTTATACGCTTTTTCTCTGTAGGAATATCCGAGGAATATGCCTTCATCACCTTTGATATCAAATTTACCTTTCCTAGATTCCTTCAAGATATAATATTTTCTACCAAATACTTTCAAGTAACTTATATTAGGTCTGTAGCCATACCATAGTTCATAAGGAGTTTGATTTTAGTCTTTCTTTAGCTGTACTGTATTTAAGGTATGCACTATAGTACTAATTGCTTCCTTCTAGTATTTGATTGCAACATTCTTTTCTATCATCAAGGTTCTTGCACAATCCATGATGGATTTGTTCCTTCTTTCAGCTATACCATTATGATGTGGTGTACTAGGGGCTGATACTTGTCTCTTAATTACTCTTTCAATGAAGAATTCATTGAACTCATTGAAAATGAATTCACCGCCTTTGTCTAATCTCAAACACTTCAAATTCTTTCAATTTTCTTTCTCTACTCTTGCCAGATATCACCTAAATTTTTGAAAAGCTTCAAATTTTTCTTTTAGATACATTACAGTCATCATTATGGAATAGTCATTAACAAATAAAATAAAAAAATTATCTCCACTATAGCTCTCTATTTTAATAGGTTCACAAAGGTATGTACGAACCAACTCCAAGACTTCTTCTAAATGATAGTACTTTCTTTTGAATCTAGTCTTTCCCATCTTTCCAATTTGACAATTTTTCCATAGATCCATATCAGGTTTCCTCAAACTAGGAATACCTCTTACTCTTCTATTTTTGCTTAGCTTGACCAGATTGTCAAAGTTCACACGACACAACCTTTTATGCCATAACCAACTTTCTTCTACTTGAGCAATAAAACATGAACTTTCACTGAGATCTAGGTAGAATAGGTTACCTTTTGTTTGTTTTCTAGACCCAACTAGATTTCCTTTTCCATCCAGTAGTTTGGCCTTCCCATTATTGAATTCTACCTTGAATGCAATGTTATTCAAGTTTTCCACACTCAATAGATTATTCTTTAGTCCTTCCACCCAGTATGCATTGTCACATCTAAGTTCATTTGTTAGTGAAATAGACCCTTTTCCTGTAATGCAAAAAGGCTCATTATTTCCAAATCTAACACTTACACTATCATAGTGTTCCATATGTTCAAACTTTGATTTATCACTAGTCATATGATGAGAGCAACCACTATCAAAAATCCATGTATCATTCTTACTAATATGAGAAATAAGTGTCATTTTATCTGTCTCATCATCTGATTCATCTTTTATAGCTATATAGACCATTTCATCATTATCATTGCTATCAGAATCTTTGGCCATAAAACAAGATTTATTACCTTTGTTCTTGTAGTCCTTGTAGCTCTTGAATTCCTTCTTTCCATTAAACTTACTACTTTTCTTTTCATCTTTTTCTTCTTTGTTGGGATATCTTGTAGTGATGTGACCAACTTCTTCACATGAAAAATAGATTAGAGAAATCTTAACTTTGCACTGTCCTCTTCCTTTGGAATATTTCCTTGCAAGTAGGGCTTCAAAAACTTCAAGATCACTGTGTGAACTCTCTTCCTCTTCTTTACTTTCTAATTGTTTGGCTTTTGATTTTCCACCCTTTTTCTTGAGTTAAAGCTTGGCTTCAAATGTAGACTCAATACCTTTGGAACTAGGGACATAGTTATCATAGTTATCCAACTCAAAAGATGTCAATCTTACCACTAAAGAATCTAAATTTATCTTATTATTTGGATCACATCTTATCTCTTGAATAGTAGACACTCTAATTGCATAGATAGGAAAAAGGGTTCTAAGTACCTTTCTTGCAACTGTTTTGTCATCAATGTCTTCTCCAGATGCTTTGATTGCACTCACACTTGCTTTAATTCACTCAACATATTTTTTAATGTTTTCATCCTCTCTCATCTTCATTTGATCAAACTAGCCTCTCAAGCTTTCTACCTTGGCTCCTTTTATGTTGTCATCACCTCAATAGTTGTCTTTCAGTTTGGTCCACATTTCATGAGCAATAGTGCAACTTTTGACCTCATCAAATTCAGCATAATTAAGAGTTGATGCTATGTCAATCATCATGATATTATGATTTTTCCTTTGAGAAATTTCTTCCATAGTCATTGTACTAGTAGGAGCTTTGTAAGAAGTGTTTAAATATTTCAAACTTGAATCACTGATGGTTGCCAGATGCAACTTCATAAGTTCTTTCCATGCTACAAAGTTGTCTCTGTTCGATTTGGGAATATCTCTTCTATAAGAAATCCTAATCTTTAGCTTAGGTCCTTGAAACCTTCTCTGCAAGCACCAAGATCTTTGATACCAATCATTGGAAATATAAGAGGAGTAAGTGAGAGGGGTGAATCAGTTACCACAAAAATCAATCCCAAATCCCTTAGATGTCAATACAAATCAAAATATAAACTCTGATTAAATTGTATTCTATTGTTACTCAGCAAACACACAAGCACTCGGTTAACACTAGTAAATACTGCAACTCGGCAAGCACTGAAAATCAACTGTAACTTGGCAATAAATGAATGTATTGATCTTAATGTGATTAACCCTAAATTTAACTTAGTTGTATACACATAAAATAAATAGCATGAACACAAGTGACAACAAGATTTAACATGGAAACCCAATTTGGGAAAAACCATCAATTGGAACTAGTTACTATTTTCACTCTTCTGAAGTGAGCCCTATTAGGAGCCAACTCTATTAAAGGTTAAAAAACACATTGTTAGGTGTGACCATGTTAGAGGATTTAAGCACCCTCTTAGGAGTGGCCTTGTTAGATGTCTTTAGACACTTCAATCTAGAAATGCCACCTTGTTAGAGGATTTACAACTAGCTATTAAGCCAATCATGTTAAGAGATTGAGATCACTACTACAATGGTTAGAAAGTAACAATGAGATGACCTAATTTCTAATGCAACTAAATTTTTGATTATAGATCTCAATTCTAGCTTTAATACTTGATCCTTCCTAATCCAATGCATCTTTGTAGCTCCACAAGGGTATTCTTCTTATTCTTCAAACTTGCTTCCTCTAAGCATCTTCATATCTTCTATTATTTGCACACTTTGCACACATTCAATTCTCAACTTGACCTTATATTTATATCTTATAAATTGTCAAGTTGGCTTGAGTACAACTTAGAATACTTAATATTCATCTCTACAGTCGGCTAGAACCAACAAAGAAATCAATTGAACTCAATATGCCAAAACAAGAAAATCTTTCATTAGCCAACTCTTCTCAGTAGTCACTAACTAAAATAGATTTTCCTTCGTTAACCAAGTGAGCTTAGTTAACACTAGTTTTCATGCCAACTTACTTTGTCTCTTGAGTGAACTTGATAGACACTACCTTCTGCGATTCTCTTTGGTAATTGAGTGAGCTTAGTTAACACTCATTATCTTCCAACTTTTCTTTGTCTCCCGAGTGAAATTGGTAGAAACTGACTTCTAAACTTGGCATACGCAAGAATGTTCGACAGACATAGGGAATTGTCTTCATTTGTCGATTAAGCTCAATAGACACTAACTAGTGAATGTATGGAATTTTGTGTAACATCAAAGACAATATACAATTGATCAATTATTTTCAACAATAGAAAGGTTTGTATCTTTATTGTCTAAAACACATAATAAAGTCCACCAAAAAAAGGACCTACTAGTCAGATTCAACAAGTAAAATTCATACCATGTTATATCATTTTCATATCTTCATTCATATATAGATGGTTCCAATGGGTAGATACGCCAAAAATAACTCGTAATTTATCAGTATAAAATTTTGTTGTTCATTTTCAAGGTTTTATCTGTAATGTTAATGTGTATGGTGAAATTGTTCTTAATGATAGATCTAGAGAGTACAACCAAATGAATAAGGGTACAAGCATAAGATATTCCTATAAAGAAGGATTATGTCAGATAATAGAAGTGAAGTAGATCAAAATAGAGGGACAATCGCTAGATGGTGTCTAACTTTCAAAGAGAAGGTGATGGAAAATATTATTGTCCCTACAAAAGGTGTAAGGGATTAAACACTAGAAGACTCCTAATAAAAACAACTAAGATACCTTGTAGGTATAATTTTCACATTGAAATGAGGTTCGAATATCATCCATTGGTATTGTTGGTGTTTTGAAACACCACAATTTCAAATTATCCCAATGAGAACAAAATACATCTAGGGGCAGCTACTTCCCATCTACAACACATCCTTTCAGAAACGAGGCCAACTATAAGGCTAGAACCTTCTTCTACTTCAGGCTCTACAAAACCTAGGTGGGTGGACCTATTAGATTCTTCATATGGTACCAACATTTCAAAAAGAATACAACTGAATCTAAAACAAAGCAAATGGAACCCTTATAACTTTTGTACTTATGCAAAGGTCATAGACATGAGATAGCTAATAACATGACCTAAGAAATTGATAAGCTAAGTGAGGGCATCCTTTCAGCTCTTAAACAGAAAGAGAAATGGATGATTATAATGTTGATTTTAGAAAATCCCCAAATATGTGACAATAAGAACAAGTTGATCCTGTAGCTGATCAATGCCTTATCTATTGGGCAATTCTATGAATCACACACATACATCTATGATATCACTGACATATTCCATATATCAAGATATTAGATCTATCCTATCACTTTGTGAATTAGACATCAGTGCTCATAAAGACCTCATTCTCATGAAACATCCTTCTCAAGTAACCAACAACCCTATCAAATACATCAAGCATTTACTTGGCTCTTCATTCCAATAACAAAACATACTAGACATACAACCTTAAGGGGATGCAGAAGGGTCTAAGTTCTTTGTTCCTAAACCTCAAAACATTGTAGATTATAGAGATAAGAGACGAGAATCATAATGAAACTAAGAAGATTCTTTCCCATTTGTATTCATTTATTTGATACCATACATTCAAGATGCATGTAAATAACTCCTAAAACCACTAAATAGATCAGAACTATCTATATTAGCTTAACTACTATTGTTCATATAGGAGAAATACTGAAGAAAATGGTGGAATCACAGCTCCAGATCCAACAATGTGGTCTCACAGACAAACTGAAACCAACCTTGTATCATAGCAATGAGAAATTTTTTCTAGAACTGGAACCTATGGCCTCATAATAGTGAGAAAAATCTCAAGATTGGAATCCTAAGAATGGATGTGAAAGAGAGAGATATAGGAAAGGAATGTAATCTTGAATTTGATCTAGAAGTGACATGTGTCCACTTGAATCTTCATTCCCTATTGTTGTAATGCATCTCTCATCTTTCTACAACTGAAATCATATAGGAATCTCATCATTATTATGTAACAAACTCAAAATATCTCTTCCTCAATGATGAAAAACCCTTGTTTTGCCAAAATTTCTAAAATGCATCTGAAATGCTAATAATCCATCCACTAAACTGATTTGGAGGTGACAAAATCCACCCCTAACTACATTCATATTACCTCTAATATTCACCTAGTTCACCATTTCATTAGAAATCAAATTTGAACTGCCTTAATTGAATGAGGTTGAAAAATGGATACCTGAGATAAAAACTTATATAACTTGAATAGACAAGTTTCTGTGCAAAACAAACTCCAAAAATGGAAAGTTTGTTCTCTCCTAGTTTTGACAATATATAATAGTGCTATATTTTCTTACTGGAAATGCCCATAATCTCAAATTGAAAAATAGGCTCCTAGCATGGCTTTCAGGTCTGCATTTGTTTGAAAGTATTTAATTTTATCCTAAAGTTTAAACTATAGGTTAAACTATCAAGTTTATTTTAAAAATTTTGCACGTGATTTGGAGGAGAAATAATAATTCTTTTTGAAATTTTGCACTTTGATTTTTTCCTTCATTTTCCATTCGGGTCAAACTGGTTTTGACTTTCCTATGACACATGTCACATCATGATTTGTCCATCTCATGTCTTGTTAGCTATTATGTCAATACCTCTTCCACTCAAGTGCTACATGGCACCACCATATTGGTCCTTAGTCAGCCACATCTGCTTTGGGTCCTCTTCTACGTGGCAGCCTCTGATTGGGTCACTATGTTGTTATCCCCATCAGCATGGTCACCACATCATCGTGACATAGTGACGTCGTGACACATGGCACCTCTATCCAGGTCACCATCCAATCATCTGCCTTGTAACATATGCCACATCACCTATTGCCATGTCACCAGCTCTGCCATGTGGCGACCTGTCACTATGTCACTATGTCATCTCAACACCACCATGTCACTAGCGACATAGCGACCTTGCACCACATGATGTCATTTTCCACATCATCATCTTGGAATCTATACCATGTCTAGAGGGTCCTTCCACATGTCATTCAGTGAATCATTCTTAGGTTGCCACTTATCACATTTCAGTTGGTCGAGCAAATCTAGTCAACGTGCCACATCGTCAAGTTTATTCAAAATTTAATTTAAGCTGCCCACTAGCTGGGTGCCACCAAGCATGCCTCCTCGTGTCTCAAAAGGTGTGAACCTTTTAGACATATAACATACAAAGATTGGGGTATTTAAAATTTTTATAGTATTACCATGGCAAGAATGTGGGATTAATAAAAAAGCTATCCCTTGTGACAAAAGAAAACTTAACCAATGCATTCATGCATTCACCTTAGACTGATGGGGGTGCTAGAGTGGGTGGCTCATGCCTACAACAACAACATGTTCAAAAGGCACAACCAACAACATTACTTGTTCAAATCATTGAGTTAAAAACATATGGATGCATATTTGAATTCATACAAAACAAAGACTCCCGCAATGCTTTGCGTATTCACCGTTTGACCTCTTCCCCTTATCACAGTTAAGGATAATCCATTCTTTCAGCTGTACAAAAGATTCTCTATATAAGTCTATAATTCCTCCTCCTCTTATGCATGACTAAACTTGGTGACTCATTGTGCTTCCTACGTGGTTTGCAGATCCCTTGTTCCCACGCATTGATATCCTTATGCAATCCATCCCCTTTGGTGTCTGAACATACCTTCCACCTTTTTGGAGTTTTGCCGCTTCCAAGTAGCTTCCATATCTGTATCTTCCTACCTCCTCTTTCAATCTACAAAAATCACTCTTTCAGTTTACAAAAATATTTTCTCATGAGTTCCGCCTTCTTCACTCGCAGGTTTCCTCTGATATGGGCAGCCTTTGCTAAAAAAATTAACACCCTCACCACATGTGACTCCTCCTTTTCATTAAACCATAGTTGCCTTATCAAAACTGAGAGAGAGGAATGGTTTCAAGAAAACTACACTGCATCATAGCTTGATCTCTCCCCATGGGTCACGAGCTGGAAAGTGAAGGCATCGATTAACTTGTCACCTCTTTTCTATTTGGTTGATAGGTTAGAAGAAACAAATGCTATGCTCTTCCTTAGGTTGAACTCGATTGGAAACATGAAGATGGTTGTGCTAATGCTTTTCACAACAACATATATTATATTTTCCCCTGTGGCCAAAGCATGTGAATCTACTATCCTAACAGAGGAGTGTAGGAAAGAGTAAATAATGTCACATAAAGTGTTGATGATTATTCATTAATAATAGTGTTGCTTATAGTCGAAAGCCTCCAGACATTCTTCCCAAGTGTCATAGTACACCTTGTGAGAGTCTTGATGCCTTGAACTTAGCTTTGGAATACCAATTATCCATAGTCCTAAACTAAAACAACAAGGTGTAGCTGAAAACATTAGTGCCATTACAATCTATTCCTTACCTAATGGCCCCTACTTGCATTGAAAAAATTCACATATATGTAAATGTCGTTTCTGTCTAGACCTCAATGATTGATATTTGTATCATAGTCTTGAAAACTCATTTGATCTTCTAATGATATGGAATGTTTCCTTTAAAAAAATTATTTTCATTGGTCCCTTAAAAGAAACATTTAAAACAAAACATACACTCTTGAAAAACCATATCTTCATCATAGAAGTCGTGTCACACGGTGGCCCAGCTAAAAAAATTTCATTTTCAAACAAATGAACCCTCAAAATGATTCAATGAGTATCTGGCATTGATTATAATTAAATTTAACCCTTACTGCATCATTGAAATATCAATTAAACTCATTTTACCATTCATCTACAAACTGCAAATTTTGTGCCAAGTGGTCCTCTCACTAGCTTTAAAAACTAACCAAAACACCTGACTGAGCTTTGGAATTAGATACACTGATTCTCTATTTCAAATTCTTGCACCCTGTTAGATTTCATCTCTTGATGACTTCGAGATCAAAATATATTGACTGTCAAAGTTGCCTTATCATAACTGCTTGCAAGAAAACATGCCAGAAAACCATGAATCACATTTAGTTTTGGCTTTGGAAATACGTCAAATAGACACTTGGGGGAATGGAAACTAGGGCATTAGTTCACTATCATGAGGAGAGTATAAATATGGGGTTTGGGCTCATGAAAAATAATCAAGCGTATTTGGCGAGCAGCCAAAGTGGGCTACTTAGATTTGCAAAACTAGGAACACTGGTAGAAAAGTGATTTTTGCAAAAGGAATGGACTTGGAAAAGTGTGCAAACAGATTCGTGAAGACTTGTAAACTTTCACACTTAAAATTTTTTTAGAGAAGAACATAGCAATACAATCCATTTGATTCACCTATCACAGATTCATAGTTATTGCATCCTGAATAGGGGTACCGATCAATCTACACTTTATGACACCAGTAAAACTTTAGAAATTGTAAATAGAATTGCGTTCGAAAACTAATCAAATAGATTTGTCACAAGCACAAAATTGAAACATAACAAGTCTCTAACCTTTAGAATACAATGCAAAAGGAATTTTCTCATTTTCATCAACTGGATCAAAGTTATAACAAGTCAAACTGTGCCTCCTAGAATTCTAAACAATTAGCATCAACATGACAACAATAAACGATTGACTTTGAGGGATTCAAAACCTAGTAAAAACATGTTGAACCGACTTGAAATTTGAAACATAGGTTCTTTGATAGGCATATTAAACACTCTCAAAGAGCTGAGTCATAAAACATTACTGGGTGCAAGATATTCAAATGCAAACTTGGCCTCCTATCACTATTTGACACTTGAGAAAAAATGCAAAACTGAACATCACTCAAAACAAAACTTCACGAAATGACTCAGAATGGAAATTTATCTTCATGGGATACATAGAAATACTGAATACAAGTTGTTAGAAATATTAAACACCTCTTAGGCCTCAAGCAGATAGCTAGGCACACATGCATTAAAATGCACTTATAGCGCTTGATTTTTATAATAGTACTCAAAATGAGGGCTTCAATTTTGAGTCCCAAAAGGTACATTGTTCATTATAGTATTTTCAAAATTAATATACATATGATATCACTTGATGATGAGATCATGATCATGGTTTATTTATGTTTATTATTTTTATATAGGTCAATCTCTCAAGAGAAATGTGTGATATGACGACCACATCCTAATGAATATGGTATTGCAAGTAGAGGAACATGGAGGTGCATATATTGAAGTTGAAGATCATGATTCTATGGAAATTGATGATTGCCAAAAAACATATTTGAAGATGATGATACAAATAAATTGATCCATGACACATTTAGTACTCACACAACTGATGATGATCATCATGAGTATGTTAATGTCATCAATGATATGTTGGAAATGTAAGAGGAGTAACTGAGAGGGGAGGGGTGAATCAGTTACCAAAAAAACAAATCTAAGTCCCTTAGATGTCAATAATAAAATTTTACACCTTAAACAAAATACTTGCACTGCTTGGTTAGAACTAGATATTCTTTGTAACTTGATTAACAAAGCAGTCTTAAGATATTAGGTGCATTAACTATTAGCAACTTAGTTGGAGAAACAAAAAATATATATAAAATAACATGAACACATGGGACACCAAGATTTAACATGGAAACCCAATTTGGGAAAAACCATTGATGCAACTAGTTACAAATTTTTACTCTTCTAAAGTGAGCCCTATTAGGAATCAACCCTGTTAAAGGATACAAAACACACCATTAGGTGTGACCCTATTAGGGGATTTGAATCAGCCTATTAGGAGTGGCCTTGTTAGAAGTCTTGAGACACTTCAATCAAGAAATGTTACCTTGTTGGAGGATTTAAAAAATGACTCTTAAGTTAACTTTGTTAAGAGATTTATTCATTGCTATAATTGTTAGAGAGTTATAATAATTGACCTAATTAATGAAGCAACTTGTTGTGGCCTCACAATGCACACACCATTTTGAGTCATAACATAGGAACCCCCTAGTTTCAAAATTTCCTATGAGGCATCTAGTCTAGAGCCTTGATCATTTTGGACCTTCCCCCCAGTCTAGGTCAAACCCCAGTCTCTGATTAGGAAGGGTCAAGCAGTCAGACATAGATAAAAAGATCAAGTTTAATATTTTCATGTACTTAAAGTGTGCACATGCACACATTCATAGGTGTGCCAAGTGCACACATGCACACTTCACCCCCACTCTGAGGATGCACACATGCGTACCCTTGGGGGTGTGTACCTTCATAAGTTGTACACCTATGGAGGTGTGCACTTTGGTCCCCTTAGGTGCCTATATAATATCCCCCCTTTTTTGCTTGCAAAATGCATAATGTGCATGTGCGCTAGTGCATAACTAGGTGCTTTTCCATTTCCAAGAAAAATTAGCACACTAGTGCACCTTCCAAGGTTCGCAAGGTGAGCTAGTGTGCAAAACTAGCTTTTGGGGGGAAAATCCTCTATCTTGTCTATTTTGACTGATATTGGCCCAATTTTTTTGTCAGTCTAAGTCTTGTGGTGTCCTCTGTTGGGTCTTTCAACATAAGATAACTAATGTTTTCTTCTTTGTGCAGATAAAAAGGTATCCTTAACTTGTCGGGGTCATAAATTTTGACCTAGAGCTTGGAATTCAAAACCATTTACACCATTGGAAAGAAGAAATACAAATATGATTTCAATCTCTAAAATAGTGAGCCTTCGGCTTACCAATTTTAGAGACCAATGAAAGTTTCAACTTGAAATTTTGAGTAGAAGACCTTTGAAAAATCCTGTTAAAAATGCATAGAAAAGCTTGTTGAAAAAGATATGAACAAGTTTCAAACATTTGATCATTTTGGATAATTTGGATCACGTGGTCTATAACCAAGAAGGATCTAACAATCGAAGAGGAAAAAAAATGAAAGAATAGACTTCACAGTGCACGAAGTGCACATAACATGAAGGTGTGGCGCATAATGCACAAGTGCACAAATCACCATAGCATCTTCATTATCAAAAACAATAGTGACCTGACCTAAGTTGGAAAACTTCACCTTCAAAGGAGTTACACGTAAGTTTTGATTCATGAATTTACACTGAAGATCAAAGATACAGAGGTTGGACACATAAACCAGAAGAAGTTCCTCATCTTATGAAACTATTAATGATAAGATTCAACACATGTGCTTTGGGATTTCAGATAGAAGAAGCATGAGTTAAAATCTATGAAAATGTTTGGCTATAAAGAGGGTATAAATCATCAAAAAAGGTAAAATAAGTAAACTAGAGTTCTTTCAAACCTCGTTTGAGAAAAACCCATAAACCATTTTCAAAATTGAGAACTTTGATTTTTTGGTGAATTGAGCACCTTGCACAAATTTC
Organism: Cupressus sempervirens; assembly: GCA_028749045.1. NCBI lineage: Eukaryota > Viridiplantae > Streptophyta > Pinopsida > Cupressales > Cupressaceae > Cupressus > Cupressus sempervirens. Next base: position 444,198,682 of record CM053786.1, on the reverse strand, counting down.
ATCAAGGTGCGCAAGGTGTGCATGTATGCAAGGTGCACAAGTGTGTTATTCATAGAGCTATGCTAACAATTTTGAAGAAGTAACACTGCGCTAACAGTTAACTGCCAGTTCCTAATTTAGAGTTTTCCATGCACCGAAAATGCATTTTGAAGACAGTTGAACTCCTAGAAACACCTAGATAAGGTCACACTTCCATTTTTAGAGCTTCCACTAACTCTCAAATCCTCTTGTAGCTTCGTTCTTCTTGCCCAATTCTTCTTTTATTGTTTTAAGTCATGCAAGGCTATTGGTGCTCTCAATCTGAGTGTAGTTATTCTTGCCAGAGTGTGTTATTTTTTGTGAGTTATTGTTCATGAATAATAATGGAGCTAATGGTTTTTTTATGTTTATTTGATTGTGTGATCTATTAGTTCTGGTGTTTTCTACATGTTGATGAATTTCACTAATGTATCAAGTTACAAAAGAGATCACACTATTGTTCCTACATAGCTTCTTGTCTCACATGAGCTCACTTTCTGTGGCCTTGTGGTTTGATGAGAAGTGAAACATCTTTTGGTTTTTACTAAATACCCATCGATGATTGCATCAGTGGATTTGAGGAAGTGCTACTCCAATTTTCATTGGTTTCCTACCAAATCTTTTCGACGATTAACTCATAGATGTGTTATTATCGTGGATTATGTCTATTAGGAATTTCCCTTTCATGCTATTTTCTTTCATCCCTCATTACCTTATCTTTGTTATTTTCTATTCTAAAACTTGGTTGAATTAGGAATTCATATAGATGTATTGTTAGATTGCTTTCATTTTAAAAATAGAAAATAGAAAAATGATATCTCTGTTGTTGTTACTTTTGAAATAGTAAGTAGATTGAACATCTTATTTGAAATTGGTCAAAAGTAGCAAAGGACTCCTTGGGAACAAATACATTTATCTTCAACTGAGTAGATTTTAGTAGGTCACAAGATTGCCCAGAACCTTGGAGTTGATCCTAGATTATATTTTCAAGAGAGGAATTCAAAAGGATTCCTACCATTAAGCATCATGCAAAATGGAAGCTCAACAGAAATGGTTCTAGAAGGAGGGCCTCATACCATTTGGAAGAGAAAAAAACTCGTTGTTTTGGAATTTTCAAGTTTTCATAAGCTAGAAGGAGGGCCTCATACCATTTGAAATAGAAAAACAACTCGTTGTTTTGAAATTTTGAAGATTTTAGAAGCTAGAAGGATGAACTCATACCATTTGGAAGAGAAAAAAAACTCACTGTTTTGCAATTTTAAAGTTTTCAAAAGTTCAAAAAATTTCTAACCAAAACTATCAGAAGGTGTGCTAATGTGCAGGTGCACTTTTTGAAGGTGTGCTTTTCAAAGGTGTACTTTTCTAGAATAAACACAAATTCCTAGAACTTAGTCACTCTCACAAGCCTCATAGTGATAAAGGGATACCAAGAACTCCACCCATTCACATTACAAATTCCATCATCATCATCCACTCTACATTCTACTTCACACATTCCCATCATTATGCACAATGTCTTTCTCCAATGCCCAAAATTCACCTTTGAATCTAATTGCTCCATTACATTACTTGCCCAAAAATCCTAAAAAATTTTTGCCCATGGTTCATCTATGGATAATCACAAACAACAAAAGATTATATTAAAATTTTAAAGGAAATATGTAATCAAAACCAAATTCAGCATATGGACATGGTATGCCACCTTTTTCCTTACACTTTGGAAGAAATGACATTCAATTGGTACCTCAATCTGCTACCAGCTCAATAAGCGATTGGAACTCTTTTGAGACCAAATTTCTAGAACAATTCACGATCTATATTGATCCAGCTATCCTACATCATCAATTCATCTCAATCAAGAGGGATCCCAACGAGACTATTTCATAGTTTAATCATCACTTCTATAGGATGTATCAAAGAATGGAGTTTCCTTACATTATACCACAAGAGGTTGTCATCCATATCTATTTGGAAACAATGCATTCATTAACTTCTATTTTTTTAAGAAGGCTCCCTCCTAAAGACATTGATAACATTGATAAGGTTTTCAAAGAGGTTGTTACATTCACAAAGTAGGAAGATACCCATGGCGGAGGGAAATTTTTGTCTTCCTTCACTTTGAATAATACAATTACTATTGCTCCAATGCCAACAATTACATACTCAGGGTATGAGCCCCAAAAGACTATATTATTTGAGCAAAAGACTTCTCCACCTACTAAGCTCAAGAACAATATGGCTAGAGAGGTTAAGGCCATGAAGGGGATGATGTCTTTCTTATCCAATGAACTCATCAAAATAAAGTTGAATTCCTCAAGAAACCAAGGAAATCATCCAATACAACTTGCTGCCCAAAACAATTATTCTCAAAATCAGAGCAATTGTTTTGGCCTTTATAGTAACATCAACGATGAGAATAATGATATTATATGTATGTGTTAGAATTGCTTTAGAATAACTGAGAGGCGGGGGGTGGGTGGGTTTGAATCAGTTATTCAAGGTCCAAATGTCCTATTCAAACTTTTCACTAAGTGTACTGAACCAATTCAACCATTCATTCATCCAACCTTTAACTTATCTAATCAGCAAGTTACTATAAATCAACATGCAAATATAACACACAAGAAATCAACACATCACACAGTGACTTATGTGGAAACCCAATTTGGGAAAAACCACTAGTAACATGCTAATCAATTCTCACCCTTTTGAAGTGATGCCCTATGAAAGGCCTACCCTGTTAAAGGCTTACAACACACTATTAAATGTGACCTTGTTAGAGGATTTAACCAACCCATTAGAAGTGGGCTTGGTTAAAGGACTTTAGAACATTCACTTGGAATGTCACCTTGTTAAAGGATTTACAAATGGATGTTAGGCCAACCTAAGTCCATAGAATTTTTAGATCTAATACAATTGCTAGAGAGTATTAGAAAACCTTGACCTGACTACAACATACAACTTATCTTGTAGATCTCAGATCACTTCTCATCTCATACCCTTGCTTGGCCTTCAATCTCTGCAACTCTTAACAACTTCCCCTCCTTTCAAGATTTTTCCCTTGAGTCCCCATACTCAATGTACCAGTGCAATCATCTCATCATGACCACTCCTAGAAACAGAGCCTCTATGCTCTTCCTTCTCCTAGATGTCTCCTTCTTGACACCCTTCTAACTACTTCATAGATTTGGCACTTTAGTAGCAACAATATCAGCAACTCTTTGCTTCTTGGTCTATGACTTCTTAAATAGAAGTTTTGAAGTATCTTTTCCCACTTGATTCTTCCATTTTTCAATTTTAATTCACATGGATTAGGTAGGATTCATTGCATCTAACCCATAGTCTACTTCCTCTAGAAACTTCTTGAATAATCTTTTAGAATTTGCCCAAAAATGGTTTACATAGAATTTTGTGCCACCAACTCATCATCCTTATCCTTCAACTTGTTCACAAAATTCAATGCAACCACTATGTTGGCTTAGATTTTGTGAATCTTCATCTTTTGAAATAATGTAGTAGCTTGGCACTATTGAAATACTGGTGCTCGACACATACTATGTTACTCGGCATCAACTGTGTTTTTCTTGATGCTCGACACCTGAAGATCACTCTGCACCAACTAAATTTTTTTTGATGCTCAGCACCTAATCTTCACTCGGCACACACACTAGAAATGTCTGTTACTCGGCTTCAACTAAGAATTTTCTTGGCTTCAACTAACTTGCTTGGCACCCACTTATGATTTTAGTTTAAGCTTTGCAGTCAACCATGTTACAACTTCTTCATCTAGTGTTTCTAAGTGTGACCAACCTCTATATCCTTGAGTATGTCATCAATACATTACTTGACCATTGTCTTAACTGATCCTTGCACTTCATTACAACATCATAACTCAACCTTTCCCTTAGGTGCTCTTGTTACATCTTGTTGATCAAATCCTCTTCATCAATCAACTAAGTGATAGTACTTGGATCTTATAAGAAAATATCATCCCTACAAATAGCAGGTTTGACATCAATGACAAAAAAAGATTGAAAGCATTCTTTTACAATAATCTCCCTCTTTGATCTTCAACAAAAATGAGCTTTTCAATCAGATTTCCAACAATCTCCCTCTTTGGCATTGATGGCAAACCAAACTGATCAAGCATCAGACTAAACCATTCAATCACAAGCTTACTAGGTTAGAACGGTAAGTCAAATGCCAAAAAGTAAATTGTAACATCACATCTCCTTCTACTATTCTGATTGCTTCATTTCAGCTTCTCCCTCTGTGTTGTTGTATCCTTGTTCTTTATCTTTCTTCCTTTGTATTGCTTAACTTCTATTTTTCTGATCAACCTCAAACATCTTTTACCTTAAACTGTTGATCAGTTGTTTACTTCTCCCTCTTTGACAATAATGCCAAAGACATAACAACATCTTAATATGTAGATGTAGCTTTTACAAGTTTATCCAATATCTCTCTTTGTCACCTTGCTTGTGACTAATTTGGAATTTCAGCACTTCTACTACTTTAGGCATAAATCCCAAAGTAAACATCCTCTACATCAATGTATAAAATCTTCAACATTTAGCTTATTTGATGTAGGGCATACTTGCATTTTGGTTCAAGTAGCCTTAGCTAGGGATATCACCCCTAACTTACCTCTGAGATACTCAAAAGCATCTTTTGGTAGTGCTTTTGTGAAGATATCAGCAATATGTTCCTTTGAGCTAACATATTCCATCTTCACTTGTTTGTCTTCCACCAACTCTCTTACATAATGATACTTGATTGCAATATGCTTAGTTTTAGCATGCATTAATGGATTCTTTGATATGTTGACAGCACTTGTATTATCACAATAGAGTATCACATGCTCATTTACTTTTTCCTTTATACCTTGCAGCAAATGTTTGATCCATACAATATTGGTGCAATTTATAACAGCTGCCACATATTTAGCTTCAATAGTAGATTGTGAGGTGCAACTTTGCTTTTTCCTTATCCATGTAACCAACCTTTTTCCTAAGAAAAGTGCTCCTCCACTAGTGCTTTTTCTATCATCAATGTTACCTCCCCAATCTGCATTAGTGTAGGCTTTCAGTTCAAACTTCTCATTTCTCTTGTAGTATAAACCAAAGTCATCAACTCCTTTCAGGTATCTCAATATTCTCTTCACTGCCATTAAGTGATTTTCTCTTGGATTTGTAGAAAATCTTGCTACTATCCCAACAGCTAATGCAATGTATGGTCTACTATGTACAACATATTGCAACTTTCCAATCATTGACCTATACAATGTTTGATTTACTTCAGTAGACTCATCATTCTTGGATAGTTTATGGCCTATTGCCATTGGTGTGCTGACTAGTTTTGAGTCTTCTGACCCAAATATTTTGAGTACTTCCTTGATGTATTTGGATTGGGTCACAAATATGCCATGCTTCAACTGATGTACTTGTAATCCAATAAAGAATTTTATTTCTCCACACATTTGACATCTCAAATTCATGCTTCATCTGATAAAAAAAGTCTTTGCATAAAACATCTTTTCCTCCAAATATTATGTCATCAACAAAGATTTCTTATATCAAAATGTATTCACCTTCCTCAGCTTTGATGTACAAGTTGATGTTGTCATCTGTTCTTTCAAATCCTATCTTCACAAGATACTTGTGCAACCTCTCAAACCATGCTCTTGGTGCATGCTTCAATCCATAAAGTGCTTTGTTTAGCTTGCAGACCATGTCCTTGCTCTTTTCATCAAAAAATCCCTCTGGTTGTTCTATGTAGACTTCCTCTTCCAGTATACCATTTAGAAAAGTAGACTTCACATCCATCTGGTAGACTTTGAAACCTTTGTATGCAACATATGCACATAATGTTCTTACTCCTTCCATTCTTGCAACAAGGGAAAATGTCTCTCCATAATCCAATCCTTCTTCTTGTGCATAACCTTTACAAACTAATCTAGCTTTTTTTCTTGTTATCTCACCATTCTCATCACGTTTGTTTCTAAACACCCATTTTGTACCAATCACATTCTTATCAGCTGGTCTAGGAACTAGAGACCATGTTTTTTTTTTCTCAATTTGATGTATTTCTTCTTTCATGGATTTATACCAGTCATCATCTTGTAGTGCATCATTTACTATTTTGGGTTGAACTTTTCTCAGTAGACATGATTCATTCCTGAGCCTATTCCTTATCATTGGTCTGGCATCCTTGTCACCAATGATTTGATCTATAGGGTGATGTCTTCTTACATACTTGGCTAATCTAGGTTTAGTCCTTCTTCCATGTTTGATCCTTCAGCTTCAGAGTTATTTCATTCTTCTTCATCTAGTATTTCATCATTCCTTTCTTGTATACTATTTTTAGAATTAGAATGAACATTTTCTACATTCTACAGCTCAGCTTCTGAATGTAGCTTGACATTCATTGGTTGAGACTCGACAGATACTGAAGTTTGTTGCTAATTCCCAACTTGATTTGCAACATTATCTTCAACTTTCATTCCTTCATAGAAGTATACAAAGGATCTATAATCCTCTGTTTGCTTTGACTCATTAACCTAAACTTCTGCATGCTCGTCAAAATTTACATTTGCACTCTCCACAACTTTGTTAGTGTTAGTATTCAAACATTTATATGCCTTACTTCTAGTGGAGTATCTAAGGAATATGCCTTCATCACTTTTTGCATCAAAATTTCCATTTCTAGTGTCTTTTAGAATATAGCATTTACAACCGAATAGTTTGAAATGTTTAAGATTAGGTGAATGACCATACCACAATTCAAAAGGTGTTACATTTGTAACTTTCTTGATTTGAACTCTATTTAGTATGTAGACTGCAATACTTATAGCATCTCTCCAGTACTTTAGTGCAAAATTTTTCTCCATCATCAAGGTTCTAGCACAGTCAATCGCTGACCTATTCCATCTTTTAGAAATACCATTCTATGGTGGAGTTCTTGGTGCTGACATTTTCCTTTTGATACCTTTGTCATTGTAGAATATTTCAAATTTTCTTGATGTGAACTCACTTCCTCTGTCTAACCTTAGGAATTTTAGGTTCTTTCCTATTTCATTCTCAACTCTAGCCAAATACCACTTAAACATTTGGAATGCATCAAATTTTTTCTTTAAGAACATAGCAGGCATCATCCTAGAATAGTCATCTACAAATAGCATTATATATCTGTCTCCTAGGTAGCTTTGTACTTCTATTCGGCCACATAAGTCTGTATAAACTAACTCTAGTACTTCTTTGGAAGTTTATGTTTTGCTTTTGAAACTAGACTTAGTCATCTTCCCTAGTTGACATTGTTTTCACATTGTGTTTTCAGGTTTCTTCAACTTGGGCAACCCTCTGACTTTCTTTTTCTTGCTGATGCTAATTAGATTATCAAAGTTAACATGACACAACCTTTTATGCCACAACCACACATCATCAATTCTAACATCAAGACATGTTGCATCTTCCATATCTAGGTAAAATAGATTACTCCTAGTTTGTTCACCCTTTCCTATCAGATTTCCATCAGTATCATAGATCTTGGCAGTTTTGTTTCCAAATTCAACTTTGCAACCTACATTGCCTAACTATGATACACTCAACAAGTTGTAATTCAATCCTTCAACATAGTATTCATTATCACATGAAATTTTTTCTGTAAGTTTGATAGAGCCTTTTCCTTTGATTTTACATGGGGCATCAATACCAAATCTAACACTATTTCCTTTATATTGAGTAAAGGTAATGAACTTACTTTTATCTCCTATCATGTGATGTGGGCATCCACTATCTATGATCCACTTGTTATTCTTGTTCACACAGGTAACCAATGCTGTTGCTTCATCTTCATCTTTATCTAATTCATCCTTCATGGCTACATATACTACTTCATCATCATTCTCATCAAAGTCTTCTTCAACAATGTAGCATCTCTTACTTTTCTCCTTGTGATATTTGTTGTCATCTTCTCTTTTGTTCTTGTACTTGTTTCCTTCTTTTTAGTTCTTCTTCTGTGAACATCTTGCAGCTATATGACCTACTTCATTGCAATTGAAACATATGATAGGGAGCTTACCTTTGAATTTTCCTTTACCTCTATGGAATCTCCTGGCTAGTAGTGCTTCTAACTGTTCCACATCTTCCTCATCTGTACTATTGTCATTGGATGCATGTTTTTCTTTTCTTCTTCTCTTGCGTGATGTGTTCTCCTCAGTATCTTTTATTGTCATCTTGGCCTTGAAAGAAGATTCAAGGTTCTTAGGTCTATAGTTGTCAAAATTTGATAGCTCAAATGCAGTCAATCTTAATTCCCACTATTCCTTCAAAGGTTAGTGTCTTCCCTTGTACACACCTCAACTCTTGGATGGCTGAAACTCTTATAGCATAGATAGGAAGCAGGGTTCTTAAGTATTTGCTAATAGTTGTTTCTTCTTCCAATTGTCGACCTAGACTTCTTATTACACTCACCACTTCTTTCATTCTTGTAGCATACTGAGCAACATTTTCACCTTCCTCCATCTTCATGTCATCAAACTTTCCTCTTAAGATTTCTCTCTTTTCTTTCTAGACATTCTGATCTCCTCCATAGATATTTGACAAGGTTTTCCACATCTTTAATGCAGTATCACAATCTTTGATGTCATCATATTCAGCATAGTTAAGTACAAAGGCAATCTCCAACATTGCTTGATTATGCTCCTTCATTTTGTTCAAATCTTCTGCAGTAAGAGGTCCTGCTAGAGTTACATGTTTTGTTCCAATTGAGGTTTGTGCATAGTCACCTATCGATCCAAGGTGCAACTTCATCAGACTCTACCATGCAACAAAGTTATCTTCGTTGAGCTTGGAAACTTCTCTCTTGGACATCTTGATCTTCCTACTAGAACCTTGAAACTAAATTAGCAGATGGCTCTGATACTAATTTTAGAACTAATTCAAAATTAGAACTAATTGATCTTCCTATTCAAAATTTTCACTACATGTAGTGAACTAATTCAACCATTCATTAATCCAAGCTTTAACTTATCTAATCAACAAGTTACTATAAATCAACATGCAAATATAACACACAAGAAATCAACACATGACACAGTGATTTATGTGGAAACCCAATTTGGGAAAAACCACTAATAATATGCTAATCAATTCTCACCATTCTGAAGTGATGCCCTATGAAAGGCCTACCCTGTTAAAGGCTTACATCACACTGTTAAATGTGATCTTGTTAGAGGATTTAACCACTTTGTTAGAAGTGGGCATGTTTAAAGGACTTTAGAACATTCACTTGGAATGTCACCCTCTTAAGGGATTTACAAATGGCTATTAGGCCAACCTAAGTCCATAGGATTTTCAAATCTAATACAATTGCTAGAGAGTATTAAAAAACCTTGACCTAACTACAACATACAACTTATATTGTAGATCTCAGATAACTTCTCAGCTCATACCATGCCTAGCCTTCAATCTCTACAACTCTTAACAAATTGCCCTCCTTTCAAGCTTTGTCCCCTTGAGTCTCCATACTCAATGTACCAGTGCAATCATCTCATCATGAACACTCCTAGAAACAAGGCCTCTCTGCTCTTCCTTCTCCTAGATGTCTCCTTCTTGACACCCTTCTAACTACTTCATAGATTTGGCACTTTAGCAACAACAATATCAGCAGCTCTTTGCTTCTTGGTCTATGACTTTTTAAATAGAAGTCTTGAAGTACCTTTTCCCACTCGATTCTTCCATCTTTCAATTTTAATTCGCATGGATTATGTAGGATTCATTGCATCTAACCCATATTTTATTTCCTCTAGAAACTTCTTGAATAATCCTTTAGACTTCCTCCAAAAATGGTTTACATAGAATTTTGTGCCACTAGCTCATCATCCTTATCCTCCAACTTGTTCAAAAAATTCAATGCAACCACTATGTCAGCTTAGATTTGGAAAATCTTCATCTTTTGAAATAATGCAACAGCTTGGCACTATTGAAATACTGGTGCTCGACACATACTCTGTTACTTGGCATCAACTGTGTTTTTCCTGATGCTTGACACCTGAAGATCACTGGGCACTAACTAAATTTGTTTTTATGCTCGACACCTAATCTTCACTTGGTACACACACTAGAAATATCTGTTACTCAACTTCAACTGAGAATTTTCTTGGCTTCAACTAACTTGCTTGACACCCACTTATGATTTTAGTTTAAGCTTTGCAGTCAACCATGTTACAACTTCTTCCTCCAATGTTTCCAAGTTTGACCAACCTCTATATCCTTGAGTATGTCATCAATACATTACTTGACCATTGTCTTAAATGATCCTTACACTTCATTACAACATCATAACTCAACCTTTCGCTTAGGTGCTCTTGTTACATCTTGTTGATCAAATCCTCTTCATCAATCAACTAAGTGATATTACTTGGATCTTATAAGAAAATATCATCCCTACAAATAGTAGGTTTGACATCAATGAAAAAAAAATGATTGAAAAAATTCTTTTACAACAATCTCCCTCTTTGATCTTCAACAACAATGAGCTTTTCAATTAGATTTCTAACAGTATGAGTCCAAGTGAAAATGGATACGGGCACAATGATGTTTTAGATTAGCCTCCCCAAATCATGCAAGAACAACCTTTGCAATTTAGTGTAATGGTGTTCGAATCATGTGATAAATCTACATATGGAAAAAATGATGAAGATGATCAAGAGGAGTTTTTGTTACCATTCAATGAAGAGAAAGAGCATGCACCCTCTGGGATACATGTTTATTGCAACAATAATATGAACACACAAAGTTTGAAAAGTAGAGAAGAGTCTCTAATGGATAATGTCTCTCAATGGTTGCAACCCACTCCTCTAGACATGTTGGTTTGGAATACTCCAATGCATTATGAGGCTCCAACCAGCATTACCATGACATTTCAGAAGGATTTACATGTAAAAGATGACATTTTGAAAGGTTTTATGGATAACATAACAAGAAATTTGAAGTATCTTGGAGAAGGGAAGAATCCAAACATCCTTTTTCTTCTTAACTATTGTCGCCTCTATCAAAGGATTCATTTAGAGTTGGAATGTGCTAGTTGCCAAGATGCAGTATCTAATGTCTTAGTGCAAACAAATAGTCCTGTTGAAATTGTTGGAAGTAATGAAATTGTTTCAAGTTTTGATGTTGCAATAAGTGTGGATGTCCCAAGAAATTTTGAGGATGCAAATAATTTTGAAGTTCCAAAAATCCATGGAGTTGTGAAAATTCTCAAACTTGCAAAAAATGATGGAAATGTAGAAGATCTAAAGGTTGGTGAGATTTTTGAATTAGGAAATCATCAAGAACAAGATACTAATACTTTCTACTGTGCTATTGATTTCCCACTGAATAATGATAAGATATTTCCCTCAAAATAAGATATGTCATTCGAAGAGATGGATAGAGTGCTTAATTTGGTCTTAAGCTTGACTAAGGAAATATCTATTTGTGGATATTCTACACATATATTAGACCATGCAATAATTAAGTCATGTAGAATCCATCTATTTGGGTTCCATTCAGAAGTAAGTTGTGCTAATTTCTTGTTAACTCAGGAGATTGCAATGGGGGGTAAGTATGATTTTCAACATGCTTCTTTGGGACATGAGGGAGGAAACACATTGATTAATGACATTAATGAATCCTTTAATTTGAAAGGAAGGCTTATGATTGAGTTTTCTAGTCCCTAGGAACCTAAAGGTGACATTTCATGGTTTAAGGTTAATGATGGTGATAATAAGGACCATAAAAATAATGTTCTATCTTTTGGATCATGTTCTAATAGTTATATTACATCATCAATGCTAGTGTTTCCATGTGCACATGGAGTTGTGTACCATGAGATAAGACCACCAGCAGGAGAAATTACAATGTGTGAGTGTACCCCTATGATGGGGGACTTGCTAGATCGAGTGATATCTTCCCATTATCCCTTTTAGTTTGATGAATTTCATTTTGACTATGATGTTGAAGGTAAGAGAACTTGTTTGTGGATTAATCATGGCTATAAATAGTTACCAAATTTGTGTGATTTATACCCAGAACTTGAGCCAATATTGTCCAAATTTTATTTTTCTTAGTACAAAGACAAGTAAACTTTTTTAAGAACTATATGGGGTGGTTTATTAGTATTGCACATAATGAGAAATCTACTGACAACAACCCCACATTCTTATTATTCAAGGTTTTATGTATATAAGTTTTTTATTTTATTTTATTTATTTTTTATTTTTTAGCCTTTTTAGTATTTTTAGTTAGGTGTTAGTTTTCTTTGAGTCGAGTCTTTTTGTTTGGGTTTTGTATCTTTTTGCTTCTTTTCCTTTTTTAGTCTTTCAGTCAAGGAGTCACTATATTTTTTTCGTGGTTGTTCCTAAGATGTAGTCCACCCCAACTAGTCTTGACTTTAGGGAAGAGGTATTTCTTTGTCAAAGCATTCAAATAAAATTATTTCATGTACTAACTAAAAATGGATGTTAGTTGTAAGTGTAAATGACGTTCATTCTTGAAATCAAAATTGCAGATCGATAGTTCTCAACACTTTACAAATCTAAAGATTGACTATTTTAGTATTTTCAAATCTAGGTTGACAAAAGCAAAGGGATAGTTCAAATTTACTAGTTTAGACTAGAGAATCTTTTCAAAGAACTGCTAAGATTTTTGATTGCCATGAGAATCTCCTAAATTTTACAAAGAGGAATGCAAAGGTTATCAAACTAAAGAAAGAATTTGAGAAACAACACCAATGCCTTGGCCATAGTGCCATGCCCAACTTTTTAAAGACAAAACAACATTCAATTTTTAATTTTTTAAAAAGAAAAGAAATGCTTACTTATATGTAACACATAAGAAGGGATATAATTCTGATTTATTTTAATATAAATTATTCTTCCAATAAAATGCATGTATTCTACAAAACAAAACTAAATCTTTAAGTCAAAACTGAAATAATACATAAAGGACATAATGGATCTATATTAAAACATTATCAAGTACAATATTTATCATGGTTTTAAAATCTATTTACATTTTCAAATAGATTAATATATTAAGATAAGAAAGTAGCATCATTACACATTGGAATATTCAAATTTCTTTCTTCCTTACATTTATCAACTACTAAATCCAATTACAAATTACATATTGATCTTTCATTTGAGAAAACTAGACTCTCTTGAGAACTTTTACAATATTATACAAGATCTCCAATTACTTCAACCTTTGGTTGTTGCAAGGATAAAACATAGCAAAAAATTTGATTTTCTTTATTTCATAGAAGCCTAGTAACGAATCAATTAAAAGATTTAACTAGTTGGTCTTATATAACATGAAGACAATGTTCCTTCCTTCTTTTAACATATAAACAATAGAATAAAACAACACATGAGAATAGTCCCCTCTTAACATATTACATCCAAATTTTATGGATTTACAGATGAATGCAAATTACATGTTTTTGAAGACTTGGTACACAAATATTTTAACCCAAATTAACATGAAGCAAGCCAGCTTTACAATTATCTTGTACTCTTTCCCAAATCCATTTTTTCACTTAAGACCTACAATACAATATCATACATGCCAATGGAATGCTCATCTCCTAGCCTAGGCCTTTACAAGGCCACCCCAGAGCTAGGAGAACAAAGTTTGAATGGGTGACATACAAACTTACACACAGCATAAATAGAACAAGAAACAATTTTGCAAAACTCCCACACAAGGCTTGTTCACAAAGGGTCTATCTGAGACCCAAAAATAGAGTGAAGGTGGACCAAGTACCCATATAGAGAAAGCCAAAATTTAAACATAAAAAGATTTTCCTTCAACAAGGCCAATATACAAACAACTCCCACATTTAGTTTTCATTTACATCAACCCTTATCACCCCCAAATAGTTAAAACAACTTTGGAAACATGGAGCCCATACATCCGTGTTTTTCCTCTCTCCTACACAAGGAGAGGTTTTGGACATAATGGGCTGTCAAACACCCTTCACCCCAGGCTACTCTGCCCTCCCAAGGGTGAGTGTGCCTTATACACCCAATATTACAAGACTCATAACAACGCAAATAACAAAACAAAATTAACATTATAGTTACATTTGTTTACAACAAGAGACTTTAAAAGGACTCATTTCAATCCATCATCAATGCTACATATACATTGCAAATATAACATTGCACTCTTACAATTTATTTCTACAAAACACATAACAAAACAAAGAACATGCAAATTACATAACAAGGGTAGTGAAATAACCAACCTAGAATCCAAGCTCAGGGTAATGAAACTTGTAGTATAGCTCCCTTAAGGCTTCCCACCAATCTTCACATAACTTTCTATTTTCAAATCTCCTAAATCTCCTAGATGTCTCCAAGTTTGGAGAGTGGGTGAACACCCAAATGTGTCACCAAAATTCTCCCTAAAAAGGGTCCCCCCGCCTTCCCATCTAACTCTCATTAATGAGGTATGGGTCTCCTCCCCTCATAACTCCTTGTCCCACCCTTCATAAATGGAATAAAAACTAAAGGTATGGTGTGGGGTATGGCTTCCTTACACTTTAATTTTCGTCACTTTTCAAAGGTACCCTTTATAAAGAATCATAGATAAGGCATGGGCATTATTTTGACTAGAAAATACCCCCCAACCCAAGGTTCAATAAGTAGGGTAGGTTATTTTGGCCCTAGCTATCCTTTAGGGTCTCCTAGAACCCTCCAAAAACCCACTTCTAACTCACCTACAAGTTCAAGAGGTTTGACTCAAATCATGGCTAATTCAATGATAGGATTAACATAGGTGATACCCAAGGTTACCAATATAGGTTAGGTTTCATTTTTTTTAATTATATTTTTTTTTGACCATCTCATTTACACTTCACTTTGCACATGTGTCAATTGACATTACAATAATTCCACATGACATGTCCATTTGGAAAGGGAACACAATTATAAACATAAAAATACATTTAGAACAATCATACTTCAAAGCACATTTACAAAATAAACACAATACAATGAGGTTTATGTCTCTTCATTAGATGAATCCTTGGCATTATAGATTCACATTGGCTCAAACTTGATTCTCTGATTTTGGTTCCATGGTTAAAATCCCACACACTAGGTCAAAGCATCAGTAGTTCAAGAAAACCATATATATGATATTAGAGAATAACATTATGTACATAATTAATTCATAATCTAATTTTATTTATCAATACATCATTTTTCCAATTGAATTTTCCTATTCCATAGAATAAGCATATTCATATAGCATTGAGACTTTTAGAATTCCTTATGACAATAACAACATTTCATAATGACATAACTCAAGGCCACATTACAAATAAATTTATTTAGAGCATATTCACATAATCATAATATTTATGCAAATAATTTCTCCATAATGTGTCAATAAATGATTCCAATAAAAAAAAATACAAAGAGAATAATAAAATAGGGTGGATAATGACAAAGATTATTTAATTAATCAAACTCCACACATAAACATAGGTTCAATAATTAACCTTAAGACATATAGAGAAACAAAATTAACTTTCATAAAGCATATAAAATTTAATTCACCTATCGATTCTAATTAAAGCCTAATTAAATTCCCATCATCAAATAATCATATAAAACTATAAAGTATATATAGTATATGATGGTAACCTCATTCAAACATTTACCTTCTAATTAACATTCCCTCATAGTTGACTAATTCTAACCATAATATAGAAATATAGTATCTTATCTTGATTATCCTCATGAATTTTCTCAAGCACATTAATTTATTTTTAACATCTAACATTAAGTTATGATATAAGTGTTTCTTGTCATAATACAAATTTATCTACAATTTTTCAACAATCATCATGAAGGTATAGGTTAGATAGTTATGGCCAAAATTACCATCTAAATCAAGTTTCTCTAAGTAAGCATGAAATATAATAATGTATTAAATCATAGGTTATAAAATCAACATAACATATAATATCACATTTCATAATCTATCAACCTATGGTATCTAATAGGGGGTCTATTATTAAAATCATTGAAATATTATAATGACTTGAAACATGACCTCACACATGTCAACCAAATTAAATTACAGAATACCAATATGCAATAATAGAATACTCAAAACCCTATAAGCCACTATTTAGAAATACATTATTATCAAATTATAGTAAGGAATTGAACATATATGTGTGAGTACATTTCCTATCAAATATAGCAAGGAACATGTAGCCATTTTAAAGTCTCATGTTAGTCTTCTAATACACTCTAATATCATATAGGAAGATATATGTTGAATAGTTAGATTTGTTCAAGTGCTTGAGAGGAGGGGTCTCACACATAGAGTCTAAGCATGGTCAGGGTAGGAAAATAAAATAAAAAGAAAGATGGTGTTAAGAAAGAAAGATTCCAAAAGGCCCAAAAAGGGTAATCTGGCAATAGGGATATGCGCTCCAAAATGGCTATCCACTATCTATACAAATTGCTTCATGGAAGAATCAAATGGAAATGTGCAATCTCCTTGAAGTGAAATAAAAAGAGATTACTAAGGGCCTGAAATGCAGAATAAGAGCCCTTAGAATAGATTCTCTCATCTGGTCAGACAATGATTGATACATAGGTTTTATGAGGATTCTTGATGGATGGACCGATGGAGTGAAAGATTGTTTCCAAGTTGCTAAACGCTCATGATAGATTACACTTTGAAATGTCAAAGAAAATAAATATATTGTGCACACATTGAGCTTGAAGATTCAAGATTCTAAAGTTTGACTATCAAGAGACTTGAAAGTTGCTTGAAGTGTTCAAAATTTAGTTGTCATTTGAAACATGTCAAAATAATGCTTGCTGAAGAAGAAATACCTTTGTCATTTCCTCCCTTTTGTTGGGACTATTTGTTGTGGCCTCACAACACATGCCCCATTTTGAGTCACAAAATGGGGACCTCCTAGTTTCAAAATTACCTATGAGTCATCTAGTTTGAAGCCTTGATCATTTTGGACTCTCCCTTGGGTCTAGTTCGAACCCCAGTCTTTGATTGGTAAGGGTTTGGTAGTCAGACATAGATAAAAAGATCAAGTTTAAGATTCTCATGTGCTTAAAGTAGACATATGTGAAGGTGTGCCAAGTCCACACATGAACACTTCACCCCCGCTCTAGGGATGTGCATATACACATGTACACACCCTTGAAGGTGCACACCTTCACAAGGTGCACACCTACAGAGGTGTACACTTCTATCCCCTTGGGCATCTATATCAGACCCCCCCCTTTTTATTGCACAATGAATAATGCACACCTTGTCAAGGTGTGCATGTGTGCTAGTATGTAGCTACACACTTTACCATTTACAAGGAAAATTAGCGCACTAGCATACCTTCCAAGGTGCACTAGATACGCTAGTGCACAAAATTGGCTTTTGGGGGAAAATCCACTATCTTATATATTTTGAATGATGTTGAACTAATTTCTTTTGTCAATATGAGTCTTTTGGAGTCCTCTTTTGGCTCTTCCAACATACAATAACTAATGTTTTCTTCTTTGTATAGATAAAAATGCATCCTTAACTTGTCGTTGTCAAAACTTTTAACTTGGAGCTCAGAATTCAAAATCGTTTATAATGTTGGGAAGAAGAACTAAAAATCTAATTTTAGTGTCTAAAACAATGAGCCTTTGGCTTCCTAGTTTTAGAGACCAATGAAAGTTTCAACTTGAAATTTTGAGGAGAAGAATTTTGAAAAATCCATTTAAAAATGCCTAGAAAAGCTTGTTAAAAAAATATGAAAATGTTTCAAACATTTGATCATTTTGGATAACCTGGATCACCTGGTCTCTGACTAGGAAGGATCAAGCAGTCAACGAGAAGAAAAAATCAAGGAATAGACTTCACAGTGCATGAAGTGCACATAACACAAAGGTGTGGGTCATAACGTGCAAGTGCACAAATCATCATAACATCTTCATTATCAGCAGCAATAGAGATCTCACCTAAGCTAGTAACCTTGACCTTCAAAGGAGTTACACGTAAGTTTTGATTCATGAATTTACATTGAAGATAAAAAATACAGAGGTTGGACACATGAACTAGAACAAGTTCCTCATCTTATGAAACTATTAATGATAAGATTCAACACATATACTTTGGGATTTCATATAGAAGAAGCAGAAGGAGTTCAAATCTATGAAAATTTTTGTCTAAAAAGAGGGTATAAATCATCTAAAAGGGAAAAATAAGTACACTAGAGTGCACCCAAACCTCATTTGAGAAAAACCTAGAAACCATTTTCAAAATTGTGAACTTTGATTTTTGGTGAATTGATCACCATGCACAAATTTCATCAAGGTGTGCAAGTGTGCTATTCATAGAGGTGTACTGATAATTTTAAAGAAGTAAGAGTGCACCAACAGTTAACTACAAGTTCCTAATTTAGAGCTTTTCATGCACCAGAAACACATTCTAATGGTAGTTCAACTTTTAGAAACACCCAGAGAAGGTCAAGCTTCCCATTTTAGAGCTTCTAGTGACTCTCAAATCCTCTTATAGCCTCCTTCTTCTTGTCTACTTCTTCTTTTATTGTTTTAAGTCATGTAAAGGCTCATGCATCCATTAATTGATATAAACAAGGGTGCAGATGTACTTGGCATCATTTAGAGAGTTAGTATGTATATAATTAGATTTTTTATTAGTTTAAAGCATATGTTTGCATTCTAAGAGCTCTCATTGTCAACACAAAAAGAGGAGATGACTTCTTATAAATACATGGATGTAATATGTACTTCAGGTCATTATTTTGATGGATTAATATATGTTATTGGTGCTCTCATTCTAAGTGTAGTTATTCTTTCTAGATTGTCTTATTTTTTGTGAATTATTGTTTATGAATAATAATGGAGCAAATGGTTTTATTGTGTTGATTTGATTGTGCGATCTGTTAGTTCTAGTGTTTTCTACATGTTGACAAATTCTGCTGACATACCGAGTTGGAGAAGAGATCACCCTATTGTTCCTACATATCTTCTGGTCTCACATGAGTGCACTTTCTATGGCCTTGCGATTCAATGAGAAGTGAAACATGTTTCAATTTTTACTAAATTCCCATCGATGATTTCATCAGTGGATTTGAGGAAGCACTGCTCCTATTTTCATTAGTTTCCTACCCAATCTTTTTGATGATTTAACTCATAGACATGTTGTTATTGTGGTTTATGTCCATTAGGAATTTCCCTTTCATGCTATTTGCTTCCATCTCTCATTACCTTATCTTTATTATTTTCTTTGTTAACACTTGGTTAAATTAGGAATTCATATAGTTGCATTCATTTTAAAAACAAAAAAGTACCAAAAACATATCTCTTTTGTGGTTACTTTTGAAACATTGAGCAGATTGAACATCTTATCTAAAATTGGTCAAGACCAGAAAAGGCATCCTTGTGAACAAACACATTTATTTTCAACTGAGCAGATTTTAGTAGGTCACAAGATCACACGAAACCTCAGAGTTGATCCTAGATTATCTTTTCAAGGGAGTAATTTGAAAGGTTTCCTATCTTTAAGCATCGAGCAAAATGACAGCTCAACACAACTAACTTTACAAATTCAGATCACTATTTTGGCTTAACCTCTAGATCATTCCTGATTAGATGTTTCCTTATAGCTTAACCTTTATACTTTCTTCTCTGCCTTATCTTCTCTCACGTGTCCATCTATATTTCTTCCACTTCATTGCTTATTTTAATCCTCGCAACTTGACCTTTCTTATATATCATAAGATAGGAAAAGTCGACATGTAAACCCTTTCAAAACATCAATAAATGTCTATTTAGTCAGCTTTTATTAACAAAATAATTAATAAAAGTAATTTTTTCTTAGTCATCTAATTAATAGACTAAACACTTCATATATATTGAAGTCCCTTTGATGACCAACCAAACTTGGTTTACACTATCTTCTTCGTAGACCAACCAAAATCAGTTTACACTAATTTCCTTCATTGACAAACCTAACTTAATTTATAGTACAATCTGATCGACTGATATTGTAAACTTGATCGAGCTTATTTGACACTAGTTGTGTTTGGTTAGAGTGTGACATCAATGACAATATACAATTAAACAATTATTTTCAACAATCTCCCTCTTTGGAATTTATAGCAACACAACATGTCATTATGCAAAGAAAACTTAGAGAAATAGAGTGAGATATAAGATTTTATAATATCCTTAGTTTCATTCTAATTCTTCATCCTTAAAAACTCCATCTAAGATTCTCCCTCTATCATGTTATCAGACTTTGTCTTCAAACTCTTCCACTTGCTCTTATACAAAATTCTTTTCTTATGATTCATTTATTTGACAAGACAATAATCTCTCCCTCTTTGACATTATTGCCAAAGATTTTATCCAATAAATTTTCAATGTAACTGATGTACTGATTCATATGCAATGTGCTATGAAAATATTTCATCAAATTGATAAATATTCAATACAACTTGGTTGATTCATCATTGATCTGTACTCTTAGTGAGTATTAGATAGGGGAATGACCCTTAGCTTACCTCTAAGATACAAAAATACATCCTTAGGTAATGGCTTGGTGAATATATCTTCTATCTTCTCTTTGGTGTTCACATATTCCAATATCACCTTTTTTTCTTGAACCAATTCCCTTAGGAAGTGACATTTGATTACAATATATTTTTTCTTAGAGTGCATCACTAGATTTTTGGATATATTGATTGCACTTTTGTTATCACAATATATAACTAGTGGTTCCTTGATTTCTTCATTCATTCCAAACATTAACTTATTGATCCATATTATGTTAGAACAATTTACTGCTGCAACAACATATTCTACCTCTACTATGGATTGAGAAATATATTTCTTCTTCTTACTTGTGCAAGACACTAGCCTCTTTCCAAGAAAGAATTCTCCTCCACTAGTTCTTTTTTTGTCATCAATTCTTCCTACCCAATTTGCATTAATGAAGGCTCTTAATTAAATATTTCCTTCTTTCTTGTACCATAACCCATGATCCTCAATCTATTTTAGATATCTCAAGATCCTTTTGACTATCATCATGTGATTTTCTCTAGGATTTGCATAAAATATTGTAACTATACCAACTGCTTATGGAATATCAGGCCTTTTGTGAACTACATATTTAAGTTTCCCAATCATTGATCTATAAGTAGTATGATTTATCTCCTTTTAATCATCATCCTTTGAGAGCTTATATCCAGTAGACATAGGTGTACCATCTAGTTTGGAATCTTCCATTCTAAATATTTTAACTTTTCCCTAATGTACTTTGAATGAGTGAAAAATATCTCATCCTTCATCTGATTAACTTGAAGACCCGCAAAGAATTTGATTTCACCAAACATAGAAATCTCAAATTCTTTCCTAATTTCTTCAAAGAATAATTTGAATAATTTATCATGTTCTATGAATAAGATATCATCTGCAAATATTTTTGCAAGCAATATCATATTATGGGGTTGTTCCTTGATAGACAAATTTCTATTATAACTTGTCTTTTTAAAAACAATTTTTACAAGGTATCCATGAAGTCTTTCATACCATGCTCTAGGAGCTTTCTTTAAACATATAGGGCTTTGCATACCATGTCTCTTTGGCTTGGATATATGAAACCTTTAGGTTGACCAATACATACTTCCTCCTCTAAGACTCCATTCAAGAAAGTTGATTTGACATCAATCTGATATAATTTGAATCTCTTTTGTGTTGCGTATGCTAGAAGTGTTCTTACTCCTTCAAGTCTTGCAACAGGGGCACACGTTTCCCCATAATCAACACCTTCTTCATGAGCACAACCTTTGTAGACAAGTCTTTCCTTGTTTCTTGTCACTTCACATTTTTCATTCATCTTATTTCTAAATACCTATTTTGTACCAATTACATTTTTATCCTTGGGTCTAAGAACAAGAGACCAGGTTTGATTTTTCTCTATTTTCTAAATCTCTTCATTCATTGCATCTATCCAATTTTTATTTTCTAAAGCATATTTTATAGATCTAGGTTCAACTTCACTAAGTAAACATGTACCTTTTAGTTTGTTCCTTGTCAGTATTCCATTTGATTCTTCTCTAATTATTTGTTCAGGTAAATGATGTCTTCTGATATATTTTGCAAATCTTCCTCTTTCTGATGTAAGTAGGGAGGTGGTAACTCTATTTTACTACCTAATTCTCATTACTAGGCTTCTTCCAAGCCTACCAAGCATACCATATGCTATCCTTTAGGATTCACTAAGGTTAGAGACCAGGTGATTGGCCTATTCTTTATGCCACCTCACCTATTCCAAATGTCTCAACCTAACCCTTCAAAAACTCAACCAACTACCTCAAACAATATCCAACACCTCCACCACCTTAAACCCTCTAGGATTTTTATCAAAACCATACCCATATAATCTTCCAAAAGACTTAATTCATTTCCAACTAAGTGATTTCAAAACATCCACAAGGTTCTACACACCTTGGTGGGCTCCAAACATCAATACTTACGAACTGATATAATGATGCTCTTCCTTGTAGCCCTACCTTAGGGGTTTTAAGATAGTAAATCAAAATCTCTCCAAAAAATTACAAAAACTAAAGAGTTATTCAAACACCCATTATTGAGCTTGACTAAATTCCAAATTTATAGATTCCTAACTATTTCATAAGGTATATAACCTGAAGGCCCGAGTCTAAAAAAATAAGCCTAAAACATACCTATTAACTCCAAACTCACTAATTCTCCAAAGTAAAATAACCAATGAAATTCAAGACACCATTACCTTACCAAAAATTATCCAACTGCTGATTTTTGAGCTCCTAGTCTTTGAGGAGATTAGTAAACTTCCAAACCCTTGTATTGATGAGGGTTTCACTGTTGAATCTCATGATTGGTTTCCAAACTCCAATATTCCACCTTTTCTTCCCTTCCAAATGGTTCTACAACATACTAAGACTAAAGGAAATATTTTTAATGTTCATGAAACTCATACACACACACCTCTGCCACATTCTTACTTGCAGACTTGCCTTATTTCCATTGCAACAACAAATAATTGTTGATTCTTGGGTATCTCTATTACAAGAAGTAAATGAAATGAGTCAAATTAATAAGATGGAAATTAAATCACCCAAGGGAACTTTTAAGTCTTTCCCAATATTTATACAATGACAATATGTTGTTACTGTAATCAATTAAGCCTGAAACTACAAGTATTCTATTGTTTAACCAATGAATATAGAGAACTATATCAATAACCCGTGCTATTATGTATATATGCTGCATTAAGATTGATACTCAACTTCATTATCATATAAAAGGAATCTTTAAAATCATTAGAACCAGAAATTCAAAGATAATATGTCAGGGCAACATTCAAATACTAATATATGTGCAGATTTTCACCAAAATATTGATTTATTATACAAAAATCATACACATGCTCTTCACCTTTCTTCACCACATATCCGCTCTTCTTCTCCACATGAGATTAAATTGTTTTATATCCTAAAATTACCTTTCACCTCCTCTAATAGGTCATCCAAGGTGGATGAGTTTTCACATTCCAAACCTTGTCATCTTTTTGCAAAAATTGCTAACAGAACCTTTTTGACAATTTTAAGCTTTTTGCATATTTTGCACTTTATGGTCTAATATACTTTCCTAGGCACCCTAAATAGGTCCAACATCACATCATGAAATATTAACAATATATTTCATTCCATTTATGCCCTTGCATGGCATTTTCCCACTTTTGACTCAATTTTTCCCATATTGCTTAAAACAAGAACTTGGTCAACATGACCTTAATTGAACATCTAAAAAAATGAATTGAAACACTTAATTCCCTAATCTATCAAGACTCAAAAAAATAGTAACTTTGACTCAAAATTCCATGGGTATGGTTAGGATTCTCCTACACCATACTCCCCTCATTGAAAATACTCAAGTCCCTTGAGTTTGCTGTTGGGACTTTGTCTGGTGTTGATGCTACCTCCTTGTTCAATTACTTTCCACTTGGTCCATCCATTTCCCTTTGTCTTAAACATCTTCACATTCTTCCAAATGATACCAAACTCTACTATCTTTCTTGGAGGCTTAATTGTGATCTTCAATTCTTCAACTTTGTCTTTGACTAAAAGAATGATCAACATTGTGCTAATGTTTGGTGGCTCATTTTTCTAAGATACCTTGGTTCCACATGAACCAATCAATTTCATCTTCACCCAAGTTTTTCCTTTCCTTGGTGACACAAATACAATACTTTGATTATACACCATACCACTTGCCAAAAATAATGCCTTGATCTACAACCTTACAGTTTTCACAACTTCTTTCCACTAATTACCTCTTGTTTGATTCCAATCTTTCTTACCATTAACCACAAAAAATTTAGCCTCTCCAAGGGCCGTGTCCCTAATCTTTATATAATTGATGTCTTTTTTACCTCGTTCACTAACCCAATCTTCAAATGGTCTTCTTCTTTACTACTATCATCAACATTTTCAGTCATAGTGCTGATTGTCTGCCCCATTTTTCCTTCATGTTGTAGGGACTTCATTTCCAAATCATGTTCCCACTCTTCTTGTATTTCCTCTTCACTCTTGTTGTGCACTATTTTAGCCATTAGTTCTCCCCTTGGCTCTATGAATTGGTCTAATCTAGTGACCATTTCTTTTCCATCTACCTGATCCTCTATCTTAATAGGTTCCTCCACCATATGTTTAACCTCTGTACTATCACATTTATGCTCATCTTCATCCTCTACCTTCTACCTTAGTAATATCTCTAATTTCCTTCCCTGTTCGTCATTCTTTGCTAGTGCCTCCTTCAAGCTTCTAATCTCTTCTAACATTCTTTCCCCCTCTTCTCTCTATTTTCTCTTTCTCTTTTTATCTTCCCTTTGTCTTTTTAAGGAATCTTTGTAACATACCCATGCCTTCCATACTTCTTTCTATTGTGGTGTCATCGTTGGTGCCTCTCAAAACACAAAATAAATACCACTTCAACAACAAACTGAAACAAACTCTTTCCCACATCTATCAAACTTTTGTGACCAACAAAACTATGCTCTCCAAAATGGTGCAATCCTGCTCTAATACCAAATATGATGCAAGTAGGGAGGTGGTAACTCTATTTTAATGCCTAATTCTAATTACTAGGCATCTTCCAAGCCTATCAAGAATATCATATGCTATCCCTTAGGATTCTCTAAGCTTAGAGACCAGGTGATTGGCCTATTCTTTATGCCACCTCACCTATTCCAAATGTCTCTACCTAACGCTTCACAAACTCAACCAACTACCTCTCACAATATCCAACACCTCCACCACCTTACACCCTCCAAGATCTTTATCAACACCATACCTCTATAACCTTCCAAAAGACTTAATTCATTTCCAAATAAGTAATCTCAAAACATTCACAAGGTTCTACACACCTTGGTGGGCTCCAAACATTAGTACTTACAAACTGATATAGTGAGGCTCTTCCTTGTAGCCCCACCATAGGGGTTTTAAGATACAAAATCAAAATCTCTCCAAACAATTACCAAAACTAAAGAGTTATTCAAACACCCATTATTGATCTTGACTAAATTCAAAAGTTATAGATTCCCAACTATTTCATAAGGTATATAACCTGCAGGCGCAAGTTTTAAAAAATAGGCCTAAAACATATCTATTAACTCCAAACTCACTAATTCTCCAAAGTAAAATAACAAATGAACTTCAAGACATCATTACCTTACCAAAAACTATCCAACTGCTAGTTTTTGGGTTCCTGGTCTTTGACAAGATCAGTAAACTTCCAAATCCTTGTATTGATGAGGGTTTCATTGCTGAATCTCGTGATTGGTTTCCAAAATCCAATCTACCAGCTTTTCTTCCCTTCTAAATGGTTCTATAGCATCCTAAGACTGGAGGTAATCTTCTGAATGTTCATGCAACTCATACACACACCTCTTCCACATCCTTACTTGCAGACTTGGTGTATTTCCATTGCAACAGTAGGTAATTGTTAATTCTTGAGTATCTCTATTATAAGAAGTAAAGGTAGTGAGTTAACTTAATAAGATGAAAATTAAAACACCCAAGGGAACTTCTAAATATTTCACAATCTATATACAATGACAATATGTAGTTACTATGATCAATTAACCCCAAAACTACAAGTATTCTATTGTTTAGCCAGTGAATACAAAGAACTATATCAAACCCATGCTATTAGGTATATATGTTACATTAAGATTGATACTCAACTTCATTATCATTTACAAGGAAGCTTCAAAATCATCACAACCATGAATTCAAAGACAATATGTCAGGGCAACATTGAAATACCAATATATGTGCATATTTTCACCAAAATATTACATTGTTTTATATCCTAACATGATGTTTTACCTCCTCTAAGAGGTCATCCAAGGTCAATGACTATTTACATTCCAAACCTTGTCATTTTTTTGCAAAAATTGCTGACAACAACTTTTTGACAATTTTACACTTTTTGCATATTTTTCATTTTATGCTCTAATATACTTTCCTAGGAACCCTAAATAGGTCGAACATCACATCATGATATCTTAACACTACATTATATTCCATTTATGCCCTGCATTGAATTTTCCCACTTTTGACTCAATTTTTCCCATATTGCTTAAAATAAGAACTTGGTCAACATGACCTTAATTGAACATCTAAAAACATGAATTGAAACAATTAATTTCCTAATCTATAAAGACTCAAAAAAAGAGTAACTCTAACTCAAAATTCCATGGGTATGGTCAGGGTTTTCTTGCACCACTTTCTACTTGGGTACCTCTAGTTGATCATGTTGAAGCTGAAGTAGTACTGCCTAGGGCTACAATTTGGGTTGAACTAACTATGAGTTGCAAGATGTACTTGGTTTCTAATTTTCTTCAACCTTCTGAGGTAAGGTTTTAGGTTTTTCATATTAGACAAACCTTCTATTATCCTCAGGCTCTTTACTTCTTTGTTCTTCACTTCTTTCGACATTTGTATGCCTTACTTTTATTTGAGTACCCTAGGAATATTATTTCATCAATCTTTGCATCAAGATTTCCTTTTCTTACATCTTTTAAGATATAACATTTTCTTCCAAATGCTCTAAGATATCAAAAATTAGGCTTATATCCATACCATTATTCATAAGGATTTTTATTTGTGCCTTTCTTCAATTAATCTTAGTTTAGTATGTGAATTGTTGTACTAATTGTTTCTCTCTAGTATTTGTTGAGAATAGATTGAAAACAATAAAAGAGGAAGATTATTTGAGGGAGATTGTTGAGAACATACAAGTATGATCAATATGTTTCAATCATTGTTTTGTCAATTGTGTCAAACCTGCTATTTTCTAGTAAGACAACTGCTTCTATGATTTAAGTACTATCACTTATTTGATTGATGAAGAGGATTTGATCAAAAGATGTAACAATAGCACCTAGAGGAAAAGTTGACTTATGATTATGTAAAGGAGTGCAAGAATCAGTTAAGATAGTGATAAAATGATGTATTGATAATCTACTTAAGGTTACAAAGGTTGGTTACACTATGAAATTTTAGAAGAACAAGTTACACAAAGTTTTTCTCCAAATCTTGACCTAGTGGAGAGTAGGTGTCGAGAAAAGTCAGTGCAAGCCGAGCAGAAAATCAGTTGGAGTTGATTAAATGATTATTCTAGTATATGTCGAGTGTAATACCCCAAAATTGGCTCATTGCGATTATACCAATTCTGGTCTATTCCTGATAATTTCAAAGTCCTATTCTAATAAGCAATTCTCATTCTGCTATTCGCTACTTAATTATCAGATGCAGAAAACCTAAATCAGCATTCATCATGCTTATTATTTAATTCCTATAGTATTTACTCGTATTAGTCACATTAAACCTATTGATTAATATTTAATTTAATTATTAAGTATTTATACTTTAATTAAATTATAATTATATCCTAAGGCTAATGTACTATGGAATTAAATTTATTTAATTTAATAAATACGCCTATCTTAATTAATTAAATGTAATTATTTAATTAAATGGGAAAGGTATTTCTAATTAATTAAAAGGAGTACTTACTTCTAAATAATTAAATAAAGTTATTTAATTAAATGGGAAGACATTCCTAATTAATTAAATGAAGTTATTTAATTAAACAAAAGTGTCTCTAATTAATTAAAGATTATTTAATTAAATAGAAAAAGTAATTATGAGAGCATATTTCATTTTATTAAATTAAATATCTCAACAAAATCTCTCTTCAGTTCAAAAAGGGGAATTTCCAGTTCAATATTGATCAAAAATGAGTTAACTCAGTTAACTCTTTTTTCTACTCAAATTAAAACAGTTAACTCCTTATTTTACTCAAATTAAGTCTGTTAACTCCCTTTAATTTGGGAATCTCCCTTTATGACTGAAACTCATCTTCAATCCTAACCATTGATCTAAATCGATCTCAATAGTTGATGGATTCCAGGGAACTCTATTTAAGAGACCCTCATCTCTTCATTTTAGGAGGATAAATTGATTTCCTATCGAATTGCTATTGAAATTCATGCTCATATTTACTTACATTTCTTGCATACATTCTCATTCTTAGTTTAATCATGCATATGCTTAATCTAGTTTGCGTCATTTGTTCTTAGATTACATTGCATCTTTCATTTTTTAGATTAATTTGTATAGTCATTCTTAGCTTAATTCCATTGTCAAATCCTTCATTCTTAGAGGGTCTGGTTGCCTACACCTCGATTATGAGGATATTAACAGGCAAAATCCCTTTAGATAGAAGGCAACAAGTCACTTTGCAGGGTAAATTTTGGATGAACAATTCAATGTTCATTCTGTGATGAATCTGCAAATAAGGACCGTGTTGAAGTGTGTGTGTTAGCATAGGCCACATTTTCACGCATACATTTCTGGCGCCCACCGTGGGGCTCAAAAATCAATTTTTTTGGCCTCTTTCTGTATTTTTTTAATCATTTTTTTGTTCTTTGTTCGTACTGTTTCGTACAAATTTAGATCTTCACGTGAAACTGTTCATTTTCGCGCGAGGATCTAGAATCTTTGTGCGAAGATTCTTTCCGCATCGCACGAGAAAGTTCTTTGGTGCGCGAGACCTGTTTCTTCACGCGAGCCGAGTTTAATTTCGCACGAGCCAAATTTAATCTCGCGTGAGCCAAATTTGATTTTGCACGGGCCTTAAAACTTCTTCGCGTGGACTATCAGGAATTTCGTGTGAAACTCTACTGACAGAGGCAAATTTTTTTGCATTGATTTGCGTGTTTTCTAATTTTTTTGCTGACTGTTCGGGGTTTCTAGTGTTTCTGTGTTTTCTAATTTTTTTGAATAGCATAGCAGCGATTTGTGGAATAATGGGAAAAGCATGCTAAAGTTGTCAGAAACAGGTAAAAATCTACTAAGCGCGTTGCGAGGATCACCAGGTAATCTTCATCAGTTGATAACATTTCATTTGGATCTAAAACAAACATCTTTCATGTTGAGCTTGTGTGTTTCCTTCTGTATTTCCCTTTTACAACACATGCATAAACTCATACTAGGGTGTGATCTTTGTTAGTATTCATTTAGCAGGCTTAGTCTTTAGTGATAGATTTGATTAGCTATCTTGGGTTATTGGACTCGCTAATCTTCCGCGCCCTCGTTCCACCCTATGGTTGTAAGCTCAACACCATGTTAAATAGGGGAGGGGTCTACAGGAAATAAGTGTTAAAGGCTCCACAAGGCAACCCTTTTGTGCTTTTTTAGAACTCACTAATTTTTGAGTTGTGGACTCATTTTGGCTTGTGTGAGGGGTTAAATGTTCCACATATTTGGACTCACCTCACATTAGTTAAAGCATTAAGTGTACCACCTTTTTCTTTTTGATTACTTTTAGATAGATTTTCTTTAAGGAATTAACATTGGTACACACATAGTAATTAAGCCCCCATGAAAACTATTCATGGATCTTGAGGGAGTGGGTTCCTAGTGAAACTCCTCTCTAAGACGAATTCCTTATGGGTGGGGAGGATACTTTGAGCATCTCGTAGATAGATGAATCTTTGACTTGTTGATCAAGGCATCCTTTCTTCGGAGAGGTTGATAGATCACAGGAAGATGATATCATAGATCTTTAAGAGATAATCTTAGTCTAGCGTGTTAGATTAATCTATTTGTTTTGATTGGGCTAAAGGTGAAAAGGTGTCAAAACCTTGAATTTGGAAGCTAAGTCCCCTTGTGGTATACTACTGTGAGTCGGTCACCTTTAGAGAGGGTTAATCGTAGCAGATAATCTCTCTATAGGGAAAACTGTGATGATGGAACCTCAAGCGGTAATAGCCATTTTCACCATGGTAGTGACAACCACTATATAAATGTCCTTGTGGAAGAAATCTCCATGTATGTGGTTCATTATGGGTTGTCAGATCTCCCTAGCAGCTCTTGAAGATTAAGTTCTCAGACTGTGTCAAAACCTTGGTGCGCCGAGATTGGAGGTCACCCCTGTGAGCCATAAAAGTTGCAGAGTCAAACCATTATTAAATACCTTAGAGAAGCCAACTTTTATTTTCTAGGAATGTGTGTGATGATTGCAAAACTCTTTGAAAATGTACACAAATAGCTCTCTTAGGGATTAGCACAAACTAAGTCACTTGATTGTTCATGCGCAAGGTTGCTTTTGCCCTTGCTCATTGTTTTCAGACGTGCTTGAAATCACTTGCTTGCTGTTCTACGTGCCTATTTTTCTGCCTGGTTATTGGATCGATAAAATTTTTTGTCAAAATTAGTCGCTGTTGTGAAACTGTTCTGTCCTTTCATGCGAAATCATTTTGGTCTCACGCGAAATCATTTTGCTCTTGTGTGAAATCATTTGGCTCTCGCGTGAAGCCATTTTGCCCTCGCGCGAAATTAAAGTTCTATTGCGCATTTTTGGATGATTCATAAAACATTCTCGTGCGAGATTAAAAATAGTTACTGATCTTAGTGCAAGATAGAAAAATCTTTGCACGTCTCGTAAAGGTTTTTCACACGAAATTTTGTATCGACATTTACAATCTGGGTCTGTTCAAGCTATCTGTGGCCTGCACGCTGTCCTTTTCTGCATCCGCTTATCGCTCTCTATTTGCAAACAGTCCTGGAACAGTGACACTTTGCTTAACTGAAACTTGTGTCTTATATCTTGACTAGTCTCATCTCATACGTAATTTTGGTCCTCATTCTAATGCTTGTCATACTTTGTGCCACAGTGGTCATAATCTCTGGCTATTCTAGCCTTTAAATCAGGCCATTTGTGCCTTAGTGAACAACATTCCTTCTACTATCCTATCCTTTTTGAGACTCAGTGTTAGTATAGTCCTTGTCCAGATTCTAGCTTCTTGTCCTTGCCTATGACTATCACAACCAGAAGCGGCAACATGTTTTATCCTGATAACATTAAACATGGTCGTGCTAGGGGTCGTAATCATGACAGAGGTAGCTTACCTTTCACTACGCAATCTATATCCAGTTTGGCTAGTGAGGCATCTTCACGGTCTTCCTCAACTGCAAGGTCATCTCAAGTTCAACGAACATTTTCCAATTTGCAACAAATTAGGAATGCTTTTTACCAAAAGGATACCGAGATAGGTAGGAGTCCTGCATCCTCAAACATAATGTATGATCCTTTCTCCGTGGACCCTTTTGAAAAAAAATGTACAAAAATTGAACAAGTTCCTATAATGACTAATCGTGAACCTGAACGGGGTAGCCATAGTCGATATCAAGAACAACCTAGGGATGACAAGGAGAAAGAGAAAGAAAATGACACTGATGAAGAACAAGAAGAGGTGGAAATCCTTCTTGAACACATAGCAAGATGTCAAAGAGACAAAAACTTTCAGAAGGTCATGGGAATCCTAATCAACGAAGAGAAAGAAAAGTACTTTCTCAAACTTGCCCAAGAGGGAGCTAAACTGCCCACACATTTCGATGTGGAGATGATTATCACACATGAGGAAGAAACTGAGACCACTAAACTCCAAAAACAACTGAAAATTATGCAAGACTAATTGGCTCAGATGATGCATGAGAAAGAGAAACCCAAAAAGACATACACATTGGACGCTCTTTGTTCATTTCCATTTGACAAA
Organism: Cupressus sempervirens; assembly: GCA_028749045.1. Taxonomy (NCBI): domain Eukaryota; kingdom Viridiplantae; phylum Streptophyta; class Pinopsida; order Cupressales; family Cupressaceae; genus Cupressus; species Cupressus sempervirens. The sequence goes on along the minus strand of CM053786.1, from coordinate 444,166,460 downwards.
AGTATAAACATGCTGCCTTTCCCAAGAGGTGTAGAATTACCCAAATATGACAAGTACTTTGGTACTATTGATCCCCAAGATCACTTACGGGAATTTGGTGCTTTGTCTATGGAGTTTATACACAATCAAACGTACCTCATGCGTTTATTCCCTAGAAGCCTAGGTGGTCAAGCTTTGGAGTGGTTCTCACATTTACCTCCTGGTATCAAGATGTTTGACGAAATTGCTAATTCATTTGTCCAACAATATTCTCATAACATTCAACATCCTATAAATATTTGAGATCTATGCAACCTTAAATAGAAGGTTGGTGAGCCTTTCCTCACTTTCCTCCAACGGTGGAGACAACTTTATACTAAGTACTCCCGTAAAATCCTAGAAACGAAGAAGCTCGACATTTTCATTGATAACTTCTTACCTGATTTTGGGTATAGAGTCCAACTACAAGGTCCATGTACCTTTGAAGACATGATTACACAGGCTATCCGTATCGAAGAATTTATGGTCAAGAAAGGTGAGCTCACTCTTCAGAGAGATACAAAACAAGGTTCCACTTCCAACAAGGTTAAAACCAAACATGTCAACAAGAACTGAGAAATTGTACATGATGGGGTTGTTGATAATGTCACACCAAAACTTGCTAAAGCAGCATTTAATCTCACAGACTGCTTCAAAGCGGCCAAAAGTGCTGAGAAGCCTTCTCCTGACAATAAAACGTCTAGGAACAAACTGAGAAACTCATGGGCAGCACGAACCAAGCGAGAGTATACGCCTTTAGAAGAGCCTTTGGATGTGGTTTACAAAAAATTGCTACAACACAAGCTTATCTGACCAATGGATAACCCTCGTCCCTATGATCTGCAACCACGTCCACCATGGTGGAATGAGACCTCATTTTGTGAGTATCACCAAAACAAGGGACATAAAACCATCAACTGTATAAACTTACGTCATAAAGTCTAGGACATGATTGATGCTGGTGAACTTGTGGTAGATGGACATAACAAAAACTTGGAGCACAAGGCATTCAAAGAGCCTTTCCCAGCTTATGAAAAAGGAGAGACTTCGAAACCAGAACCCTATAATAAGGTCAACTATACGTATTTCAATGATGACAATGTCATTCACATGGTTGAAGCTATAGATTCTGAATACTGTGACGTTATTACCATAAAGGGGAAGCAAGATAACGATAAACCCAAGACACCATTTGTCTTGAGAGGCCCTACTTCCAATAAGATGGATAATGCGTCTTCGCAACACTGTGCTAACGTTGTTACTTGCTCTCATGCGAAATTGGTGCTTAAAGGCTCTACACCTCCTACTTCAAATCTTGAACAACATAAGGACAAAGCCCTTGCTAGTCCATCCGATAAAGGTGCAAAACACACGACGAACTTGACTGCAACCCGTTATAGTGTTTTAGATCAATTGAAATGAACCAATGCTCACATTTCTATATTTGAGCTACTTAAAATCTTGCCCGCTCATAGGCAAATTCTGGACAAAGCCCTCACTGAGGCAAACATTCCTCAAGATCTTGATCTTGAACGATTTCAATCCATGGTAGGTCTCCTAACCTCACCTCATCTTATGACCTTCTCCGAGGAGGATGACAACTCACTGAATCACCCGCACAATCAGCCTCTACACATTGAGGTTATGATCCGCCAGACACGTGTTCGTCGGGTACTCATTGACAACGGCGCTGGCCTAAATATTGTTTCTGCAGCTCTGCTTAGACAATTGGATTATTTTGAGGACTCTATTGATCCTTGATGAAAGATCACTATTAAAGCATATGATGAAGTAGAACGAAAGTCACTAGATCTTGTGACTTTACCAATTCGCATCGGTCCTATTGAAAGGGATGTCACCTATCAGGTGCTTGACATTTCCTTAGCCTACAACATTCTGTTGGGATGGCCATGGATACATGAGATGCACGCTGTGCCATCCACATACCACCAATGCATTAAATTCCCATTTCATGGGTCTGAAGTTACTATTCCTGCAACTACTAGCTACACTTGCAATATGCTCAAAGCTGCTGATTCTTTCGTCCCTGCTAATCGTGAGTCTACTGATTGTCACAACAATAAGCTGAAACAAATTGAGCAGTCATTTAAATTGAAATAAACTGGTATGAGAGAGTACCACATGGAACTAGTGTTATCATTAACATCAATTCCAGAGTCCCCTCGACATTTTGGGAGACCCTCAGTAGCAAAGAAGGCATTCGTGTTGACAGCTCAGACAAAGTTTAATGGCTCTTTTGTCAAAGCTACAGTTCCCTTAGAATATGAAAGTGAAAACAAAGCCATTGCTGCATGGCTTTACAAAGAAGAGTCTCCAGTAGACCTAACAGAGAAAGTTCGAGAAATCACTCCTAAGAAGTATGGACCTGGTCTTAAGCTTATGAAGCATTTTGGCTACAAGGGAACCAACCCTATTGGGTGCAATAACAATGGTTTAATAGATCCTGTCAAAGCAACAACTTGAAGCAACAGTGACATAACTGGCCTAGGGTTCAAAAAGGTCCCTTTCCATTTGGGATCTAATAAATTTATACCCGTACCTGAGAGATCATCTAAAAATGAGTCACAATCTGAATTAGGTACTCAAGAGGAAGAATTTGATGATGAGGATTCTTACCCTCATCCTATTCCTTATGATCTTGCTAAATTCTTTGCTGAGCCAGATGACTTTGTGCCACGTGTTAGCACTGTAAATGATACTAGTGATTCTTCTGAGGACAATGCTGAGCAACTCAAATATCATTCAGAAAAGGGAGAATCTAGGCATTCATGCCATATTGAGTATTTGTGTAAGAATCCAGAGGCTGAAGGAGAGTATGTCCCTATCACTTTTGGGGAGTTCTATAGTCTCTCACCATGTAGCACCGATTCTCATGAATATGAATTTGACAATCTTTTAGAAGCGACTACTGATAAAGACATTGACCAAGTGCATGTCTATGAAAATCAAATCAAAGTGGGTGAAACGTCTAGGGATAGGTCACGAGGGTCTGATCCAACTAGTGTCCTAGAGTCGTTAATTACTAACGTTCATACTTCGAGATGTTTGAATACACCTGTGAGTGAGGTTGCCATAGGTCTTGAATTGCTGGTCCACACATTTAATGATTATACTGTGAATGCAATTGAACCAGCCACTACTCTCTCACTCACACATCCCAAGCTGATAGACTGGAACCCCAATGCATCTAACGAAGTCCCCACATTCCAGAATGACTATGCTTTTGCCTATTACCTAAACGCTATCAAACCTATAACGTCTTCCACCAATGAGCAGGGTGTCAACATGACTGAGGCCGACATCAAATATCTCAGTCACAAGATTAAAAAGAAAAAATGCAAGAGGTACGATGGTGAAAACCACATTGTGGCAGTGTGGGATCCAAAAAAAGTAAAAATAAAAGACATATCCAAGGGTGAAAACCTCTCTGAGGCACCCGCGGATGAGATATTTGATGTCCTTCCCAATCACTTTCAAGAAAGATCATTAGTGTTAATAGAGCCAACATAGCTGATTAACCTAGGCATAGAAGAACATCCTCATGTGATACATCTGGCTCAGTCATTGTCAACTGAAGAAAAGGAACAATTCATTACCTTTCTCAAGGGAAAGAAAATAAATTTTGCCTAGACATATTCTGACATGCCAGGATTGGATCCTAATCTTATTATGCATCACTTGTCCATAACACCAGGCATAAAACCAGTTAAATAGAAGCTTCAAAAAATGCATCCTCATGTTGCATTGCTAGTCAAAGCCGAATTGGAGAAACTTCTGAAGGCTGGTTTCATTCGTGCAATTGATTATGCTGAATGGATATCCAATATTGTACCTGTGTCCAAGCATGATAAGTCTATCAGAGTTTCTATAGATTTTCATGATCTTAACTTGGCATGTCCTAAAGACGACTTCCCACTTCCTAATATTGATATGATTGTGGACATGATAGCTGGCTATGAGATGTACTCACTTATGGATGGTTTTTCTGGATATAATCAGATAAAAATTGCACCAGAAGATCAAGAGAAAACAACTTTCACATGTGCATGGGGAACCTTTTGTTGGAATGTGATGCCATTTGGTTTAAAGAATGCTGGAGCTACGTATCAGTGGGCTGTTACTACAATCTTCCATGACATGATGCATAGAACTATGGAGGACTATGTTGATGATACTTTGGTCAAAAGCACTAAACGCAATACTCATTTGCAAGATTTGGGACCAATCCTAGATCGTATGGAAAAGTTTAGTCTTCGGCTCAATCCTAAGAAATGCGCATTTGGTGTCACATCAGGAAAACTGCTAGGATATATTGTTTCTGCAAAGGGAATCAAAGTAGATCCAGAAAAAGTACAATCAATAATGGACATGCCACCACCTCGAAACATCAGTCAGATGAGAGGACTATAAGGAAGGCTTCAATCTATTCGTAGATTTATTTCACAATTGGAAGATAAATCACAACCCTTCACAAAGACCTTACATAAGGGTGTGAAATTCAATTGGAGCCAGGATTGTGAGCAAAGCTTAACATAGATTAAACAATATCTTGTCAATCCACCAATCCTGATGCCTCCTATGCATGGGAAACCTTTGCTTTTATACATTTCAGCCACTGAAACATCTTTGGGAATCCTGTTGGCTCAGGAAGAAAATGATAACAAAGAAAGAGCTATTTATTACTTGAGCCAAACATTGGTCTCTTATGAGAAAAACTATAGTATTATTGAGAAAGCTTGCTTGGCAGTTGTCTTTGCTTCCCAAAAGTTGAGACACTACATGCTTGCCCACACTACATGGCTTGTGGCTAAAATAGATCCATTAAAGTATTTGCTCAGTAAGGCAGCTCTCACAGGAAGATTGGCTAAATGGGTCATGATACTCAGTGAGTTTGACATCCAATATGTTGAACGCAAAGCTATAAAGGGACAGGCAATTGCAGACCAGCTGGCTAAGGCACCCATACAGAGTCTTCTACCAATAAACATTGATTTTCCAGATGAGTCAATTCTAACACTCACTCACAATACATGGGTTATGTTCTTCGATGGATCCTTCACACAACAAGGATCAGGTGCTGGATTACTTTTCATCACACCACAGAAATACTCATTTCCCAAGGCATACAAGATTCTATTTCCTTGTACAAATAACATTGCTAAATATGAAGCTTTGATCAATGGTATGAAAATTGTAGCTAAATGGAGAGTAGATCAATTGGATATCTTCGGTGACTCTCAGCTTGTCATCAGCCAAGTAAATGATGTGTATCAAATAGAGGATGAAAAAATAATTCCTTACAAGCACATGGTTGATGACTTGATGAAATATTTTGCACACATCACCTTCCAACAGGTTCCACGCACAGATAATAAAGTGGCTGATGCCATGGCCACTTTGGTCTCCCTTCTACAAATGCCAGAAAATGATCTCCGACATGAGTTCTTGGTGGAAGCGTTACACTACCCAGCCTATGACACACCTGATTCCAAGATGATCTATTCTATTATAGGAAAAGAATCATCCTCCTACCATCACATCTATTCTTACCTTTGTAATCAAAACATTCTAGAAGGTTTGACCTAGAATGAGAAACGTTATCTAATATGTAATGCTTCACATTATATCATTATTGCTGACGATCTGTATAGGAGAGGTCTCGATGGAACACTCCTTAGGTGTTTAGAACCCGACGAGTCCAAACGTGCACTAATTGACGTTCACGAAGGCATTTGCGAATATCTTCCAATGGCCTAACACTAGCTCGCAAACTCCTTCATGTTGGTTACTACTGGCCTAAAATGGAGCAAGAAGCTATTAAATATGCTAGGTCCTACAAACAGTGTCAACTACACGGGAATCTCATTTATGCTCCAGTTAGAGAGTTGATTCCCTCTACTACAACATGGCCATTTCAACAATGGGCCTTTGAGTTGGTGGGACAGATTCACTCAACCTCTTCTAATGGACATAAGTTCATTATCACTGCTACAAATTATTTCACGAAATGGGTAGAGGCAGTCCCTCTCACAATTGCTGATGGCAAAAATGTAGCACTTTTGATCACAAACTACATCATTTGTAGCTATGGTATACCATCCTCAATCATTACTGATAATGGAGGACAATTCAAAAATAAAGACCTTAAGGAATTGTGCAAGAAATTCAAAATTACACAACATTGGTCTTCCATTTATTACCCCCAGGGTAATGGCCAAGCTAAGGCATCCACTAAGGCGATCCTCAAAATTCTTCATCACACAGTCAGTAAGTCAGGGCGAGATTGGCATCTCCAGATCAATCTAGCCGTGTGGGCATATAGAACAAGCATTAGAACTCCAACGGGCATGACTCCTTTTGCATTGGTATATGGGGCGGATGTTGTGCTTCCGATAGAGGTCGAGATTCCTACCTTGAGAATCTCTATGAAAGGCCTTATCATAGATGATGACTATAGGATAGCCCAGCTTCAAGAACTTGTGTTGCTGGATGAACGATGACAAGTGGCCTGTGATCATCTACGAGCATATCAACAAAGAATGGCATGAAGCTACAATAAGAGAATTAGGCCACGTGACTTCCAACTGGGTGATCTCGTCCTAAGAGAGAATCCTAAGAATCAACAACAACGAATGCAAAAGGGAAAGTTTGAACCAAACTGGCTAGGTCCTTACATCATTACTGCAGTATATGGATCTGGCGCCTATCAACTTTCCACAATTGAAAGAGAAGTGCTTAAAGAGCCTATGAACACTTTCCACCTGAAGCGATTTTATAGTTGATTCAATCTCAGCAAGCTCTTTGTACATATCTAAATGTCTTGAAAAAATCCTAAAAATCAAAAAATGTCCTGAAAAAATCCTAAAAATCAGAAAATGTCCTGAAAATTCTTAAAAATTAGAAAATGTCTTGAAAAAATCCTATAAATGAAAAAATATCTTGAAAAAATCCTAAAAATTAGAGAATGTCCTAAAAAAATCTTAAAAATCAGAAAAAGTCCTGAAAAAGTTGTTACCCTGGTAAAAACCTAGCAATAGGTGCCTTTGTAATACCAAAAAAAAAAAAAAAAAAAAAAAAAAAGAAAAATCCTGCCAAGAAGGTGAAAACCTGGTAAACAGGCGCCTCTTGTTAGTCACTTTCATGCTTTTGCTTTCCTACTTTTCCTGCTCATGTATCCATGGATTGAGTCTTGTCATAGCTCGGGGGCATTCCCCCTTTAGTGTCACTCTTTTCAAGATTCTCCTCATAGAATCTCCTTCGTAACAGTCACCAGTCATTCTGACTGCGTCTGCCTACTTTCACCAGTGTCACTCTTTTCAAGATTCTCCTCATAGAATCTCCTTCGTGATAGTCACCAGTCATTCTTACTGCGTCTGTCTACTATCACCAGTGTCACTCTTTTCGAGATTCTCCTCATAGAATCTCCTTCGTGACAGTCACCATTCGTTCTGACTGCGTCTACCTACTATCACCAGTGTCACTCTTTTCGAGATTTTCCTCATAGAATCTCCTTCGTGACAGTCACCAGTTGTTTTGACTATGTTTGCCTACTGTCGCTAGTGTCACTCTTTTCAAGATTCTCCTCATAGAATCTCTTTTGCAACGGTCACCAGTTGTTACACCTGTGTCTGCCTACTGTTGCTCAGGTCATGTGTCAAGATTCCTTTTTGGAAGATCTCTTTTGCATCAGTCACCAGTCTTCCTGGCTGTGTTTGCCTACTATCGCTTAGTTCTTCTTAGGTTCTTCATCGTGAAGATTCTTCTTTGACCTCAGTCACCAGTTGTTCTGACTGCGTCTGCCTACTGTCACCAGTGTCACTCTTTTTGAGATTTTCCTCATAGAATCTCCTTCGTGACAGTCACTAGTTGTTTTGACTACGTCTGCCTACTATTGCTAGTGTCACTCTTTTCGAGATTCTCCTCATAGAATCTCTTTTTCAATGGTCACTAGTTGTTATAGTTGTGTCTGCCTACCATTGTTCAGCTCATGTCTCAGATTCCTTTTTGGAAGATCTCTTTTGCCTCAATCACCAGTCATCCTGGCTATGTTTTCCTATTGTCGCTTAGTTCTTCTTAGGTTCTTCATCGTGAAGATTCCTCTTTGACCTCAATCACCAGTTGTTCTGACTGCGTCTGCCTACTGTTGTCACCCTACTGAAGAGATTTCTTTCTTACATATTCTAGACATTGACACTTGACATCATCCCGAAAAAATTAAACTCAATGATATACTTTTTTGGATATGCTGAGCATTTTCTTTTATTGCTTTGTTTTGCTTTATCATATCTCCTCGAGCAACTCGATGATGTCATCTTCGACTAGAGAAGTAATGACTGGGGGCATTATCTTTTTATATGCTTTTTGTTTGCAGTTTAGTTCCAATAAGTTGATCTATTCCTATAAGAGGGGTGTCCACTATAAGAGCCTCCATTTCGTATTGGATGGTCGTGTGTACCTCGACTCCTTTTATACAGATATGTCAATGATATTGGTTCTTCTCCTTGTTTGTTGGAGTGAACTCTTCATGCTATAGTACATACTGATACTCGTCCTATTAAGTGAACGTACGGGTTACTGCGAGTATATTTAGCACACTTCTGTCTCAGGTTACGAAAGAAAGGGTCATTGCGGACAGCATGAATATTGAATACTTTGCATAAGAGGAATCTCCCGTGTGATTGGTGTGCCTGTCATGCAAGCAACATTCAGGTCATCCTAGCATTCATGCTTTGATGCTTATGTTAACTTTCTACATTAAAAGGGGAAAAATGTTCTGGTCATTCTGGCTTCTTGTGCCTCGAATGCTTACATTTAATCTCGACATCCCAATAACGTATGTTAAATTCATATTTTCATGATTGCAATGTCAGTGGAAATTTTATAACATACAAGCTTTATTTTATATCGAATGATGATAAATCATTGAGGCTTGGTAACCAGACCTAGGGCTGCATTTAACATAGTCTTGCATACTTTATTTTTATTAGCATGTGATTCGATGGTAATCCTATTCATACTCCACATGCATCAGATTCCTCCATGGCTGCACAAGTGTTTGGTTCATCGATTCTCATTCCTCAATGGAATACCTGTGACTGTCAAACAAAAACACGCAAAACTACGTCAGATGTCAGTTCATACATATGCGTTCTATCTAAACATACATCTCATGTACATCAGAGAAAAATAAAATAGACAATTACATGTACATAGGAATACTCGGCTCAAAATCTTGTATATATATATCAAAGAATGGGTTAGTACAAAAAATGGGCACTACAAGAGCGCAATCAATCAAAAATGATACATCTGGTGCTGGCAGACCAATCGATACATAGCCAAAGATGAAAATATAAATCAGGTACAGAGCGTCTAACTTTGTCCCAAACTCTCACCTCCAAGAGGAGCAAGAGGAACAGGGGAAGCAGGTGGCGGAGGTGGTGGTGGCATAACCGGCCTGACAGGAGGTTGTGCACCTCCAGACTCTCGTGCGTACTGAGAGAATCAATGCACCTGCAATGTCTCATTAGGTACTGCACTAGTGTATGCAGCATAATAATATGTAGCTCGAGCAGACTGGAAGTGGATCTCATCGTGTGCTAGCTCTAGCCTCCACTCTGCAGCCTCCGCACGCTCTCTCTGGTGATCTGTCTCTATCTGTCTCTCTACCAGCTGCGCATCCCTAACTGCCACTGCAATCTACAACTCTCTCAACTGTTGAGAGGCTGCATGAACCCGCTCTCGGTACCGCCATACCGCATCTTGTACCCCACCTACCAGCCGATCTGGCATATCCTCATCGACCATATCTGGTGCATGCTATTGTGGAGGTACCTGCTACGGTGGAGGTACCTGCTGCTATGGGACCTCCTACTGAGGGGCTTGCTCCTCTGTCCTCTGGCTCCTTTGTTGACTGTGTCCTGCTCCACTGCCCCCAGCACCTAGGTCTGATCCCATCTGCCGTGGGGGAATAGGTATTTGCTGTACCTAGTGCTGGACCTGTGGTGGCACCTGTGGCTGTGCCTGCTGCTGCTGTGATACCTGTCCCTACCCCTGTACCTGCCCTTCCATCCCTAGTGGATCTATGAAGCATGGGAATGGATGGCTCATCAAAAATGCCTAATATGTAGGTGTCATCCCAGCATCTACTACCTCTGGTAGGTAGTCCCACTGAACTGTAGCAAGGCTTCAGATATCTATCATCGATCATCCTGGATCCATCCGTGGAGGCCATCCCCACTCTATATCCTTCTGCACCCTGGCATAGGCACAATACTCAGCTGAAATGTCCTGTGGTCGGCCATACTGCCGCCACACTCCTGAGATGACAAATCTCTCTATGAATGATGTTGTCCTGCCTGCCAGCGGTCGAGAACTAAGCATCCAGGGCTTCTCTCTCAAGGCATCATCCCAGTCCTCTGTCTCTCTCCAGGGTCGCCATTTAATAGACACCAGGTCATCGAGATGTGTCTGCCAATGCTCAGTCTTACCTAGGTGGGCCTGGGTAATATGCCCTCGATATCTACAGATGTAGGGCTCCATGGGCTCTCGAGAATCCTCAAAAATTGGCCTACATATAGGGAGATGCTCCCAGGCCCAGATTTGTAGCACATAAAAATTTGCTACCATGGTCTTCTTCTCGTGGAAGATGACCTCATGCATCTCATGAAAAAGATGGGCCAACATGCACTAACCCCACCCAAAGATCTCAGGTGCCTCAACCATCCTACGGAGCATGACACCCCATCCACACTCCAACCCATGTTGTCCCCTGTCAGGACATAGGAAGCAGCTCAAGAAAATACCCAATACGGATGCTAACCTGTGTGTGGGTCCATAAGTATGCATTAGCTCATCCTAGCTGATGGCCCTGCCTCTCGGTAGCTCTCTCGCAAAAACAATGGATAGTGCCTCTATCCCTAATCGAGGCACTGTATCATACACGACCCGGGCACCATGAAATGGGATCCTCAAAATCCTCCATATGTCCTCTGGTGTGATGGTCATCTCACCCATCAGCAAATGAAATGTGTTCATCTCCGAATGGAAACGCTCTACCAATGCAGTCAGTAAACCATGATTCACCATCACGGCTGGAATCCGGCATAGTGAAGAAAAACCCAATCGGGCAATGTGTGCCTGATCTGCATCATCCAAACTCTGCAATAACTCTCCATAAGGCGGATAATAAGATCTAAATGATACATCTTCGAATACCTCCTGCACGCACAAAAAAAAAAGAAAACAAACAATCAGTATCAAGTCGAATCGAAGCATCAAAACGAAATACAATGAAATTTCTAAATGCGAAAATCACAAAACTGGCACAGAATTTTGTGTGAGATTTGTGAAATCTCACGCGAAGAAATACAGTTTCACGTGAAATAGTTCTCTCTTCATGCGAAGAATCTCGCCTTCATGCAAAAAAAGATCTCCTCACGCGAAGATAGATCATCTCGCGTGAGAAAAGGGGTTCTCGTGCAAAACACGAATTGCCTCGTGCAAAGAATCCCCATCTTCGCGCGAGACCAAATTTGCCCTGCGCGAAGATATTTCGGCCGCGTGCGAAGAAACAGCACATCCAGTTTCTTCACGTGAAGAAAGAAGATCTTCACGCAAGAAGAGATCAGTCTCGTGAGAAGAAAGAATTGAACATCCTAAAACATGCTAAAAATGTGCATAAATGAACTCGAAATGCGTAAAAATGAAAGTACAAAGATGGAAGATCGATGACTCACCGGTGGTCCGTAGTCTGCTGGCCAGCTGTGTCATTTGGAGCGCTCAAAATGATGATATCTCAAGTTCACTGCCATGTCTATATCAGAGCTCAAAATCACTACAAGACAAAAGCAGAAATGAATTGAAAATGACCCTTCGAGCCATTATATAGGTGTTGACCAAATTTTTCAAAGTGCTTGGATTTGCGCAAAAATTGCACCCCTGGCTAATTGGACCATTCTGGATCCATTTTCGAGATCAAATTTGAAATCTAACACACCTAAGAGCCTTAAAAATGCATTTTAAAATTTTGGGGACCGACGTGATCGAACGCTTGTGCAGCCCAAATCTTTCTGATACTTTATGATTCTTGGAATCCTTTCAACTTTACATTCTCCATATTTTCAAAATTCATTTTGAAAATAGTCAACTTAAGTCAACTGTAGCTAACTCTGGTCAACTTTTGGTCAAACTTGATTTTTGCGACTTCGCAATCATTTCAAATCAACCCAATCTTTCGATTGTTCTGATCCCTTCTAGATTCTGCTGACATGATATACTGCTTCAAATCATATTTCTAGTGTGTCATCTTTTGATTTTGCTCCCGAGGGGGCAGGATGATTACATCATTAAATACTTATTGCTCGGGGCATCTAGTTCACATCTTATGTCCTACTCACTTGGAGCATCTCATCACTTGGGGCTTTTTGTTCCCTTCTATCTGACATCTCTGCCATCTATCTTATCTTTTCATCAATTGACCAACCTTATAACAACTCTTCTTAGAGTTCTATGGATAGGTATTGGGACAGTCTAAACCCTGACTCCTGAGGATCAAGCCTCGTTCTAGGGATGATTCTATGACTCATGATGGGACCTTGTTATCTTTTATCAATTTCGAGTATCTAGGTGTTCTATCTGGATCCTTGAAGGTTAAGCTCCACTCTGGAGATAATCTTCTAAATGCTATCAATTTCGGGTATCTAGGTGTTCTATCTAGATCCTTGAAGGTTAAGCTCCATTCTGGAGATAATCTTCTAAATGCTATCAATTTTAGGTATCTAGGTGTTTTATCTAGATCTTTGAAGGTTAAGCTCCGTTCTGGAGATAATCTTCTAAATGCTATTACTCTCAAGTATTTAGGTGTTCTATCTGGATCCTTGAAGGTTAAGCTCTGTTCTAGAGATAATCTTCTAAATTCTTATCAATCTTAGGTATCTAGGTGTTCTATCTGGATCCTTGAAGATTAAACTTTGTTCTGGAGATAATCTTCTAAATACTATCAATTTCAGGTATCTAGACGTTCTGTTTGGATCCTTAAAGATTATGCTTTGTTTTGGAGGTAATCTTTTAAATGCTATCACTATTAGGTATCTAAGTGTTCTACTTGGATCCCTTAGGATTAAGCTCTATTCTAGAGATGGTCCTTAAAAACTTATCAATTGGTCTCCATGTCATCAACTTCGGAACCAATCTCATCTTTGCATCATGCTTTCTGATTTTCTTTGAATTAAACGTGCTGCTTGCACATTCATTCAAAGAGGGGTAAAATGTAATACCCCAAAATTGGCTCATTGCCATTATACCAATTCTGGTCTATTCCTGATAATTTCAAAGTCCTATTCTAATAAGAAATTCTCATTCTGCTATTCGATACTTGACTTAATTGTCAGATGCAGAAAACCTAAATCTGCATTCATCATGCTTATTATTTAATTCCTATAGTATTTACTCGTATTAGTCACACTAAACCTATTGATTAATATTTAATTTAATTATTAAGAATTTATACTTTAATTAAATTATAATTATATCCTCAAGCTAATGTACTATGGAATTAAATTTATTTAATTTAATAAATACGCCTATCTTAATTAACTAAATATAATTATTTAATTAAATGGGAAATGTATTTCTAATTAATTAAAAGAAATTATTTAATTAAATGGAGTACTTACTTCTAAATAATTAAAAAAAGTTGTTTAATTAAATGGGAAGACATTCCTAATTAATTAAATGAAGTTATTTAATTAAACAAAAGTGTCTCTAATTAATTAAAGATTATTTAATTAAATAGAAAAAGTAATTATGAGAGCATATTTCATTTTATTAAATTAAATATCTCAACAAAATCTCTCTTCAGTTCAAAAAGGGGAATTTCCAATTCACTATTGATCAAAAATGAGTTAACTCAGTTAACTCCTTTTCTACTCAAATTAAAACAGTTAACTCCTTATTTTACTCAAATTAAGTCTGTTAACTCCCTTTAATTTGGGAATCTCCCTTTATGACTAAAACTCATCTTCAATCCTGACCGTTGATCTGAATCAATCTCAACCGTTGATGGATTCTAGGGAACTCTATTTAAGAGACCCTCATCTCTTCATTTTAGGAGGATGAATTGATTTGCTATCAAATTGCTGTTGAAATTCATGCTCATATTTACTTAAATTTCTTGCATACATTCTCATTCTTAGTTTAATCTCATTTTAGTTTAATCATGCATATGCTTAATCTAGTTTGCTTCATTTGTTCTTAGATTACATTGCATCTTTCATTTTTTAGATTAATCTGTATACTCATTCTTAGCTTAATTCCATTGTCAAATCCTTCGTTCTTAGAGGGTCTGGTTGCCTACACCTCGATTCTAAGGATATTAACAGGCAAAATCCCTTTAGATAGAAGGCAACAAGTCGCTTTGCAGGATAAATTTTGGATGAACAATTCAATGTTCATTCCACGATGAATCCACAAATAAGGACCGTGTTGAAGTGTGTGTGTTAGCATAGGCCGCATTTTCACGCATACACCGAGCAGAAAAGTGGACGTCGAGTAAAGTTGAGTTGATGCCGAGCACCAGTAAACTTTAGTTCATGTCAATTAATTTCATGGAGGATGTTGAGCAACATAGTATGTCTCCAACATTATAAGCTAGATAATGCCAAGTTGTTACATTATTTTAAAGATCATGAATTTGATGGATCTAAGCCGACAAGTTTGTTTTCTTGGATTATGTGAACCAAGTGGAAGATAAGATCAATAAGCTGGAAGCATAGAATTCAAGGTAAACCATTTTTAGGCAAATTCAAAAAGGATTCAAGGAGAAGTTTCTAGAAGAGATATGGAATGTGGGGTAGATTCATTGTATGCTACCTAATCCATCCAAACCCTAAATTTAATGATGGAGAATGAGTGAAAAAGGATCTTAATTTCCTATTTATGGGAATGGGTTGTCATGAAGCAAGGTTGTCATGTGTGAGAACCTAAGGAAGACAAGGATTCAAGGGTTTTTCTTCATCAAGTGACCTAAGAGAAAAGTTTACAATGGCATGTTAAGCAAGAAGGCTTAAGGATATGAATGCTTGAAGGGTGAACAAGCTATTAGAGCTACAATGAGTGAAGACCAAGCAGAATGGAGGACTGAAAAAGTGATCTTTAATCTGTAAATGAAGTTGTAAGTTGTTATCAGATTAAGCCTTACTATTACTCTCTAATAATTTTACCAGTCTAGGGTAAATCCTTTGGATTAAGGTTGACCTAAAAATCATTTGTAAATCCTTTAACTAGGTGAAATTCCAAGTGAATGGTCTAAAGTCCTTTAACAGGACTCACTCCTGACAGGGTGATTGAAATCTTTTAATAGGGTCACATTTAATAGTGTGTATTGTTACTGGTGGTTTTTCCCAAATTGGGTTTCCATGTTAATCATTATGTCAAGTGTGTTGATGAATCTATTATGCTTCATGTTTACATTTCTGCAAGATTGATTTGATAGTAACCTACAAGTTTTAAGTGATTGCATAATCTTATGGATGCATGCATGATGGAGATAAATGTTTTATGGGTTCACTAAGCTGAGAAGATTTTTATTTATACATCTGGACCTCGGATAACTGATTCAATCCCCACACCCCTACCCTACCCCCCCCTCTCAGTTATTCTAAAGTATTTCAACAATTGGTATCAAAGCCATCTGTTTAAGAGAACTAGTTTGAAGGTACAAGAAGCACAAAGATCAAGATGTCGAAAAGAGAAGTACCCAAGCTTAACAAAGATAACTTTCTTGCATGAAAAAGTTTGATGAAGCTACACCTTGGATGACTTCAAGATCATGTATAATCTACCATTTCCATTGAGCATGTTGATCCTTCAGGAGCCCCAACTGACGAGGATATGAAAGAGAAGAAAGAACATAACTAGGCAACATTGGAGATTACCTCTGCCCTAAGTAATGCCAAATTTGATGATATCAAAGGTCTTGATAGTGAAAAGAAAATGTGGGATGCCCTAACCACTATCTATGGAGGAGATGCAAATGTTCTAAGAGTCAAATTCGAAAGTCTTAGAGATAAGTTTGATGATATGCGAATGAAATAAGGTGAAAATATTGCTCAATATGTTGAAAGGATAAAAGAGGTTGTTAATGCAATAAGAGGAGCTACTAGTAATATAGATGATGATACTATACTAAGCAAATTTTTAAGGACATTGTTGCCTATATATGCTATTAGAGTTTCTACAATTCAAGAATTGAGGTGCATACCAAGGAACAAACTATCACTTGAAGGTCTAGTAGGTAGACTGACTGCTTTTGAGCTATCTAACTTTGATAATTATAGATCTGAGAATATTGAATTTTCTTTCAAAGCTAAGTTATCCTTGAAGGAACTTGATGAGAAGAAAAAGAAGAAGAATGTGTCCAGTGACAGTGATACAAAGGAGGAGGATGTAGAACAGCTTGAAGCACTACTAGCAAGAAGATTCCACAAAGGTAAAGGCAAGTCCAAAGGTAAATTACCTATCATTTATTTCAATTGCAATGAGGTTGGTCACATTGCTGCTAGATGTCCAAAGAAGAAGAACTACAATGGTGGTGACAAATACAAGAGTAGAAGAGATGAAGACAACAAGGACTACAAAGAAAAAGGCAAGAAGTATTGCTATATTACTGAAGAGGAAACAAGAGATGAATTTTATGAACATGATGATGAAGTGGTGTATGTTGCAATGAAGGATGAATCTAATGAAGATGAGGCAACTATAGTTGTGACTTGTGTGAACAAGAATGATAGATGGATCATTGATAGTGGCGTTCACATCACATGAATGGACAAAAAAGTAACTTCATTACCTTGAATTATTATAATGGAAATAGTATAAGATTTGGTAATGATGCACCATGTTTGATAAAAGGAAAAGGTTCTATCAAACTCACAGATAAGATTTTATGTGACAATACTATGTTGAAGGAATTAACTATAATTTGTTGAGTGTGTCACAACGAAATAATTTGGGATGCAAGGTTGAGTTTGAAAAAAAGATTGCTAAGATATATGACACAAATAGAAAATTGATTGGAAAGGGTGATCAAACTAGGAGTAATCTATTCTATCTTGATATAGAGGATGCTACTTGTCTAGTTGTAAAATTTGATGATGTGTGACTATGGCACAAAAGGATATGTCATGTCAATTTTGATAACCTAGTCAGTATTAGTAACATGAGAAATGTTAGAGGTTTTGCTAAGTTGAAGAAGCCTGATAATGTAATGTACAAACAATGTCAGTTAGGTTAAATGACAAAGTCAAGTTTTAAGAGTAAAGCTTATATCTCTAAAGGAATACTAGAGATTGTTCATACTGACTTGTGTGGTCCAATTGATGTGCAAAGCTACAAAAGAGATAAGTACAATATGTTGTTTATTGATGACTATTCTAGAATAATGACAATTATGTTTCTAAAACATAAATTTGATGCTTTCCAAATGTTTAAGTGGTACTTAGCAAGAGTTGAGAAGGAAACAATCAAAAGTATGAAGTGTTTGAGATCTAACAAAGGAGGAGAATTTACATCAAATGAATTTGAGATGTTCTGTAATGACAGAGGAATCAAAAGAAAGAAATCTGCACGTAGAACCCCTCCACAAAATGGAATAGCTGAAAGGAGAAATAGGTCTATAATAGACTATGTTAGAACACTCATGATGGAGGAAAATGTTGCTTTGAAATACTAGAGAGAAGCTGTAAGTACAGCTGTCTATACCTTGAACCATGTACAAGTAAAGAAATGTACTCATTCAACACCTTTTAAACTATGGTATGGATACTCACCCAATGTAAAATAATTTAATGTATTTGGAAGCAAATGTTACATTATTAAAGGCTTCAAGAATGGTAAACTAGATGCAAAAATTCCTAGGATATTCCACAAGAAGTAAAGCTTATAAGTATTTAAATACTAACACTAACATAGTTGTGGAAAGTGCAAATGTAAATTTTGATGAATATATAGAAGTACATGAGGCTAAACCTATGAAAGAACCAAAAGAATACAAGTCATTTGTATACTTTTATGAAGGTATGTCTGCTGAAGAAGAAGCTGCAAATCAAGCTACAAACCAATAGCAAGTTTCAGTGACCATTGAGTCACATACTATGAATGTCGAGTTGCATTCAGGAACCAAGTTGCATTCAGATACCGAGTTATAGAATGAAGTTGAAGCACATTCTAATTATGAGATTAGTATATATGAAAGAGATGTTGAGCTACCTGACAGAGATGTACACAGTGACTCTAAAGTTGAAAGATAAAATGAAGAAACTGGAGCTGAACCAAGATTATCTAAATATGTCAAAAGACATCATCTTGCTACACAAATTATTGGAGATAAATATGTTAGACCATTGACAAGAAATAGATTAAGAAATGATACATGTTTTTTGAGTATGAAGGAACCCAAATTAGTGAGAGATGCATTAGAAGATATAGAATGGAGTAAAGCCATGGAAGAAGAGATTGAACAAATTAAAAAAAATAAAACATGGACTTTAGCTCCTAGACTAGAAGACAAAAATGTGATTGGCACCAAGTGGGTATTTAGAAACAAGCTAGATGAAAATGGTGAAGTCATAAGGAAATAAGCAAGACTAGTTTGCAAAGGATATGCACAAGAGGAAGGAATTGACTATGTAGAGACATTTTCCCTTATTGCTTGATTGGAAGGAGTAAGAACATTACTTTCTTATTATGCATACAAAGGTTTCAAATTTTATCAAATAGATGTTAAATCTACATTTCTAAATGGCATATTAGAGGAAGAAGTTTACATAACATGCTATGTAGATTACACAAAGCTCTTTATGGTTTGAAACAAGCACCAAGAGCATGGTATGAGAGACTTCATAATTATCTTGTGAAGATTGGATTTGAAAGGGTTGATGATAACAACAATATGTACATGAAGACAAAGAAGAAAAAGGTATTTTGTTCTCTGAGATTTTTGTTGATGATATCATATTTGGAGGTCACGATTCTTTATGTAAGGATTTTGAAAATCAAATGAACCAATAATTTGAGATGTCTATGTTTAGAGAGATCAAATTCTTTGTGGGTTTGCAAGTATATCAGATGAAGTATAGTATATACATCACTCAATCAAAGTATGCCAAAGAACACTGAAAACTTTTGGATTGGAGGATTCCAAACCAGTAAGTACACCTATGGTGATAGGATACAAGCTGTCAAGGAATGATGATTTAGCTAAGGTGAATCAAACATATATACAGGTCTATGATTGACAAATTGTGATATATAGTTCATAGTAGACCTGACATTGTATTATTTGTAGGGATAGTTTCAAGATTCTCTGCTAATCGCAGGGAGAATCACTTGATGGCTATAAAGAGAATAATGAGATATCTAAAAGGAATAGAGGAGTATGGTCTATACTATAAGAAGAATGAGAAATTTGAATTAAGAACCTACACTGATGTTGATTGGGCTAGAAACATTGATGACATAAAGAGCACCAGTGGAGGAGCATTTTTCTTAGGCAAGAGGATAGTTACATGGACTAGAAAGAAACAAAATTGCACTTCACAATTTGCTGTTGAAGCTAAATATGTTGTTGCTACTATAAATTATACAAATAGTGTATAGTTCAAACAATTACTCAAAGATATGAAGGAAGAGATCACATAACCAATGATACTTTATTGTGATAACACAAGTGTTATCAATATATCAAAGAATCTTGTGATGCACAGAAAGACTAAGCACATTGCAATCAAGTATCATTACTTGAGGGAATTAGCTCAAGAAAAAGAGGTGAAGATGGAATATGTTAAGACTAAAGAGAAAATTGTTGATATCTTCACAAAATCATTACCTAAGGATGCTCATGAGTATCTAAGAGGTAAACTAGGGGTGATACCCCTATCAAAGGCTATCTAAGTAAAGGATGAGTGCCCTGCATCAAACAAGTTGATGTTCATATGTTAAACATTGATGTAGAGGATCTTACTTTAGGAGATTCTTAAAGTAATCAAAGAGCTGAAAATACAAATCAGTCACAAGTAAGCTGACAAAGGGAGAAACTAAAGGAATTGAAGAATCTTATATCTACATGATAAGACGACGAGTCTTTGCAATTGTTGTCAAAGAGGGAGAGATTTACTATTCAGAGGGAGACATACAAGATGAATTAAAAATAATCTTAGAGGGAGATACAAGAAGTAATTCAGAGGGAGTTATAAGAAAGAATGTTGTAACCTATTCAAAAGATGAAATTTGCTAATAGAGGGAGAGATTTCAATACAAGAAATCATTTTCTTTTTGGTATTGTCTTACTATTTTAGCCTAGTCAGTTTGGTTGATCAGTTTGGTTTTCCATCAATGCCAAAGAGGGAGATTGTTTAGAATAGACTGAACACAATAAAATAGGAATATTGTTTGAGGGATATTATTGAGAACATACAAGTATGATCAATATGTTTCAATCATTGTTTTTTCATTGATGTAAAACCTACTATTTTCTAGTAAGACAACTGCTTATATGATTTAAGTACTATCACTTATTTGATTGATGAAGATGATTTGATCAAAAAATATAACAATAGCACCTAGAGAAAAGGTTGAGTTATGCTTATGTAAAGGAGTACAAGAATACATTAAGATAGTGATAACATGATGTATTGATAATCTACTTAAGGTTACAAAGGATGGTTACACTAAGAAAGTTTAGAAGAACAAGTTACACAAAGTTTGTATATAAAGCTTGACCAAGTGGATAATAGGTGCCGAGAATAGTTAGTGCAAGCCAAGCAAAAAAGTAGTTAGAGCTGAGTAAATTCTTATTCTAGTGTATGCTGAGTAGAATAGTGGATGTCGAGTAAAGTTTCATTGATGCCAAGCACTAGTAAACTTTAGTTCATGCTGAGCAATTTCATAGAGGATGTTGAGAAACTTAGTATGTGCCAAGAATCAGAAGGTAGATAATGCCAAGCTGCTACATTATTTTAAAGATCATGAATTTGATGTATCTAAGCTAACAAGTTTGTTTTCTTGGATTATGTGAACTAGGTGGAAGATAAGATTAATGAGCTAGAAGCACAGAATTCAAGGTAAACCATTTTTAGGTGAATTCAAAGAGGAATCAAGGAGAAGCTTCTAGAAGAGATATCGAATGTGGGATAGATTCATTATATCCTTCCTAATCCATCCAAACCCTAAATTGAATGATGGAGAATGAGCGGAAAAAGATCTTAATTTCCTATTTATGGGAATGGCTAGTAATGAAGCAAAGTTGTCATGTGTGAGAACCTAAGGAAGATAAGGAGTCAAGGGTTTTACTTCATCAAGTGACCTAAGAGAAAAATTTGCAATGGCATGTTAAGAAAGAAGGCTTAAGGATATGAATGCTTGAATGGTGAACAAGCTATCAGAGTTGCAATGAGTGAAGGCCAAGTAGAATGGAGGACTGAAATAGTGATCTCTAATTTACAAATGGAGTTATAAGTTGTTATGAGATCAAGCCTTACTGTTACTCTCTAATAATTGTACTAGTCTAGGGTAAATGCTTTGGATTAAGGTTGACCTAATAGTCATTTGTAAATCCTTTAACCAGGTGACATTCCAAGTGAATGGTCTAAAGTCCTCTAATAAGGCTCACTCCTAATAGGGTGATTGAAATCCTTTAACAGGGTGACATTTAATAGTGTGTATTGTAACCTTTAATAGGGTTGGCCTTTCAAAGGGCATCACTTTAGAAGAGTGAAAAAGAGTAACATATTACTGATGGTTTTTCCCAAATTGGGTTTCCACGTAAATCATTTTGTCAAGTGGGTTGATGAATCTATTATGTTTCATGTTTACATTTCTGCAAGATTGATTTGACAATAACCTACAAGTTTTAAGTGATTGCATAATATTATGGATGCATGTATGATGAAGATAAATATTTTATGGGTTCACTAAGCTATGAAGAGTTTTATTTATACATTTGGACCTTGGATAACTGATTCACCTCCCCCCCTCTTAGTTATTCTAAAGTATTCCAATAGTATTTTGGTGCAACATTCTTTTGTGACAATAATGTTCTTTAACATTCCATTATGAATCTATTCATTGTCTCTACTATTCCATTATGTTCTAGATTTCTAGGTGCTAATACTTGACTTTTGATTCCTCTTTCACTGTAGAATTCATTTTATTCATTTGAGATGAATTCTCCTCAGTCTGATCTCAAGAATTTCAAAATTTTCCCTATTTCTTTCTCAATTCTAGCCAAATACCATTTGAACTTTTGAAAAGCATCAACCTTATCTATTAAAAATAGTATAGTCATCATTCTAGAGTAATCATCAACAAAGAAAATGAAATATACATCTCCATGGTAGTTTTCCACACCAATTGGCCTAAAAAGATCTATGCGAACTAGTTCCAAAACATCTTTAGAATTATAGGACTTACTCTAGAAACTTCTTTTAATCATTTACCAATTTGACATTGTTTGCACATTCCCATCTTAAGTTTCTTTAGATAAGGTATGCATCTTACTCTTTTATTATTTCTTATGTTGACCAAGTTATCAAAGTTAACATTAGACATTATTCTATGCTATAGCCAACTTTATTCAAATTGAGCTAATAAACAAGAGCTTTCATTGAGATCTAGATAAAACAAATAACCTCTAGTCTGATTGCCAGTTCCAACCAATTTTCCCTTCCGATCCAATAGTTTGGCTTTCCCATTCATGAATTCAACTTTGTATCCTATATTGTTTAGTTGGGCTACACTAAGTAGATTATACCTTAATCCTTCAATCCAATAAGCATTCACATTTCATCAGTCAATGCAATGATACCTTTCCCTTTTATGTAACATGGTTCATTATTTCCAAATCTAACACTTTCACCATTATAATGTTCTAAAAGTTCAAATTTTGTTTTATCACTAGTCATGTGATGAGAATAACCACTATCTATCATCCAAGTATCATGTTTGCTAACATGAGAGATAAGTACCATTTTTTCATTTTCCTCATCATTAGATTCATCTTTCGTTGCAATATAAACTACTTCATCTTCACCATTAAAACTATCAAAATCTTTTGCAATGTAACAAGATTTCTTACGTTTTCCTTTGAAGTCTTTCTTACCTTTGAATTTGCTGATCTTTTTTTCTTCTTTATCTTCCTTGTTTGGAAATTTACCTACAATGTGGAAAACTTCCTCACATGAGAAACAAATTATTGGAATCTTTCCTCTAAATTTTCCTTTACCCTTTTCTTCCCTTTTTTCTAGGAGAGCCTCAATAACTTCAAGGTCCTCATCTAAATCCTCTTCATCTTCACTATCAACCCATTTTCCTTTAAAGATCCCTTCTTTTCTACTAAGGGTTAGTTTAGTTTTGAATGTAGATTCAAGATTGTTAGAAGGAACATAATTATCAAAATTGTCCAACTCAAAAGTAGTCAATCTTACCACAAGAGTATCTAGGGTTGGATCATGTGTTGGATTAGATCTCATCTCTTGAATAGATGAAACTCTAATTGTATAAATAGGAATAATAGTTCTTAGTACCTTTCTGATTATTTTTTCATCATCAATTTTACCTCCTAAAGCTTTGATTGCATTAACACTTTCTTTGACCCTTTCACTGTACTGGGTGATGTTCTCACCATCTTTCATCTTCAATCGATCAAACTTTCCTCTTAAGCTTTCCACCTTGGCTCTTTGCAAATTTTTGTCACCTCCAAAGACATCCTTCAGTTTTTCCCAGATGTAAAATGAAGTAGGACAATCCTTGACTTCATCAAATTTAGAATAGTTCAAAGAGGATGCAATATGAATCATCATAATGTTGTTCTCCTTTGCTTCTTTGATTTTCTCCACATTCATAGGCTTGGGTGGTGCCACATATTTTTTTTCTAGATAGAATACACCATTATCACTCATGCTTGATGTATGAAGCTTCATCAACACTTCCCATGCTAAAAAAAAATCTATGTTAAATTTAGGAATCTCCCTTCTATAAGACATCCTTAGCTTTAGCTTTGGTACTAAAAAACTTTTTTCCTGGAAGCACCAATGCTCTGAAAATAATTATTGGAAATGTAAGAGGAGTAACTGAGAGGGGAGGGGTGAATCAATTACCATTAAAAAAATTCCAATTCCCTTAGATGTCAACAATAAAATTTTACTCCTTAAACCAAGTACTTGCACTCTCAGTTAGAACTAGATATTCTCTGTAATTCGGTCAACAAAGTAGTCTTAAGATATTATGTGTATTAACCTTTAGTAACTTAGTTGTAGAAACAAAAAGCATTAAGGAAAATAACATGAACACATGGGACACCAATATTTAACGTGGAAACCTAATTTGGGAAAAACTATCCATGTAACTAGTTATAATTTTTCACTCTTCTGAAGTGAGATCTGTTAGGAGCCAACCCTATTAAAGGTTATAAAAAACACCTTTAGGTGTGACCCTATTAGAGGATTTGAATCACCCTATTAGGAGTGGCCTTATTGGCAGTCTTTAGACACTTTAATCAAGAAATGTTACCTTGTTAGAGGATTTACAAAATGATTCCTAAGTCAACTCTTTTAAGAGATTTATTCACTGCTAAAATTGTTAGAGAGTAACAATGATTGGCCTAATTGATGAAGCAACTAGCTTTGTAAGTTTAGATCATTGTTCTGTCTTAAAATCTGGATCCTTCCTGATCAGATGTTTCCTTCCAGCTTAACCTTTATACTTTCTTCTCTGCCTTATCTTTGCTCACATTTCCATCTCTCTTTCTTCTACTCCATTATTTGTTTTAATCCTCACAACCTAACCTTTCTTATATATCATAAGATAGGAAAATTCATCTGCTAAACCCTTTGAAAAAATAAATAAACATACAGTTATTCAGCTTATATGAACCAAATAATTAACAAAAGTATTCTTTTTTTAGCTGCTTTACACTAGACTAGACACTCGATTAATACTAAAGTCCCTTCAATGACGAACGAAACTCAATTTACACTATCTTCTTCACAGACCAACCAAAATCGATTTACACTATCTTCTTTGGAGACCAACCAAATTTGGTTTACACTATCTTCCTTGTAGACCAACCAAACTTGGTTTACACTGATTTCCTTTATTGCATGACCTAACTCAGTTTATACTGCAATCTGCTCAGTTGATACTAGAAACTTGTCTGAGCTTAGTTGACACTAGCTGTGCTCCGTTAGAGTGTAACATTTGTGTAACATCAATAAAAATATAGAATTAAAGAATTATTTTCAACATGATATATTTCAACTTGACATAGGAAACACAACCATTTATGAAGGCTCCCAAATAACTCTTCTCTATGTTGTATTTTTGTTGGTCAATTTGAAGATTATGAATGGTTTATCCAACACAACAATGTCATGTATGGTAAGGTTTTTCATATAAATGTCATTATTGTCAATAAATAGTGAAACATGTACCATTAATATTATTTATATTAATAGATTAATTTTTTTATTGTAGATTGATTGGTGAGTTTTTGTTACCACCATCAGATATTCTCCCTCGCTCATACCAAGAATTATGTTCTAGTATGAAAGATATTGGGATGGAGTATCAAGAAATAGGTGCTTGTCCCAATGACCATATTATTTACCACAAAAAACATATATTTGTAATAGATTTTGGGTATGTGTAGTATTATGGTCAGCTAAACTATGCTTTTAACTAGCAATAAAAAATCAACAAATTAGGGTTATGTCAACTTGACGAGCAAGTTTCTACTTGTTATAAAATTTATATCAAAAAGTCGATATAGAAGAATCTCTAGGAAATTAAATTTAGTTTCTAAACTACTAGGCCTTATCTGAAAAAATTAAAAATTGATAGGTCAGAATTTTGAATTTTAATGCAATAGTACAATAATTTCAAGACAAAATAAGAAGTAGATGTATCTCTGACCACCTAAATCAAAACCAAATGATAACATTTTTTAATAATAATCTATATATAAGAAGTAGACTCATGCTTGGATGTGACACATATTTTTGGGTATTTTTATTCTAAATAAATAATTAAATATTAATTTTCTACACAAGAATTTTTGGAATAAAATAAATCTTATGTTTGACCACCTTAACTTATTCAAAAAATTGCAAAATTTAATTTTTCTTTTATTTTCCTCATAGTAGAAGAAACATAGAATTTGATGTATCTTTTTTATTTCAAAACTATTGTACCATTTGAAAGTCATAGTTGCTTTTCAAGTAGTGTGTTAGTCAGAAATTTATATGTAACTCCATTAGAAAATAAGTAATAATTACTTACTGAGCTTGTAATTTGACAAACCTTACATTTATGGAAAGCTAAGAACATTCTTAAGAAACCCTTTCCATTTCATCAAATTTTGGTGAAAAAAAAGTCGTCAGCTACATGTTTGAAGTAAAAAACTCACAAGAACAAGACAAAAACATATTTTTGGAATGTTTTTAAAGTTGATCATATAGGGTTGGTATTGAAAGATATACTAGATCTTATAAAGGTAGTAATTGTTTTTGTTTAGTATCAGGATGGGTGGGAAAAAAGTTAGAATAGATTTTGAAATGCTTTGAGGCATTTCAAAACTACATATTTTTTAGATCGCCACTTTTTGGCACACCATGATCATGCACATACCCTGTCCATAAATGTCATATGTGTAGATATCAACCAAATTAGGTAACAAAAAATGTACCTACTAAGATTCTTTTTTACATCCCCATTATTCCACATTTGCAACAATTATTCAGGTGCAATCTCTTGGAAAAAATTATGGATTACCATTCATGCAAGAGAAGTTGAGATGACATTATTTGAATTTTTGTTAATATTTTAGTATTTATGGACATAGAAGAAAAGTGACAATAGTTTAAAGAACCTCAAATATCAGGATTTCATTAGCAGTAGATGACATCAATCTATTTGGAGATCTGAGATCTATTTACTTGTTGTGGCCTATTTTTGTTATCAACAATAACCTTCCTCTATAGATGTCAATAAAGAGGGAGCACATTATGTTGGAAATGATTATTTTAGGTATTTTATTATTTTATAGTTTTCTACATGTAATTATAAGTCTTGCAACAAAATGGTCACAATAATTATATAATGTTGTTGTTGTTCATTGAACTAGGTAAGTACCAAGTTAAAGATATGAATGTATATATTTAGCCTCTTGTCGATGAGTTGGTAGAGTTATGGAATGGTGTCACTTATCCTCTACAAGGTCAAGGTACTCTACAACATTGTCGCTTGATATGAACTACAACTCTAGTTCATGCATTCATATTCATCAGGGGGATGGATCCCCCCCCACCATTTCCCCCTCCACCAAAGCTATTACATGTGTTCCTAGATCTTCAACTACTCCTTTCCACTAAATCCATGAAAGCCCAAGAGTGATTTCTGGCCTGATCAAACCATGCAATGTTCCTAATGATTACACCTATTTGGTCCCCCACCCTTCAGAGGGTCCTAGATGGTTGTGGAAATCCCAAAGTCAAACTAGCTATAGGTTTTCATTAGATCCAAGATTATTGTGGACTCTGGAGAGGAACCCACATTTTCCTCTGCACCTATAGAACCACATATCTCACTCCCAGACTTTGTGCTGGATTTGATTTCCTTGGGACTATCTTTATGTCTCATTGGAAAGTTTGTCTCATTCTAACCTATGGTGGACATGGTGAGAAAATGGTGCTCCACTAGGTGGAAACTCTATAGACCAGTGATCATTTCTATGATGGAAAGCTCCCTTTTTCTATTTAGTTTCACTGTTGAAATAGACCATGAGTTAGTCATGGTAGGTTCTTGGTACTTTGGGAAACATCTACTAATGATCGTGAAATGGAATCTAGGTTTTATCCTTGAGCTCAACCTATGCAGATCTATGTCGATTTGGGTAAGATTAGCCAGACTCCCCTTGGAGTTCTTGGATGAGTGAGTGTTTAGATGGATTGGAAACTCTTTTGGACATTTCATTAAAGTGGACATAACAACCAACTCCAAGACTAAGCTGGGATTTGCTAGATTTTGTATGAATGTGTTAATGAAAAAACCATTGCTAACCACAATGGATCTTGTCGGTCTAATTTTTGTAAGGTAAATTTTCCCCATTTAAAAAAAATTAGAATTGAGTTCATCAAGTGGAGACTAGGGTTTTTTTTTTAATCCTGCAAAATTTTGATAGCATTTGAGTTTTCTTGTCAAGACCTAGGTCTCGTTTCCTTTAAAAATTTTTTGGGCACGAAACCTTTTTAAAGATGCACGAATATTCCCTATCCTTTTCAATTTTTTTGCGCCCCAAGTAGCCCTTTTGCTTTTTGTTTTTTACCACCTGATCCTTGAAAGATCTATGGCAATTTCTATCTCTCTATGAAAAGATGCAAGTGTTTTACCATATGCAACATAGTGATTGCCGCAAAATGGAAGGGTGGTGCCATAAAATGGAGGTACGATGATCAGAGATTATTGTGTGTTAGAAATATTTGGTCACGTTTTCCATGATAGACCTGTTAGAGCCAGAAAAGGGATTAGAACATCAAAGTATAAAAGACATCAGCAAAAGTCTCAACTTTTCTGATTAGTCGCCAGGTTGCTATCGAAAAAATTAAGCACTTCATCATTAACAACATGGCGCCTTCATGGAAAATATAAATGATAGTCACTTTTAAGTTTTCTAGTGACCATAAACTTTCCAAGTTGCATGATGGACATGTAGTTTTATTCTTATGTCAGAAGCATTAATGAGGACAATTATGACTTCACCTACCTTTTCTTTTTGATGCTGAGTTTTGATAAAATATTGGAGGTCGCTATGTCGTTGATGGTAAATGTTGCTTCTTATTGTTAGTGACATGGTGACCAATCAGAAAAGTAATACCGTGGCAATCTTTTTCACAAGGTGGGTCCCAGATACATACCCCATTAGATATTAGTAAGAAAGTTTTTGGGACATGGTGGCATGTAGTTGGATACATGTATACACCGAGAAAAGTCAAGGCACTGGAAGTCGCTATGTCACTATCATGAAAATGTTACTTCTCGCCGTTAGTGACATAGTGACTAGCCAGGAAACAAACCTACGTGGGACCCAAGCACCATGGTAATGTGACTCAGATTACAGTGTGGATTTATATGCTAGCTATACAAGGTTTTCTCATGTCACAATTAACTTGGACCCATGCCCCATTCATAAAGCATATAAAAGATTTTGATCATTAGATCAATCTCAAATCAATGGTCATCACTATCTCACAATGATGAGTTGCTCAAAGGTTATAAACCATGCCATAGCGATAAAGGGCCCACCATATTTGTCTCAAGTAATGAATAATATGTCTTTCACATGATCAATGCAGAATCAATGATTGTCGCTATCTCACTAAGGCAAGGTGCTCACTTTTTATGTATAGCGAGATAGCGACTTAGCAACACGTGTTCGAAGAATTTAGTGGGTCTAGTTTGAAGTGCCAAAAATCAAGGAAAGGTAAACAAGGAAAAATTTTAGGAAAAATTTCATTGGGTTGACTATCAACTTGTCAAGTGGAATGTGAGTCATCTTTACTTGCATCCCTAGATCGTAGGATTTTTTGAAATTCCACAGTGTAAATTTGAACGTAGATGGTGATGCCACCATGTGCATTTATGAGAAATGAAAGCTTCATGTGTGAGAAAAAATAGAGTATAACATAGAAGATTTTCTCAATTCCACCTTATGTGAACAAAGATTGCAGAAATACAAAGAAGAATGAGAATGGAATTCAAGGAAATACTTGTACTATAATCCTTGTGGTGTTTTAGTTTCTGTGACTTATAATCAAATATGGCTCTAAAGCTAAAGGTTTTTTTGGGTCAAGAGAACTATTTGGATAGGAATGTCAATGATGATTTTCTTGAACTGCTCCCTAATTCCATTGTTGAAATTGTAGAAGTTAAAAGGCTAACTTCATTGACCCCTAGGTTGAGAATAGCAGATGGGTTGTATGCCAAAGGAAATTGGGTTAAGGATGCAACAACTTCACAGACTAGTCTTGTTTTGTTCAAAAAATGGTTTTAAGAGAGGAACCTTTTTGCCCCACATGCCAATATCTAGAATTTTGATCTAGGGAAATTGGTGGTTCGTAGTTGTTTCATGGACTATGATCTTCTTGAAGCTGTGGCCAAGAACTATGACCAAGCCATTACAATAGTTAGGAGAGCTAATGGTGAAATCCTAATTACAATTAGCCCAGAGGAAATTAGGGAAGTTTTCAGTTTAGGGCCTACCACTGATTATCATGTGCCCATTGATTTGAAAAGGTTAGAGAAAGAATATATGTCTAAGAAAGATGCAGTTAGGCAAGGTGCACTGAGGGCACACATAGGCAAAATTGGAACTCTGCCAATAATGACAACATCCTCCAGGGAACCTTTGAAAAGGACATACTTCAATTCCAGGGCTATAGAAATATATAGGTCCCTATGAAAAGTTTTTGGGAGAGATGAAGAGGAATTAATGCCTGTGGATTTTATGTATATGTTTACTCATATTTTCTCTTTTGGTGTGGACATAATTTTTTATTTTTCTTCCTACTTAGCTGAGGAGATTCACAATGGACTGATTGTGATTGCTAAGGGTAAGGTGGACCAAACTTTTGGCCATTATTTATTGTTGATCCAAAGGTTTTTGTTCAAGGGAGTTACATATTTTGGTAAATAAATGAAATTAAATAGAGAAGAGAATGGGGAAGCACTACTAGTTCAGTTGTGGAGTGTGGATATGACTTGGGATGCAGAGAATGCTAGTTTTGTAGAGTTTGATAGGTATTTTGCTTCAAAGCTAAGATGCCTAATGTTAAGGGATAATCCCAGAGTCCCTAGGGCACCAATGGGTCTCATTAGGCCTATGGATAATACCAGTGGTTTGAATGATTCACATTAGTGGGGAGATGTCATTCCATACTTCGTTTCTACGATATTAAGAATATATGGTTTTAAAGGAAGCCCTCATGTACTACCTTACCAAGTGCCCTTGAAGGTAGGAGTAGCTAAAATTTTATGTCAGTTGGGAGGAGTAGAGGAAACCCTCTTGTTGAAGAGGGAAAAGGGGTCAATTTTTCCTACTTGCACAGTGGCTCATCAATTTGTAATCACAAAAGGGGGTTGGCTTTCTCTGCACAAGATCTTGAATCCTTATAAGATGGCTATTTTTCACCCTCATTTTTGTGATTCTAAAGGTTTTTATCATTTCACTCTGAGGCACAAAATTAAGCTTGGTAAAATTGACCATGAATTCTATTTTCTTGAAGACATAATAAGGAATGAATACTCCTTGCAAGAGCAGGAGACTAGAAAGGAAAAATGGAGAGTATTTTCTAAAGTTTTGGATTTCATTCATTGTTTTGATCTAGATTATAGCCCCTTGGATGATGCAGTTACAAATGTAGATAAAATAAGAAAACTTATGAATACTTTTCCTAAAATAATAGAGACAATGAATGAAAAGAAGCAATTCTTTATTAGATTTTACCCAGATAAGGCCAGGGAAGTAATGAGAAGATTGGGTTTTACTCCCAATATAGGGGTAGGTCAATTGACTGTCCAAAAAAGGCCAAGGTATGCTATTGTCCAAAGTACAAATGCTACTGTGGACAAGGGTAAGAAAATAATTGAGTCCACTAGTGATGTTTTGGAAGAGAGGCCTTCTGAGCCCTCCCCTAAGAGGAGAAAAATAATAAGGAAGGAGGATCCTCATGTTGAGGATTATTCACCTTCACAAACCCCTTTGAGAATCAAAGAGGAACAGCTCACTAAAGAGAAAATTGAACAATTGGGATCACAAGGGGAAATCTTGGTCACCCAATCAGAAATAAATGAAGGAGAACCCTAGGAGCCTTCAGTGCCAAGTTTTGAATTAACTGTTGCAGACTACAGAGGGAGAGAATTGGACCCTATGTTGGAGTAGGCAAGTCTTCAATTTTTGTCTGATGATATTTTTGTAAAATCAAGGGCTTTCCATCAATTTGCATGGATGGAAAATATGAGCATTTTTGAGGAAAGATGCAAAAAATTGACAATAGAGCATCCAGAAATGGATGAAGCCTCTATCCAAAACCAAATAAAGGAACAAATGATGCAAGAGTTCTAGAAAATTACCCCTAAAGAGGGGAGGCAAATGGTAAAGGCTTCTAACATATTATTGTTGCCTAATTGGGATATTGCGGATGCATTGATTTTTAATTCTATTTCTAATAAATTGGAATTACAAGACCCCAATAAAAAGGAGTTTGCAGGGAATACTTTTTGTAATGACCAAGCTACTCTTGTCATTGTTAGGATAACCCATGGACAGAAATAAAAACTACATGCAAATATAACCAATAACAAAAAATAATAGAACACACAGAAATGAACACAAGGCACCAAGATTTAACGTGGTTCACCCAATCCTTGGGCTACGTCCACCAAACAGCAAGTCCGATCTTATTAAAATCTAGTGATTACAACCTGATTACAATCCGTAATCCCTTACAACTCAATACCACCACAAGAACCAATTTCGTATCACAACATTATGAAAAATACCCAACCCTAAGCCCTTTTTATACAAGTATTAAACCGCTTTAGGGTTATAGCATGTCGGCCATATGTCAGCCATAATATGTCAGCTACCCCACTATTTATGAAGTATGTATAGTACTTTCCTGATTAGTCACCACAATCTAACAATCTCCCACTTGGGGACTGATCAGGCTCCACACTAAACAACAATCTCCCACTTGGAGACTGATCCTGTAGCAATACCACTACCACATGGGGCTCCCAATGGATCAAACCATCCTGGACTCTACTGTTCTTTTATTCATGTTCAGTCTAAAAGACTAACCGAAGCTAAAGAGGAGTTCAGCTTCTCCCTTGTTACAACCTTTGTCAACATATCTGCTAGATTGTCATTGGTATGTATCTTCTCCAGCTTTAACTGTCCATCCTCCAAAACTGATCGAATGAAATGGTACCGCAATTGTATGTGTTTGGTCTTAGAATGCAGAGCTAAATTCTTAGCAAGATGAATGGCACTCTGACTATCTACGAACAAATAATTATCCTTCTGAGGATGTCCCAATTCTTCCAAGAAGAATTGAAGCCATATCATCTCTTTGGCTGCCTCTGTAGTAGCAACATACTCTGCCTCTGTAGTGGAAAGAGAATTAATCTTCTGTAACCTAGAAACCCAGCTCACGGCTGCCCCACCAATAGTAAAGACATAACCTGTAGTACTCCGCCTGGTATCAATATCCCCAGCCAAATCTGAGTCAACATAGCCCTGTAAATCAGTAGTAGAGCCCCAAAAGTGTAAACACTTATTAGATGTTCCTCTCAAATATCTGAGAATCCACTTGACAACATTCCAATGCTCAAATCCTCGATGACTCATATACCTACTAACGACTCCCACTGCATGTGCAATATCTGGCCTAGTGCATACCATAGCATACATCAAACTTCCTACAGCTGAAGCATAGGGTACCTTGGACATCTTATCCTCCTCTTCCTATGTGTTGGGACACATCTCCTTAGTCAATTTCAAATGACCAGGTAAAAGTGTGCTGGCAGCTTTAGCAGTCTCCATAGAGAAACATTGCAACACCTTCTCAACATAATCAGCTTGAGATAGCGTCAATGTTCTGTTCTTCCTATCTCTACAAATCTTCATACCAAATGCATGTGCTAATTGGCATTTCAGCCCCTTAATATGATCCATGTTAGACCCAGCTACGAGCATATCATCAACATATAAACATAAAATAATGTAGCTATCATCATCCAACCTCTTAAAATAAACACAATAATCTGAATGACACCTATTATATCCATGCTCATGCATAAAACTGTCAAATTTCAGATACCATTGCCGAGGTGCTTGCTTCAAGCCATATAAACTTTTCTTCAATTTGCACACTAAGTTCTCCTTTCCTTTGACCTCAAAACCTTGTGGCTGAGCCATATATATTTCTTCATCCAAATCACCATGAAGAAAGGCTGTTTTAACATCCATCTGCTCTAAATGCAAATCTTCAGTAGCCATAAGACTTAAAACAGTACGAATAGAAGTCATTTTAACAATAGGAGAAAATATCTCATCAAAATCAATTCCCTTTTTCTGTGCAAATCCTTTTACAACTAACCTAGCCTTAAATATTTTCTTACCTCCTTCCTCTTCTTTCAACCTGTAAACCCATTTATTCTGTAAAGCCTTTTTACCTGTAGGCAACTTGCACAAATCCCATGTCTTATTTTTCAGCAAAGAGTCCATTTCATCTTTCATTGCAGACTCCCACTGAATCTTAGTATCCACCTGCACAGCTTCATCATAACTTTCAGGTTCACCAACATCAGTAAGTAAAATAGAATACAAAGAGGGAGAAAACATTTGTGGAGGTCTAATTTGCCTTGTTGACCATCTAACATTCACTGGTGTGTGTGGTATTTGTTGTTGCAGTTGTTGCACATCATGAGGAATGGCTGGAACATCAACTTTTGGAGTATCATCCAGCACTACATAATCATCTTCTTTCTTCTCATGTTGCTGCAACAGATCTTTGTACAACACTTTCTCATTGAATATGACATCTCGACTTCTAATAATTTTAAGATTTTCAAAATCCTAAAGCCTATAACCAAAGTCATTAATGAAATATCCAACAAAGACACATTTCTTTGATTTAGCTTCTAGCTTGGTTCTATTTTCAGAGTCTATATGAGCAAAAGCTTCACAACCGAAGGTCTTGAGAAAAGAATAACTCACCTTCTTACTAGTCCATGCTTCCTCTGGAATACCACAGCCCAAAGGAGTAGAGGGTCCTCTATTAATCAAATATACTACAGTATTGACAGCCTCTGCCCACATGTGTAAGGGCAACCCAGCATGCAACCTCATGCTCCTTATGCGCTCCATTATAGTCCTGTTCATGCGTTCAGCCACTCCATTTTCCTGTGGAGTCCTTGGAACAGTTTTTTGTCTACGAATACCATTAGTGGAGCAATAATCTTCAAATTCATGACTGCAATACTCACCACCATTATCAGATCTGAGACCTTTTAATTTCTTACCAGTCTCATTTTCAACCAAGCATTTCCATTTCTTAAAAGTTTGAAATACATCAGATTTCTGTCTAAGGAAATAAACCCATACTTTTCTAGTTGCATCATCAATAAATGTAACATAATAATGAGAGCCACCAAGGGAAGATACCTGAGCCGGTCCCCATACATCTGTATGCACAAGCTCTAATTTCTCCTTTTTGTTTTCCTTCCCAGTCTTTACAAAACTCACTGTCTTTTGTTTTCCATACACACAACTTTCACAAAAATCCATATTCACACATTTTAGACTTGGTAAAACTTTCCTTGAATGAAGTACTTTCATACCTTTCTCAGTCATGTGCCCAAGTCTATTGTGCCACAACGCTGTATCAGAATCTACAACAGCTATTTGTTCTCCCTGCTCAACTGCAGTAATTGTTCCTAAATATTCATTTTTCTCTGAAACAATCAAAGTAGAAGGAACAATATGACCTGTACAAAGATATAAGGTGCCTACTTTCACACCTTTTGCTACTACAAGGGAACCTTTTGAAACCTTCCAATTTTTATCATTAAAAGTAACTTCACAACCCTCATCACTGAGTTGCCCTGCTGAAATTAAATTTCTACTTAGTTTTGGAACATGTCTTACCTCATGTAGTAGCCAATGATTCCCATTCTGCAACTTAATCTTAATTTTTCCCTTTCCAACAATCTGACAGGGTTCATTATCCCCCAAATAAACAAGCCCAAAATCCCCTTGGACATAATCAATGAAATAACCTCTATGAGGTGTAGCATGAAATGAAGCACCAGAATCTAAAACCCATGAATCATCAACACTCTCTAAAGACAGAAGCAAAGTATCCTCTTTGGATTTGTTACTTACCACATTTGCCTCCTTGTCTCCATCTGAATTATCTCCTTTATTTTTCTTTCGATTCTGGCAATCTTTCTTTTTGTGCCCTAATTTCCCATAGTACCAGCAATCATTTGGTCCTCTCGATTGAGACCTCCTCCCCTTTGACTTTCCTCTTGATTTCCCACGATTTCCAGAGTTACTTCCTCTTTCAGTCATTCTGCCCCTGCTTTGTGCATTTAAAGCACTTCCTGATGTAGATCCAACTGAGGATTTTCTACGAGTTTCCTCACTTAAAATAACATCGATCACATCATCATATTTTAGGGTACTAGATCTAGGAACAAAATTACTCACCGCCATTACCAAGCCATTCTAGCTTTCAGGCAAAGAACACAAAATCAAGAGAGCCCTAATTTCTTCATCAAAATTGATACCCAGAGAAGATAATTGACTAGTAATAGTATTAAACTCATTTAAATGATCTGCAACAGATCCACCTTCTGCCATTTTCATATTAAATAAATGCTTCATGAGAAATACCTTATTTGAAGCAGAGGGCTTTTCATACAGTGTTGCTAGGGTTTTCATCAAATCTTCTGTCATCTTTGCTTTTGTAATATTAAATGCCACCGATGGTGCCAAGCATAACCGAATGCTTTCGAGTGCCTTTCTGTCCAAAAGATCCCATTCAACCTCTGACATAGTTCCCTGATTCTTGGCTTTTCCTTCCAATGACTTCCATAAATCCTTCTGATATAAATAGTCTTCCATTTGTATCTTCCATAACTGGAAATTCTGCCCATTAAACCTATCAACCCTCAACTTACCCTCATCTTCCATCGCTCCCACTCAACTGTGAGACTCCCACTTAACCGTGAGACTTTCCTACAGAGGATAACTGAAAGACAACCTTGCTCTGATACCACTTATTAGGATAAACCACAAATAGAAATAAAAACTACATGCAAATATAACCAATAAAAAAAAATAATAGAACACACAAAAATGAACACAAGGCACCCAGATTTAACGTGGTTCACCCAATCCCTGAGCTACGTCCACCAAACAAAAAATCCAATCTTATTACAATCCAGTGATTACAACCTGATTACAATCCGTAATCCCTGACAGCTCAATACCGCCGCAAGAACCAATTTTGTATCACAACATTATGAAAAATACCCAACCCTAAGCCCTTTTTATACAAGTATTAAACCGCTTTAGGGTTATAACATGTCGGCCATAATATGTCGGCTACTTCCCCACTATTTATGAAGTATGTACAGTACTTTCCGGATTAGTCACCACAATCTAACAATCTCCCACTTGGGGACTGATCAGGCTCCACACTAAACAATAGTCATGTGGTTACTAAGAAGAGGATCCAAGATTGTTTCATCATAGCCTGATGATTCATGACTAATAGGGAATATCATTGTAAGGAGAGTTGTTGATACCTCACATGTACAAGCAACTCATATGAATGTGGATTATTCTCAATTTTCCTTGGCTACTGTAGAAAGGGAGGTAAAAAAGAGAATTGAGCTTGAGAACAAGCTAATGGGGAGGTCCACAAACCCAAGAATAACATATCCTCGCACCCTAGTTGAACCTTACAAATCCACCCCCCTCAAAGAAATACTAGACACACCCCAAAGGCTAGAGTATTACACTATTGAAGAATTTGAAGAAGAAAAGAATAAACTGTGTGCCTTACATGTGGAGTTAGATGTAAAATATGAAGACAAACTAAGAAAAGCTCTCACATATTTATGGGACAAAACTGAATGGCCACTAGTTTATGAGCGGTTTTCTAGGGTGATCAGTATCTTGGAGGAGATAAAAGCAAGTGATGAGACTTGGAAACCTATTGTTAATAAATGGAGTAAGAGGAGAAGGGAAATCACACTCTTGTGTTACTGTGTCATAGGGTCCTAACATAATCAACATAAAAAGACTTTTGATATTGTTTATGATCTTACAGAATTTGATGATAAAAGAGTTGATTACAGAGAAGGATTGTTGTTTATTTGGACAAGTATAAGAGCCACAAATTTGGTTTTCTTCCATCTGCATTAGATAAGAAAAATAGGCTAAAAAACAAAGTTGAATGGTCTAAAGAATTGGATGATTTGTTTTGTTTAAGAATGAATCAAGTTATTAATGAAATAAGGCATGCTTGGTGGGCCACTACAACAAAGGAGATGGTGAAAGCCCAAATATTCTTTAATTCTCTAAAGTAATACTTCATTAAAATTTATAAAGAAGGAGATTTTGTTTTTAAAAAGAAACAGGATATTTTACAATTCAACTAGCCAGATGATTTACTCTTCAACAAGTGGATGACAGAGATGATTTCCAAGGAAAAGTTAGAAAGAGGTGAAAGTGATGATGATGAGGCAAATGAAGATGAAATCCAGATCATCAATTCATTTCCACCAGATCATGGGAAACAAAAAGACAAAGAAGAGCCATCAAAACATGTGAAAGATATAGTAGACCAAATAGATGAGGTGGCAGAGATTGAATCAAATATAAATGGTACCTTGGTAGTGCATGATGATACAGGTGTAGATGCTAGAGTAGAGGTAAATTTGCATAAATCAAAACTTGACACATCACTGGCTAATTTGATAGCTACATATGCTAAGGATTCAAAATCAATAAAATCCAATCATGGGATCTGAAGCTTTCTAAGATGTAACAGTAAAGGGGGCCTACCAAGATAATAATCAGATGTTTTGCCTATTCTGTTGTATAGTTTTTTGTCTATTATGATAGATAAATGTAAAAATCCTTTTTCTTTTAGGAAAGCTATCGGTTCTCTATGCCTGAAGCTTGTTGCATCTCATAGTTTATAAGTAAGATTCCAGGGCTAGAGAAGGGTCCGATTTCGAATGCATTTTTAGTTATATACTTAGGATGTTTTCGGTCTAGTCTTTGAGAAAAAACTTTATGATGTATTTTCTCTACATTTTTTATGAGAATATGTCTATATGGAATGATGTCTGTGTCTTTTCTTAAGTTCATTCTTAGTTTACAAAAATTGTATACCATTTTCAAAAAAAATTAATACAAGTTTTGAGTTGTCCCCATATAAGTTCTTATTGAATTTTGTCTCCTTTACCGTTATCTGGTTATTATGAGATTTTATGAGTAAAGCTTGTTCAATCAAATATAGTTCATTTAGGGTTGTATGTCAATTCATTATTGCTATTAATTCAATGAATTAAGTAAAGGCTTTGATGAATTTGATGGGATTGCTATGATAATAGAAAGGATGTTTGTAAGTATGAATTCCAGTAAGAATTGTTGATAATATTTGTTGTAATGCAACAAATTAGATCCATGAATTTAGGTAGACTCAGAATCCCAATGGAATAGGCACTAATCAAATAATTTTAGTCTGTAGATAGGTATATCATGAAGAAACATCAAATTTAAAATCATAATCATTTTTATTTTACTATTCTTGAAGATTGTCAAAGGTGGTCAACACTTGTTTGCATAGAATGTTTTAGCCTTAGTTAGCCACTATTGCTAGGAATACTTGCAAATCTATAGAAGAATTATGAACAAATCTATTATATGGGATGTATTTCATCTTGAAATGTCAAAATAATGCATGTATTTTAGGATATGAGATGAGAATCAGAATGAAACTAAAATAATTCTCATAAAGTTGTTCCTGTCTTGAATCATCCTTGGGTATACCCACCCTGGTTTTGCAGAGCCTAAAGAGTAGAAAATCACCCTTGGTTTTGTTGGAGTTTGGTGCAAATGGTGTACACATGCAACTATTAATAGGAATTGGCTAATCCTTAGGTTGTGTGAGTAATATCAATTTGGTATTGAACTTTGGTTGTTCAATAGTTTAAAACACCAAAAAAATGGCGACTCTGCTGGGGATTTGTCTAACACATGTGTGAAAAGTACTGTAGTTTCTTTGGTCATGTTGTTTACATGTTGTCAGATCTATTTAGTGCTACTTATCATCATTTTGGGCATGTTTTAGCAAAAAACCTTGAGAATTTTTTTTAAAAAATAGAGAAAACCATAAGCCACAAATGTGCATTGACATATATAGCCCTTCCAAGTGTCTTATCTGCCAAGCAAGAGTTGTAGTCTTATGATCTCAGTGATTGGTCCATCTGTATGTCATATATTTATCTATTATCTTATGTCTTTTCCTTAAAGTTGGGAGTAATTTTAATTATTGTATTTTCCCTAGAATAGGGTGGCAACTTAGTCGAGGTTTTGAAGCTAGTGCTTATTTGACAAAATAGTAAATATGGCTGACAAGAGAAAAAACACCAGAGCTTACACAAGAGGCAATCTTGATGTGCCAATGTATACTATCTTACCTCAAGGTGGTCGGAAGAACTTGAGTAAGAAGAGAGTAGATCCAAACCCCACCTGGAAGCCAAGAGGTAGTATGTCAATTAATTCTCAATACCAACTAGTGGTAGGGAGAGAATCCTCTTCACTTAGCTCTAAATTAGAAACTACATGACTATTAGGAGGGATATTTAGTACCCCATCACAAGATGAAAGAGTCTATCAGGACAAGAATATGTCTCCAGTAGATAATGCATCACCACGACCAGATCTCATAGCAGTTATGAACCATAGGCTAGGACCCAAAAATTATTTTGAAGATTCATTTAAACCTAGAGCAGTCCCATACATGGAAACTAATCTTATAGATCTAGATGATCCTACTGATTTAGAGGCCACTTCTATAGACCCAAAAGAAGTAGAGTCTAAGATAGGATTTTTAAAGAAGTGGGTTGCTGAGGAAGAAGTTAAACGTGTTTGTTTAGAGAAAAAGAGAAGAAGAGCAAGCTACCATGAGTGATATCATTGAAAGAGATAGCCTGCTTAGGAGGATGGATACTTTGAAAGAGCAAAAAAAGAAATTAGAGGAGAGGACTTTAGTTCTTCATGTTGATGTCTTTGGAGATGTAGATAGTTTAAGGACCAAGGTTCAGGAACAAGAAAAACTTCTAAGCCAAAGACAAGAATCTATTATTGCTCAAGTCCAACCCTACAAGCCTGTCCAAAGAGACCCTATAGAACTTTTTGCCAAATAGATAGATAAAGGAAAAGGAAAAGCTATAGGAATCCAAATAAATGAGCCTCAAGCAGTAGCAAGTAGATCTATAAACCGTCCTATGTCAAAATTAGATCTAGATCTGGAGAAGGCTAGGAAGGGGAAAGAAGATCTTGCCAAGGAACTTGAGAAGGTGGAGAATCAGGTTCAAGCTACAGAAACAAGGAGAAAGATTCAATTTTTCAAGTCGAACTCTGCCTAAGCTTCATGGCCAAACTTATCCACCCAAGTTGTAACTTCCACACCTATTTGTGGACCTGTAGTATCAAATCAGGGTATGTCTCAATCTGCCCCTGCTTCATCATCTACCATTAGTGTTCAAATCCCTGTTGTGCAACCTCAACAATCTCAACATATTTTTCCCAACCAATCTAGTGTAGAAAGCATCTGAAATGCACCTGGGTTCCAGAAGAAGCCCATCTACATGGAGAAAGATAGACAGATGTCATTTGTAGGTATACCTGATTCTCCACACCCTATATCTTTTGATTTAAGAGATAAAGTTGTCAAGTTCTCTGGAAATAATGTTGTTACTGGTGAAGAGCACTTGAGAATCTTCATACATATGTTAAATGACTTTGAATTTGAACATGAAGATGTGGTCATGAAGTTATTTGTTCATTCACTGACTGAAGATGCAAGAGATTGGTTCAGGAGGTTACCTGATGATAGCATTAGCTCATGGAGTGATTTGGAAAAGTTGTTCAAAGAAAAATATGCAGATAATACTAATGCTAGTTTTATGTTGAATGATTTTAATAATATTAAGAAGAATCCTAATGAGTCTACATTTGATTTCAATGTCAAATTCCAGAAGGGAATGTATAAATTGTTCTAGGTTATCAGATTGAATGAAGATGTCTACCTTACAGCTTATTTTAATGCTTTTGATAGCAAGATGGCTTATGAACTGAGGGATAAATATCCTAAAACTCTAAGGGATGCCTATAAGATTTTAGTAAACATTGAAAAATAATAGGAATGAATCTAGCAAGCTTGGGAGGAGAGATGATTCAAAGTTGTTTAATCCCAAGAATAACAATAGAAAGGAAGCTGATAAAATTTGAACATGAAGATGTGGTCATGAAGTTATTTGTTCATTAATTGACTGAAGATGCAACAGATTGGTTCAGGAGGTTACCTAATGATATCATTAGCTCATGGAGTGATTTGGAAAATTTGTTCAAAGAAAAATATGGAGATAATACTAATGCTAGTTTTATGTTGAATGATTTTAATAATATTAAGAAGAATCCTAATGAGTCCACATTTGATTTCAATGTTAGATTCCAGAAGGGAATGTATAAATTGTTCTAGGTTATCAGATTGAATGAAGATGTCTACCTTACAACTTATTTTAATGCTTTTGATAGCAAGATGGATTATGAACTGAGGGATAAATATCCTAAAACTCTAAGGGATGCCTATAAGATTTTAGTAAACATTGAAAAATAATAGGAAGGAATCTAGCAAGCTTGGGAGGAGAGATGATTCAAAGTTGTTTAATCCCAAGAATAACAATAGAAAGGAAGCTGATAAAAGTCCTACAGGAAAGAAACTTAAAGAACCCACAATAGGCTAGGTATTAGAATTGTTGAAAAAGATGAACCGAACTAATTTTAATGCACACAAGGCTAATGTAGGAGAAAAGGCTCTAGTGAAAAATAACAATTTCAATAGGCAACCCAGAATGCAAAATTATCCTTATACTACCCAATGGAAAGATGGTAAACCAATTCCTAACTAGACCCAAAATGTGAAAGACAAGGGTACCCTAGACCCTCTACAAAGGAGCTCTATTAATATGAATGATGATGGTTCCATGGTGTATCATATGTCAATCACCTCACTCTATAGACTATTGTGTGGTTGCTCAGTCCTTTGCCTCAGATCAAAGTGTGCAACATGAAGAGGAAGAAGAAAAGAGCCATGATGATGTAAGCTGTAATATGGTGAGTGTATGTGATGATTTTATGGATTCTAATTTGGAAGAGACTGAAAGTGATCTTGCAAATAAGAGAGAAGCCTATCAATTACATCATCAACAAGTGTTCTTGGATGATGAAGGTAATGATGAAGATTAGATATGTGTTACATCCTCTGAAGTTGGATATGTTAATTTGAGAATGCCCTCCAAGGAAGAAATTGATAGGACTACTATAGAGATGATTTCACAACTTCATAGCAACTACAATTTAAGAAACTGAGTAGTTAATAATGATGGTGGGAAACCCTCTGGTATATTCATCAAAGATATCACCCATAAGATGAAAGATGAAAACAAGAAAGTTATTGTAGAGATAGTCAAGATCAAAGACAGTAAGGCTAAGAAGTTGGAACCCAAGAAGAAAGTCCAGTTCCAAGCATGTGATACAACAAAAGCAGTTGTGCAAGAGAAGAAATTAGGATCCGATAATGCCTAGCAAATAATAGCGCCTGCTGTTCAAAAAATTCCAACTCCAGGTATTCTTGCAAAACCCATTGTATCTGAACCCATTGATATGATATCTATGTTATCCCAAATAACTGTAAAGGTACCTTTATTCGAATTATTTAGGATGACGAGCATAAGAGAAAAGCCTTGTCATGGTTGGGAGGGATAGGAAATAATAGCAATATTGTGGAACAAGATGTCATTCAGTAAACCCCTTTGGTAGTGGAAGATAGTGGCATTGTTTCTCAAATTCCCC
Organism: Cupressus sempervirens; assembly: GCA_028749045.1. Classification (NCBI taxonomy): domain Eukaryota; kingdom Viridiplantae; phylum Streptophyta; class Pinopsida; order Cupressales; family Cupressaceae; genus Cupressus; species Cupressus sempervirens. The sequence goes on along the minus strand of CM053786.1, from coordinate 444,122,650 downwards.
AAATGTTTTTGGATGATTCATCGGTAGCATATATAGAAGATATTGACCCATTCTTTCTCAGTCTGATCATAAATGGAAAGACCTTTAAAAATTGCATGATAGATTCAGGAGCCTCTAATACCATCATGCCTTTCAAAGTGATGGAAGCCCTAGGGTTGAAAGTAGATACCAAGAAAGGTAGATAAAGAGGAATGGATGCTAGAGAAGTCCCAGTTATAGGTACTATCACTACTTTACCTTTTAAACTAGCTGCATACCCTGAAGTAGAATTGATTATGTCAGTCCTTGTAGTTGATATTCCTCCACATTATGGAATGTTTCTCTCTAGAAAATGGAGTGCTGCTATGGGGGGGAGCCTACAATGTGATTTGACTTGTGAAAATTTCCATATAGGAGATAAGGATGTTAAAGTAGATAGAGAACCAAGGGTCAATCACATTCTGGGGGAAGAAATTGACAAGGAATCCACTTGTTTCTTGGATACTAGTGTGAATGCTTTTAGAGTAGAATTGATCATCCAAGAGGTTGAAAAGTTTCCTACTGTTATTGAGCACAAAGTTGAATGTTGTATGGATTCACCAGTATTATGGACTATGTTTTTTGATGGAGCTAGTTCCAAAGAAGGTTCAAGGTCATGGGTGGTTTTTGTTTCTCTTGAGAAGAATACCTTTAGATACTCATTTACTTTAAAGTTTTCTTGTACCAACAACATAGCAGAGTATGAAACCTATTGTTAGGATTGAAAGTTGCGACCCATCATGCAATCAAGAAATTGCATGCTATAGGTGATTCTGAAGTAGTCATTTTAGTGATAAGGGAAACTTATGCTTCTAAAACAAAAGGTTGAAACAATATAGAAATGTAGTTTCGGATTGGATAGAGTTATTTGATGCATTTGTTATCTCATGGAGGGATAGAAGTCAAAATAAGATTGCAGATTTACTAGCAAATGTAGCAATCAAACCTAAGGAGATATCATTTGCAGAAATATCTCAAATTGAAGTGCAAAATAGACTTTCAATTCCTGACAATATTGAAAATTGGGAAGTCTTTGAAGATGATAAGGACATTTTAAACTTTATGCTAAGTAAGGACAAATACCATGGTCAAGAGATCCATTGCAATGATTTAATTGAAACCATTGATGGTAAGGAAACTATTTTTGGCCAAGAGATTATGCAATTGAAAACCAACAAAGTGCCGAAGGGATTAGTGGTTATGGAGAATATTTTTGATAATAAAGATAGAGTAAAACTAGGAACTAAGGACCTTAAGCCTCAAGAATTAGAAGAGATAAACCTTGGTACTAATGATGCACCCAAGAAAGTTTATATTGGCCAAAATTTGCCTTTTGAAATCAGGAAACCATTGATATATTTTCTTAGGAAGTATAGACATGTTTTTTCATGGTCATATGATGACCTTAAAGCTTATAGGGAAGATCTGTTCAAACATGTCATACCACTAAAGGCTAATGTAAAACCTTTCAGATAGAAACAAAGACTAGTAAATCCTACCCTAGCCCCCAAAATGCAAGAAGAGTTGATGAAATTAAAGGATGGTGAGATAATTAAACCAATTAGACATTTCACCTAGGTTTCAGATTTGGTACCTGTCAGAAAGAAAAATAAAGACATAAGACTATGTGTGGATTTTAGAAATTTGAACGTTGCATCCTTGAAGGATAATTATGGACTACCAAATATGGAAGCCATATTGCAACAATTAACTAGTTCTGAGCTAATGTCCATGATGGATGGTTTTTCAGGGTACAATCAAGTCCTGGTAAAGCAGAGTGAACAATTTAAGATAGTCTTCACAACCCCATGGGGGACCTATGTATATGTAAGGATGCCTTTTGGTTTGATTAATGCAGGAGCTACTTTCCAAAGAGCTATGGATGTGGCATTCCATGAATACATTGATAAATTCATGGTAGTAAAACCAGGATGATCCTACAACTTATTCCAAGAAGGCTAAGGACCACTATAAACACTTAGATAAGATTTTTCTCAAAGCCTTGAAATATGGAGTATCATTAAACCCAAAGAAATGTACATTTGGGGTGACAGAAGGTAGATTGATAGGATATATAGTATCAAAGGATGGTGTAAAGATAGACCATGAAAGAGTGGTAGCCATTGATAAGGTGCCAAAGTCAAAAAATGTGAAAGGGATACAATCTTTCTTTGGACAAGTTAATTTTTTGAGGAGATTTGTTACAAATTTTTCTAAAATTAGTAGGCCTATTTCAAAAATGCTTAAGAAAGGAGCTATAATTAACTGGGATGATGAACCCTCATAGGCATTTCAAGATATTAAAACTACCATAAAGAATGCTCTAGTGCTTAGGACTCAAGATTACACAAAGCCAATGCACATCTTTTCTTTTGCATCATTCCACACTGTAGCTACAGTCTTGTTGCAGAAAAATGAAGAGGGATATGAAAAACCAATTGCATTTTTAAGTAAATCACTATAGCCTACTAAATTTAAGTATGAAATAAATGAGAAGCAAGCATATGCCTTGGTGAAAGATTTTAGATGCTACTTGGTAGGTGCTATTTTCATTGCATTTGTACCCAGTGCTACTGTGAAAGGCATATTTTCTCAACAAGAGGTATTAGGTAGAAGATGTAGGTGGATCAATAGGATCAAAGAATTCAACATTGAGATACAAATAACAAAACTGGTAAGAGGTCAAGGATTAGGTAAGGTTATGGCTCAATCTAATTTAGATGCTAACCAGATAAATGTAGTAGCAGATGAGCTCAAACCTAACTTATGTGACATGGATCATTGTGATTGGTATACTAATGTTATATATTATCTGCAACACATGGAGGCTCCTTCCCATCTAACTGAAAATGAGAAAAGAAGTACTAAGTTACAAGCCATCAGATACATAATTTTCATAGGCAGTTTATGGTGGAGAAATTTTGAGGGATTATTGTTCAAATGTGTTGATCAAGAAAAATCAAAAGAAGTGTTGAACAAAATGCATATAGGAGTTTGTGGAGGACACTATATGGCCAAGACCACTACATATAAGGTGATGAGAGCTAGATTTTAGTGGCCCTCCCTTTTCAAGGATGCTCAAATCATGATTAGAAAATGTGATGCTTGTCAAAGATTTGCTAGAAAATTGAAGTTCTTAGGTAATACTCCATTAGAGCCTGTTGAGGTTCAAGCACCTTTCCAACAATGGGGTATGGATTTAGTAGGTGAGGTTTCTCCCAAATCTAGTACTAGCTATTCCTAGATTTTATTGGCTACTGATTACTTCACCAAATGGGTGGAGGCAATCCCTGCAAGAAATTCTAGCAGTAAAATTGTCAACAACTTCTTGCAAAATAATATTATTTTTAGATTTGGTTGTCCTTAGAAAATTGTAATAGATAATGCAATGTGCTGCAGGTCTAAGGAATTTATAAAGTTCTGTGACAAATATGGAATTACAAGATCAACTTCTTCCCCTTATCATCCACAAGGAAATGGACAAGCTGAGTCCACAAATAAGAGTTTGTTGAAAATAATAAAAAGGACATTAGATGATAATAAGAAAGCCTAGGATTCCAAGTTGCAATTAGCAATATGGGCTGATAGGGTGACTACGAAGAGAGCCATTGGAGTAGCCCCATTTGATTTGGTATATGGAGTTTAGGCCATAATGCCTCAAAATAACCTAGTAGGTTTGTATAACTATATTCAAATGTATGATGAGGATATCATTGATGATATGCAAGAAAGTTTGGATGAGCTTGTAGGATTAACAAAAACCAAAAAAGAAGCATCTCTTAAGAACCAATAGTTGCAACTACAAGTTAAGACACTTTATGATAAAAGGACAGTAAGTAGGAAATTTGAAGGAGATCTAGTCTTAATGTGGAATGCTAGAATTGAGGATAAAGTAAAACATGGAAAGTTTTATCCTATCTGGTTAGGTCCCTATTTGATTGAAAATGCATGGGGAGAAGACTCTTATGTTCTCAAAGATCTGTCAGACAACATTCTTGAATTTCTAGTTCATGGACAGTTCTTGAAGAGGTATTTCTCTTGAAAAAATATGTATTTCTTCCATGAATAGTAGTCTAGGGTTTTTCTTGTATAGTTGTAAATCCTTTGGTCTTTGTATAGCTTCCTGTACATAGTTTTTCCCTGTGTTTGTTGCTCTCTTGAAGTTGTCAATTTTTAAGGCTCAAGCATGTGGTCTACTCTACCATAGATTCTAAATTCTTGTATAGACTCGAGTAGTCTATCATCCCTAGATAGAGCCACTATTGGTCTAATTTTTGAAAGATAATTTTTCCCCAATCTAAAAAAATTAGAATTGAGTTCATCAAGTGGAGACTAGGGTTTTTTTTTTAATCCTACAAAATTTTGATAGCATTTGAATTTTCTTGTCAAGCACTAGGTCTCATTTCCTTTAAAAAAATTTTGGACATGAAACATTTTTAAAGATGCACGAATATTCCCTATCCTTTCCAATTTTTTTGTGCCCCAAGTAGCCCTTTTCCTTTTTGTTTTTTACCACCTAATCCTTGAAAGATCTATGGCAGTCACTATCTCACTATGAAAAGATACAAGTGTTTTACCATACGTGACATAGAGACTGCTGCCAAATGGAAGGGCAGTGTCATAAAATGGAGGTACGATGATCAGAGATTGTTGTGTGTCAAAACTATTTGGTCACATTTTCCATGATAGACCTGTCAGAGCTAGAAAAAGGATTAGAACATCGAAGTACAAAAGGTGTTAGCAGAAATCTCAACTTTTTTTATTAGTCGCCATGTCACAATCAAAAAAATTAAGCACTTCACTATTAGTGACATGGCGCCTTCATAGAAAATATCAACGATAGTCACTTTTAAGTTTTTTGGTAACCATAAACTTTCTAAGTTGCATGATGGATGTGTGGTTTTATTGTTATGTCAGAAGCATTAATGTGGACAATTATGACTTCACCTACCTTTTCTTTCTGATGCTAAGTTTTGATAAAATGCTAGATGTCACTATGTTGCTGACACGAAATGTTGCTTCTTGCTGTTAGCGACATGGCTACCAGTCAAAAAAGTAATATCGTGGCAACCCTTTTCACAAGGTGGGTCTCAAATACATGCCCTATTAGATATCAGTTAGAAATTTTTTGGGAAATGGTGGCATGTAGTTGGATACATGTATACACCGAGAAAAGTGAAGGCACTAGAAGTCATATGTCGCTATCATGAAAATGTTACTTCTCACCGTTAGGGACATAGTGACCAGCCAGGAAACAAACCTACGGTGGGACCAAAGCAACATGGTAATGTGAATCAGATTAAAGTCTGGATTTATATGCTAGTTGTACAAGGTTTTCTCATGTCACAAATAACTTGGACCCATGTCCCATTCATAAAGCATATAAAATATTCTGATCGTCAGATTGATCTTGAATAAATAGCCATCACTATCTTGCTATGATGAGTTCCTCAAAGGTTATGAACTGTGACATAGAAAAAAAGGGCCCACAATATTTGTCTCATGTAATGCATCAAATGTCTTCCACATGATTAATGCATAATGAACGATTGTCGCTATCTTGCTAAGGCAAGGTGCTCACTTTTTATGTATAGCAAGATAGCGACTCAACAACAAATGTCCGAAGAATTTAGTGGGTCTAGTTTGAAGTGCCAAAAATGAAGGAAAGGTAAACATGGAAAAATTTCATTGGGTTGACTACCAACTTTTCAAGTGGAACATGAGTCATCTTTACTTGCATCCCTGGATCGTAGGATTTTTAAAAAATCCACGGTGTAAATTTGAACGTAGAAGGTGATGCCACCCCGTGCATTTATGAGAAATGGAAGCTTCACATGTGAGAAAAAATAGAGTATAAAATAGAAGATATTCTCAATTCTACCTTACATGAAGAAAGATTTCGAGCCTTTTCTAAGTAGAAGCAATTATTGAGAAGACTGTGTTGAATTTGCCAACACTTTGAAGTAGCTTGTTTGAGGAGAAATTGTAGAAATACAAACAAGAATGAGAATAGAATTTAAGTAAGTACTTGCACTATATTCCTTGTAGTGTTTCAGTTTCTGTGACTTATAATCAAATATGGTTCCAAAGTAGAAGGTTTTTTCTAGTCAAGAGAACTATTTGGATAGGAATGCCCATGATGATTTGCTTGAACTACTCCCTAATTCCACTATTGAAACTATAGAAGTTAAAAGGCTAACTTCATTGAACCCTAGTTTAAGAATAGAAACTGGGTTGTATGACAAAGGAAACTGGGTTAGGGATGCAACAACTTCATAGACTGGTCTTGTTTTGTTCAAAAAATGGTTTTTAGAGAGGAACCTTTTTTCCCTACATGCCAATATCTAGAATTTTGATCTAGGGAAACTGGTGGTTCCTAGTGTTTTCATGGACTATGATCTTCTTGAAGTTGTGACCAAGAACTATGACCAAGCCATTAGAGTAGTGAGGAGATTTGATGGTGAAATCCTAATTATAATCAGCCTAGAGGAAATTAGGGAAGTTTTCAATTTAGGGCTTGTCATTGATTATAATGTGCCCAATGATTTGAAAGGGTTAGAGAAAGAATATATGTCTAAGAAATATGTAGTTAGGCAAGGTGCACTGAGTGCACACATAGTAAAAATTGGAACTCTTCTAGCAATAACAGTAGCCTCCAGGGAACCTTTCAAAAGGGCATACTTAAATTCCATGGCTATAGAAATATATAGGTCCCTGTGTAAAGTTTTTGGGAGAGATGAAGAGGAATTTATGCCTGTGGATTTTATGTATATGGTTACTTAGATTTCCTCTTTTGGTGTGGACATAATTTTTGATTTTTCTTCCTACTTAGCTAAGGAGATTCACAATGGACTGATTGGGATTGCTAAGGGCAAGGTGGAACAAACTTTTGGCCATTATTCATTGTTGATGCACATGTTTTTGTTCAAGGGAGTTACATATTTTGGTAAAGAAATGGAATTAAATAGAGAAGAGAATGGGGAAGCATTGCCAGTTGAATTGTGGAGTGTGAATATGACTTGGGATGTAGAGAATGCTAGTTTTATCAAGTTTGATGGGTATTTCACGTTAAAGCTGAGATGCCCCATGTTAAGGGACAATTCTAGAGTCCCCAGGGCACTAATGGGTCTCATTAGGCCTATGGATAATTCTAGTGGTTTGAAAGTTCAACATAAGTGGGGAGATGCCATTCCATACTCTATTTCTACTATATTTAGAATATATGGTTTTAAAGGAAGCCCTCATGTACTACCTTACCAAGTGCCCTTGAAGGTAGGAGTAATTAAAATTTTATGGCAATTGGAAGGAGTAGAGGAAACCCTCTTGTTGAAGAGAGGAAAGGGGTCAATTTTTCCTACTTGCACAATGGCTCATCAATTTGTAATCACAAAAAGGGGGTTGGCTTTCTTTGCACAAGATCTTGAATCCTTATAAGATGGCTATTTCTCACCCTCATTTTTGTGATTCTGAAGGTTTTTATCATTTCCCTCTAAGGCAAAGAATTAAGCTTAATAAAATTGTGCATGAATTGTATTTTCCTGAAGACATAATAAGGAATGAATACTCCTTGCAAGAGCAAGAGACTAGAAAGGAAAAATTGAGAGTATTTTCTGAAGTTTTGGATTTCATTCATTGTTTTGATCCAAATTATTTCCAAAGTAAAAAGGTTACTATGGAAAAGGGTAAGAAAATAATTGAGTCCACTAGTGATGTTTTGGAAGAGAGGCCTTTTGAGCCCTCCCCTAAGAGGAGAAAAATAATAAGGGAGGAGGATTCTCATGTGTAGGAGTATTCACCTTTACATACCCCTTTGAGAATCGAAGAGGAGCAGCTCAGTAAAGAACAAATTGAATAATTGGGATCACAAGCAAAAATCTTGGTCACACAATCAGAAATAAATGAAGGAGAACCCCAAGAGCTTCTAGTGCCAAGTTTTGAATTAACTATTGCAGACTATAGAGGGAGAGAATTGGACCTTGTGCTGGAGCAGGCAAGTCTTCAATTTTTGTTTGATGATAATTTTGTAAAATCAAGTGCTTTCCACTAATTTGCATGGAGGGAAAATACAAGCAATTTTTAGGAAAGATGCAAAAAATTGACAACAGAGCATCCAAAAATGGATGAAGCCTCTATCCAAAAAAAAATAAAGGAAAAAATGATGCAAGAGTTCTAGAACATTACCCTTGAAGAGGGAAGATAAATGGTAAAGGCTTCTAATAAATTATTGTTGCCTAATTGCGATATTGCGGATGCATTGATTTTCAATTCTATTTCTAATAAATTGGAATTACAATACCCCAATAAAAAGGATTTTGCAGGGACTTCTTTTAGTAATGACCAAGCTACTCTTGTCATGTGGTCACTGAGAAGAGGATCCAGGGTTGTTTCATCATAGCCTGATGATTTAGGACTAATAAGGAATATCATTGTAAGAAGTGTTGTTGATACCTCACATGTACAAGTAGCCCATATAAATGTGGATTATTCTCAATTTTCCTTGGCTACTACAGAAAGGGAGGAAAAAGAAATGATTGAGCTGTAGAGAAAGTACGAGGCATTTGTGGATGCCTAAAATAAGGAGGTAAAAAAGAAAATTGAGCTTGAGAACAAGCTAATGGGGAGGTCCACAAGGTCAAGAATAATATACCCTTGCCCCCTAGTTGAACCTTTCAAATCCACCCCCCTCATAGAAATACCAGATACACCCCAAAGGCTAGAGTATTACACTATTGAATACTTTGAAGAAGAAAAGAATAAATTGTGGGCCTTACATGTGGAGTTATGTGTAAAATATGAAGACAAACTGAGAAAAGCTCTCACATATTTAGAGGAAAAAATTGAATGGCCGCTAGTTTATGATCAGTTGGCTAGGGTGATTAGTATCTGGGAGGAGATAAAAGCAAGTGATGAGACTTTGAAACCTGTTGTTAATAAATGGAGTAAGAGGAGAAGGGAAATCACACTCTTGTGTTACTTTGTCATAGGGTTTTCACATATTCAAATTGAAAAGACTTTTGATTTGTTTATGATCTTATAGAATTTGATGATAAAAGAGTTGAGTTATAGAGAAGGATTGTTGGTTATTTGGACAAGTATAAGAGCCACATATTTGATTTGTTTCCATCTGCTTTAGATAAGAAAAATAGGTATAAAAACAAAGATGAATGGTCTAAAGAATTAGATGATTTGTTTTGTTTAAGAATTAATCAAGTTATTAATGAAATAGGGCATGCTTGGTGGGCCACCACAACAGAGGTGATGGTGAAAGCCCAAATATTCTTTAATTCTCTAAAGCAATATTTACTTAAAATTTATAAAGAAGGATTTAAAAAAAAAAAAAAGCAATAGCATATTTTACAATTCAACTGGCTAGATGATATACTCTTGAACAAGTGGATGGTAGAGATGATTTCTAAGGAAGAGTTAGAAAGAGGTGAAAGTGATGATGATGAGGCAAATGAAGATGAAATCTAGATCATCGATTCATTTCCACTAGATCATGGGAAAGAAAAATACAAAGAAGAGCCATCAGCACATGTGAAAGATATAGTAGACCAAATGGATGAGGTGGCAGAGATAGAATCAAATATAACTGTTACCTTGGTAGTGCATGATGATACAGGTAGAGACGCTAGAGTAGAGGTAAATTTGAATGAATCAAAACCTGACACATGACTGGCTAATTTGATAGCTACATATGCTGAGGTTTCAGAATAAATAAAAGCCAATCATGGGATCTAAAGCTTTTGAAGGTGCAATAGTAAAGGGGGCCTACCAAGAGAATAATCGAATGTTTTGCCTATTCTGTTGCACAGTTTTTTGTCTCTTATGATAGCCAAATGTAAATATCTTTTGTCTTTTAGGACAGCTATCAGTTCTCTATACTTGAAGCTTGTTGCATCTCACAATATATAAGTGAGATTCCAGGGCTAGAGAAGGGTCCAATTTCTAAATAATTTTTACTTATATACTTAGGATGTTTTTGGTCCAGTCTTTGAGCAAAAACTTTATGATGTATTTTCTCTGCATGATTTATGAGAATATGTCTATATGGAATGATCTCTATGTCTTTTCTTAAGGTCATTCTGAGTTTACAAAAATTGTATACCATTTTCAAAGAAAATTAATACAAGTTTTGAGCTGTCCCCATATCAGTTCTTATTGAATTTTTTCTCCTTTACTATTATCTGGTTATTATGAGATTATATGAGTAAAGCTTGTTCAATTATATGTAGTTCATTTAGGGTTGTGTGTCAATTCATTATTGATATTAATTCAATGACTTAAGTAAAGGCTTTGATGAATTTGATGGGATTGCTATGATAATAGAAAGGATGTTTGTAAGTATGAATTCCAGTAAGAATTGCTGATAATATTTGTTGTAATGCAATAAATTAGATCTATGAATTGGAGTAGACTTTGAATCCCAATGGAATAGGCACTGATCGAATCAATTTAGTCTACAGATAGGTATATCATGAAGAAACATCAAATTTAAAATCACAATCAATTTTATCTTACTATTCTTGAAGATTTTCAAAAGTGGTCAACACTTGTTTGCATGGAATGTTTTAGCCTTAGTTAGCCACTATTGCTGGGAATACTTCCAAATCTATAGAAGAATTATGACCAAATCTTTATATGGGATGTATTTCATCTAGAATGTCAAAATAATGCATGTATTTGAGGATATGAGATGAGAAATAGAATGAAACTAAAATAAATCTCATATAGTTGTTCTAGTCTTGAATCATCCCTAGGTATACCCACCCTAGTTTTGTAATGCCTAAAGAGTAGAAAATCACCCTTGGTTTTGTTGAAGTTGGGTCCAAATGGTGGACACATGCAATTGTTAATAGGAATTAGCTAATCCTTAGGTTCTATGAGTAATATCAATTTGGTATTAAACTTTGGTTGTTCAATAGTTTAAAACACCAACAGATCTAAAATCAAAATGGGGTACTTGGTCGCAACCGATCATATATTAGAATGAAACACCCTTCTACTAAAGTTACAAATTTTTTGTTGACTTGATCATTGAATGTAAAATGAGTGATAAAATCAAGGACATAGTCTCCTCACCTATTGTAGTGGTTGTAGAAAGCTCAAAAACTGCAAAAATGAAAACCCCAACCAAACCCCAAGGGAACATGGAGCTATTAAGATTAATCGACTCAAGCATTGAGGAACTCCAAAAGATGAAGGAAGATCAAAGTAAGGAAAGAGAGAGGGTGAGGACCCTTGTGGGGGAGGGTGTTGATGAGAAAGAAAATGAGATCACCTATTATCAACCTAAGGAAAAGGAAACGATGGAGCATGAGGAAGGGGAGATTGTTGAAGTTCATTCCATGCAACTAGCCCGACTTGGGGAGGGACAATTGAAACTATTGAAGGATAATGTGATTGAAAATATTTCTCCCTACAACATATCCCCAGGAATGACTCACCAGTCACAAATATAACCCTTGTGGTCTCACTCCCAGGTATTGTTGAAATACATTCCCCTACCTATGTGTATGCAAACCTTGACTACTTAAGTAATGAAGTTGAATACACTGTCCCAAAGAGGAAGCCTAGTGGTGGAAATAAGTCTGATGTAGGATCAATAGTAAGGGTGGGGAGACCTCCAATTAAGAACCTTCATCAGAAGAAAAAAAAAAAAAATAATAACACAAGGGGAAAAAAAAACTTGAAGGAAATCAAACCATACAAGAGATGAAGATAATATCCTAAAATGTGAGAGGGACTAATAGCCCCAAGAAGAAGTATGAAATTAAAAAAATATATCATTGAACTTAATACTGACATGATTCTTTTGTAGAAAGTGAAAATGACAAAGTAGGTATTCTCTAAAATGGTTGACTACATTTAGCCAAGAGCTAAATTGTCTTATAGTGGTGCAAGTGGTGCTTCCGGTGGCATTGCAATGCTTTGGAACCCAAACAAGGTTTTGGGTAGGGTGATCCTCCTCAATACCCATTTTGTGGTGATGGGATTTACCTCCAAAGGTAGTAACTAGAATTTGTTTAATTTCCATGCCCCCAATACTAATAATGGTAGGTTGGTGGTTTGGGAAAAGGCAATGAAAGTGGTAGATTCGATGAGGCTAGATAACATTTTGTGTATGGGATACTTTAACACTCCTCTTTACCCTTTAGAGAAAATGGGAGGCTTAGAGGACTTCTCTGATAGTATGCAGGCCTTGGGGGGCTTCCTTAGGAGGAATGATTTGATAGATATCAACCTTCAAGGATCTTCTTTCACATGGTCTGACAAAAAAATGGGGAACAATTTGATCCAGGTTAAGCTTGACTAGGCTCTCATCTCAGCCCACTAGGACATTCTCCTACATACCTCCCTAAAGGCAGATCCGATGACCATCTTGGACCATTCTATGTTTTGTTCCTCATAGACGTGGAATCAAAATAATAGATGAAGGCCCTTAAGGTATGAAATCATGTGTCACTCACACCCAAATTTCAATGATTGTATTATACAGTGGTGGAATAATCTAGTTGAAGGAACGACTATGTTCCATTTTGCTAGGAAACTTGAAAGAATTCGTAAAGAGGTTAGAGGATGGAAAAAATCTTTGTTAGTAAACATTTCCAAGGAAAAGAAGACTATTGAGAAGAAGTTAGAATCTTTTCAAACATGTCTGGCATAAGGTAATGCTTCCACTAAACATCAGCAGGAGGAAAGGGATTTCCAGGATAGGTGGAAGATCCTTCTGAATCAGGAGGAAATCTTCTAGAAGAAGAGATCTAGGGTTCAATGTTTGGAGGAGGGTGATTGAAATATGGCCTTCCATAGATTGACATCAAGAAGAAAAAAAAGGAACACCATAAACCTTATGGTGGACAATAATGCTAATGAAATAATAGAGGTGGAGAGTATCGAGGCTTGGGTTAATAACTATTTTTCAGGAGATCTACAACTCCCCATTTAATCAGGTAAGTAGCAACATGCAGGAATGCATTTTAAGGTGAGTAAACTTAGTGGTGAGTGACCAGATGTATGAGGCCATGACTGGTAGGGTCAAGGAGGAGGAGCTAAGAAATAAAATATTTAGTATGAACCAGTACAATGCCCCATGACCTGATGGGATTCCCCCAACATTTTTTCAGGAATTATTGGAGATCATTAAGTATGACATTGTTCACGATGTGAATGAGTTTGTCAGAATAGGATAGTAATTGAAGGAACTTAACCAAACATTCATAGTGTTAATACCTAAGATGGATGACCTGAGACATCTTGAATTATTTGGACCCATAAGTCTCTGCAACACAATTTATAAAGTCCTTGCCAAAGTTACGGTGAACCACATCAACCCCCTTCTTGATATGTTTATAGGACCAAAACAAAATGGTTTTGTTCTAGGGTGATAGATTCTGGATGTGGTCATAATCGCACATGAGGTAATCTACTCTATGGAGAGGAGTAGGAATCCAGGTATGACCCTAAAACTCAATATATCCAAGGCTTATGATAAAGTTAGGGGGGAATTTATTTATGATATTCTAACAAAGTTAGGATTCAATTAGAATTTTATCAGGATTATCAGGGTCACTATGAATACCGTCATATTTTTAGTTATTGTTAATGGGGCCACAAACAATTTTTTTATTTCCTCTCAAGGTTTGTGGCAAGGTGACACCTATGTGCTAAAATTTTGACACACTTCTATGAGTCATTATATCCAAGATTTCTCAAGAATGAGATCTCAAATGGTGACTAATAGCTCTCTATTCATGGAGTGTAAGGGTTTACAATGGAGGCCCTTAGTTTGACCTAGTTTGAGCCCATGCAAGTACACCATAAAATGAGAGATTCAAAGAGGAAAAATAAGAGTTCTAGTCTCCATGATCATTAAATATGTATGCAAATGAAGATGCAAGCTAATCTAAATGATAACAATGCAAAGAAATCCAAGAAAGGAAATATAATCTATGAAAAGAAATAACAATGCAAGATTAATCTATGAAGGAAATATGACTCTAAGCTAATATGAAAATACAAGGATGAAGCATGATGATGGAAGGCATGGGTGCATGAGAGAAGAAGACAAGAAGAGAGAAGTTGCAAGGAAGCTCCAATGTCCAATCCCTAAAGGTCAAACTCCTCCAAAATTGCTCTCCAAACTTGCAATATTAATGTTAAGAAGTACAATTGGTGATATCAAGGGTCTTAGTGGATTTCAAATTTATATGAAGTTCAAATCAGTAGTTATGGATCTTGATGAGTTTTTCAGACCTGAGGAGTTGTCATGGCCAGTGGTACTCTTAGAAGTTTTTATGCCACATTCAGTTGATTGGCCAGCCAATATAAGATTAGATAAGAATTATGAAATCCAAGATTTTATCATGGAGGTAGAAAGTGTTTTGAAGGCTAGTGATTCTAATGTTAACAAATGCAACGAGTCCGTTGAAAGTGATAATGAATATGAACATTCTCAGTTTTATGAATCAGAGGACAATAATCAACAATTTGATAATATGCATAATGTGGACTCATTTTTTTATGATGATGATTGTAAAGAAGAGAAACAATGTGATAGCAGTGATAGTCTTTCTTCTAGTAATGAATGTGAATGTGTTACGATGCCAGTTGTTGAGGTATTGTCTAAAGAAGAAGATGTGTGTGATGATCAGAGTTCTAATTTTTCAGAATGTATTACTAACGAGCTTGCTGTTATAGATGTGCCAAGCCATCCAGATAATGATCTCATCCAAGGAGAAGAAAATAGTAATCAAATCTTATTAAGTATTGATGAGATTTTTGACTTGTTGGCCGATGATTTTGAAAGGTATGCTAACCAATCTAAGGATGCTTGTGTTTTGACACATTATGAAAATTCATGTAGTGAAGTCATTTCCCCTAAATTTGATGCTGAAGAAGATACAGTTTCAAAATATGCTTTGTAAAATTTGGGAGGTGTAGGTGATGGTAGTTTGTATATCAATACACATGACGACCTTTATGTTGAGAATGAAGATGTAGGGCTAAGGTATGTTGCTGATTCATTTTCTGCTTGCTTTCATGAAGATGAGATATATTTAGATTACTCATATGATGAGAAAAGTAATACTAATGAAATTGTTTTTCCTAGTGAGTTATTTGGGGGAAAATCTGATACAGATTAGCATATTGTTAGAATGCAATTTCATGATAATTCTTGTGGTTTGAGATCTAATCATTTGTTGGAATGTGAAGAAGATGTAGCATATGTTCAATCTGATATATTGTGTACTGATGTTGCAAGTGAGGATAAATCAGATTTTTCGTACTCTTCGTATTTGGAGGCACAAGGTGAGTTACCATCTGATTCATGTAACTCATTCAATGAAGTAGAATATCAATCTTTTGTGAAGGAATCCATGACTCTGTCAGTAGTGATCAATTTCAGTTTGATTTCAGTTGTTATGATCATACTGATGCATATTTTCATGGTGAGCAAGGTGTAGACAGTATGTATGATTTTTATACGTATTATGAAGATGATGACAGTAGTTTTGTTTTGCCTAATGAGTTGATTTTAAATAATGATGTGTTGGGTAAGACAAGGAAGAATGAGATTTTTAGTTTACCTCAAGAAGATGTAAATGAAAACCAGGTATATGACAGAGGTAAAAAGTTCTAAAAAATTTCCAGTGGCCTAGAGCCATCTCTTGTACATAGTAGTAGTAGTTTCCCTGCTTTCAATAAAGCTGTTTGAGAGAAGTTTTGCTAGTCAAGTGCATGGTCTGCTTCTCCTAGAGATCTGAAATCTTGCCATGCCTGCAAGAGACATGCATCCCAAATTAGAGTCACTGTTTGGACTAAAAATTGCATGCTGCATTTTTAGTCACTTTTCAAATTTTTTGAGAAAATCAAGCCTATAAATGCTTTGTGAAGCCTATGTACCCCACTCTTGAGTTAATGCATAAATGGTGGTTAATATTTCTAACACCCTTTATTTAGCCTTTCTACCTATTCTCTAATGATAAATTGATATTCTAAGCTATTTGGCGAAGTCCTATTTTGAGCCAATGTCTAATTTGCATTTTCACCAAAGTGTCAAATAGCGACAAGATGCCCTGTTTGTACTTGAATATCTCACACCCAGAATTGTCTCATTATTCACCACTTTGGGAGTGTATAGTGTCCATACCCAAGAACCTATATTTCAGATTTTGAGTCATTTCGAGTTTGTTTGACTAGGTTTTGAATCCCTCAAAGTTGGTCATTTAAATTTGTCATGCTGATGCACATTGCACATAATTCTGCGAAGCCCTGTTTGACAAGCTATAACTTTTGACTAGTTGACCAAAATGCTAAAATTCCTTTTGCATTGCATTGTAGACATCAGAGAATTCTTATGTTTCAATTTTCAAGTCTTGACGAATCCGTTTGATCCATTTTTTAACGTGATTCCAAACATAATTTATAACTTGTTAATTGGTGTCAAAATGCAAATTGATTGGAACCCCTGTTTGTGATGTCATAATTCAAAATTTGTGATTGGCTAGATCAAATGGATTGTACCCATATGTTATACTCTAAAAATAATCCAAGTGTATCAATTTGTAAGTGATAACGAATCCATTAGCACACTTTTCCAGGTCTATTCCGTTTGCAAAAATTGCTTTTCTGCCATTATTTTCAGTCAACAATTCTGAGTAGCCCACTTTGACTGATTGCCATTTGCACCCAGTTATTTTTCATGAGCCCAAATCCCAGATTCATAATGTCCTCATGATAGAGAACCAACACCCCTGTTTTCATTTCCCCATGTGCTCATTTGCCCAATTTTTAAAGCCAAATCCGAATCCAGTTTGTTGTTTTCTGATTTGTTTACTTGCAGGTAATTCTAAGAAGGTAAATTCGACAGTCAATATCTTTTGACTAAGGATTCGTCATGAGACAAGATTTGACAGGGTGCAAGAATGCGGAACAAAAAGTCAATGTGCGAGTTTTTAGAGCCCAATTAGGTGTTCTGGCTAGTTTTTAAAGCCAGTCAAAGGATCCTCTAGCATTAAATTGGCAGTTTTCAGATAAGTGATAAAGTGAGTTTTAATTGATGGTTCAGTGGTCAAAATGGATTCCAGTCAGTTTGAGATAACCAATGGACCAGTTTTGCAGTTCAATTGTCTGGAAACAAATTTTTTTTTAGCCGGACCCACTTGGGGCCCGACTAATTGCATCAGACTGAATAGAAAAAGTGGGGGTGAAAATGTGATTATAACTATGTCATTTTTAGAGTAAATGACATATCATCTTTAAAGGAATTAGTTTTGAGTTATCACATTAATATGCAAAGGCATGAAAAGGCATATTTGCATTTTGTGGAATTTTTTTTGGCATTGATTCTTGAGTTTTCATGACATTGAGAAGGCACCAAATAGATGCCAAATTGTGAGTAAAAGACATTATTTTGAAATGTAATCATTAATTCCACGACTTGGGTATTCCTATCACATTTATAAAGCACTTGATACATCTAAAGAATGTCTCAAGGAGAATATACAAATTTCAAAGATAGGGATATTTTAGAGATTGCCTTAAAATTTGGATATGGACATGGATGTTTGTGTAAGAAAAACATGAGAATAAAGAAACTGCACAAGTTGGCCATGGCTAGTGTGTTAACAAAAATCATCTCAACAATTCAATCTCTTGTGGCTAAAGTTGGAAAGAAGGTTGAAGTTGAATGTCATGCTAGAAGTGGACCTAGATATCAAATGCAACTCTTAAAGACGTAATGAATGGTCTAAGAGAGAGGCTTCTTTATATTACAACTTTCACATACAGCTCATTGTCTTACAAGTGATGATTTTTTTCAACCTCTTGTTTTGGAGACAAAGATGGGATTGCAAGTGAAATGGTTTCCTTCTTTTAAACTCAGTTTTTTAAAGTGAATGCCAGGAGAGCCCATGATTCTAAATAGGGAAGGAGTGGCTTGAAAAGGAAACTCATGTCTTTTGGCACCCATGTTCAATAGGAACTCCACAAAAAATGCATAAAGGAACTCTTCATGCTAAAGAGAAGACTCATGCAATCCAGGGTAGCACCATATGAAGGGTGCTCATATCAAAGAACAGAGGAAGCCATTTCAACAAAGGTTAGAGAATGAGTGTAGGGGAAGACCCTATTATTAAAATGAGAGCATCATGCAATTGCAAGAGCCACCCATGCACTAAAATCCAAGGCACCCATCTGTCAACGAAGGAGGCATCATTAGCAATGGATGTTTTGTGAAGAAGATCCGAATTATAGAGAAGGCGGCACGTTCAAACTTCAAGACAGAGCGGTGTTGAAATCAGTGGGAACAGGGGATGTGTCAGAACAAGGGCCACCTGTGAATCAAAGAGGGAACTAGTCTCAATGGATGACAACATCTTCATGGGAGTAAAGGTCAACTTCAATGAGATGAAAATAGTTAGAGCCTAGTTAGTGAATTAACTAGCAGGGTAAAAGATTGCTGCCATGTAGAAGGAAGAAAAGACGCTACTAGTGAGAAGAAAGATCTAGCTAAAATGGATTCACGTAATAAAATAGGAATCTCACGCTGAAAAGAGCCACCAAGAACAATCAGAAGATCACACAGTTAGAGAAAGAGGCAGCAAAAAAGGAGAGGCCTATGTTTTTTAAAAAGGAAAAGGGTTAACTATTATCCCATATTCATGCCATAATGATTCTTTTAAATATTTGAATACTTTTCAACTCAGAACTTACAATGTCTTAAGAGACATGCATTTTTGAAGCACCAATCATGTGCGTGGGCCCCTTGTGGCGAGTTTGAATAGTGGAAATAGTTGACGTGATGATGTAAGGAAAACTTTAAATGGAGATGCATGCGAGCTGACATGGCACCCAGAATGGAGGATGAACACGATCGCGCCACGTGGCAGATTGAATGGTGCTCACATTCCTGCAAAAAAGAATTGTAGGCATGTTAAATAATGTAGGAATGCGAGCAGTTGCCAAGTGGCAATGGGGCCCGGGCTTGAAGATGATGCGGAAGGTTAAATAATGTGGGAATGCGAGCAATTGCCAAGTGGCAGCAGGGCCTGGTCTGAAGATGATGCAGCAGGCTCGTCAATGTGCTGAGGTAGTGGTTGGGTAGCGAATGAAAAGCTACCACGTGGTGAAGACAAGCAACTGATGATGAAATGGCACCAAAGATGCATGTGACTAGATTGCGACAAGTGTCCCGATTTGACGATGCTCGCAATCTCGCATTTTTAAGTTGCACCCGAGATAAATAATGCGGGAAAGTGGGCAAGCGACACGTGGTGCGAGTCCCGTGGCGTTGACATGGTGAATGATACAGAGGGATCAACTAATCAATGAGTGACATGTGTCACTTGGTCAAACTGAGTTTGACCCCAGATTTAAAAGACAAGGGAAAATATGAAATGTTTGAAAAGATAAATTTTTTATTATTTTCCAAATCAATGTAGCGTGCAGGTATTTTAAAATCAAAAGTGGGCCTTTTTATAAAGTTTTACCTTTAAAGTATTTTAAATTTTTCAAAATTTAAAATCAAATTGAGTTGCAGACCTGAACCTTCTAATAGAGGAAGAAGTTTTCAAATTGATATTTTGGGCGTTTCTGGGAGGTTAGATATGCCTTGTCATATATCGCCAGAATCGGGAGAGTCTAAATTTTTTGATTCTAGAGTCAGTTTTTGCACAAGAAGTAGTTGGTTCATGCTACAAGGAGATTTGTTTGAAGTATCTAAATTGCAATTGTATTCAGGTAATCAGAGTCCAGAACTGATTTTTAACATAGCAATCACCTGAATATGGTTAAAAGACAGTGAGAATTCAGTTTGGGTCAAAATTTGTTTAGATTCATTTAGTAAAAACTGAAATTTCACCAGCATTTCAGTGGGCAAATCAGATATTCTGAATGACTCAACAAGTTTTAATCATTGAACAAGGATATTTGCAAATCAGTAATAGAACAATAATAAAACCTAATCAGATCAGATGGGAAGAAAGAAGAAAGAGGTTTTTCAGTTGCCAGAAGATTGAATTTCAAGTGGACACTTGTCAAGTAAAGATCAGATCCAGGAATTCATTCATCCTATATCATTCTTTCTTTCTTTCATTGTAAGGGTTGGAATTTTGGAAAGTTTCTCTAGTATGAAGATAGTTAGTAGGACTGGCCCTGGAATTGATGAATTCTGGATGGAAGACCTGGGATGTGCTAGCTCCAGACCATGAAGCTATGCTTTGGCTATGATACCCCTTTCCCATCCCATTAGTTTCTCATTCCCACCATTTTCTCTCTTGTATGACAGCATATGTTAATGTACAGTCTGGTTTATTAGGTGATTTTTGAATTAATTTCATGCATTTTCATGTATTATTTCAAGGAAATCAATACAAAGGACAACAAGGGTTTAGTTTCAGTTTAAATCTTGTCTCCATTCTCAGTTGAGCTGTGATGTTTTATGATCTTTGAACAAAGAGCCTAGGTCATTTTTGCACTCTTGTGAGGCTATATGTTGTTTCATTGTTGCTTGTAATTCAAGGAATTATGTAAATGCTTCATAGATTCAACAGGGTTGCAAATTTATTGAGAAGGATATTAGGTAAGAATGAGATTTAAGTTGAACATTGATGTCTATTTATAAGATAAATAGATAGATCATATATCTGAATATATAAATAAGTATCAGATATCTAAAATGCATAAGGGAGATTCATGAATTTGCCCAATGGATCAGGCACTGATCAGATATAGGGTCATTAAGTTGTTGTTCATACTTGGTTTTCATCCACTTTCCCCCACCCACATAAAATCAAATCAAATTCAAATCATCTTTACATTTTATGTTAAAGGACCTAAATGTTATACCCTCACTCAGCTTGTGAATATTTTAGATTTGCATTTAGCTACGCAGATCTATGTCATTTCATGAGTTATTAGGAGATATAAGGGTTTCATTTGCTTAATAGATTCAGGGATATGTTTTGCACTGGTACGATATCAATTGAATCTCAAGTCCATGTGCCTAGGTTTAGTAGAGCCTGAAGTAGAAGAAGGGTCAAGCCTTACAGTTGGCCTGTTGTGAGAAATGGCATGTTGAAAATGGGAGTTAGCTGCCCCTAGATGTGTCACTTTCTCAGTGGGATAATTGAAAACCTTCCAGCATTTTCGAACACCAACAGGCTCCTTATAAGGGAAATTATGGAGTGGAATGCATCCTCAAGAGAAATGTGGGATAAATCCCTAAAAAGACAAGTAAGAGGAAAAAGGTCACCATTTAGAGACATGTGCAAAAAAAAAGAATCTTTTCTTGATTTATTTCTTTTTTTCATCAAAAAGAGAGCTTTAAGTAGAGATTTATTTATTTAATTAAAAGAGGGATTTCATTTTAATTAAATCAGATAAGATTATTTAATTAAAAGGGAGATTTTAACTAAATAAGATAAGACTATTTAATTAAAAGAGAGATTTTCTTTTAATTAAATAAGATAAGATTTTTTAATAAAAATAAATATTTTAACTAAATAAGATAAAACTATTTAACTAAAAGAGAGATTTTCTTTTAATTAAATAAGATTATTTTTGAAATGATCAAAAATTGGAAAATATTGAAATAATTAAATTAATTACAATTTGATCAAGGAAAATGATTTGAATTAATTCAATAAAATATTGTGATGCATTGATTTAGGAAATTGATAAATTGAAGAGTTGGGGCCCATAGTCTAGGTGACCATTTTAGGGTGCATACAACACCTTGTCACCTTACCTATTCATCATTGTGGCAGAGTTACTGAGCAAAAATTTAATGGCCCTGGCTAATTTTGGCACAATTAAAGGCATCAAACCTGCTTCGTTTTGCCCCCATAGGTTATCCAACAATTTGTTAGTAACACCTTCTTATTTGGCATATCTTCATCCCATGAAGCAAGAGAGTAGAAATAAATTTTGAATCAGTATGAGGAGGTTTTGGGACAATGCATAAGTGATCAAAAAAGAAAAGAGTGTTTTTCCAAGACGGACACTAGCCAGAGAAAAAAAGTGACCAAGATCCTAGAATTCTAGGAGGCACATATTTTGGATACCTATCTTGGCCTCTGGCTAAATATTAATGAAGTATCCACATAGTATTAGAATGGGTTGGTTGAATGCTTTTAAGGAAATCTTCTAGACTGGGAAGAAGAAAATTTTGAGTAGTATGGGGAAACTCTAGCTTCTCTCAACCTCTTTTCAGGGTATTCCAATGTATTTCCTTTCTATTTTTAAACTCCCAGGAAGATATAAGGATATTCTTGAAAATATCCGAAGATTATTTTTATGGTTTGGATTGGAAGAGAAGACTAGAATGAGTTTGGTGAATTGGCAAAAAGCTTTCTGACCTGAGGCCATTGGGGGATTGAATATCATAAGGATAGGGCATTTAAATAAGGCCCTCCTTACTAAGGTCAGTTGGAGATTGATGAATTCCTTGGGTAATTGGTGCAATATTATAAAAGCCAATTATCTTGGAGGGGACTCATTCCAACATTACCTTTGGACCCATGTGCCCCCTAGGGTTCTAAAATTTGGAACAATGTGGTGCACAACTGTAAAATTCTAAAGATGGGTACTTAGTAGGTTGTTGGGGATGGAAATAACATTGACTTCTAAGAAGACCAATGGATACAAGATGACCCCTTCATGCACACCAGGTTCCAACCCTTGAAAGAAGCTTGCACTAGACATAATGGTACTGTGATTCGAAGCTATATCACCTTTAATAAACAATGAAAAATAATTTATAATCTAAAGAATGTTATGATAGGACTCACTCTTGAGCTCCAAAATCTTCTCTAGAGTTATTGAAGCCCTTCCACCCTAGTTAGTGACTCCTTGGTTTGGAGACTTACCCCCTCATGAGACTTCAAAGTGAAATCTATTTATCTTTTTTGTCTTGGGGGGATATGGCCTCAAGGGATTGGAGGAAAGTTTGGCACCTATGGACCCTACCAAAGATATATTTCTTTTGGTGGATGGCCCTACATGGGGAAATTCTCACAATCGATAATCTTCAAAAGAGAGGGTGTTAGTTAGCTAACTATTGTGTGTTATGCTACAGAGAAGTAGAATCTATCTCACTTCTGCGTTGAAAGTCTGGGGGAGGGGTCTTTGCATTATGTGAGGTCCAATGGTGTGTCAGTGATAATTTACATTAAAAAATTCAATGGAATGAGCCCTCTAATCATACATATTTGAAAACCTTATGGAGAATAATCCCCTTGTATATCTCGTGAAAAATTTGGAAGGAGAGAAATAAAAAAACCTTCAAAGACAAAGTCACTCATAATTTGGTAGTAATTCAATAGGTAACAAGGCTCTTAAAGGAATGTAGTGGGATCTGGTGATGGAAACCCCCCGTGATTCCCATAGGAATACAATATATGAAGTGGGTGTCCGCTTGGTTTTCAAGCCTGATGGTGGCAAAATTTGGGAACTCCAAAGCTACAACTAGGTGTGGAATGGCTTGGAACTCCCCTCCTAAAGCATGGAAAAAAACTTAATTTTGATGGGTCAATTGTGGTTGGGAGCGTAGCGGCTAGGGGTGTCTTCCATAATAGTACTAGGAAGATGGTTGTCGCCTATATTGGGAACTATGGAGGGGGATTGAATAATGAAGTTGGAGCTCTAGCCCTACTTTGGGGAATGAGAATTGTGAGAGATAAAGGAGTTAATAGATTGGTGATTGAGGGGGATTCGATGTTGATTATCAAAGTGGTGAAAGGAGAGGGTCGATGTAGATAGAAAATAAAAAAGATAATAGAATAAATCCCCACATTGATGGAGTTGTGTCAAGAGGTCCACATAGACCATGTCTACTATGAAGGAAATAGAGTGGTAGATGATTTGAAGAAATTTGGCCATGAAATTATGAGAAAAATAGAATGGGAGGATGTCAGCCAAAACCCATCATCAACTTAAGTGATGATGGAAAGTGAGTGTACTTCTCACAATGCTTTATGAATCATTACAATAGGTGGCACAATAATGTGAATCCGTATGGGTGAGAAAAGCATCATGTTTTTCATAAAATTAATCTTTGGCAAGATTGCATGAAGATTTTCTTTTGAGATCCCCTCACCGAGAGCATTAACTATTTATGGAAAAGGATGAGTGGCACGGATTTGATCAAAGTTAAAAAATTGACAGTGCAGGATTATAAGGACACTTTCATCAAACCTCACTCCAACTATAGTTGGCGACAATTAATTTTGGAAGGAAAGGTACCGATCACACATGCCACTAAGAGAGGGATTTCAGAAGCTGTGAAACCTTGTTATCTTATGATGGGTTTTGGTTGTGTTCATAATTTCAGCTCAAGTGTGAATTACTTAATTTGTCATGGCTGCCACAATTTGGTCTATAACAAGGGGATGTAAGAAGACTCTGAGAAGTTTCTAGTTGAGCTTGGTGAAGAAATGGGTGCCAGTGACTACATTGGACCAGTGAAGATTGAGGTTTACATCAAAAATAGTGAGGTTGCATGGCTTTACCTATAGGAAGGATGATTTATGTCATTCAAGGAAGGCATGGAAAAGAAAGATGATCACATCTCCATGCAATTCATCAATTCTTGGAATGACAAGAAGGTAAAAATTGATGGGATGACATTTGAAATCATGGAGGAGCTTGTCACTAGGGTTGGAGAGTTATCCTCGGAGGGAAAGAACTGGCACAAGTAGGCCAGGGTGGTTGATGAAATGAGTTTGAGGAGGTTTTTTTGACCTAAGGAATATTATGCCTACATGCATGGTGGGTTTTCCAGAGAGGATCTTTTGGAGCCCTGGGATGTGATTTTCTATGCCATTATGAGCTATATTACTCTTGAAGATCGATTCTAGGTACCTTATTACTACCACTTCCCCATTCTCAACCATTTCAGTAATCATGATTTGATTTCCTTTCCACACCTTTTTCTAAATTCCATGGAAGACTATGTTTTTAAGGCTAGGAAAAAGAGAGAGGAAGGAAAATCCTTGTAAGGTTCCTCTTCGCACGTACTTATTAACTATGAATTCCTCTGTAAAAATCTATTGTATGAGAATTGGATGGATATGAAGTTATGTTTTATATTGTAAATGCCATAATGAAACTAAGAGCAGTTGGCTCAACCATGTTTATGCTTAGTGATTCAAGAACTATTTCATCACCTTGACTATTTAAAACATTAATTGTTACTAACAATGATGCTAAGTGCTTTCAACTGATAATGAGGTTCGGCAATTTTGATACCACAATGATTAATTGGTATGCTTTCAAATAGTTCATTTTATCTTATTAATGATGCTTATGATATGCATACCTAACAATGATTATTCTAGTGATTCGATCTAAATTAATGCTTATAAACATGTATGGTGAAGTAAATGAATGCGAACTAACACTTTGAATTTTTCCAAGTTTAATGAATAGAATAAGATGGATAATTGAATTGTGGAAATGAATGCTTTTATTAACGTGAAAGTCTTGATGAATATTTTATGAACATATGTTTCTTGAACTACTGACGGGTGCAATGAGTGTGCAGGTAATCTAGTCGGGAAATCCAATGGAGAGACAAGCTGAACCCCTTGTTTTAAATTTTTTCATCCTTGTATTGTCCACCTTTAAAGGTTGTTATTTGATTTTATTTTCTCCTAACTTTCATGTGTTCCTACCAAGTCTCCAAGGCTTAAAAATGTTAAAATTAAGCACCCATGGGTAAGGGTATGTGTTGAGGGTACTTTCCACCCACTTTTGCCACCCTAGTTGACTTTTAGGGTCACTTAAAAATCTCATTTATGGTTGATTGCGAAAATGGATTGTCATCCACTTGAGTGGAACTCAAACTCCATCATAAGGTTTCATGAAGTCTAGTTGAGAAAAGGGATCCCTATTTATTGGTTTTTTTGGAGAAGTTTGGGGCTTTTTTTTTTTGGTCACCCAATCTCTTTTTTTGGGGAGAAGAAAAAAAAAAAAAAAGCTTGGAAGATAGTTGGAGATGGAAGGAGAAAAAGGAAGCTCTTCTCAAAACCTCCATTGTTACCATCACTCCTTGGTGAAGGTAGGATTCTTGGCTTTGTGTTTTGTTTTCTCCATGTTTTGATCATGCTTGTTCTTGCACATTGTGTTGTGTTGTTAATTTTTGTTTGCTTGGATGTTGGGTTGATTTGGACGATTTCCTTGGTGTTGTTCTTGATGTGTTCTTGTTCATCTTGATGTATTGTATTGAGGGGTTTTCATGGGGTTGTTTATGGCATTACTCACCCTTGGATAGGGAAGAAGTGGCCATGTGGGGGTAGGGCTTTAGTTGGACCTCAATGGTGCAGAGTCTCCTTTCATGGTGAGAGGAGGGAAAAAGGGTAGGGTGTATGGGCCCCTACCGGTCATCACATACCTTGTTGATATTGTGCAATCTTGAGTATGGAAAGGAAGGAAAATCCTTGTTGAATTGGCCCCGAAAGGGCATTTGAGGAACAAAGAAAGTTCCTGAGTTTTAACCCCGAAAGGGTTATGTTAAGGTATGGTGATTGACATCTCCCATTGGGAAAATCCACCTCCCCCCCCTAATAAGGTCCTATGGATGGATCTAGTGTGTTAAACCGGATGGGTGTATGTTGAATTGTGTCTTTGGGATTGTGTTGAATTGCATTGGGTCAGCCTTGTTTCCCCTTGTGGTTCCATGAAGAATTGAAGTTGAAGGGATAAAGTATTGTGAAAAAGCTTGAAGAAATTATCATTGTATTGTGAATTTGATGTAATTATATGTATATTTATATTGTGAATGATTGGCAACGAAATCGAGTTTTCTTACTGGTTCTTTTTCGATGGAGTCTTGAACCAGGATGCATAATAGAAAGGAAAATAAAAGAGATTATGAAATCTACCTTGCATCGTCTTCTTGTGCTTTCAAATCTGGGTTATGTAAGTGAGAAAATAGGATGATAGATGATGTCTTGAATTATAAAATTTGCAAGTTTTTCAATCATGGTAATGAAAGGCAATTGATGTGTTGAGTTTTCAATTCGATGTTTGGAGTATTGTCATGAAATAATAATCCTTCTTGAGATCACCAAGTTATCTCTTTCATTGTTAAGTTCCATTAGAAACACAATTAAATTTGATTAAGAATTACCCATCACCTTTTGAAATTCTGAACATAGGATCATATTCCTTGTTAAGTTGGTTAAGATAAAAAATCAATTGATCACGAGAATTGTGTTTTTCATCGAATTCAAATAAAAATGAACATACACTTGCATATGATGATTGATTAAACATAAATTATAAGAGGAAGAACAAAAAAAAAAAAAATTAATAATAATAATAATGACCTTACACATTTCCTTGTATTGATATGTATTGATATGACCATATTGGCATCTGCCAAAAAATTGACACCTTGGCAAGAATTCACCATGAAGGTCATGTAGTCTGCTACCACCACTCTCTACTTTCTATAGGTAAACAAGGATGAGAAAGATTTGGGCAAAGAGAGCAAAAATACCCACTCCATCTATAGTTTCCTAGCAAAGGATTGGATGAAGACACTACTTGATAAACCCATCAAAGAGAAGGGGGTGGACTTGAATAGGGATGAAACTGAGGAAAATAAGGAGGAACGATGAGAGAAAGAGGGCAATTAGCCCTTGGTTCTTTGTTTATTTTTAGCTTTTTATGATTTGGATCTCATTGAACTTGATGCCCTATGGGGCTTTTATTATATATATGATCATGAAATGGACTAGTAGCAACAATAAGTTTCCTTGCTACTAGTATAATTTTTTGTATTATATGCTTGTTAAGGATAGGTTCATTGATAAGGATTTCTTTTTTTTGGAACTTTTCTTTAGTTAGTTTTTGAAGTATAAAACTGGTATCGGTTAGATAAGTGGGAGGTGACTTTTGACTATTCTTCATCCTTTTTGTACTTTAGGGTCACCCCCCTTTCTCTTGGTTTCTATCTAATACTTTTAAAACATCTGTAGACTAAGTGTACAAAGACAATTTCAATTCTACACATTTCTTGTATGGAAAATACATTATGCCCAAGAGTTGACACATTTTTGTGGTATTTTATGGTGAATTCAAGTTGCACATGATAATTCTAATTATTATAATTAACATATTTAATCCATTTGTATCATTATCTTGTAGGTCTTCAAACAAAGGGAAAATTTTCATGTCCAGTTTCTAGTCCAAAGATGAAATCTTGTTATTCAAAAATTTTAGGAAAATGGGTGTTTGATGAGTATAGGCACTTTCTCCATAGAATCCATAAGTATATAACTATCAAAAAATACATTATCAATTTGAAAGAAGAGAAAACATGAAAACCACAAAGAATGACACCTCACCTATGGAAGTTGGAATACAATAGAAGCATTAGTAAGTATAATCAAATGCCCATATTCTTTATTTCTCTAAGACATCCTTTAAGAGAAATTTTGTATTATTAAAAGGTGAAAAAAATACCATTCACCTACCATATGATTTGGCTTTTGAATTAAAAACAATAAAAGGGTTGGATGCTCTTTAATAAAATTATTGCAAGAGCAATAAAAATGAAAAGAAAACATGCATAGATCACAAATGCAAGATAGTAAAATAAATAAAGTTCTCTTATGTTCTTATTTAATACAAAGCAACAAATAACAACATGCATATTTTTCCAAATCCATTAATATGTATCAAATTAAATATATATATCAAGCCACATGATACACACTCTTGAAAGAGGATCTAATAGGATAAAGATAATTTTTCTGCTACTATGTTTCCCCCCATAGAATATTCACCCTAATAAGGAGAAATGGAGTCAATTAGAACTTTATAATACAAGAAAAACTTCTAACTCAAATAATAATCGACATACTCATATAACTTAAAATAGCATATCAACTATAGACATAAAACTTAAAACCTTGTAAAGGCTAATGTGATCAAACCTAAACAACAATCCAGCACACAATAGATCTTACCTTCTTATTCATGACTCCACGTTGTCTGAAGACATCATACAACATTAACAATATTAAATATTGAATATAATTTAGATCGGATAGATATCAATCTCATTTCAAAGAGAATAATGATAAATATTTGGTCCAATTTCAATGAATTGGTCCCATGAAATATGAAAATTTATTTTGCAATTTATTTTAGAGATTGTAGTTGGAACTGTATCTAGAAAATTAATTACAAGATCACTGCACATAAGTTTCCATTTTGAAAGTAGTCTTAACTATCTGAAATGGTGTTGCAAAATTACAACCACTTGGTCTATACTGGTTTGTTTAGGTGGACATGTGTTGAGTTCTAATTCTTATCTCTTTGCTGACTTCTAGTCATTCTAGTTGCCTTTATATACAAGGAACCTCTATGATGTATTTATCTCATATCCAATTATCTCATATCCAATCATCGGATATCCATTATCATCTTGATCATTATTGATATTCTCATTTTCTCATCATTAGTCTCTCTTGTGCTATCTATTGAGCTTCTTGATCTTGGTGTTGAATTACTACCTTAGGAAAATTCTTACATGGTATCAGAGCTATACCCAAATTCTTACAATTAGAAATTACTTTTGTAGATATTAAACTTTATTTCCATGTTATCATGTATATAAGTTTAGTAAATAACAGTTCTAAGTGCTCTAATGACATGAATTGCAATGGAAAAATATCTGAGAATGAATAGATCTCTTAATAAAATTAATATGAGGTTGAAGGAGAGTATAATCTTCAAGCTATCCTTATTATAAATTTATGGTTGAAAGAAAATTATTTAATATATTATTTTTAAGCCTAAAACTATTAATAGTTATAAAAAAAATATTATAATTTACATGAAATTATAAAAGTTGTAACAATAAAGAAACTAAAAATGTTATTACAAATAATATCTCAAACAAATGATATTCTTCTAAAAAATAGTTAGTTTTCTAAACCATTCGCAAATGATAACCTTTCAACAAATATTACATATATGGTTATATATGGTTTGTATAAATTTAAAAATTCATATGATAATTTTTTTTTTTGGATGAATAGTCCCTTTCTATTAATTAATAATATACTAAGATTACAATTAACAAAAAAGGGTTGAGGGGTAAAAGATCACCCTACGAGAGTGTTGAGATCTAATTGAAAAGATCATTGCTAAAAGAGATTGTTGAAAGAGGGAGATTGATGAAGTAATATGTGTTTCAATCATTATTTTGTCACTGATGTTAAACCTATTATTTGTTGGTGAGACAATTGCTTATAAGATCTAAAGACTATTATTTAGTTGATTGATGAAGAGGATTAATCAATAAGATGTAACAATAGCACCTAGAGGAAAGGTTGAGTTATGGTAATGAAATGAAGTTCAAGGATCAATTAAGACAATGGTGAAATGATGCATTGATAATCTACTTGAAGTTACAAAGGTTGGCCATACTCAGGAACTTTAGAAGAATAAGAAACACTAAGACTATATGCAAAGCTTGACCAAGTTGGTAGTAGGTGCCAAGAAAAGATAAGTCATTAGAGCAATGTTGGAGATTGCCTATGCTCTTAGCTATACAAAATTTGATGACATCAAGGGATGTGACATTACAAAGAAGATGTGGGATGCCCTGCAAACCATCTATGGAGGAGACAAAAATGTTCAAAGAGCTAAGTTAGAAAGTCTCAGAGGTAAATTTGATGACATGAGAATGGAAGAAGGTGAGAACATTTCTCAATATGTTGCTAGAATAAAAGAAGTTGTTAGTGCAAGAAAAGGTGCTATTGGTCACATAGATGATGATACTGTGTTAAGTAAATTCTTGAGAACATTATTGCCTGTCTATGCCATTAGAGTATCTACTATACAGGAATTGATATGCATTCCAGGAAATAATATAACTCTTAAAGGTCTAGTAGGAAGATTCACTGCTTTTGAATTATCCAATTTTGACAATTACAAACTAGAAAGTCTTGAATCTTCTTTTAAGGAAAAATTGCTATTGAAAGATTTTGATGAGCAGAAGTAGAAGAAGAAAAGAAAGATAAAGCATGCATCCAGTGATAGTGAGATAGATGAAGAAGATGTTGAACAATTGGAAGCACTATTGGCACGAAGATTTCACAGAGATAATGGAAAATTCAAAGGTAAGTTACCCATCATTTGTTTCAATTGCAATGAAGTTGGTCATATTGTTGCAAGATGTACACAAAAGAAAAACTTCAAGGAAGGAAACAAGTACAAAAATAGAAGGGAAAATGAAAATAGAGACTATAAAGACAAAGGAAAAAAGTACTACATTGTTGAAGAAGATGAATCTAATGAACATGATGATGAAGTAGTATATGTTGCAATGAAGGATAAATTTGATGAGGAGGAGGCAACTGCACTTATGACTTGTGTAAAAAAAAATGATAAGTGGAACATTGATAGTAAATGATCACAGCACATGATAGGAGATAAAAGTAAGTTCCTTACCTTAAATCATTATGATGGAAATAATGTTAGATTTGGAAATGATGCTGCATGTCTGATAAAAAGAAAGGGTTCCATTAAAATCATAGAAAAGATCTCTTGTGATAATGATTACTATGTTGAAGGATTGAATTATAGTCTATTGAGTGTGTCACAACTAAGCAATGTAGGATGCAAAGTTGAATTTGGAAACAAGACTGCCATGATATATGACAAAAATGGAAAACGGATAGGAAAAGGAGACCAAACTAGAAGTAATCTATTTTACCTTGATATAGAGTATGCTACTTGTCTTATAATGAAATCTGATGATGCATGGTTATGGCATAAAAGGTTGTGTCATGTCAAATTTGATAACTTGATAAATATCAGCAATTTAAAGAAAGTTAAAGGTTTGCCCAAACTGAAAAAGCCTAATAATGTGATATGCAAACAATGTCAGCTAGGCAAAATGACTAAGTCAAGTTTCAAAAGTAAAACTTACACCTCTAAAGAGATGCTAGAGATAGTTCATACTTATTTGTGTGGACCTTTAGAAGTGCAAAGTTACAAAGGAGACAAGTATATAATGTTGTTTGTAGATTGCTACTCTAGGATGATGAGTCATGTTCTTAAAGAAAAAGTATGATGCCTTTCAAATGTTTAAGTGATTTTTGGCAAGAGTTGAAAAAGAAATAGGTAAGAATCTAAAATGTTTAAGATCAGACAGAGGAGGAGAATTCACATCCAAAGAATTTGAAATGTTTTCTAATGATAAAGGAATCAAAAGACAAAATTCTACATCAAGAACCCCTCCATAGAATGGAATTTCTGAAAGAAGAAATAGGTCAATAATGGACTGTGCTAGGACACTTATGATGGAAAAGAATGTTGCTCTAAAATACTAGAGAGAAGCTATAAGTACTGCTATCTATACCCTGAACCAAGTACAAATAAAAAAAGATACTAATTCAACACCCTTTGAATTATGGTATGGATATACACCTAATGTAAAATATTTTAAAGTATTTGGGAGAAAATATTATATTCTCAAAGATATAAGAAATGGTAAGGTTGATGCAAAAAGTGATGAAGGTACATTCCTTGGCTACTCCAAAAGAAGCAAATCATACAAGTGTTTGATTACTAACACTAATAAAATTGTGGAAAGTGGAAATGTAAATTTTGATGAATATACAAAAGTTCATGATGATGAACCCATCAAAAGACCAAAATAATACAAATCATTTGTATACTTCTATGAAGGAATGTTTGCTGAAGAAGAAGTATCCAATCAAGTGGAGATCCAACAAAAAGTTTTAGTAATAGCCAAGTCACAGCCAGTGAATGTTGAGTTGAATTCAGGAACTGAGCTACATTCAAATGCTGAGTTACAGAATGAAGAAACAACATAATTTTGAAGTTAGTATACTTGAAAGAGAAGCTGATATACCTGACAAAAATATACATAGTGACTCAAAGGCTGAAAGACAAAATGAAGAAACAAGAACAAAGCCAACACTATCCAAATATGTTAGAAGACACCATCATGCTGATCAAATCATTGGAAACAAAGATGCTAAACCAATGATAAGGAATAAACTGAGGAATGAATCATGTTTTCTAAGCAAGAAAGACCCCCAAATAGTTAAAGATGCTCTAGAAGATGATGATTGGTACAAAGCTATGGAAGAAGGAATTGATCAGATAGAGAAGAAAAAACTTGGAGTTTAGTTTCAAGGCCAGATGACAAAAATGTGATTGGTACCAAGTGGGTGTTCAGAAACAAGCTAAATGAAAATGGTGAAATAATAAGAAACAAAACTAGACTGGTTTGCAAAGGATATGCACAAGAGAAAAGAATAGACTATGGGGAGACATTTGCCCCTATTGGAAGGATGGAAGGAGTAAGAACACTACTTGCATATGCTACCTACAAAGGTTTCAAAGTTTATCAGATGAATTTTAAGTCTGCATTTTCGAATGGCATATTAGAAGAAGAAGTTTACATAGAACAACAAGAAGGGTTTTTTGATGAAAACAATAAGGACAAGGTATGTAAACTACACAAAGCTCTTTATGGTTTGAAACAAGCACCAAGAGCATGGTATGAAAGACTTCATAAGTATCTTGTGAAGATTGGATTTGAAAGAACTAATGAAAATAGTAATCTATATACAAAAATAGAAAAGGTAAAGGACATTCTGTTATTTGAAATCTTTGTTGATGATATAATATTTGGAGGACAAGATGCTTTATGCAATGATTTTGCTAATCAAATAAAAAATAAATTTGAAATGTCAATGTTTGGTGAGATCAATTTCTTTGTGGGACTGCAAGTTTATCAACTTAAGTATGGCATATTTGTTACCCAGTCAAAATACATCAAGGAAATACTAAAAACATTTGGACTGGAAGATTCAAAACTAGTAAGCACACCCATGGTAACAAGATAGAAACTATCAAAGAATGATGATTCTTCTAAAGTGAATCAAATACTATATAGGTCAATGATTGGCAAGTTGCAATATGTTGTACATAGTAGACCTGATATTGCATTATCTATTGAAATAGTTGCAAGATTCTCTACAAATCCCAAAGAAAATCATTTGATGGTAGTGAAAAGAATAATGAGATACTTGAAAGGAATAGAAGAGTTTGACCTATACTACAAAAAGAATGAAAAGTTTGATTTAAGAGCCTACACTGATGTTGATTGAGGAGGTAATATAGATGACATAAAAAGCACCAGTGGAGGAGCACTTTTCTTAGGCAAGGGACTAGTTAAATGGACAAGTAAAAAGAAAATTTGTACCTCACAATCCACCACTGAAGCTAAATATGTAGTTTCTGCTATAAACTATACAAACATTGTATGGATCAAGCATCTGCTCAAAGGATTGAAGGAAGAAATAATAGAACCTATGATACTTTATTGTGATAACACTAGTTCTATAAACATATCGAAGAATCTAGTAATGCATGCCAAAACTAAGCACATTGCAATCAAGTACCATTATGTAAGAGAGCTAGTTGAAAACAAAGAGGTAATGATGGAGTATGTCAATACAAAAGAATAGATTGCTGACATTTTCACCAAACCTTTACCTAAAGATCCATATGAATACCTTAGAGGAAAGTTAGGGGTGATACCCCTATCAAAGGTTGCTTAATTAACAATAGGATTGCCCTGCATCAAATAGGCTAATTGTCACATATCAAAAATTCATGTAGAGGATCTTACTTTAGGTCTTGCCTGAAGTAATCAAAGTGCTAAAATTCCAAACCAATCACAAGAAAGGTGACAAAGGGAGAGACTGGAGATACTAAAAATTCTATATCTACATGATAAGATGTTAAGATAATATGTCTTTGGCATTGTTGTCAAAGAGGGAGAAATAACAGAAACTAGTTAGTAATCTATGAGGGAAATAAGCAGCTAACAGAGAGAAATTGCAGGAGCACAATTAAAGAGAGAGCAATAGCAAGAAACAATAGAGGAAGATCAAGATGATAGATCTAATTGTTCAAAAGATTGGTGTTTTTGATCTAAAAATAAAGGTAAAAACATAAGGGAGAAATCCTATATCCTCTAAGAGGGAGCTATAAGAAAAAAAAGAAATTCAAAAGGAATCATTAGTAAGAATGAAAAGAATTTGCAACTTAGAAGTTGGAAATTGCAGGTGAAAGAAACACTTTTGAGACAATTTTTCTTTTTGGTATTGCCTTACTATTCTTAACCTAGTCAAATTGTTCAAATAATATGTTTTACCATTCAGATGATTTGGTTGATCAGTTTGGTTTGCCATCAATGCCAAAGAGGGAGATTGTTGAGATCTAATTGAAAAGGTCATTGCTAAAAGACATTGTTGAAAGATGGAGATTGATGAACTAATATGTGTTTCAATCATTATTTTCTCACTAATGTCAAACCTGCTATTTGTTGGTGAGACAATTTCTTAAAAGATCCACAAACTATTATTTATTTGATTGATGAAGAGGATTAATCAATAAGATGTAACAACAACACCTAGAGGAAAGGTTGAGTTATGGTAATGAAATGAAGTTCAAGGATCAGTTAAGGAAATGGTGAAATGATGTATTGATAAACTAATTAAAGTTACAAAGGTTGACCATACTCATAAAATTTAGAAGAATAACAAACACTAAGACTTTCTGCAAAGATTGACCAAGTTGGTAGTAGGTGCCAAGAAAAGATAAGTCATGCTGAGTAGAAAATTAGTTAGTGCTGAGTAATAGAAAATTCTAGTATGTGCTAAGCAAAATGCAATAGGTGCTGAGCATTAGTAAATCATAGTTGATGCTAAGTGAAAACACAATAGATGTCGAGCAACACAGTATGTGCCAAGCATTAGAAGGATAATAATGCAGAGCTGTTGCATTATTTGAAAAGTCAAAAATTCACTAAATCTAAGTTGACAAATTTGTTTTCTTGAAGTCTGTGAACCAGGTGGAAGATAAGACTGATGAGTTGGTGGTATCGAATTTGAGGTTAACCCTTTTTAGGTGATTTCAAATGGATACTAGGATAATTTTCTAGAAGACACAGGATATGGTGTAGATAAATTGTATCCTACATAATCCACGTAAACCCTAATAGGATGATAAAAAATGAAAAAGTAATCTAATTTCCTATTTAAGGAATGTCTAGTCATGAAGCAAAAGAATTGGAGAGCATGGTGTCAAGGAGAAGACATAGAGAAGGTCAGAAAAGACCAAGGAAGAATAGAGAACAGATACTTTGTTTCATCAAGTGACCACAATAGTGACTGCATTAACATACCAAGCAAGAAGGCTGAAGAAGACAAAAGCTTGAAGAGTGAACAAGCTGTCAGAGTTGCAAAGAATGAAACCCAAGAAATTTAAGGATTGAATTGTGATCTGGAATCTACAAGACAAGTTGTAAGTTTTAATTTGTCAGATCAAACTCTCCACTGTACTCTCTAAAAATTATATCAGCTAGGGTAAAATCCTTTGGACTAAGGTTAACTTAATATTCATTAGAAAATCCTTTAATAGGGTGGCATTCTAAGTGAACGGCCTAAAGTCCTTTAACCAGGCTCATTTTTAATAGGGTGATTGAAATCCCTTAATCGGGTCACATTTAACAATGTGCGTTGTAACCTTTAATAGGGTTGGTCTTTCATAGAGCATCACTTCAGAAGAGTGAAAAAGGAGTAGCATGTTATTGGTCGTTTTTCCCAAATTGGGTTTCCATGTTAAATCATTGTGTCAATTGTGTGGATGAGTTTTTATATTTCATGTTTTATTGTTGCATGTTGATTTAACAGTAACTTGCAAGTATTGGTACTAAGCTTGGATGCACATACAAATATGAATGATCACTAAGCTAAGTGAAATTTTTTAAATTGGGACATCTAGACCTTGAATAATTGATTCACCCTCAAGCGGCTAAAGTAGTGCCTACTAAGGGAGGTGGCTCATCATGATCATGGAATCCCCAATCATCTTTGGGATTAGGAGGTAGACTGGGAATGGTCTAGCCATCAGTAGCAACATCAACAGCCTCAGTGGCCTAGTTAGCATCCTTCATATTTGGCTGTAGAGGTGAAATAGCCAATTCCAAGTGAAAAGGCCATTTCCCAAAGACCACTCATCGAGTGCTAGGAGGAGGAGCTAGGGACTAGGAGAGTGGTGGTGGGAAGCCTAGGAACGCGGAGTATATGAGTGGCAATATGAAGAGTTGCACCTCTGATAGTGGCCTCTAGGCATCGAGGTATCAACCGAGGCATCTGGAGGTACCCTAGAAATAGTACAAGGGGCATTTCCCGAGTGATTTAGTAGCTCTTATAGGTGGGCCACCTCCAAGACCACCTTGTTAGCTTGTACTTGAATCTACAACATTACATTATTACAAATGCATGCCTTAGTGTACATAGCAATATTAATATCAAGAAAACTATGAGTGAAAAGAAAGACATTTCTATCTTTCCACAAAGTGAACAAAATATCCATCCTAAAGGTATGACAAATCTGGGTAAATTCTTGAGTGATCCTGGGGAATCACCCAAAATAACCATGTGTCAAGAAAATGGTTCAGGTCGAAAAGGCTTAAAGATATCATGAATCCAATGCCAACATTTTTGAGCACGTCTACAAAACTAGAAAATATGCAAGAAAGACTCTAGTTGTCCACAAAATGGACATCTAGGATCCAAAACCCCAATATGTTTGAGCCAAGGCCCAAGGGGAAGGCCTTGGAAAGCTAGGAACAAAGAAAAATGGGCAATCTTGGGTTCTATAATAGCACTCCAAATAGTGTCAAAGCAATTTCTCCATTGAGAAAGAAAAGATTGCAAGTGCCATCTCTGATTGAGCATATCCACCATCGGCAGATGGGGAGAAAGCCATGCATAACCTAGACTTGGTTTACAACTGGTGAAAGGAGTGGCAAGATACCACTTCTAATCAGTCCACCAAGGTTTAGCATAAGGAAAAGATTTTAGTTTTCTCTCTTTCCTATTTCATTGGTTTCTTGGGCTTCCCATGTGAAAAAAGAGGAGACGTAGCCCATTTCATAAGATAGTATACTTGTTCATTTTATTTCTTTAACTAAACAAAATATGATTTTTCTCCTTGATATATTGAACTCAATTAGATAGGTTGTTATGTTAAACACAATCTAGGTAGTAATAAACCATGTTCATCAAGTATGTTACAACCTTGGCATGATTTAGTCTTTCACTATCATATTCAACTTAGTTATTTGCATCTCAAGAGGCATGGAGAAATATTTGTATAAAATATAAAAGGAAAGAAGAAATTCCAAGACACAAAGCCATAGATCACTGTAGGAGCTTCGATTATATACACACATCAAAATTGAGGACTTTGTAGTCATATATCCCAATCCAAAAAATTCCATAGCTTTTCTCCACAATCAACACTCATTATTGCCAACATTAGTAAATGAGTTTATCAGAGAACACAACATGATCTACCGGCATAAAATATCAAATCCAAATTTCAAAATAGTTACAAACATCTCATTTGTGAGCATATGATTTTTTTCTCTTTAAAAGAAGTTTTCCTAAGAAGCACTCAATTATTTTCTATCTAAATGATTGTCATAAATAACAAGAACATGAAAATTAAGTATGTCAGTCTCTTTGTAATTCTGCCATATTTCCCCATCAAAAACTAGAAAATCCCCAAATTCCATAGTGAAAAATTCTAGGGCTCAATAGTACTAATTCTTATAGCTAAGAACCCCCCTAAGATCCTTAGTGATTATCTTCTTCATAAAATAGATCATTTTCTCCCACACAAATTTTAATCTTTTGAATTTTCACCATCAACTCTTCCAAATTTTAAAAATATACCTAGTTTAAGGAGCTAACTCTCCAAATGAAAATAAAAGATCAAATGGCATTCAAAAATTTCAATATAGATTTGAGTGCCCACTTAATATTTTTATTCTATTAAAAATCTTTCAATTGCCTTACCTCAAGGTTATGCAAAAAAAATGTGTCATGCTACCAATGAAACAAATGAAAAAAGTGATTGCATCTCCAAGGAAATTTAAAGGAGACATGATGAGACCAATATTTGTGTGGTTGTTGTTCAACCTACATATGACAACCAAAAAAAATGGACTCGTTTGTATTCAGAAATCTTACTGCATGATGTTTTCATTGCAAACCACCAAAAAATTTCCACCTGGATTCCTAATGTTGGATAGGTCTTGAGTGAAATACCTACTTATAATATCCTATCAACTAACTATAAATCATTTAACTTTACCTAATACCATGAGTCATGACTAGAGAAAGCACTCAAAAATTTGAAACTTTGGTCACAAACAGAAAGGTCAAATCACAACCCCAAAGATTGTGCAAAATAATAGTATCATTTGAAGATATTTATTCCAAAAACTATCTTGGAAAATCAGGCCATAATCTCAAGAGGTCATGTAAAAATTAGGCAAACCGACACGTCTTATGGGCTTCTAAAATATAGAATAGTTTTCTAAATTGGGGTGGCTTGAGACACACATTGGTAAAATGGCAGGGTACATTGGGCCCATGAATTCTTTTCATAATGGTAAGGGATAAATAATATTCTCCAATAAGATAATATTAGGTGAAGTGGCAAAAATTTTTTTGCTATTAAAAGTAGCGAAAACAAGGGGGCCAGCCCTTAATACATCAACATGGATAAACCATTCACTAGCACATTAACAACAAGTCAATACCATCACTTTAACCACCCTTCCCTTATATTAAAAATACATTACCCAACCCAAAAAAATTCAATCAAATGATAATGTAAAAATTATCATATCTACTAGTAACAAACACAAAATTACCAGCATATAGCATAACACTTGAATTATAAGTAGTAGAGTATCTATTTTATTTCATAATGTTCTAAAGAGTTTAGACCAATAATATAAACAATCTTTAAGGCCAAATGACCAAATCATAAAAGTAAAAGCTTGAAAGAAACACACATAAAGATCCATCAAAAACTAGTAAAAAAACACAAGGCCTAAACTTTGGCCATTTCTTTTCCTTTGTTGGTTGGCAAGGTTTTGGCCCAGTCGTGTTAGAAACCCATAGAGCTTTGAAGAATCCTTTGCACCAAGGTTGTCATCCTCATTATAATTTTGTAATAATGAGAACCTATAGGCAGAAACATGAGTCACCTTAAGAGAAAATTTGGAGAGAATCATGAAACTCTCATCCAAAGCCTTTAATTATTTATCAAGGACCACTATCTCCTATTTTATGACCTTAACTAGGCTAGACAATTCCTAACAATAGGTATAGTTTCCTTTTGTAGCATCCATAAGTTGCACCTGCATCACCAATTTGTTCGTGGAAACAATTTTATTATAATTTTTTCTTCACTCTCATAGGGGAAGTAGTTTTCATCACAAAACCATTCTTATGTTTTCCCAGAGAATGGGAAACTTTAGAGGTGAAATCCATCATATTCATAGTGAAGCTCGCAAAGACATGGGTTGTTTCCTTGCTAAATTTCATCTTCTTTTACTATTTTCTTTTTATTTCCTTGGACATCATGCTAGTATCCTTAGTCTCCATCCCCTCAAATTATTCCTTCTTCCCCATTCTTTAGTTCTCAATTTTCCAATTTCTCTCACTAGATTCTGACTCCATCTCCTCATTTAGCTCCCAATTCCTAAAATATTTTTGTTTCATCTTGGCTTTACTCTTATCCAATTCCCATATCTCCTTATACCCCCATCAGTTTTGTCCTCCAAATACATGAGGTCAATCTTCATTTTTTCCATCTTCAACTTTTGCATTTTTTGGGTCCCATTCTTTTTGGGATTTCCCAAGGGTATGTAAGAGGGTGAGGATTGAGGAGTGGGGGCCACAAAACAACCCCCATAATCACTAGAAGTACAAGGTGGGTCTTGAATTGTAGAATGAGGTTTGGCTAGGTCTAAATGAGCTAAAGAATGAGACCCCAATGTAAAATACTGTAACTTTAATCCATTTTTTCTTGTCTCACTAACATTCACCATCGTGGCTTCTAGCTCATACAACAATAAAAATGAAATGGAAATTTTGTCATGGTGTCTAAAGTGATTCAAAGGTGGGAAATGATACTAATAGAAGATACCAAACCTACCTTCTAAGGTAAGACATATTATGAGCATGAAGTATACCTCATTCCATATGGATGAGAGACTTTCTCAGCTAAAGCCACCTCTAAATATCATTGGTTTTGCATTCTTCTTGGAGAACCTATTCATATTGGACTCATTAGTGACCTTCGTAACCTTCTTCCATTTCCTCCTATCCATAGAAAGACCAATAGCCATGACAATAATTTCCTCATTCACATGGAAGAAAATTCCATTAGTGGTGACTCTCCTCTCAATCCAAGAATCTACAAATTGAGACAAAATATTATCATCATACCCCATCATGGCCACCTAAGATTTTAGGATCGCGCTATGAAAGTCCTCTTTAAAGCTTAATAATTATATAATAAATACTCACTCTATGTCTAATACTGACATAATTCTCTAAAATATTTTTCGACTCCTGTTTGATAACTATCATTATTGCAAAATTGTACCTTTTTCAATGCTTAACATTATTATTAAAATAAAAAATGTCACTACCTTTTTTCTTTATAATAAAATTGAAACCCATGTCTTGCCTCAATATAACCACCATCCAAAAGGTCCAATAAAGATACATAAGTTTTAGATTGTTCACCATTCTCCTTGTCTAATTTTTTTTCTTCTTCTCAATAATGGTACAAACCTCTTTTGGGATGGACTCTATTTGTCTCCAACAACTTTGTTGTTGTTGGAATTATAAATGGGAAACATATACTTCTAAGGGTGGGGGGGGGTGAATTAGAAGCTCAAACTTCAACACTTAAAACCTTTTTAACCATTTATTAGATGCATGTAATAAATTGAGATGAAATGTAAAGAAAATGCATCAAACATATAATCATACACACACTTGACACTTGATATGTTTACCCAAAAACCCTCCAATGAGAAGGTAAAATTGGGGTGGGGATGACACCCACAATTCTTCACTACTGTAGCAATAAAGTGTCAGCTCTCAAGGTTACAAAGTGTTGACCATTTTCATGATCTGCTTGTGAAAGGCTTACCTTGTTAAAGGCTTACAAATTATTGTTGGATCCTACCTTGTTAAAGGATTTTGAACACCCTGTTAGAAGTGTATTTGGTTAAAGGACTTTCATAACATTCACTTGGAATGTCACCTTGTTAAAGGATTTTACAATGACTATTAACTCAACCTTAGTCCAAAGGATTTCATCCTGCTGATACAGTTGTTAGAAAGTGACAGTAGAATGTTTGATCTGATAACTTAAAACTTTTCCTTGCTGATTTTAGATGTCAATTCTATCCACCTTGATCCTCTTGATCTATTATAAAAATGTTATATCACTGCTCCTCTATTCTGAAAATTGATTCTAGAATTCTTTTATTCTGCTAAGTCACCTTGAATGCTTTCTGATTAATTCACCCCTTTTATGTTTTTCTATTCTTCACTTTCATCACTCTTGAATTATGGGGTTTCATCTTCCTTATAAAAACTTTGGTGGCTTAGGGTTAAGTATGAATCTACGGCTGAGATTCATCCATTTTTTCACTTAATCTTTCCAATTTTTTGATTGGTTGCATGTTGATTGCATAGAAAAACCAAACAAATTCGATCTTATCTTTAAAGCTTCGATATCTATCCATAATTTGGCATAAAAATAGTTTACATAGTTTTTTGTGCCATTACAAAAAACTAGGTCCATTCTATGTTACTCGTCACTTGATAATACTAATGCTCGACACTTATTGTAATTCTATCTAGCTTGACACTTGAACCTGCTCAGCATCAACTATATGCTTGACACTTGAATCACTCGACACATGAGTGACTCAACACTCATTGCAACTTGGCATCTATACATATTATAGTTGGCATGTATTACTAGCTAGGCATGAACTTAGTAAATACCTTAAGTGTGGTGACACTCAATTTTCAAGACCAAACTAAGATCAACAATCTCCCCCTTTGACATGAGTGTCAAAAACACTTAACTGTATATAAAAAATCTAATCTTCTCGAGTATAATACATTCGAAGTTCACTATATATACAAAACTTCAAAAAATTTCAAAATTCTATAATAGACTATATACCTAAAAAAATTTGTAACTCCCCCTGAGTTAATGTGCCTATTATGTATCCAAAATCTCTTCTCTTCTTTGAGTAGATTTTCCTTTTACTGATACTCTTTATCTTCAAAAATACTAATACTATTTATCTATTTGATA
This sequence comes from Cupressus sempervirens, assembly GCA_028749045.1. Taxonomy (NCBI): domain Eukaryota; kingdom Viridiplantae; phylum Streptophyta; class Pinopsida; order Cupressales; family Cupressaceae; genus Cupressus; species Cupressus sempervirens. Next base: position 444,079,348 of record CM053786.1, on the reverse strand, counting down.
TACTCTATTTCTACTCTTTTTCTGTTTGTTCCCCCTTTGCTTGTTCTCCCCCTTACTCTTTATCTCCCCTTGCACATTTGTCTCCCCTATTTTCTCTTTATTATCTCCCCCTTTTTGACACTGATGTCAAAGGGTTTATACACTAATTGTGTGTTTGTCCAAAAATTTCTTGTGGACTTCCATTATAATCTTCAGAGCACCATCCCAGTTGTCTAATGTGACATCTAAGGACTTTATTTGGATGGATGTCTCTACTGCAAGGTGAACAAGTCCATCAGATGTTGAAAGATTGGGATCTTTTTTTAACACTGTTTCTGCATAAGCCAGTTCTTTTTGGAGTATTTCCATATGAGGGGTAAGGGAGCCTTGTATATTAATCAACTTGGCTTTTATGTTAGCCTCTTCTACTATTAACATAGCTAGTTGATTTTTTGTATGAAGAAATGAATGGAAATGCTTCTCACTTTGAGCTGGGTTTTGGGGTAATTGCATACCTGATACCTTCAAGTTTCTTTCTAGACTCAAAATCCTATGGCTTGTTTCTTGTGTGAAGAGTGTGGAATCACACAATTATGTGTACAATGAGAATATGTTCTCAAGTACTTTCTTCACTTTCTCAATTTTAGTAGCTAATTCAACTTGTGATAGGGCTATTTCACAATATATTTTCACATTAACTTTCCCTTGAAATTTCCTTTCAAACTATTCCATAAGTTTAGCATTAGTATCCTGGTCTTCATTAGTCACTTGTTCCACAATTTCTGATAGATGTTCTAATACGAGCTTGGATTCTTTAGGTGTTTGCAAGCTAAAGGCATCCAAAAAGATGGCTTTGATCTCCTATAGTGCTTGCCTCTAATTGTACTCTTTCTTGAGTGTTTCTTGATTCTTCTTTATCTCCAATGCTTCTTGCATTATATTTATTTTTTCTAATGTCATGGTGGCATAGTCATATTTGGGTATCACTATTTCTTCATCTAAAAGTGCATCACCATAGTGAAATACATTGGCAACCTTGGATGAGCTGGAGTTTGGGGTTGAAATTTGTAGTGGTATCTCATCAGTGCTTGGCCTTTGAAGGACTTTTTTTGGAGAGCTAGATGTTGGTAGATTTACCAATGTTTGTATGGCTTCTTTCTCCTTCTGCTTTGTTATGCCCTTGGTCTCATTAGATCTTCCTTGATCAATTACAATTAATTATGGCATACCTTGTGTTTGTGCATCAGGTACAAAAGTATCTATCTATCTTGTTTGTTCTTTAGTAGGCTCCTTTACTTTTGTAGTTTGAGTTGTATCAACTATATCAACTTTTACACTAGTGTCAACCTTTGTAGATTTATCATTTGATTGTATTAATGGTTGAGAACTAGTAGTTTTAGGGATGGTAGAAGGTGGTTCTTGTATATTCACCTTATCCCTTGTTACATCAGCTACTATTTCTTGAAGCTCTTCAACACTGACTAATACAAGATTCTCACACAATCTTGCTTGCAATGTGGATTGGTCAAGTATCTTTTTCAAATCCTCTATAGTTAATGGATTGATGTTATGAGGTGAGATATCAAGAACATCTTTCAGTATTATGGTTTTTGTAGGCCTATCTGCACTTGTATCATGTGGAGGGCTCATGGCTGGCAGTTGTGTGTCTTGCACACTCTGTTTTTCTTGCTACTCATCAGTTGTTGCAATTTCATCTGACTTCCTTGGTGTCTCCTCTAGAGTGGTGTCTTCTTTTTCTTTTTTTGTTTCTTCTTCTTTGTCCTCATCTTCCTTATTATTTCTTCCCTCAAAGGGATCTTCTTCTCCTTCTTTGATAGTTGTCAATCCATATATTAACTTCCACATTTGGGTGGATTTCTTGACAACATCCTCAATCTTATTTTGCAGAATGCTAAAAGCTCTATATTTGGGTGCAAATTGATTTCCATACTTCTCATTTGCCTGGGTAATTTTTCCCGTTGTTAACTATGGCATCACTTGTGCTAATGTTGATTCCCTTATTTCTTTCTCCATGTTCAAGTAGTAATGCCACTTATTCTTAACAATGTTATACAATTCCTTTGGCATTGTATTATCCAATTCAAGAGGAGTGTTCTTGAATTTTGCCATAATGGCATACACTGACTCTTCTATCATGTTTTGGTCTTCTCTACCAAGTTTTCCAAATTCAATGCTTTTCAATCTTGTCAGATCTACATTATCACAAATATTTTCAAGATCAGATTTAGGAGCATGGCTTACTATTCTAAACTAACTTATGTCCTTAGACTCTATCTTCTCATCATCTATCTCTCATTGTGCTATGTATTTTATTCTTGGTTTCTTCTGCACTAGACCCTCTTGTTCAGTAGCCTGTGTTTTATCTTTTTCTTGCTCCTTGGCTTTTTGAGTAGTTTCCCTTTTACTAGCTCTTGCTGCTGGAGCTGTAGGTTTTGTTGCACTTGGTTTGGTAGCCCTTTTTGCTTTTGGTTTGGCTATAGGTTGTGTCTTATCTTTCTTCTTCTTTAGTTCAGGCTTTGTTGGTGCTTCCTTGACTTCTTCTCCCTCGACACCTTCTTCTTCCTAATCTTCACCCATGCCTTGGGTTAAAGAAAGAGGTTCTCGAACTTGCACCTCTTCTTCCTCTTAATCTTCTTCATCATTATCTCTTACACCTTCTCCAAACTTAGCTTTCAGTTTCCTCACCATTTTGTTCTTCTTTTTCAAAGTTGAGGTTGTCTTAAATTCTATCTCAACCTTTGACTTTACAACATCATAATTACCAAAAACTTTGGCACTTTTCTCATTTTCTTCTGCAAGGACTGTAGTGATAGCATCTGAAGCTTCATCAATATTAATTTCAATTCTTAGAGGCCGTAACCATCTAACTCTAGGTATTGCAGCCTAGATGTAAGTGTAGTCAATATCTACAAGGAAACAAATATCATTGTAGTGTTGCTCAACTAAGGAAATGGAAATTCTTAATCTCTATTTCATAGATTTCTTAAAGTCTTCAAAGTAGCTTGTCATTACTGATTCAAAATTTTCTCCCATTTGCTCAATATATTCATTAATTTGAACTGCAAGTGATCTATTGGTCTTCCATCCTATTTTTCCAAAAGACGGGAACTCATTTTGTAAATAGAAAAATATACATACTAGTATTGAACCAAACTTACATTGAGCACTCTTTGACTTTCTTATTGCTCCTAGATTCTCCATTATCTGTTGCATTTGGAGTTCTGCAAGAACATAGGTATGATCTTTCTTGACAATCTTATAGCCTACACTAATTGCTATGTAGGGAACACTATTTAGTCTTCTTGATTGGTATAATTTATGTGATATGACCTTTATTGAAAAATCAAGAAGTAGATCTATAACAGTGTCAATGGTCATTCTACGCTTGTTCCTCTTAGCCCCTATGTTTTTCTCAATTACCTCTTTGGAGTCGCTTCTCAAAGTCTTGGGCCTATATAGGGTTGGGTATCTAGTAACCCTATGTAAAATTATCTTGGAAATTTTAATGGGTCCACCCTCTAACCATAGACAACCATCATGTATTCTACTCAGAACTATTTTAATCCACTCGGTTTTGAAAACTGTTGGGAAATCTAGGGCATGAGTTAAGCCCTTCCTCTCTACAATTTTAAATTCTTCTTTCAACACCTCATTTTCACACAATTTTTCATATGCTTCTTTGATTTCCACATCTCCAATGCCTCGTACCTTGCAATTATAGCACTTCCTCACATCTTGGACCTTTACAACCTTAGGCAGAATGATAGATAACGTGCTTGTTGGGTTATTTTTATAGGCAACTTCTGGTATAGCCTTGAAATCTGGTTGTTTAACCTCATTGCTAACCAATTGGACTTCAAAATTTTCTTTCTCCTTTACATTCTTTGAACTTGAGGCCATTATGTAAGCTAGGGTTTAACAATTATGAAACTGTGTAGCTCGACAGATGAAGAATACCTTTAAAATTGATGAACTGATGCTTGATATTCACTACGATCCATGTAAATGCTTCGATCTAACTTGTGAATCACTTATTTTCTCTACTTGCTCTTGCTTCGAATTCGTAATGATGAAAAATATGAGAAATTTGACCTTATACCCTTCAAAATATAGCATTTTTTGCATGGTGCATGTACAACTGTAAACTCAGCTTCAATACGATTTTTGTTTCACTCGACATCCATTGATTTTACCATCACTTGATAGCTATTGGAATTACCTTTACTTGGCACTTATAGAAATTTCCCTCACTCGGTAGCTACTACTGACTTGGCTTTAATTGACTTTGGTTGACAACTCAACACTTACTAGTGTTTTACTCGGCATCTGAAGAGGACTTTTCACACTTGGCAGTAATGTGAAAACTTGAAGTTTTGACCTTGGATTTTCCTCATTATCTTGCATCTTTCTTCATCCTAATATATCCTTTTTAGTACTAACTTCTTTTGGAACTGATGTATGATAAAAAAATTTAAATATCAATCCCACATACCTCCTTCTTGCTTAATTTGATGAGGTGTGACCACTTGACCTATTAGGTGAAGTGATCCCTCTATTTGATGTGCTACAACCATCTTTCGTCTTCCATGTTTTGTTCACCTCTCCTCTGATGTGTTCAATATCTACCTTGCTTTTTCCTTTGTTGAACTTAGAATTAGGTGCCTTTGACCTTGTTAGGAAATGCTTGCTGATATGACTAGTCTTCAAGCAGCTAAAGCATGTAGTCTGACTCAACCATCTATTGTAGTTACCACTGAAGTGTTTTCTTATGCAATTCTTAGGGATGTGCCCATACTCTTGACAATAATGACAGCTATATCTTGTATTTTAATCCTAGTTATAGGAGTTTTCATAGCTTCTTTCTTTTGTTGGCTTCCTTGATGACCATGTGGACTTGGATTTACATTCAAAGGCTCTATGTCCATATTTCTAACAATTGTAGCAGTATCCTTCAAATTTTGGTGCATGCATGGTTTTGGTTTTTCATTCATGTGCCAGATGACCTTGTTTTTTGCACTTGTGACAACGAATCATTTTCTTTGGCTTATCATTCTGACTTGCTTTCTTGTTCCTACAAATATTAGTTGTATGTCCTTTCTTACCACAATAATATCAAGTGGGTTTGGAGTTCTTACCTTTTTCATTCCTTTCTTCAACAGTCTTGGATGATTCTCATTCTTCAGTGCTTGTATAGCCTAGTCCTTATGTATCATTCTTGGATCTAGGGGATTTCAGTAGTTTCTCAAAGTACTCGATGGCTTCACTTGGCTTGTTGAAGCTTTCAACAATTTCTCTTTCTACTCTCAGATCATTTTGCAGCTGTTCATTCTACAACTTCAGTGTGGTGATTTCAATATCTTTGACATTTAACTCATGATGAGCATTCATCATCTAACTTAGGGTATCCAATTGCATATTGGAGATTCTAGCAAGCTTAGTTGACTTCTCTTCCAATCTATTGGCTAAGTTTCTCTTGTCTTCTTCAATCATGACCTTGTCTTCAATGGCTCTCTTCTTTTGTTTAGTCACTTCACATAGCATTATGGCTTGTGATTCTTCCTCAATCTTGAGATTTCTAATTTCCTCAGCTCGTGCTCTGTTCTTCTCCATTAGATCTATAATTGCTGCATCGAATTCATTTGAGTCTCAACTTGCAAATAACTTGGTGGTGTCAATTTCTTTGTATTGTCTATCATTTTCTACAATGGAAATCTCTTTCCTTCTCTTCAAGGACTTCCTCAACTACTCTCTAGCTTCATCCAATGAATGGAGAATGAGATGGATCTCAATTCCTTTGTTCTCTATTTAATCTTTCCCAGTTTGTAGACCTCCATCTCAAGATCTATTCTCTAAGCTGCAAAGCTTCTCCTAATGAGAACTCAGCTCTAATACCAATTGTTGAGATTAAAAATGGGAAACATATACTTCTAAGGGGGGGGGGGGATCAAAAGTTCAAACTTCAGCACTTAAAACCTTTTTAACAATTTGTTAGATGCATGTAATAAACTGAGATGAAATGTAAATCAAATGCATCAAACATATAATCATACACACACTTGACACTTGATATGATTACCTAGAAATGCTCCAATGAGAAGGTAAAACTAGGGTGGGGATGATGCCCACAATTCTTCACTATTGCAGCAATAAAGTGTCACCTATTAAGGTTACAAAGTGTTGACCATTTTCATGATTTTCCTTATGAAAGGCCTACCTTATTAAAGGCTTACAAAGGATTGTTAGATCTTGCCCTGTTAAAGGATTTTGACCACCTTGTTAGAAGTGTGCTTAGTTAAAGGAATTTTAGGACATTCACTTGGAATGTCACCCTGTTAAATGATTTTAAAATGACTATTAAGTCAACCTTAGTCCAAAGGATTTCATCCTACTGATATAGTTGTTAGAAAGTAATAGTAGAATGTTTGATCTGATAACTTACAACTTTTCCTTACTAATTTCAGATCTCAATTCTATCCACCTTGATCCTCTTGATTTGTTACAACAATGATATGTCGATGCCCCTCTGTTCTGCAAACTGATTCTACAATTATTTGGGTTTGCTAAGTCACCTTGAATGCTTTTTGATCAATTCACCCCTTTTCTTTTCTCTATTCTTTGCTCACATCACTCTTGAATTATGGGGCTCCATCTTCCTTACAAAGACTTTGGTGGTTAAGCATTAGGTATGAATCTATGATTGAGATTCATCCATTTTTTTGCTTAACCTTTCCAATTTTTTAATTGGTTGCATGTTGATTGCATAGGAAAACCAACTAGATTCGATCTTATCTTTAAAGCTTTGATATCTATCTGTAAGTCAACATAAAAATGGTTTACATATTTTCTTGTGGCATTACAAACAACTAGGTCCACTATGTGTTACTTGGCACTTACTGTAATTATGTCTAGCTCGGCAATTGAACTTGCTCAACATCAACTGTATGCTCAACACTTGAATCACTCGACACATGAGTAACTCGACACTCATTGCAACTCAACATCTATACATATTATCCTTGGCATGTATTACTAGCTCAACATGAACTTAGTAAATATCTTAAGTGTGGTGACACTCAATTGTCAAAATCAAACTAAGATCAAAAGTTGCTAACCAAATTTTTCCTTCAAAAATAAATAAAAAATATAGCTCAAAATGCCCGAATGGAGGAACAAACACACCAATAGTAGTGTTGATCTTTAAGCTTATGTTATCTAGTAGTTTCCAAACACTTAGTCATTTACTAGGAAAGGATGAACGGTTATCACTGTGACTGAGTCATTTAGTAAAGGCCAAGCATAATAAAGGACTTGTTTGTTTTGTATTACATGTCGAACAAGTAAGTGATTGTCAAGAACCCCAATTAAGACTGAGTGTATATACAAGCCAAGTTATTCTAGTGGAGATCGAGTAAGTTGGGAAGACAATATTTTCTAAGTAAACAAAGAATATATGTATATAGAAGTTGAGTGCTAGTATGAATGACAACGATCACTAAGTGTTAGCATATTATGATGCCGAGCAGTTTAGTTTTGTCATATGAGTTTGTAATTGCAAAAACAATTTTATAAACAATTTTGGATGACATCCATATGAGATTTAATATTTGTAGAGATAGATTACACGTCATCATAGAAGTATTGATCCTGAGGAATGCAAATCAACCAATTAAAAAATTAGTAATAAATGAAAAAGGATGATGAATTGTGAACCATTAGTTGAGATCTAGAGCTTTTAGAGAACATTTATTTAATGAGAATTCTAACCCTAGAATAAATGTATTTCTCTGTATGTGTGAGTGATAGAGAAGAATGTGTATGTGTGATCAAATGTACAAGTGAAAGAAGCAAACAAGGACATAACAGATTAAGAAAGGATATGTTCAGAATCAATTCAGACGAGGGAAATTGAAGTAGTGAAGGATTGAAAGGAGATATTAGATAGAGAGATCAGATCAAACATTGTACAAAGGAGATCCAAAATGAGTTGACAAAGAAAACTAAGGATCAATTACTGAATCAATTCTAAATTAGAGAAAATATCTTAATCAAATGATCCTAACACATCTATGTAAACCTCCTAACAGAGTCCTTACTTTATTATAAGTATGAAATAATTAACAAGGTAGGTCTTAATAATCTTTAAGCTTTAGGGAAGACCCCTCATAGGGTAGTTCATATAATATAATCAAACATTGTAACCTTAACATGTTAAATTTATTGTTGCAATAGTGAATATTTGTGGGTTTCATCCCCACCCTAGTTTTACCTTTACATTGAAGTGTTTCTAGGTTACCAAATCATTTGTGTCATGTGTTGAATATTTCGTGGATGTGATATGTTTCATTTTCTATTTAGGAGTACAATTTAATGTTAGATATAAGATATGAGAAAGATCATGATTCACCCCCCTCTCCTCTCTTAGTATATTAGTATAGTTTTTTCCAATAATCCTCCCAACAATTGGTATCAGAGCTTAGTTCTTTTTGAAGAAGTCTAACAACTTAAGATGACTAGGTCATGGAGATGGAGGAATACATGTTGCCCAGAAAAATCATTTAGAACCATATGATGGAAATCTAGATCATATTGCAACAACTTGAAGGTGCAAGAGAAGAATGAAGGAAATCACTTGAAAAAAGGAAAGAGATATCAATATAGTGTAATGATATTCAATACAAGGAAGTAGACATAGAAGGACTACTTGAAAATAGAAATATTGGTGCTAAAAGTGGAGTAGTAACAAAACTACTAGAAAAGGAATAGTGCCCTAAGAAAAGAGGTAAAAGAACTCAAGATAGAATAGGAAACTCAATCAATATTACTATGTGAAGTAATAAAACAAAAGAAGAAAGATGAAGAAGACAAAATCATGGTTGAAGAAGACAAAAGAAAAATGGTAATCAAACTTAAAGAGATCTCTTTTGAAGTACAAAAGATTACAAACAATTAGTTGGACTTGATAGATCAACTGATAGTTCCTACTCAGGAAGAAAATAGAAAAGACTTTGAGATCACAAACCTAAGGTCACAAAATGAGCAACTAAGAAGTGAGTTAAGGAATGAAAAGGAACTTATAGAAATAATGAACAAACCAAGTGAAGTTATCAAACACTTTGAATAATTGATGAGATCACCTAGAACAAAAGACACCTCTAGATTGGGATACAACAAACAATTTTCATCTATTGAAAAAGGAGAATCATTAAAAAGTGAAGAAAAAAGGAATGATAAATCCAAAGGTAAACCTAGATGTCATCATTGTGGAAAACTTGGACACACAACAAACATTTGTAGAAGCAAGAATGGTATGCAAACTTCTAAACCTAATTCTACTAGTAATTGTTCTAAATGCAAGAAGGTAGGACATCAAGCACATGAATATAGATCAAAGAAAAGTGTTTCATTCACTACATTTAGAGGAAACTTCTGTAAATGTCAGAAATATGGACATAGAGCTCATGTGTGCTGATTTAAGATAAAATCCAACTAGACATGTGAGAAAGAAACACATGCACCAAGAAAAGACAATTCTTACAATTGGGATTATAATACATCGTATAGTTGTCACTATTGTGGAGAATATGGTCACATCCTAGAAAATTGTATCAAGACACATTTAAGAGGAAATTACAAGAACTGGATGAATGGAGAAATAGTATGTTTTAGTTCTATCAAAGTTGGACATATCAGTTAACTACATAACTAGAGCACCAACACCAAATAATGGAAAATAAAAAGTTGAAGGAAAGGAAACATGGATAGAGATAGTTAGAGATGGAAGCAGTGGAGAAAGCAATCCAATGGATTAGGTGATCACACCACATCCAATTAAATAAAGAAGGTATTTAGGAACTAAATATTCAATGATATATTTTACATCAGTTCCTAACATACATGTGCTAAAAGTTCATATCAAAATCAGAGAAGATGTCTTAAGAACAAATATATAAAAGGGAAAGAAAAATAAAATCATTTTCAACATAATGTATTGAGCATCAATGGTACAATCTATATTAATTGAGCTTCATAGTATAGACCAAGTGATCAAGGAAGTTGATGTACTAACCAAATGAATTAGTGTTGGCCAAGTAAAGCAATCCTAACTAAGCAAGTATGAAGACTGAGATAGCTGTCATACACCAACCTAGTATGAAATTATTTATTGTAGACCTAGAATGAAAACTTGAAGGTATTTACCAAATTCAAGCATACATTTTTATTCACCAAGTGATTTCAGAGCTCTCAAGTGATTCAAAGGCAATCAAGGTGATTTTAGTGACGAAGAAAGAAAATCACAATGGAGCATTGAAATTTTTTTTTACATCAGTAAGTGTTACTTTTGGTGCTAAGTAAATTTTTTTCAAAAACCTGGTTAAAATGGTATCATAAAGTGAAATGTGGAAGGATATAAATTCTTAGATTGTGAGGAACAACCAACATCCTCCACCAAACTTCAAAGGCAGTATAATTGCTGAGAATATTGAAGATGATATTGGCACCTTGTCGTTAATTCCACTCAAATTTTTAGCTATTCAATATGTAAGATCATGTTACGTATGCGTGGTAGGAGAGATTGAAGACTTTGAAATAAGAGCAACTTATGAGAAGCTATGTAGCAATGGAGTCCTAAAAGACACGAACAAAGTATTTATCAAGAAAGGTCTTACCCATTCCCTAGGGTTTTCAAGGTTGAATGGATAAAGGTCATGCTCATTCACATCCATGACATAAAGGTATGGTTAGAAGGTGAACCTATCAAGATCAACAAGGCTATAATATGCCAAGTAACTAGTTACCCTACCTTTGATTGAACCAAAAGCATAAGGAGTACAACAAAGAATGAAATTGAAAAATTGACCAAAGAAAAGTGGAATGGAAAAGGAATGTCAATTGATAGGATAGAAGATCATGAAATTGAATTCTCTATTTAGGTGATTTAACACAAATTCTACTAGTCTAGCCGACTGAACAACGTGCCATGCAATGTAGTGGATTTGGGATATAAAATTGTCAAGAAGGATCATACTTATGACCTTGACAAGATAAAACTACAACAATAATAAGAGAACCTGGAGACAATTAGAAAATAAAAGAAATGAGTTGATTGATAGCTTCAGAGAAAATTTTAAGCTATAATGGATAACTATTTTGAAGAGTTAAAAAATAAATAATAAAATAGAATGATAATACCTAAGTCAATTGTTGATAATTATTATGATGAAGTATATTTTGTAGTAGATACAAATTGTGTACATGTTCAGGTAGTAATACAAAGAACTGCATGGTTAAGGCCTATGCCTTATGAAGTTAATGTTGATGCTATTATAGCAATAGTGAATGTACTATTGATTAAGGATGTTGATGTGAATGCTAAGCAATTCAACACATATGAAACAATAATGGTAGAGTTAAATGCAAAATCCAACATTCCTAAGGTTGACAAGAAAATAAAGAGAAAGAGTGGTGAGGACAAGAAGAATAAAGAAGGGGAAGGATCAAAACAACCTACTCAATCCAAGGAAGGAAAGGGAAAATATTTGGCTATTGCCAAGCCCAAGGTAGCAAAGTAGAGAAAGGTAATAATTTTTAATCCTAAGGTTAAGTTTGATCTTATTAGAGATGCGAAGAAAGTTGTCATACCCCAAAAGAAAAAAGTGAAAATCTTAACAAGATCAAAGAAAGCTTAGCCTCAAACTATAAAAACTAAAGGAAGCCCATCAAAGAAAAGACTGGCTAGCTCACCACAGAAGAGTTTACAAGAGAGGTTGAGGAGAAAACTAATTGTTATATAGTAGGAGGAAGATGATGAAGAGACCGAGTCAAATGAACCAAGAAAAATAAAAATTATAAAGAGACTTCCTCTAATGACTCTAGATCAGGTATGTGAGAAAGTTAAAGAATCAAATTTTTTTATAGGTTTTAAAGATATTAATTATGATTCTTTCAATAATGATGATATAGTTAGGATTGAAGAAGCTATGATAAATATGATGATTAAATTTAGAAGTACACCCTTTGAATTGGGAGATGGATTCCTAGTGCATTTGTATAAACAAATAGATGCTAAATGGAAGTGGGCACTATCCACAAAGAATCAAATAAGAGAGACTACATTGGCCCAAGCTATGCCAAATTTGGGAAAGACACATGTCTATATCCCTTAAATATTTAGTAAAGAAGTTTATGCCAAGAGATAGGGCATACAAAATTTTGAAGAATAAAGATCATGAAGTTGAGCAGGATAGCATCAAGGTATGGAAAGAGGTATTTGAAGTGATTACTGTAATACTAGAAGCTAGAGAAGTCAAATATGTAATTGAATTTGAGGATGCATATATGGAAGAGGTTGCAAAATTTAAAAAAGAGATTAAGAAACTACTGCATAAATGTGAACAAAAGGAGGTTGTTACTATCAAAGACATATCTAAAACACCTCCATAGAACCTAAATGTTCTCTCTAAGGAAGATATGAAAACTCTCATGATAGACACAACTCTACCTTGTACAAATCTAGTTTTGTTACAAGTAGTAGATTATCAAAAGATTGAGACTGCAAAGACTAATAAAAAGAAAATAAATTAGTAGTAGAGGATACAAGTGGAAAGAAATAGGGAAAGGAAATAATTGTGTTTACACAATTAACTTGTATGCATATCCTTCAGACAAAATAGAGGAAAGAAGAGGATAAAAGCACAAGGATGGCAACTGAACAGGTAACACCAAAGGAGAAAGAGGCTTCCCTAGCTCTTGTACATTTGGTGAGTGCAAAGCCTATAGTATCATTGGAGAGAACACTAGATCAAAAGGTGACACCTACAAAGGAGAGGCAACAAAAATCAATGAGATCAAGTGAGAAGGGGAAACAATTGCAATTTTCACTACCTAGTGAGATAACCCCCAGATCTCAGGTTTTGACTTAGATAGATGAACTCAATGAGTTAGTAAGTTTTGATAATCAATTTACCCATGTATGACTTGAACAATTTGATACTTCACCAATCTATTCTTGCATTCTCTCATCTTGATGATGGATCACAGAGTGTAATCCGAAATGTTGATGCTAAAAATTATATACACAATCAAATCCAGAAATAGATCATGTTGTTGAAAATGGATTGTGGAAACCTAATAAAATTCACTTCAATAGATGTAGGAATTGCAAACTTTATTGAGTATTAAGGCAAAACAAGAATAGCTAAGGATAGAGAAAAAGAAGAAACAATTACTACACACTATAAGAGACGTTTTGTGGATGTATTTGGCATAACTGACTTAGATGGTTAGCATCCAATTTTGGATCAATTAGTATATAATATTTGATAAAATTCAGGGAGAGGATATAGAGACTAATGACAAGCTAATGCAATGGTATGAACAAAGATTTGAACACAAAGTTTTGACTAAAGTCTCTCAAGAACTTGTAAATAGACAAGCAAAACTTTTCCAAATTAGTTTTTGTGTTAGAAACAATTTTAAAGGCTATTCATTCATTGTATATGAAGTTGAGTGATGTTGAGGTATTTACACTAGAAAATCAATGTTCCATTGATTTATTGAATGTTGATATGAGAGAAAGTTATTTCTTTGGGAAAGAATTCAAGTTCAAGCTCACTCTCATATAATAAGTTGACAACTAATCAACACAGGTTAGCCGAGCTCATGGCTAGGGATAGTGAGATCATAAATAAGTTGATCTTAATTCAATTCCACTTATTACACCATTTGGAAATAATACAAAGAGAAGTATCTATTGTACAAGATATTTTGAAGAAAGATACACATTTTGCACACATTAAAGGTTTCATTGATCTAGCTATGGAGTTAGAAATTCAGTTTCAAGTTTTGGATAAAATAAGGGAACAATGGAATAAAGGCTATGCAGACATTCTCACAAGCTATAAACAATTTTTTGATAAGCACCACCTAGCCCCAATAGCCCCAAGCCACTAGTGACAAAAAAGGGGGGAAATGAGAAGAATAAAGGGGAAAATGAGAAGAGAAGGGAAATAGAAATGGGAATAAAGGTGGATGTCGAAGACATTAGACTTTATAGATTCAAATTATAATCTCAAGGGGAGTATTGATTTTTTAATGCAATTACCATGCATGAAAATTTTTTTTTGCCACTAATGTCAAAGGGGGAGATTGTTGATCTATAATCCTATGTTGTCTATTAGTCATTTACTAGGCAAGGATGAACAATCATCATAGTGACTAAGTCATTTAGCAAAGGCCGAGCATAATGAAGGACTTGTTTATTTTGTATTACATGTTGAACAATTTATTGATTTTTGAGAACCCCAGTTGAGACCCAGTGTATATGCAGGCCGAGTTATTTTAGTGGAGACCGAGTAATTGGAAAGATGGCATTTGTCGAGAAAACAAAGAATATTTGTATATAGAAGTCAAGTGTCATTATGAATGACAATGATGACCAAGTGTCATCATATTCAGAAGTCGAGTAGTTCTATTTTGTCGTATAATTTTTTAATTGCACAAATATATTTGCAAACTATTTTGGCTGATTTCCATATGAGAATTGATATTTGTAGATATAGATTACACATCATCACAGAAGATAATGATCCCGAGGAATGCAAATCAACCAATCAAAAAATTAGTAATAAATAGAAAAATATGATGAATTGTGAATTGTTGATTGAGAACTAGAACTTTCATAGAACATCTATTTAAGGAGGATTCTAACCCTAGAATCAATGTGTGTGTGTGTGTGCGAGTGATAGAGGAGAATGTGTATGTGTGAACAAATGCACAAGTGAAAGAAGCGAACAAGGATAGAACAAAGAAAGAAAGGTTAAGTCTGGAATCATTTCGGACAAGGGAAATCGAAGCAGTGAAGGATTAAAAGTAAATATTAGACGTTGTACAAAGGAGATCTAAAATTAGCTTACAGAGAAAACTAAGGATCATGTACTAAATCAATTTTGAATTAGGGAAAATCTCTTAACTGAGTGATCCTAACAGGTTCATGTAAATCTCCTAACAAAGTCCTTACTTAATTGTAAGTTTGAAAGCCTTTGATAGGGTAGGACTTAACAATCTTAAAGCTTTTAATAGGGTAGACCCCTCATAGGGTAGATCATATATTATGATCAAACATTGTAACCCTAAAACATTAACTTTATTGTTGCAACAATGAAGAGTTGTAGGTTTCATCCGTACCCCAGTTTTACCTTCACATTGAAGTGTTTCTGGGTTACCAAATTATTTGTGTTATATGTTGAATCTTTCATGAATCTGATGTGTTTTATTTTCTATTCAGCATTACAGTTTTAATGTTAGATCTAAGATATGAGATGAATTAGGTGTGAATTCAGTAATTTGTTTTTATGAGTTAAAGTTTAAGATCCTGATTCACCCCCGTCTTAGTATCTTGTTTCCCAATAATCCTCCCAATATAGTAGGACAAATTATCATTGATTGATAACTCTCCTCTGAATTAAGAGGTTCATCTCCCTCTTAAAAATATTTAAAATGAATTAAATAGTGGGTTATGTTTTTTACCAGAAGACATAAAGATTTTCTAAGGTTCATCCATAAACATGGAATGAATGCGATTATAGATACAAGTAATTAATAGGAAAACTAACAAATAACCACAACATTATTTACTAGCCTTCCCCTATGATAGAGAAATTGAAAGGGGACGGATGCTTGAATTTACAATGTATGAGTACATAAACTGACAGATTTATTCACTTAATAGAACACATACCAGTGTTTGAAAGTAGAAAAGAAACAACCACAAGATTGATTACAGTCTAGGAAACCAGACATTTAGACCACAAGATCTAATCAATATTGAAAATCCATTATCTCAAACACAAACAGAAGAACCTCATGTTTTTTTTGTCTATATGTTATCAGACTACCTAGAAAAATGGAGTAAAATCTTGTTCATTCTCTCCTATCATCTCTATTACAAATAGTACCAATGCATTCCGTCCCTTTTCGATAGCCACACCACTCTCAAAAAAAGAAGAAGAAATAATGTTCTATCTTTTCTGGAATATTCAACTCCCCTCCTCTGATGATTCTTTTCGGTTTGAATAAGTGATTTCTTATGAATACCTACTTCTGTCTTTATTTGAAAGGCCGCTTATTCACCTATCAAGCATTATATTTGGCTAAAAGTCATCATAACAATGTTTTGGATGGCGTCGGAAGGGAGTAATAATTTAAAGATTGATGTCATGCATCATTTAGGAATACTCATTAATAACTACTTAGCCTTCCATGTCATTAATCAAGCATCACGGACACTCCATCAAAATACCATGTTCTAACTTATTTTATTTGAATTGTAATTTTCTGTGACAGTTCTGTGCACAACCCAACCACATTTTATATCTCTTGTCGAGGAACTTCTATGCTTGTCTTGGTGAATCGCTAAGAACCAAATCATTTGGATATTATGAATGTGCAGATCTTATAACAACAACCATTGATGACCTAGGTCGGGGCACTTCCTCATTTTGATTCCATGCATATGCAAATATAAAAATGAAGCACAATACCATTGGGTGTGTTTTATTTCAAACATGAGACCATCGTAGAGGTGAATATGAACCGGACGACTACATTGGCATTTTGTCAATCACTTCGTTTTTATCCTCATCCTCTGTCTAAATGTGGGGATCTCTATTTGAAATCAAGTCTTGGGATCATAGTCTCAAACATATTCGACCCTTCTCTCAAAACTTTACATCGGTACTTATCTAAAGGACATGGAGAAGGATATCCACGAAGTCTTTAGCACCTTGATATTTTTCCGAGCAGCTATTGGTTTAATTGCATCAAACTTTTCACACACCACCTGAATGAACTATATTTTTGTTAATATGAGCTTCCACTCTCTCTAGCTTGATATTATGTCTTTGTGCACCATGTCATGAGCACGTCGTTTGACTTAGTCCTTTACTTCTACGTGTCTCCCTTTGCGGTCACCTATAGGAATTTTCTTCACAGATCATTCGATTGCATTTGGAACCAACAGTATAGATACGAAACTGAATCTGACGCTGCTTGATTTCCTTGCAAACACATAGGAGGATATTATTCACATTATATGAGGGTTTCTCCAAGTGAGAAGTGAAACTTTAGAGATGCGGGGCCCAAACCATCTTTCATGGGTTTCCATATCAAGCTTAATCAATTACTACTATTGGATTAGCCAAGCAGCATACCAGCCGATGACTATGCTGAAGTTATATTATAAGGCTTCTTGACAACATGTATTTACCTCTGACTACATGGGTTCCCCAGCCTTCTAATTTTCTTGCACTCGTGAATCAGAGATCAACACCTTTTTTGTACGACACCTCCAATTTCAAAAGTCTCTACAACATCTTTTAACGATTTAAGGCTTTTTCACTATGTCTCCCTTGTACTTCACCCCCACGGGTATGCTACTCAAATATAGGATATCTTGAAGAGTGTGTGGAAAATGCTTGAAAGGTAATGCCACTTTATGCTTTGCATCTATGAACCTCACATCATGAGAAACTTAATAGAGTATTCTCCTATCATCCAGTTTTTGGAAACATGGGGAATGTGCACATCACTTGTTATTCTATGATACTAGGCTTGATTCACCAATGACATCTTTCTCAATATTAGGAACTTAGCAAGCCCTTATTGAAAGATTATAATTTAGCTCTATAGATGATAACAAAAACAAACTATCATTTTCACAACAATAATTGGCCATTTGAGTGAGTCAACCTTTTTAGCCCCATTCCAATGATTCTTTTGATTCCAATTAGTTGATAAGTGATCTTGGGATTTCTTATTGAAACTTCTACCTAGAGCTTATGAATTTTTTAAATCCAAACCATTTAACTTCAGGAAGCTTCAGATGTGAACATGTGAGCTTAAATTCACGATTTGTGCTTTGAACTATGAAATTTTACAATCTACACTTTTGAACCTATTCAATCTAAGGACGGTTCTTTTTAATTCAAATTTTTTAAAGAACCCAAGCTTTGAAACTGAATTTGCACCTTTAAAATAGTGAACTGATGAACTCCACTTCCAAACTGGAATTGATCATTGAATACAAACTTAGCTCATAGTGTTTGGGTCCAAACCATGTTTTGACTTTGAACCTAACCTATTGCACCTAGGTCTTTAACCTGAGCTTGAAATTGAATGTTGGAACACTGCTCTTCATAGATCAAATCTTACAAACGTATCATTGGCAATAGGAATCCATGAGAAACTTAGACAATTTAAAAATCTCTTATGTGGGATTGATTCTCACAAGTTTAAAACTTGGGTATTGGTTGCAATCCAACAATAGGCTCTGACTCTAGATGTGGATTGTGAGGGACATGAAGAATCTAGTAATATCTGGTAAAGTCCAGCATCCATCCATTGGGGCAACACGGTCATTATAAAATAGAGGATAAGAGGATGCTTTTAGAGAGTGGAAAGAGTAAGAAACACACCAAAATAATGAAAATAGGGAAAGCTAAATTAAAGCCAACAAAGGAAGCTATATCTAAGAACAACCAAAACTTTGTGTGGTGCAAAATTACCTAGGCTAATCCCTTAAACTTATTATAATTTTGGCTTGTATTGACCTTAGCCAAGTTAGTAGTGTTGTTTCTTACCTTAGAAGGTCTTGCTTGTGTGTTCCAAGGTGGATTAGACTAAGTTCAATCCAACCAAAGCTTTTATTTGCTTTACTAGTTGTTAATGCTAGATTAGGCCTAAAATGGGAAAAGTAGGTCTTAAAGTCATTTAAGGATTGGGAAAGGGTAGAAATATTCTTGAAATAGTTCCTAGGATGTTTCTACATCATTCTAGGTCAATTAGAGACCCTTAACAAGATTGGATTCCTTTTAAAGCATCATTATGGGTAGTTGCCATAATGGCGTAAAATAAAGGGTAGGGCATATTTAAACTTCTAGGATCCCTTTTCCCAAGGTGGAGTGTGATTTAGCAAAATTTTTGAAGAGGAATAGAGCTTAGATTTCTATTTGGTAATGACAGTCAGTTTGCATTGACTGGAAATGTGATTTTATGAATTGAATAGTGTTAGTTAGTGTTGGATTTGTGTAGATTTTTTATTCCTAAGCACTTACTATTTAGTAATCAATTTTTTTTTTGAGTTCATTAGATTAGGTTTTAAAATTATTTTGTAAATAGAGTTGTTACTGGTGTAAAAGGAGGTAGTTTTTGGTTTTATTGCTCACCCATAGTTCTCCACCATACAAATCATTATGGCTGAGATGAATATGGTATGAAAGCCATTAGAGGTTTTTTGTGTGAAAGTAGGAACTCTATAAATCAACTTAGTTAATTTTGGCATCATGCCCTAGGCTAGATTAATATGCCTGGCTAGGTGTATGGCAGTGTAAATTTGATGTGCAATTGCAAGGGAAAGAGGAAGAACATGGAACCAAGTATGGTTTTGGAAGGATAATAGTCCTACAGACACCTAGTAGTAAGATTGGGAATTTTCCAATCCATTTAGGTGGATTTTCAAGTAGAAATCGGAGGACAACACAAAACTAGCCCTTTTAGCCCTGTTAGCCCTACATTTTAGGAATCCAATCGATGAATTACCTAGGAACCTAAGACATAAAAAATCTTCAAGGTCTTGAAAAAGGGTATCTAAATATCAAATTATTTTTTGGGATTATTTGGATGTTTGGAGAAATAATTGGGAAAAATCCATTGTATAGGGCTAATGGGCTAATTAGGCCTATTAGGCCAAAACCATAGCAAATCTTGAATTCAACAAGAAAGCCCTAGATGCCCTATTCAAATGGAGTCATGTAGAAGTCAAGTGAATGTTTTAGTGATGAATACACCCACTACAACACTTGTGATGATATTATGGTGAAAGTGTCATTGGAGATATCCAAGGAAAAGTGAAGGTTTGAAGCACCCTTAATGATAGTTATCCCTCAAAAGTGAAGCACAAATAAACTCACTCATAGAGTTGAGTTAGTAAGGCCTTAGGCTAGGGTTTCCAAGACTTGTAAGGTCCTAGAAGTAAAATTAGGATCTTGAGAAGGCTAGGACTAGTGTATTCCTAGATAGTGACTATGTAAGCACACCTTGGGGAGAATCTATTAGATTGGTATTAGAGCCAGGTTGAGATTATGCCTATGGTAAATGTTTCAAGAAGAACAAGAATCTATTGGTGAGTTTGTAATGGTGATAAATGTAGATCTTGCAAATAAGGTAGATGAGAAAGTAGAGGAGAATATATTTATCAAAGCTAGGCTAGCTCAATTGGAGCAAAAAGTGAATGAGAAGACTAAAGAAGTCAAGGAAAAGGTTGAAGGAAAAAATAACAAGGTTGCAATTGAGGATGAGGTTCTTGAACCAGGCCTTGTACTCACAGAAGAGCCATTCCTCAAAGCATTGAGGGCCTTAAGTGGCAAGGCTCTAGAAGGCATCCTAGTCATTAGTGGTAAGATGAAACTTGAGATAGTTCTAGATTAGATATAAGGACTCTAGAAAATAAATTTGAATGTGATGGCAAAATTGAAGCTCATAAGGTTAAAGTTGCTAAGGCTAGATTAAGAGAGTATAATCTCACTTGGTGGAAATTTATCCAAGATGAGAGAGAGAAAGAAGGAAAGAAGCTCATTACCACATGGATGGCTATGGTTGGAAGAATCAGATATGCTTATGTACCCAAGGATTATGAAATCTACTTGCATAAAAGAAGACAAAGTCTATGATAGAAAAAATTGGATGTGACCTCTTATACTAAGAATTTTCAAAGATTGTGCATGAGGTCAAGAGTTACAGAGGATGAGAAAGTGAAGGTAGTAAGGTATCTTAATGGTTTCAAGTGGACTATACAAGATGAGATGAGTCTCTTGACTCCTAATATAGTTCAAAGATGCCACCAAATACCAATAAAGGTAGAAGAGAGGCTAAGGAAGAAGCAAGATTCAAGCACTACCAAAGGTGGAGTCTAAGGAAGAGACAATAGAGGACAAAGAGGAGGATGTGGTGGTATAATTTTTGAGAGAAAGGCTCAAGGAGAGACCAAAATTATTGAGTAGCAAGAAGGAAGTTCAAACAAAGAAAATTCTAATAGAGGAAGAAAGAGTGGTCAAGGTAAAGGTTCTTACTTTGCAGCTATGAAGTATCACTACTACAACCAAATGGGACATCCTACATACAAATATCCAGAGAAAGGGTCTATTTCACATGGAGGTGATGAGAGGGTAAACTATGTTCAAGAGGAGACTAGTGGTTGGAGTAAACACCGTGTGGTACCCATATAGTTAGAAGGAGAGAACTTGATGATGAGAAGAACATTAATCAAGGAGCTAGTAAAAGAGGAACCTAGTCAAAGAAGGTCACTATTTATAGTGAAATGCAAGATGATGGGAAATTTTTTTAGAGTTATCATACACTCAGGGTCTACTGACAACATTGTGTCAAAGGAGGTAGACAACAAGTTGAAGTTGAAGAGTTTACCCCATAGCAACCCATACAAGGTCACTTGGTTAAACAAAGGACAACATGTCCTAGTCAATGAACAAGCATGGGTAGAGTTTTAGATTACGCTAAAAGCAGGTTTTGAAGGGACCTTGAAACCCTTTAACAACTATAGAAAAGATAAAGCAATAAAACCACCAGGAAAGAAGTCTTGAAACCAACAACAAAATCAAGTTTTATAGGGACCTGAAACCAAAAACATAGGCAGAGTTCTCCATTGGGAAATAAAAAGAAAAAGTGTTGTGTGACCTCTTACCTATGGATTAATGTCACCTACTACTTGATAGGCCATGGAAATTTGATAGACATGCCATGTATGATGGACTAAAGAATTCTTATTCTTTCAAGAAGGACAATGTGACTTTCAAGATACAATCAATGCTAGAGGATGGAGAGATGATGTCACCAGGTTCCAATGTTCTTATGGTCAGTGAAAAGGAGTTCATAGAAGTCTTAGAGGAAGGTGAGGGAATAGGTTTCACACTTGTGCTAAAGCCAAAAGAAGAAATTACAGACAAGGAGTCAAGAAGGAATAATTGCCAAAGGAAGTGTAGGAGTTATTAAAGAGGTATGAAGGCATAGTAAAGATATCTATCAGTCATCAAATTTATTTTATCCCAAGATCTACCCTTCCTAACAAGGAAACCTGTAAGATTACCCCTCAAAAAAATGAGGAAATTTCCAAACAAATGAAAGAACTCCTAAGCCAAGGACTCATTAGGAAAATCATCAGCCCTTGTGCTTTTCCCACTATCTTAGCACCTAAAAAGGGAGGAACTTCAAGGTTATGTGTTGACTCAAGAGCTATAAATAGGATAACCATTAGGTATAGGTTCCCTATCCCTAGAATAGAAGACCTAATCGACTATCTAGGAGAAGCCAAATACTTTACTAAGATTAAACTAAAGAGTGGATACCATTAAATTAGAATTAATGAGGGAGATGAATGGAAGACATCCTTCAAAACCACAGAAGGTATGTATGAATGACTTGGAATGCCATTTGGGCTATCCAATGCCCCATCTACATTCATGAGACTTATGAATGAAGTCATAAAAGACTACATAGGAAAATTTGTTGTAGTATATCTAGATGATATACTCATTTTTAGCAAGACTAAAGAAGAACACTTCAATCATATGCATATTATTTTCAAGATTCTACATGACAAGAAACTAATGATAAACCTAGTGAAGTGTGAGTTTAAGAAGCTAGAGTCGGTGTACCTTGGGTTTGTGTTATTCCATGGAAATCTAAAGATGGATCCAATAAAAGTAGAAACCATACTCAATTGGCCTACTCCAAGGACTACAACAGAGGTATGAAGATTTCATGGTTTAGCCCAATATTATAGGAAGTTCATAAAGAAGTTCAGTGCTATTTGTGCTCCTATACTTGATACTAGAAAAGGAGGAATGAAGAAGAAGTTCGTTTGCAATGAGAAAGCTAACCATGGATTTGAGTTGTTGAAGAAAAGGATTTCCAATCAACCAATCTTGATTTTACCAATATTTGAGAAGTTGTTTGCAACTGAATGTGATGCTAGCAATGTGGCTATTGGTGCTATCTTAAGCCAAGAGGGAAGACCAATGGCTTTTCACAATGAAAAGTTAAGTGATGCTAAGAAGAAGTACTCATCTTATGACCTAGAGATGCATGCTTTATTCCATGCTCTAAGGAAATGGAGGCACTACTTGCTTCCAAAGGAATTTGTGGTCTTTTTAGACAATTAGGCACTAAGTTTCTTAAACTTACAAGACAAGCTTAGTCATAAACATATGAAGTGGGTGGAGTATCTATAGGCCTACACTTTCAACATTAAACACAAGAAAGGACTACAAAACAAGGTAGTAGATGTCCTAAGTAGGAGAATACTGACAGTACACGAAGTGCAGTTACAAAGCATGGGTATTGAAATTTTTAAAGACTTACATGCTGATGATGAAGACTTTCCAAAGATATACAAGGTATGTAAATAACACAAGAACCACTTCCATGGTGATTGTTATTTAAAATAAGTCAGTTGTGTATCCCTAGAGGGTCAATTACAAAAAAATTGATTCAAGAAAAGCATGATGGTGCACTTAGTGGACACTCCAGAGTCAATAAGACTGAAGAATTAATGTAGAGGTTCTATTTTTGGCCTAAAATGAATTTGGATGTTAGGAGGTATGTGCAGTGTTGTGCAGTGTGTTAGAAAGCAAAAGACACATCCTCTAATGCAGGACTTTATCAACCTCTTCCCATCCCAATTAGGCCATGGGAATGTTTGAGCATGGACTTTTTTGTAGGGTTTCCAAGAGAAAAGTAAGGGTTTGACAATATGTATGTCATAGTAGATAGATTTAGAAAAATAGCCCATTTTGTTCCTTGTGAGATAATTCACGATGCTTGCAACATAGCACATTTTTTCATCAAGGAAGTGGTGAGGATTCATGGATTTCTTTTGAGTATAGTCTCAAACAAAGACACTAAATTCATAAGTAACTTTTGGAAAATATTGTGGCACAAATTGGCAACTAATATGTCTTTTGGGTTTGCATATCACCCTCATAAAAATGGCCAAACAAAGGTGGTCCATAGAAGCCTTGGAAACCTATTGAGGTGTCTTATAAAGGAGTATGGATAGACATTGGACCAACTCATAGGAGAGGTAAAATATTCCTATAATAATACTGTGAACAAGACTACTGGAAAGAGTCCCTTTGAATTCGTTAATGGCCTACAACCTAGAGGCATATTTGAGATCAAAGAACTAAAGGATGGAGCCAAGGGTAGTGGTTATGCTAAAGAATTTTCACACTACATGAAAGAGGTGCATGAAATAGTGAGAAGGAATTTGCAAGAAAACATAACAAAGGTCAAGCAGAAGGTCGATGAAAGGAAGAAAGATGTTCAACTTCAGGTAGGGGATCTAGTTATGGTTCATTTAAAAAACCCTATACTACATAAGGGAGTACCACATAAGTTGTAGATGAGAAGATTAGGGCCATGAACCATTCTAGCCAAATATGAAAACAATGCATACAAGATTGAGCTCCCTGAAGGTATGGGTTTGTCTCCAATCTTCAATGTTGCAAATCTAATCCTTTACAAGGGTCCTACTCTAGATCCAACTAGAGTCTTAAATAGGTCATAAAGGAGGTAGTAGACCCAAATTTAACTCCTACACCACCTAAAAAAGTAGAGAATGTACTTGACTCCATGGCCTACAAGAAGACTAGACAAAGAACTTACTATGAGCATCTAATAAAATGGCATGGATAGGAAGATGTAGAGGCCACTTGGATCAAGGAGAATGAATTCAATAAGTTGGGATTAGATATCAAATTTCTCAATCCAAGGATGGATTGAAGTCTTGTCATCTAGGGAGGATGGTGCAGGAGCACTAGGCTCATCCCTCAAACTTATTACAATTTTGGCTTGTACTAACCTTAGCCAAGTTAGTAGCATTGTTTTTTTTACCTTAGAATATTTTTTGTTCCTAGGTGGATTAGACTAAGTTCAATTTAATCAAGGTTTTTATTTGCTTTACTAGTTGTTAGTGCTATATTAGGCCTACAATTGCCTTTAAGACTTGGGAAAGGGTAGAAATATACATGAAATAGTTCCTAGGATATTTCTACGTCATTCTGGATTGATTAGAGACCCTTAGAATTAATTTAGAAAAAAATGTAAAAAGTTGTCATAATGTTGCTTGACAACATTTTGTAATTTTTTAATGTTGTGTGACAACAATAACATGATTGGATTCCTTTTGAATCATCATTATGGGTAGTTTCCATAATGGCCTAAAATCAAGGGTAGGGCTCATAATTATGTTTGGTAGTGATAGTCAGTTTGAATTGAGTGGAAATATGATTTTATGAATTGATTAGTGTGAATTAATGTTGAATTTTTGTAGAGCTATTAGTCCTAAGAATTTTCTATTTATGAATTGATTTGTTTTGAGTATATTATGTTTTAAAGTTATTTCGTAAATAGACTAGTTGTTGGTGTAAAAGGAGGTAGTTTTTGGTTTTATGGATCCCTCATAGTTCTCCACTGTACAAATCATTATGAACTAGAGGAATATGGTAGGTAATCCATTGGAGGTTGTGTGTGTTAAAGGAGGAGCTCTAAAAAGAAAGTTAGCTAATTTTGGCATCATATCCTAGGCAAGACCAATGTTCTTAAGTAGGTGTATGACAGTGTAAATTTAACGTGCAATTATAGGGTAAAGAGGAAGAGAATGGAACCAAGTATAGATTTGGAAGCATAATAGTCCTATAGACACCTATTAGTGAGAGTAGGAATTATCCAATCCATTTAGGTAGATTTCCAAGCAGAAATTAGATGGCAACACAAAACTAGCCCTTTTAGCCCTATAAGAACTACATTTTAGGAATCCATTGTATGGATGACCTAGGAAACTAAGACCTCAAAAATATTCAAGGTCTCAAAAAAGCATATATGAACATCAATTTATGTTTTTGGGTTATTTGGAAGTTTGGAGAAAAAATTGGGAAAAACCCATTGTCTAGGTCTAAGTGGCTAATTAGGCCTATTAGGCCAAAACCATAGCAAATATTGAACTTGATAGGAAAACCCTAGATTTCCTATTCAAATGGAGTCATTTGGAAGTCAAGTGGATGTTTTAGTGATGAATACACCCCCTATAACACTTATGATGATACTATGGCAAAAGTATCATTGGAGACATCCAAGAAAAAGTGAAGGTGTGAAGCACCCTTAATGATAGTTATCCATCAAAGGTGAAGCCCAAAAAAAATCACTCATAGAGTTGAGTTAGTAAAATCTTAGGCTAGGGTTGCCAAGAATTTTAAGGTCCTAGAAGTGAGCTTAGGATCTTGAGAAGGCTAGGAATAGTGTATTCCTAGATAGTGCCTGTACAAGCACACCTTGGAGAGAATCTATCATTATATACAAAGGATAGGGCAAGAAACCAATTTCTTGAGGGAAGCCATTAACTAGGTTAGAAAAATATGTGCTAGTGCAAAAAAGTGGTTGAAATATGGGATGCACCATTCTAAGAAAACATCATGTGGTGGCTGTATGAAAAGATTCAACAATAATGTGTTGTAAAAAAATTAGGGGCAACATGTTAAATCCGAAAAGCCACTCTATATTATAAACTTTTGGTTACAATATTTTGCGCACCATCATCTTGGATAAATTGGCATGTATAAAAAAAATTGACCTCTTCCACCTTGGAAAGAAAGTTAACCTTTTGATAGAAGAAAGGTTGAAAGGATGTCTCATAATAATATCTTTGCCAAAATGTGCAGATAAACTTACTGATCATAACTTGTTCCTGATCAATGCATTAACAAATTCATCTTTAGAATAAAATGTCTCAATCATGGGAGAATTATGGAGTAGCTTAGCTTTAGTACCAACCTAGAAAGACTTTAATTTAGGCTTTATACACGGAGTCATCATAGGAGAGAAATGATTCCCCATACTTTGTACCTCATCTTCCTCAGGACCCTTTGGTGTTTTAGGATGTAGAAAGTCGTCAATATTTAATCTCATGTGATTAAACTGAAAACATTCATAATCAGCATGCAAATTTTTTTATAAATTTTTTTAAGAATTGTCACCACTACTTAATTCTTGGTCTTGCTGATCCATTATATCTCCTTGAATAAAACCAAGAGCTGAAAATGTACAAGAGATATGAAATCTAAAATATTCTAATTTAGACAAAGAAATCTTTGATAGTAGAGTTTTATTTGAATTTTCATCAAAAAATTCATGCCCACAGGAAGAGCTATCCAAGAATATTAATGGAGATTGTATTGTGGAATCAGCTAGGTCATTAGAAGAATATTTGTGGTCGTCTGATCTTTTAGGTTGCAACCATTCTTCATTATATTGTGTGCAATCAAATAAGAAAATTCCACATTTTGTTTGCTCATCAAATTGAAAAAAAACCTTTCATTTATTTCTCATCAATCTTTCCTTGTGCATGCTGATCCGACATACTTTTCTGAATAACATCATTTGGTGAGATTAATAAGTAGATCCAAATAGAAAAGATTCAAATTTTGAAATTGAAATGTTCCTTGATAAATCTTTATTTGATTTTTCACCATCAAGTCCCTTTACTAAAGGAGGAATATCAAGGCCAACTATTGAATTAATCAGTTGTGAGGCATGTTCATCATCATACTCAATGTGTAAATAATAGGTTCTAGCCACATTATAGGGACTAGTCAATTTTTGATGAAAAGAGGTAGGGGGTGTTACTTTTACTATTTCTAGATAAATCCTTTTTGTTTAGGCTTTACCTATGGATAACATAGTTGTTGATAGAAAAAAATTCCCTCCTACAAAGATTTAACTTATTTTACTCCACTATTGATCATATCATTATCTAACCCAATAGCCTCCCTTTGCACATCTTGCAACCTTTTTAGTTTTAGATGATGAAGCAATAATCTAATTTCAGTTTGTATGGTAGCAATGAAAATAAACAAATTATTGTTTTCAGTTGGTTGACAAGTTTGAGGGATTTTACCAACACATCTATTGAATCTATCTATGAAATCCCTCATGATTTCACTTTCCTTCATTTGAATTTGAAAGAAATTTAATAATAACTTAGAAACATCAACAATGGGCTTAAACCTTTGGATAAATTTTACCTCAATATCATTCCAACAGGTGATACAACCATCTTTCAAATTTTGGAACCAATCAACAATGCTTTCAATGAGGCTCCCGAAAAATAGCCAAACAAATATATTATCTCCTACACACAGAGAATCTCATAGGTAACTATTAACTCTCTAATTTGATCATCTAGGTCTTGATTTGTGACTCCGAAAAACTTTGGGAAATATTCTCTCGATCCTTTAGGTAGGGATGAATACTGGGGTAAAGCAAATGGTCTATCGAAGCCCCCATGACTAGACTGCAACCAAATTCATAACATGCTAGACTCCTCTTACCAAATAAAATTAGAGTCACCAACCTCCTTCCTCTGGGAACTACCTTTTAATGTTCGAGGAAAGAAAACATTGGATCTTCACTTTCTTCCCCAACAGAGTCACAACAAATCTATTGGTTAACATATTTGTCTTTGAAAAAGAGATATAAAATATGACTAAAACATACTCGAACGGAAAAACAAATGCACCAACACTAGGACAAATGATCATTGATTGATAACTCTCCTCTAAATTGAGAGGTACAAACCCTTCTTAAAATGACTTACACCAAATTAGATAGTGGGTTATGTATTTTACTAGAATTGATAAAGGCTTTCGAACATTCATCCATAAACATGGAATGGATGTGACTACAGCTACAAGTAATTAGTAGGAAAAATAACAAATAACCACAAGGTTATTTACTAACCTTCCCTTGCAATAGTGAAATTGAAAGGGGATGAATGCTTCAGTTTACAACATATGAGTACATAAACCGACATATTTATTCACTTGATAGAACATAGACCAGCATTTGAAAATAGAAAAGAAACAACCACAAGAATGATTACAATCTAGGAAACTAAATATCTAGGCCACATGATTGTTTTGTCTCTATACTATTAGACTACCTAGAAAAATGCAGTAAAAGCTCATTCATTCCATCCTATCATCTCTATTACAAATAGTACCAATGCATTCCATCCCTTTCCCATAGCCACACCACTCTGGAAAAAAGAAGAAGAACCCATGTTCTATCTTTTTTGGCATATTTAACTCTGTTGGTGTAAATTAGTACTTTACTATTTACACTTACTTAAGTTTACTTAGGTTAATGCATTATTTAATTATATTGCATTATTTTATTATTTTTATTATGAGACACTTAGGAGTTTGTGCAACCTTGTGATTTGTCATGTAGACAACACAGGAGTATGCACCTTTATTTGAGCACATGGTGTCTACAACACTGTTTTGCATGTTCCACTCTTCTAGGCTTATCCTCTCATCACCGCACTTACTTCCGTGCTTAATGGAGGATAATCCATATCTGGTGGACATGTGCTTGGTTGTTTGACACTTCATGGTGCTAACTTCTATGCATTCTAGAAGTTCTCCTGTAGCCTTTATAATCAGGCACTCCTAGTGTATTAGCATCACATTCTGAACAGAGCAATGTATTCAGACATACTCTAATTAATTGATCATATCCTTCTTTGGTCTACTGTGTGCTTGTGTTTGAGTTCTTAGTTCTTGGGTGAATTTTTCCCTTAAGAAAATTCTTACATGGTATCAGAGCTTGGAGTCTTTCTCTTCACAAGCTGTTTGAGACCTCTTGCATGCTTCATCACCTCAGCCTGAATCTGGAGTGCTGCAAAAATTGGGAGCGTCTAGCATCAGATCTGATCTCTCCATTGCGTTCGAAATGCTGAACCAGGTGAAAATTGACTATAAGCACGCCTACCTTGACCCATAGTCGATCGTGAGGCAAAATTTTTTTTTGCAAATCGAAACTCGAAGGCCCCGATTTGCAGTATGGGTATGATCTAATGAATTTTTTTTTTTCTTTGCATTATTTGGCTATTTCGAATTTATTATCTGAATAATTGGCTATTTTTTTGAATTTAGTCGGAGAAAAATTTGTTTTTTGCAGTACGGGCTGTCAGATCCCGTACTACACATTTGCGGAATTAATTTTATTTCGCAGGGTATTTTTAGGCGGGCTCGTTATAAACCCAAGCCCACCCACGATTTCTGGCACTGCAAACTCAGGTTCTGGCTCAGCATTCATTTCCGGCGACATGACTCTTTCCGGCCATGCGTTTGAACGATCCCGGCTCTGACCTGCAGATTTGTCTCAGTCCAGACACGGCGCTGCACTTCCCGACCCGTGATTTTAGCGAGGGTTTGAATCCGGCGCCCATAGACTCTAAAACATCCGGCATCGTGCATTGCCTTTCTCGGCATGGGGCTGTAGCATCACTGAACTTCCAGCCTTTGCACAGTACATTTGGCCCACCCACTCCAGATCCGGCACCGCTGTTTGCTCGACTTCCTGCTGCTCGAACCAGCAAGGGTTTGCAAAATTTTCCTGCTGCTAATTTGAAACCTTCGGTGATGCAGATCCGACTCCAGCGACAGTGGTTTGAGAAGGTGGTTTTCGGCATTTTTAGCTCTCTGTCTGCGAACCCCGACGATCTAACATCCGGCCCCGTCCGCAGACCATTCTCTGGCAGCCGCTGCTCGCATTTTTCTGACGACCGCAGACTCTCTGCCCGCCCGCGTGCTAGACTGTTCTCGACGCTGTTTGGGAATTCCGTTTCTGAGGATTCCGGCAAGTGTTGACTGACTCCGGCACGACATTCCTCTACACTCCTTTTTTCGGCATCTTGGTACTGCCACGTCATTTGTACGGATCGCCACGTGCATGTCCGTACATCACAATCAGCCAAACACACCAGCCTGGGCGCATTTTTCTTGCTGACGTCATCATTTTAAGGGCCTAAAATTGACGCCTGTCTAAATGTCATTTCAAGGCATTTTAGAATTGCGTTGACGATTGTTTGACCGTCAAATTTAACTTCACAGTTGCTGCTCCGGACCCCTCTCCAGATTGCTTTTCAATTTGGCAACCTGACTTTGAGAGCTCGTATCTTGGTCATTCGGACTCCGATTCAGGTGCAATTTTTTTTGAAATGAGGTAGAATTTCCTGAGTTTTCTAGTGGTGGTATTATTTTCTATTTTTGGTGCACGGATTGGTCAGAATTTGCATCTTTTGGTGATTGTACCTGCTTCATCCTGAATTTTGCAACTTGAAACGCTCCGTACAGGCACATTCGAACTCCTTTTCAGGTTCTATGTTTTTTGAAAGTGTGTATTTTTTCATCTACTTTCCAGATCTGCATTCAGATTCTAGGGTTGTGTGGACATATTTGTCACTTTCCGAATTAGGACATCTGAGTCTTTGGCCTCAAGCGGCAGTTGCATCTAGCAAAATCAGTAGTCTACTTTGTTCTTTTTAGAGTAGTGGACACACCACATTTCACATGCCAACAACATCTTTTTAGGGGGGGTTCCCTGTTTTTTGGAGGTTCTTTTGATTGATCCATCATGGAAGAGGACGATTTGATTCAATTGACCACACACAACTATCAAGAATGGAGTCAACTTGCTATCAGATATCTTAGTCAACACAATGTCCTACCCTATGCACCAGATCTTGAGTTTACTTTTGATCAGCATGACATCATTTTGCGTACTCTCTGGTTACACATGGATTATGACATTATTGACTTCACCACGGATGAAGTTAAGTCCACTGATCCCTATGATGTTTGGATGTTTCTTTGGGAGACATATGGAGATCCAACTATTCTTCCCTTCCCAAAGGAACTCATTCCTCCAGTTGCCACTGACACCTCTTCAGATGAGATCACACCTCCAGCTCCTGTTGCTCCTACTGATCCTGTTCCAGCCACAGATGCTTCAAATTTAGTGCAACAGGATACTTTATGTCTTCCTACTCTACAAAATTCTTACAAACTCCACTCTTCTGATGATTAATTTTTGGTTTAAATAAATGATTTCTTATAGATACCTACTTCTTTCTTTATTTGAAAGGACCTTCACCTATCAAGCACGATCTTTTGCTAAAAGTCATCATAACAATATTTTGTATGGTGTCGGAAGGGAATAATGTTATAAAGATTGATGTCTTGTATCATCTAGGAATACTCGTTAATTAATGATGAGCCTTTCATGTCATTAATCAAGCATCATGGGCACTCTGTCAAAATGTCGTGTTCTCACTTCTATTTCAATTGTAATTTCCTGTGACATTTTTTGCGTAACCCAACCACATTTTATATCTCTTGTTGAGGAACTTCTATGCTTGTCTTGGTGGATTGTTAAGAACCCAATCATTCATATATTATGAATGTGCATATCTTATAACGAAAACCACTGATGACCTAGGTTGGGGAACTTCCTCATTTTGATTTCGTGCATATGTGAATATAAAAATGAATCAAATTATCTTTGGGTGTGTTTTATTTCATACATCAGACCATTGGATAGGTGAATATGAACCGGACGACTACATTAACATTTTGTCGATCACTTCACTGTTATCCTCATCCTCTGTCTGAATGCGAGGATCTCTGTTTGAAACCGAGCCTTGGGATAATACTCTCAAACATATTCGAGCCTCCTCTCAACTTTACATGAGTACTTATCTATGGGATATGGAGAATAATATTGACGAAGTCTTTCGCGCCTTTGAATTTTTTGCAAGCAGGTACTAGTTGAATGGCATCAAACTTCTCGCACACCGCCCGATGAACCATTCTTTTCTTAATGTTAGCTTCTAATCTCTCTGTCCTGATATTACGTCTTTGCACAACACGTCAGGAGAACATTATTTAACTCGGTCCTTTACTTCTAGGCATCTCCCTTCACAAGTACCTGTATGCATTTTCTTCACAGACAATTCGATTGCATTCAAAATTAGCAGTGTGGATACAAAAATGACTTTGATTTAAAGTAGATCAACACCCATCCCTTATCAAATATGATGTTGCTTGATTTCCTTGCCAACACATAGGAGGATATGATTCATGCTATATGAGGATCTCACTAATGATTCATGTTATATGAGGGTCTCTCCAAGTGAGATGTGAAACTTACGAGATGCGGGGCTCAAACCATCTTCCATGTTTTACCATATCAAGCTTAATCAACTACTAATACTAGATGAACCAAGCAGCATACCAATTGATGACCACACTTAAGTCATATTATAAGGATACTTGACAACATGCATTTACCTCTTAGTGCATGGGTTCCCCGACCTTCCAATTTTCTTGCACTCGTAAAGTAGAGATCAACACCTTTCTGGTAGGACAACCTCCAAATTTAAAAGCTTCAGTAACATCTCTTAACAATTAATAATTTTTCACACTGTCTCCCTTATACTTCACCCACCTAGGCGTGTTAATGAAATATAGCATATTTTGAGGAGTATCTTTCAAAGGCTTGAAAGGTAATACCACTATATGTTTTGCATCTATGAGCCTCACACCATGAGAAACTTAATAGAGTCTTTTGCTATCATCAAATTTATTGAAACGTGGTGAATGTGCACATCACTTGACTTTCTAAGATACTAGGCTTGATTCACCATTGATGTTTTTTCAAATATTAGGAACTAATCTAGTTCGTATGGAGATATTATAATTTAGCTCTACAAATGATAACAAAAACATGTTATCATTTTCACAACAATAACTGGCTATTTGAGTGAGCCAACCCTTTTAGCCTAATTCCATTGAGTCATTTGATTTGGATCAGTTGATAAGTGATCTTGGGTTTTGTTATTGAAAGTTCTACTTGGAGCTTATGAATTTTTTGAATCTAAAGCATTAAACTTCTGGAGTCCTTAGACCTAAACATGTTAGCTTGAATTCCCAATATGTGTTTTGAACTGTGAAATTTTAGAATCTGCACCTTTGAACCTATTCAATCTAAGAACTATTCTTTTGAATTCAAATCTCTAAAGAACCCAACGTTTGAAATTAAATTTGTACCTTTAAAATAGTGAATTGATGAACTCCACTTCCAAACTAGAATTGAACATTGAATTCAAACTTAGCTCATAGTTTTGGAGTCCAAGCTAAGTTCTGACTATGAATCTAAACTGTCACACTTGCATCTTTAACTTGAACTTGAACTTGAACATTGGAACACTGACTCTTCAAAGATGAAACCTTACAAAGGAATCATTAGTAATAGGAACCCATGATAAACTTAAACAATTTAAGCATCTCTTCTATGGGACTGATTCTCACAAGTTTAAAAATTGAGTGCTAGTTGCAAGCCAACAACCTTATGTTGGAAACTATGATTGGAACAACTCCTATTTTGTCATTGATGTCAAAAATATTGGCGAGACAATTTTCTACTTGATCTAATGTCATATCTTTGATTGATGAAGAGGATTTGAGAAGTTGTTCATAAAAAAAGCATATACAGGATAGGTTGAGTTATGAAAATGAAACTACAATTGGAAATTTGTTTAATTGGACTTTGACAAGATAAATTGATTGTTTAAATGACGCTACAAGCAGAGAAGACAATAGTGCTCAAGTCTGAAAAGTGTGAACAAAGATAGATCAAATACATAGGCTTGACTGAACAATAGAGCAAAAGACTAAAAAAAAATTGAAGTACATACCGAGTGATGCTAGTCTTAATCGAGCCACAGTAAGTGGTAAGAAAAATTAGTGTTGACCAAGCATCAATAATGACTAAGTGATAGTGTTTGTACCAAGCAAGAAGTTTAATAGTGACCAAGTAACCCAGTAGTGACCAAGTGTCAAAATTTAGTGTTGTCTAAGGAACAACATTTTAACAGTTTATGAGAAATCATAATTTTTAGCTGACTAAGTTGATTTCTTGGGATATGGAAAGTGTGTTGAAGATAAGGATCAATGATTTAGGTCATTTGATTCTAGGAAAGGATTAAGTAAATGACCTAAGGGATGGATTCCAAGAGAAGTTTCTAGAAAATAAGAAGATATACAAAATGGTACAAGGCCTAACCTATAGTGTGTTTGTGTGTGTGCTTTTATGTGGATACTTGTAAAGTTGGAGCAATGACAGATGTTATTGATTGGTGAATCTAAGCACACGACTTAGAAGAGTTGAGAAGAAGAGAAATTTCTTGAAAGCAAATTACAGATAGAGATGACAATGAAGACCAAATAGTGAATCATTTCATGAGAGCTAAACAAAGATCTATATATGCAAAGTGAGTTGTACTTAATAGATCAAAACCTTGATGTTACTTTCTAAGCATTGTGAATAGTATTGAAATCCTTTAATCAAGGTTGACCTAATAGTCATATGTAAATCCTTTAATAGGGTGACATTCTAATGTAATGTCTCAAAGTACTCTAACAATACCACTCCTAATAGGGTGATTAAATCCCTTAACAAGGTCACATTTAACAATGTGTTTTGTAACCTTTAATAGGGTTGAATCCTAACAAAGCTTACCTTAGAAGAGTGAAAATTGGTGACATAGTAATAGTGGTTTTTGCCAAATTGGGTTTCCACATTAAATCCTAGTGTCAAACTTGTCTGGATGTTATTATGGTATTTTATTGATTATTATTTACATTTTGCAAGTATGTTATTTTAGGACAGTAAACTACTAGTTGATGTTACTAAAAGTTTATAGTAGAGAATGAGCTGAAGAATGATAAGATCTAAAAAAATTTAACTGTTTGTTTGTTCAATTAGTACATCTAGACCTTGAATAAGAAATTCACCCCCACGCCCCCACCCTTCTCAGTTATTCTAAATATTCTAACAATCAGCATTAGAGCATTGGTGCTTATAAAAAAAGGGAAGTTTGAATTCAGTTTTAACGAGTTCAACATATTTTCCAATGACAAAGGAATCAAAAGAGAGATGTCCACATATAGGAAACCTCCTCGAAATAGAATAGTTGAAAGGAGAAATAGATCAATCATGGAATTTTCTAGAACATTGATGATGGAGAAAAATGTGTTACATCAATATTAGAGAGAAGATGTAACTACAACTATGTATACCCTGTCCAAGTGAAGAAAGGTAAAAATATTACACCTTTTGAATTGTGGTATGGTTATGCACCTAATGTGAAATATTTCAAAATTTTTGGAAGCATATGTTACATACTTAAAGATAATAGAAATAGAAAACTTGATGCTAAAAGTGGTGAAGACATATTCCTAGGTTATTCCACTAAGAGAAAAGCTTATAAGTGTTTGAACTCTAATACTAACAAAGTTGTGGAAAGTGAAAATGTTAAAGTTGATGAATATGCAATGGAATGAAGTTGAATGTAAGATAAGACCTAAAGGTTCTATAGTTCATTCATATATGTGAGTTATAGTACTCCAAACACCCCACCTGATCATGAAAGCAAAGTTGTAGATCCTTAACAGACTGGGAATGTTAAGTTGTAATAGCCAGTTGCTGAGAAATAGACTCTAGGTGCTGAACAACAGGGAAACAATGTTGAGTTACAATCAGATAAAGTCAAACATTAGGAAGGCAATGCAAAGCATGAACTAGAACTTGAACAAGAGAGAGATAATGTGCTTAAAATCATTTTTCAAGATGAACCTATTGAAGAACAAAGAAGAAAAGAGCATGTATTAGTGAAATATGTAAGAAGACATCATGCATCTAAACAAATAATTCAAGACAAATAATCTATTGTTATGATAAGAAATAAACTTAGAAGTGATACATCCTTACTTTGTGAGTTTGAGCCCAAATATGTAAATGACTTTTTAGAGAATAAAGATTTGATACAGGAAATGAATGAAGAAATTGAGTAGATTGAAAAGAATAAAACATGAACCCTAGTATCTAGACCAAAAGACAAAAATATTATTCGAGCAAAGTGGGTATTGAAAAACAAGATGAATGAAAATGGTAAAGTCACAAGGAACAAGGAAAGAATGGTATACAAAGGACACCTACTTAAGATGAAGATGTTGACTATGGGGAAACATTTTCCCCTGTAGCATGACTAGAAGGAGTCATAACACTTCTTGCATATTCTTCTTATAAAGGATTCAAGCTATATCAGATGGATGTAAAATCTACATTTTTCAGTGGGATAGCTGAGGAAGAAGTATACATAGAACAACTTGAAGGATGTATAGAAAGAACAATATGATGTGTAAGCTACACAAAGCTTTATATTGTTTGAAACAAGCCCCTAAAGCATGGTATCAAATATTGGACAACTATTTGGTGAAGATTGGTTTGCAAGAACAAATGATAATAATAACCTCTACTTGAAGACTAGAAAGAAAAATGAGGAATTTATATCTAAACAATTCGTTAATGATATCATATTTGGAGGCAAGGAAGTATTATGTAAATCATTTTCTGATGAAACAAAGGAGTTTGAAATGTCAATGTTTGGTGAGATCAAATTCTTTGTTGGTTTACAAGTGTACCAAATGAAGCAAGGTATCTTCATTACTCAATAAAAATATATCAAGGAGATACTAATTTTTTTTGGAATGGAAGATTCAAAACCAGTTAGTACATATATGGCCAATGGACATAGATTGTCTAAGAATGATGATTCTATTGATGTGAACCAGACATTATATAGGTCAATGATTGCAAAACTGCAATATGTTTTTCATAGACAACCTAATAATGCATTAGCAGTTGGGATAGATGCAAGATTTTCAGAAGTTCCAAAGAAAACCACATAATGATAGTAAAAAGGATACAGAGATATGTAAAAGGAATAGAAGACTATGGATTGTATTACAAGAAGAATGATAGGATTGAACTAAAGGTATTTACTGATTCTGATTGGGAGGAAATGTTGATGATAGGAAGAACACAAGTGGAGGTGCATTCTTTCTAGTCCAAGAGACTAATTTCATAGTGAATAGAAGTAAAAATGAATAGGGTAAAATATGTGGTATGATGTAAGAGGGAGAATATAGGACCTATCCTTAACCCAAATTCCCAAAAGGAAAGATTTGAATTGATTGATCACAAAGAAGTAATCAATGCAGAAATGAATCAAATGATGGAGAATATGAGGAAAGGAGGAAATCCTATAATCTACTATAGAAAGTATGTAGTTGAAATCTTGAATGAATAGAAGACAAATACTAACCTCAAAATAGGGAAAATTTGGAAAATGTTGATTTTTGATGTTTGTGCATAGTTTTTGGAAATTCTACATCCTACTTTAGAGTGGAAATACCAAGACAAAGAAAACCCAAAAAAAAAATTCCTTTAGAGGGTAGGTTGAACTTCAATTCGCTTTCATGTACCTGTATCTACAAGAAAAATTGTTTTTTTGTTTGGATGGGGGGTTTTCCTTGATCAAACCCCAGTTTGGAATCAACCTTGAAATGTAATTGAAATTACATTATGTATAAACAAAGTAAATGGAACTATTCACCTTGCTTATGTTGAAATCCTTGTGGATGATTTGAATCCTTGAATCCACAAGTATGGATGCTTCAAATGAATGTAGGATGTCTCAAATCAATGACATTAGATCTTCAACACCAATATTGAATCGATCTTAGCATAGAAAGAAGCTTGAATGAATGTGGATGGAGAAATCTTCAACAAGAGGGGTTCATAGAGATTGAATCCTTCAATGGCTGACAATGGATCTCCTTGATGAATTGAATCTTGAATGCTTAAATGTAGATGCTTGATCACATAAAGTTATCTCTCGATCATCTCCTCATGAAAAGTAGCTAGTCTCATAATGGATTCCATGATATGAGAGAGGAACGCTTCCTTATATAGTGATCTAGGGCATAAAATTCTAGAGATGTCAACATTGGAGAATTAAATCCAAATTAAACTTAAACCCTAGAAATGGATATAAATTAAATGCAATATGCCAAACAACCAATCCGGAAGCGGGAAAATGAAACTTTATGAAGCCTGATATCCATAAACCTCTGGAACTTGAAATTTGGACCTAGGGTCAAGGTTGAGGTTGACTCTTCCCTAGGTTAGAGTCAAGGCCATCCTTGACCTAGGTCAAGGTTGAAACCATCAGGCCATCATCGGCCCAAAATGTCAAAGTCTTCAGTTTCTCAGAGAAAGTTGTTAGAAAAAGGCAGGAAACAGGGGGAGAGAAGTAGAACATGGGGGAAATAGTTAGATCCATGCAAATACCTATTCAAGGCACTTGAATTCTCCCTAGACCACTTACTCGAATGGCTAAATGCTCTTAACATGGAAGTGCTTCCATTTTCAGATGATACACATAGACAACAAAGAAGAAAAATTGCATATCCTAATCAACAACTAAGGCTGAGTATATTGCAGTAGTAGTAAACTGTTCAAATATCATATAGATCAAACATTTATTGAAAGGTATGAAGGAAGAGATTATAGATCTAGTGGTTTTATATTTTGATAACACAATTTCTATTAGCATACCAAAGAACCCTGTAATGCACACAAAGACAAAGCATATTGCTATCAAGTATCATTACAAGAGAGAGCTAGTTCAAGACACAAAAGTGAAATTGGAATATGTGAACACTAAAGAGAAAATTGGTGACATATTCACTAAATATTTAC
This sequence comes from Cupressus sempervirens, assembly GCA_028749045.1. NCBI lineage: Eukaryota > Viridiplantae > Streptophyta > Pinopsida > Cupressales > Cupressaceae > Cupressus > Cupressus sempervirens. Next base: position 444,039,775 of record CM053786.1, on the reverse strand, counting down.
CTAGATATTCACATGAATATCTTAGAGGTAAACTTGGGGCAATTCCCCTCGATAAAGCTACTTAAGGTAAAGAAAAGAATTGCATCAAATGTACTGATAAGACTATCTTACAAATTGATGCAACAAATTCTACTTTAAGAGTTTCCTAAGATAGTAGTAAGGAAGAAGTATAAAATGATGGATTAGCCATGTAAAGATGATAGATGAAGAATTCAGAACTAACATAAAGATATCTACACGATCAAGATGCAAGAGTTAGAGGTGTCTTTGGCATTGTTGTCAAAAAGGGGTATATTATTTAATTACCATGAAGAGGGAGAATATTGAAGTAGTTACATATGTTCTGTTCAACACAAGGGAGAGATTTTTAGAGAGGTTATTCAACAAGTTGAGGAAAAATAAAAATAAAAGAGGTAGCTCATAAATATTTACTTAACGTGTTGGTAGATCTGATAGATATGAATCATAATGAAACCAAGGATATTAATGAAGATTTGATACATAAAGGGTTTTGCTTGAGTTAGTGTAAAAGTTTTGGATTGTATGGTAACTAGAAGTGTTCTAGGAGTTTCTAAATGTGTTTCCATCAATTCCAAAGAGGGAGATTGTTGAAAACTACAATTGAAACAATTGTTTGTTGTCATTGATGTCAACACTATTAGTGAGATAGTTTGCTATCTAATCTAAGTGTCATATCTATTTGATTGATGAAGAGGACTTGAGAAGTTGTTAATAAAAAAAGCATCTAGAGGATTAGTTGAGTTATGAAAAGGAAACTATAATTGGACTTTGAAAAGATAGATTGATTGTTTAAATGATGCTACAAGCGGAGAAGACAATAATGCTCAAGTGTGGAAAGTGTGAAAAAAGATAGATCAAATGCATAGGCTTGATTGAACAATGGAGCAGAAGACAAAAGAATTATTGAAGTACATGATGAGTGATGCTAGTGTCAACTGAGCCATAGTAAGTGTCGAGAAAAATCAATGTTGACCAAGAATCAGTATTGACCAAGTGACAGTGTATGTTTCAAGCAAGAAGTTTAACAACGACCGAGTAACCTAGTGATGACCAAGTGTTAGAACTTAGTGTTGGCTGAGGAACAACATTTAAACAATTTGTGAGGAGTCATAATTTCTAGCTAACTAAGTTAATTTCTTGGGATATGGAAAGCATGTTGAAGATAATAATTGATAAGTTGGATCATTTAATTCTAGGAGAGGATTAGGTAAATCATATTCATTTTATGTGATGATAATTATAACCCCTAAGATCTACAATGGTGTTTAAGTGGCAATATACCAGAATTAACTATTTAAGGAGGTACAAGGCCTAACCTATAGTGTTTTTATGTGTGTGCATGTATGTAGATACTGGTAAAGTTGACGCAGTGACTGATGTTATTGACTGGCGAATCTAAATAGAAGGCTGAGAACAGTTGAGAAGAAGAGTGATTCTTTGAAGGTTTTCCAAGCAAATCAGAGATAGAGATCACAATGGAGGCTAGATAGTGAATCAGTTCATGGGTATGTGCAAGATCATGGTCAACCAAACTATGGCCTTAAGTGGTAGTGAAAAACCAACAAATCAAGGTTATGTCAAATTAACACATAATTTTAAAGTAGTTCTGCACTTTATATCAGAAAGTTGTAAGAAAATAATCTATAAGAAATTGAATGTAGTTTCTAAACTACTAGGCCTTATCTGGAGAAAAAAATATTGGATTGGTCAAAAGTTTGGATTTTAATGCAGTACTATGAAAATTTCAAGGCAAAAATAAAAAATAGGTGTAAGTCTGACCACCTTAATCAAAATTAAATGATAATATTTTTAAATATAATTATAGATATAAAAATTAGACTCATGCGTGGATGTGATGCATATTTTTGAGTATTTTTATTTCAAAAAAAAATTAAATATGAATTTTCTACTATAACTTTTCCATAATAAGAAAAAACTTATGTGTCTGACCACCTTAACTAATTGAGAACTTTACCAAATTATTATTATTATTTCCTTATACTAAGCGAAGCATAGAATGTGATGCAACTTTTGGATTTCAAAAATGTTATACCATTTGAAAGTTATAGCTATTTTTCAATCAATATGTCAATCAACACTTTACAATCATCTTCATTAAAAATTAACTAATAAACACTTATCAAACTCAGAATTTGATAGTAATTATATCGATGGAATCTTGAGTGTTATAAAAAAACCCTTTTCATTTCATTGAATTTCGATGAAAATAATATTGTCAAATGGCTACTCAAAGTCTAAATGTTAGTGAAACCTTTCTCAAACATGTTTTTTGAGTTGACCAAATAGGTTTGGTAAATAACAAGCCTAATCTGGTACCCAATTTCAAATCAAGTATCCGATTTTAGATTGGACACTTGATATGAAATCAAGTACCCAAAAACTCCAAATTTTCTATTTTTTGAAATTTTCAAGGGAAACCACCCATATTGAAAATTTTGGAGGGAAATGACCCATATTAGAGGGAAACAAAAATTTGGCAAGTGTGGGAATTATTATTATTATTACATATGATAATGACTATTATTGTTAACTATTATTATTATATATGATTATGATTATTATTATTAAATATAATATAGTAGTATATATATAATTATTATTATATCACTAAATATAATATAGTAATATATATGATAATTGTCATTATTATTGAATATATATAGTAAAATTATATGATTATTGTTATTATATATAGTAGTATATATGGTTATTATTATTATTAAATATAATATTGTCATGAAATACATCGAAAGGGGTCATAGGTTAACCTATGACCCCTTTCGACACATTCGAACCAACCAAATAGGTCCCTAGGGGTCCTAGGGCCCCTAGGGACATATGTTGTCATGAAATGAATCAAAAGGGGTCATAGGATAACCTATGATGCCTTTCAACACATTTGAACCAATCAAATGGGTCCTTAGGGACATATGTTGTCATGACATGCATCGAAAGGGTCTAACCTATGACCCCTTCCGATGCATTTGAACCAACCAAATGGGTCCCTAGGGGCCCTAGGGACATATGTTGTCATGAAATGCATCAAAAGAGGTCATAGGTTAACCTATGACCCCTTTCGACACATTGGAACCAACCAAATCAGTCCCTAGAGGTCCTACGACCCTTAGGGACATGAGTTGTCATGAAATGTGTTGAAAGGGGTCATAGGTTAACCTATGACCCCTTTCAACACATCTAAACCAACGAAATGGGTCCATAGGGGCCCTAGGGCCCTTAGGGACATATGTTATCATGGAATGCATCAAAAGGGGTCATAGATTAACCTATGACCCCTTTCGATGTATTGGAAACAACCAAATGGATCCAAATGGGTTCCTAGAGGTCTTAGGTCCCCTAGGAACATATGTTGTCATGAAATGCATCGATGCATTGGAACCAACCAAATGGGTCCCTAGGGGCCCTAGGGCACCTAGGGACATATGCTATCATGAAATTTGTCAAAAGAGGTCATAAGCTAACCTATGACCTCTTTCAATGCACCCCTTTCAACACATTAGAACACCCCAAATTGGTCACTATGAGGCCTAGGGCCCCTACAGACATATGTTGTCATGAAAAGCATTGAAAGGGGTCATAGGTTAACCTATAATCCCTTTCGATGCATTGGAACCAACAAAATGGGTCCCTAGGGGCCCTAGGTCCCCTAAGGACATATGTTGTCATGAAATGCATTGAAATGGGTCATAGGTTAACCTATGACCCCTTTCGATGCATTTGAACCAACTGAGTGGGTCCCTAGGGGTCTTAGGGCCCCTCGAGAGATATGTTGTCATGAAATGCATTGAAAGGGGCCATAGGTTAACCTATGACCCCTTTCAATGCATTGGAACTAACCAAATGGGTCCTTAGGGACCCTAGGGCCCCTAGCGACAATTTTTTCATGAAATGTGTCAAAAGGGGTCATAGGTTAACCTATGACCCATTTTAATGCATTTGAACCAACCAAATGGGTCCCCCCTAGGGGCTGTAGGCCCCCTAGGGACATACATTGTCATGAAATGCGTCAAAAGGGTCATAGGTTAACGTATGACCCATTTTGATACATTTGAACCAACCAAATGGGTTCCTAGGACCCCTAGGACCCCTAGGGACATACGTTGTCGTAAAATGCACCGAAAGGGGTCATAGGTTAATGTATGACATCTTTTGATGCATTTGAACCAACCAAATCGGTCCCTAGGTGCCCTGAGGACATATGTTGTCATGAAATGTGTCAAAAGGGGTCATAGGTTAATCTATGACCCCTTTCGATGCATTGGAACTAACCAAAATGGTCCCTAGGGGCCCTAGGGCCACTAGGGACATATGTTGTCATGGAACCAATCAAATTAGTCCACATATGTTTTCATGAAATGTGTTGAAAGGGGTCATAGGTTAACCTATGACCCCTTGTGATGCAATGGAACCAACCAAATTGGTCCCTAGGGCCCGTAGGGACATATGTTGTCATGAAATATGTCAAAAGGGTAGGTTAACCTATCACCCCTTTCGACGCATTGGAACCAACCAAATGGCTTCCTAGGGGCCCTAGGGCCCCTAGGGACATATGTTGTCACCAACCAAATGGGTCCCTAGGCGCCCTAGGGCTCCTAGGGACAAATGTTGTCATGAAATGCATCGACAGGGGTCATAGGTTAACCTATGACTCCTTTCGATGCATTAGAATCAACCAAATCGATCCTTAGGGGCCCTAGGGTCCCTAGGGACATATGTTGTCATGAAATGCATCAAAAGGGGTAAAAAGGTTAACCTATGACCCCTTTAAACATATTTGAACCAACCAAATGGGTCTCTAGGGGCCTTAGGGCCCCTAGGGACATATGTTGTCATGAAATGTGTCATAAAGGGTCATAGGTTAACCTATGACTCCTCGATGCATTTGAACCAACCAAATGTTTCCTTAGGGGCCCTAGGGTGGCTAGGGACATATGTTGTCATGAAATGCATCGAAAGGGATCATATGTTAACCTATGACCCCTTTCGACACATTTGAACTAACCAAATGGGATTATCATGAAATGTGTCGAAAGGGATCCATTTCAATGCATTAGAACCAATCAAATCAGTCCCTGGGGGTCCTAGGACCCCTAGGGACATATTTTTTCATGAAACGCATTGAAAGGGGTTATAGGTTAACCTATGACCCCTTTTAATGCATTTGAACCAACCAAATGGGTCCCTAGGGCCATATGTTATCATGAAATGCATTGAAAGGGGTCATAGGTTAACCTATGACCCCTTTTAATGTATTGAAACTAACCAAATTGATCTGTAAGGGCCCTAGGGCCCTTAGGGACATATGTTGTCATCAAATGCATTGAAATGGGTTATAGGTTAACCTATGACTCCTTTCAACACATTTGAACCAAGCAAATAGGTCCCTAGGGGCCCTAGGGCTCGTGGGAACATATGTTGTGATGAAATGTGTCGAAAGGGGTCATAGGTTAACCTCTGACCCCTTTCGATGCATTTGAACCAACTAAATGGGTCCCTAGGGGCCCTAGGGGCCCTAATGACATATGTTTTCATGAAATGCATCGAAACGGGTCATAGGTTAACCTATAACCCCTTTCGATGCATTGGAACCAACCAAATCGATCCCTAGGTGCCCTAGGTCCCCTAGGGATATATGTTGTCATGAAATTACTATATTATATTTAATAATAATAGTAAAAATCATAATAATATAATATAATAATCATATATATATTAATATATTATTTTTATAGGTCGTAATAATAATAACAATAAGAATATATATATTACTATATTATATTTAATAATTATAGTAAAAATCATAATAATAATAATAACAATAATAACATATATTACTATATTATATTTAATAATAATAGTAAAAATTATAATAATATAATATAATAATCATACATATTAATATATTATATTTATAGGTCATAATAATAATAATAACAATAATAATATATATTATTATATTATATTTAATAATAATAGGCAAAATCATAATAGTATAATATAATAATCATATATAATAATCAGATATAATAATAATCATATATATTAATGTTATATAAGAATCAAATTTGTTCACATTGCCCACAAAATTTGTTCACTTACCTCCAAAATTTGGGCATCCATTTCGGGTACCCAATCTCATATCGGGTATTCGATTTGGAATTAGATACCTAATATGAGATCAGGTAACCAAAAATCTGGCGTGCTTTTCTCAACATATTCTCTATCACTGGAGACCTGACAATCACGTTTTTTGTGATCCATTTTCATGGATTTCAAGAAAATTGATTTTTTGGGGCCCATATAATAAAAAATGGTTCTATAATTTATGATTAGGTGTCTGATATTATTTTTTGAATGGGGAGCAGTAGTCATTGAAAGGCTAAATGCAAAAGGAAGGTATCGAATGAAGACATTGCAGCATATACAGAAATGGACAAGCTAAATCATTGAAGGAAGAGACAAGGTATGTTAAATGTGAGTCGAGTTGACGATGTATTGATCAAAGGTGAAATCATAGAGTTAGATAATGAATATGTGTAGTTGGGGAATGAAAATGTACCAATTGATAATGATAATGTTGGGATTTAAAATTTAGAGAATGAAAATTTGGAGAATGAAATGTTACCAGGTCTTGACGTAAATTGCATGATTGACCATGTCGAAAATGACAATGCATAGGAATATTACATATCTCCTAATTATAATTGACATGAAGGTTCTAGAACACCAAAATGGATAATTGAAATTGATGATATGATTATTACCAATTTGGAAGGGAAAAAATAAAAAAGAACCATTTGATTATGGGATTTAAGACTATTTAAGATATTTTTCGACAGCAAGATAGTGGTGGAGATATGACAACATTTTATGCATTAATTAAAGATGCAAAAGATGAGACCTATGCTTTCAAAATTGAAGATTCGTGTCAATAAAAAATTGGGAAGAAATGCCATTATTGTGAAGAACCTTTTCAGTCCTCTCAATAGCAATGGGAAAAATAGCAGGGAGAAGGATAAGAGAGCTGCTTGAAGGGTTATTACAACCTCTTTGTTAAGTCATCATTTGAGAAAGGGTAGATATATGAGATAAACTTGTATTGACTTGAACCTAAATCGTACTACTTTGAGAAGAGCACTTAGTAGACGAGAGAGAATTGATGATCCTCTTCAAATTGAAACATGGGCTTTGGTGGGATACTTTCACATTTTGATAAGAAGCTATCCGATGATGTGAAGGAATAAATTAAACAATTTTGGCACTCTAGCTCAAGAGTATTACCCAATGCTAAAGACATGTTAAAGTTGTGAATCAGCATCAGAGACTGCACACCACATCCTAAACATCATTTGGAGGTAAGTCAAATTATGTCATTCAAACAATTTAGAGAGAGTCATCCAAGATCTCATATATCACAAAGGGCTTTTGAATCTTGAAAACCATTTTATTGTGAGCCACTTAAAATTTGAAATACATGTTGTTGCAAATATCATGTCGATTTTTCTATGCACGATGAACTATTATGCTCCATCCATTCTACTTTGCATAGTAAAGAAATGTTGGAGAATTGTGGTGCTAGTGGTCTTCCAAAATCATCAAGAGACTTGCTAGATCAATTTTTATGTCGTAGAGTTGATGGTTGTTTCTTTTATAGAAATGGTTGCTTAAATGAGAAGTTTTCAAAATGTGGTGGCTTATCCAAGTTTGACACATGTTTCCATGAGGGGTACAAATGAGATCTTGGGAAGACAATAGTAAAAAAAAATTATATGAAACGGTGAAATGCACAATGAAGAGTGGGGGTGAGGGCTCTAGATGTGAATTGGTTGCAAAAGAAATTAGTGTGGCTAGTTTTATTTTAGATTTCAAGACAAATCTTTTCTACGAGTATGCAAGACATAGTCATAGGTCTTGGTGCTTGGATCAACAGTTTAGAATGTGTAAGGAGACTTTTCCCATTAGCACTATTATATCAGTTGTTGACTTTGCTCAGAACTACACATTGTAGCCTCAAAATGAGACACAATCTTAGTATTACAACTCCATTTAGATTGTTATTTTTGTCCACATAGAAGATAATCGAAAGATTATTAGAGAGTACCATTTTTATATGAGTGATGATAGATCTCACTCTCACGAGTTTATGCAACATTTTTTTGAGAATTATTTTGATTTCTTACAGGAGCATGCAATTGCTATGGATAGACATATTGTTTGGTTAGATAATTGTACAGGTCAATTCAAGAATGCTCACATGTTTTATTCGTTGTGTAGGATGCATGTAGAAAGGGGGTGCCTCATATTTGGAATTTTTTTGAGTTCAACCATGGGAAAAGGGAACATGATGGAGTAAGGGCATGTGTGAAGAGAGCTCTAGTTAAGGAGCAATTGAAGATATTAGGAGCAAAGCTTCTTGATGCTTGTAGCATTGTTGATTGGTGTAGTTCAACATTATCACAGGGGAGGACTCTTGATTTAGTAGTATGCAAGTTTTTTTCGTTGGTTGAGGAAGGGTCCATAGGTGATAGATCATATTGTGCTAAAATGAGAGACTCATAAAAAGTGCATTCATTCTTGAGCTCTGATTCTAGTACATGGACCATTTGGACATGACAACTAGCTTGTTTTTGTCCTAGTTGTTTTCAATGTGATTGCAATCACTATGAGTCAAGTGAGTGGGTGGACACATGGGCTCCACATTATACTACTCCATTGTTTATCATACCCTCTATCAAAAATGATGACATGAAAAGTTCACTAGAGCATAACCATCTATCAAATCTTCTTTAGTTAGGACATGTCTTTGCATTGGTTGCACCATAGGGGAATGATGAGAAATCAGATTATTGGTTAGCATGTTGTGTAAGAGGTAAACAAAAGCTTGCACAACTGATCACAGATGATGTTGGATTCACATATCCTACTAGTTCAACGATTGTCATTGGAACATGGCTGCAGACATACATGCTTAGAAGGAATGTAATTCCTACATTTGAAGACTATTAGAAGCACAAAAAAATTCTCATATATTCACATCTTACTATAGCAACAAATGTAAAGTTGTTGAAGCATCAAGGAAGACCAAAAGTAAAAGAACTTTTTACTATTACTAATGCTGATCATGAAGCCCTATTGGAAACCCTAAAATAGAGAGAGGACCCTACTAGAAAACTCAACTAGATATATTTACTTCTTAAGTTATTTTGTTCATAATGATTTAGTTAACCGATGATTATCTTGTTTAATATAATAAGTTACTATTTTTTTTTTGATATTGTAATGTAGGTAGATCATGAAGAGTAGCCATGCATGAAGATAAAAAACTAAATAAGGAGCATAATGAAGAAAAATCTATTCTATTTTTGACACTACGATTTTTGACACTACTATTTTTGACACTACAATTTTTGGTAGTTGTGTATTGATGTAATAATGATGAAACACTTGAGATATTGTAAATGTAAACTTGTTGATTTAATGTAAGAAACAAAGATGATTTTACTTAATGCAATTTATGTGGAGAGACCTAAAAAATGATGATTTTAATACATACTAACACCAAACTTGCATTGTGCCCAATGCCAAAAATTAGACAAAGGTAAATGTTTTAACTTAATACTAACCCTAATGACACCCATTTTCTAGCCATGGAGAGCCTCCATCATTTTCGGTCACCCCATACCAAAGAGTCTCCAAGGTGTTCTAAATACGTGTCAAGGTCGATCTTTCGAGGATCGTAACTTGGAGCTTGTGAGGGCTATCAATGAAATGTTGAATGTTACTTGATAGTCATGCTAAGGCCTAAAATAGACTATCTTATTTTCAAGAGATCACATTCCGTTTGGATTCGGCACAACGATCTCGCTCAATGCAAAAACTTGTAGTGTGCCTCAGTTCATAGGTGTATCATAGCATAATTTTGAAACCACTGATCTTGGCATCAAACTGTTAGCACCATTAGCTCTAGATGGGTAGGTGAACCCTAGTGACACCCTTGTTCTAGCCATGGAGAGCCTCCATTGTCTGCGGCCACCCAATACTGAAGAGTCTCCAAGGTGCTCTAAGTGCGTGTCGAGGTCAATCATCTGAAGGTTGTAACTGGAAGCTCATGGGGGATATTGATGAAACATAAAATGCTATAGGATAGTCATGTCAAGGCCTAAAATAAAATCTCTCATTTTTGAGAGATCACATTATGCTTGGATTTGGCACAGTCATCTCGCTCCATACCAAAACTCGTAGTATGCATTAGTTCAAAGGTGTATCACAACATAACTTCAAAACTGTTGATCTTGGCATCAAATTGTCAGTTCCATTAGCTCTAGATGGGTAGATGAACCCTAGTGACACCCTTTTTAAGTCACACAAAGCCTCCATCATTTGCGGCCACCCCATACCAAAGAGTCTCCAAGGTGCTCTAAGTGTGTGTCAAGGTCGATATTTTGAGGGTCATAACTTAAAGCTTGTGGGGGATATCAATTGAACATTGAATGCTATAGGATGGTCATGTAAAGGTCTAAAATAACCTCTCTTATTTTTGAGAGATCACATTACGTTTGGATTCAGCACAACAATCTTGTTCGATGCCAAAACTCGTAATGTGCCTCAGTTAATAGGTGCATCACAGTGTAACTTTGAAACCACTAATATTGGCATTGAATCATCAATACCATTAGCTCTAGATGGGTGCATGACCCCTACTAACACCTTTTTTTTGGTTGTGGAGATCCTCCATTGTTCGTGGCCACCCCATACCGAAGAGTCTCCAAGGTGCTCTAAGTGTATGTCAAGGTTGATCTTTCGAGGGTCGTAACTTGGAGCTTGTGGGGGCTATCAATAAAATTTCAAATGATACAAGATGGTCATGTTGAGGCATAAAATAACCTCTCTCATTTTTGAAAGATCACATTCTATTTGGATTTGACATACTGATCTGGGTTGATGTCAAAACTCATAGTGTGTCTTAGTTCATAGGTGCATCAGAGTGTAACTTTGAAATCACTGATCTTGGCATCAAATCATTGGTGCCATTAGTTTTGGATGGGTGGGTGAGCCCTATTGACACCCTTTTTCTATCCATGGATAGCCTCCATTTTATACAACCACGTCGTACCAAAGAGCCACCAAGGTGCTCTAACTGTGTATCGAGGTCAATCTTTCGAGGTTCATAACTTAGAGCTCGTGGGGTCTATCAATGAAACATTGAATTCTATAGGATGGTCATTTCAAGGCCTAAAATAACCTATCTCATTTTCAAGAAATCACATTCCATTTAGATTCGGCACAATGATATCGCTGGATGCCAAAACTCACAATGTGCCTTAGTTCATAGGTGCATCACAATGTAACTTTGAAATCGCTAATCTTGGCATCAAATCATCAGTTCCATTAGCTTTGGATGGGTGGGTGAAAAGCCTACTAAAACCCTTTTTCTGACCATGGAGAGACTCCATCATTCGCGACCACCCTGTACTGAAGAGTGTCCAAGTTGCTCTAAGTATGTGTTGAGGTTGATCCTCCGAGGGTTGTAACTCAGAGCTCATGGGGGCTATCGATGAAATATTGAATGCTATAGGATGGTCATGTCAAGGCCTAAAATAACCTATCTCATTTTCAAGAGATCATATTCCGTTTAGATTTGACCCACTGATCTTGCTCAATACTAAAACTCATAGTGTACCTTAGTTCATAGGTGAATCACAATGTAACTTTGAAACCACTGATCTTGGCATTGAATCATCAATGCCATTAACTCTACATGGGTAGGTAAACCCTACTAAAACCCTTATTCTAGTCATGGAGAGCCTCCATCGTCTGCGATCACCCTAGGTAGGAGCACCTAGGTAGTCTAGTTTGTACCTAGTTCTTCTTTCTTGTAATTTTGTCTTGTAGTTATGCTAGCCACATCACGAGTTGTTTAATAAGACTTATTAGGTCCTTAGTTAAGGTTAACTTAGTTGCTAAGTGGGTTTTTGCTCCTAAGTTGTTGTTATGCCTATAAGTTGCTCAATAGGGATTAGGTTGACCAAAGTGGTAGAAAAGTTCATCAAGGATCAAAAAACATCTTGGAATGTCTAAATCAACCTAATAGGACCCCTTACCAAGTTTGGTGAACTCGTGTAATTAATTTTTTTTAATTTATAGCAAAAATTGCTCAAAATTGCAAAAGTTGCAAAATTGCAATTTTGCAACTTTTGCAACTTTTTCTTGCAAAGTTGAAAATGAGTGCAAAGAGTTAGTTAGGGGTTTGAGCACAACCATAAAAGGTTGGAAACACCTATATAAGGTATGAAATGACCTTGCTATGACTATGATTTTAATGTGCTAACAATAACATCTAGTTGAAATTTGTTTTAGATATTGCTTTTTAGTTATTTTAGAGTTGTTGGTTGATCCAAACTCATACATATCAATGTCATGATGCTGATGGAAGCCTTGAATCTTTCTTGCATTTCCAAAATTTCATGTTGGCTTGGTAAGCCGAATGGATAGTAAAGTCTCATAATAGCACTTGTTCTCATTTTTCTTTGTAAAGTTGATGTACTAGGGTGAAGGAGGTGGATCTTAGTTGGATCCAAAGTGGAAGAAGCAAGAAGAAAATAGAAAAGTCTTTAATTTGACCTTTGGAAGTTCTAAGAAAGACTAGTCAGTGTGGGCAAGCCCTATAGTACATCACACCCTATACTAAAGAGTCTTCAAGGTGCTCTAAGTGCATCTTGAGGTCTATGTTCCGAGGGTTGTAACTCGGAGCTCATGGGGGCTATCGATATAATGTCAAATGCTACAATATGGTCATGTCAAGGCCTATAATAACCTATCTCATCTCCAAGGTGCTCTAAGTGCATTTGGGTGGGTGAACCATAGTGACATCTTAAGGGATTGTAAAGATTATTCAAATTAAACATTGTATCAAAATTTGATAATAAAGGTTGTTAAAATGTTATTCAAAAATTATTAAATTTGAATTAAATATAACAAACATGATCAAAATGAATGATATTCCATAAACATGAATAATACACATGATCCATGATAAATTGAAAAATACTATACTAAATTAATATGTATATCATAGTGCACATAAATAAGAAAAATATATATCAAAATACATGTATCCATAGACAAATTACACAAATATATATTAAAATTCATGTATCGATAGATAAATTACACAAATATATATATATCAAAAAACATAGATCCATATACAAAATGCGACTAGTCATGCTATCAGAATGTGTATAGTATTAGTGTTTCTATAAACAATGTGACATGTGCCATCTCAAAATGTCTCATGACACATCCTATGACTATGAAACTATCCTAGGTTGCTGGTGGATGATCAAAATGTAGCCTCTTCACCACATTAGGTGGATCAGATGCCTCCTACATAAAAAAAAATGGAAAACCCAAAGTTAGATTACTAAATTTATATGATTTTATGTATCTAACATTTAATTACTCAAATGCATAATGATATTTTTTTTAATGAATATTTATAGTATTAAAATTTCATCATAAATACCTCTCTCGCTGACCTCTTGTGCTGGTCAAGAGTCCTCTCATATGTCCTCGACAATGCTTGAACCTCACTAATTGTGGCCTACGTATGTTCAAGTATGTTTGCAAAATGAATCTATAGCTTAAGCTATAACATTATAATTCATAGCATGTTAAATTTATAACATATAATCAATAATTCAAACTACAACTTACCTGTGTCAACTCCTCTAGATATAATGGCTATGTCAGCAAAGGTACAAAACCATGGTGTCCAACCTCCTATGTAGTAGGTGTTTCCTATGAGATACAAAATAATAGTTGGTAATATCATAGAAATCAATTTTGAATTTATTTATGAAAATAAGGAAAATAAAAATAAATGATACTTATACATAAAATGGGGCTCTCAGTGTGAATGGAAACTCTAGAGTGTTTGCAACATGGAATTTTCCTAGACTCATTAGTAGTAGCCACACCCTATTCAATAAAGAATGTAATTAAACTTCATTACCATAAATATTTTACAACAATGAATTGATATTTAATCAAATCGAAAGCACCTAATTACTGTTCCCTTGTCAATTGGTAGTGCCTCATTCCCCACACTTTGCCTCCCACTAATAGGTGATACTTGCAAGAGAAAAGAAAGATTAGAAACCATATATGCTACAATATCAAATAGAAAAAACAATGAGAACACAACATAATGTACCATAGATGTCTCAAGGAAAAATTAAATAGCCAAGAGTGTGACATTATCAACCTATCTAAGCTTCTCCTTAGTCATCAACTAAACATGAATGAAGATCACATACATCTATAAGTCAGCATGGGTTAAAAATTAAAATTTATTTTTATTATAAAGATTAACTTTAAATTGCATATGACATAACAAAAATATGTATACATGTACTGACATAGGAGTCCATGGCTCTGCATGCCCCTCCTCTCTCACATTAGGGTGTGTAGCCTTTGTACACACATCTGATGTATCCTCCTCAAATACAAACCGATACTCAAAAAGATCACCTATGGGACCTAGACAAATATTCTTGCACATTATGCAACTATGGGGCACACAAACATGTGATGAGTTCTTCGATGATGAACTCATGCCTGCATCATCAACATAAGGAGGCAACACTTACCTAGCCTACGATATCAATAGGCTACTCAATCTATGGATGGATCTAATAGTTTGAGAGCTAGCCTCTACAATGATATCAAGATGTTGCACTCAAGGAGTGGGGGACACATTATTAGGGGGGACAAAAGTGCTAGATTTCTTCCATTGGGCAAAGGGTCTATCCTGAGGAGCTCCTCCTCCTACACCCATGTTGGACTTCATGCTCCAATAGTTCACCTTGAGGCCCAACATAAATTTTGCATACAATTTTCTAAGGAAATAAAATGGCACCTCTAAATTGTTGTGTGGAGGGATGTCAAAAACCATCCACCAGCGATCACAAAATTTCACATCCATAGCCTCATTTGTGCACCATTTAATTGATAGTTTGGGCTTTTTACGTTCAACTTGTTTACTAGTTTTTGGGTCTGCAAAAAGGGTAACCAAATCATCTTTAGTTATGTTTAGGGTTGTGACCTTATCATAGTCCAACCCATCATCAAGCTCATCATGCATTTGGTCACAGCAACAAACAACAATATTTTATTCATTGGTAAGTGTTTCAATATTATCCACTATGGTGTTTAATGTGGATATCATGGGAGCCGATGTGGGTATAGTATTATATGTGGTTCACAAAACCCTCAATTTGACAAGATTTTCAAATATAAAATCTTCAATTTGAGGAGGGTTTTGAGGGGGTAGGGGATCTTTTAGTGGATGATTTTGAGGGGGCACTGGATTGTTTGGTGGAGGGTTATGAGGAGCATTATTTCTTGCCTCAATATCATCATTTCAGTTAGCCATACCTATTAATTTACAAAACATAATTTCTATTAAAAACAACCTAAATTTCAACAATTTCTATTAAAAAACCTAATTTTTAACAAATTCAATTAAAAATAACTAATTTATAATAATATTTATTCAAAAAAATTAAAAAAACTTACTATTATCATATAACCATTCTAAGATCCAATACCAAAATAGAAAACACATAAAAATGCAATGAGAAAAGAGCCCTCGAATTTTTTAATTTAAAATCAATGTTATAGGTTTTAGGTATTTGATTTCATATCAGATACCCAATAAGGCTTGGTCCTAACTTTTTAACTTTGGTATCAAGATGGGTGGAAAAAAGTCAAAGAAGATTTTGAATTTCTTTTAGATGTTTTCAAACTCTATTTTTTTCACATTGCCACTTTTTGGCACACCATGATCTTGCACATACCCTCATGAGAGTTGAAGAAAGATTTATACATGAAAAGCAAGTTCTAATTAATAGATCAGAACCTTGTTGTTACTTGTTAGCCATTGTGAATAATATTTTAAATCCTTTGATCAAGGTTGACCTAATAATCATATGTAAATCCTTTAACAAGCTAGCATTCTAATGGAATGTTCTAAAGTCCTCTAACAAGGTCACTCTTAAGTGGGTGATTAAATCCTTTAACAAGGTCAAATTTAATAGTGTGTTTTATAACCTTTGACAAGGTTGGCTCCTAACAGTGCTCACTTCAAAACAGTGGAAATTGGTGACATGTCGTTGGTCATTTCTCCCAAATTGGGTTTCCACTTTAAATCCTGGTGTCAAACTTGTGTGGATTTTATTATGGTGTTTTACTAATCAATGTTTACATTTTTCAAGTCTATTATATTAGGATAGTGGTCTTCTAGTTGATATTAGTGAAAGTTTATACTGGAGACTGAGCTATGGAATGATAAGATCTAAAGTTGTTTGTTTGCTTAAATTTTTCATCTGGACCTTGAATAACTGATTCAACCCAACACCCACCCACCCAACCCCCCCCCCCCCGCTCAGTTATTCTAATTATTTTAACACCTTAAACATGTAGCCTAGAGGTGCCCATAGCATCTAGCACAAGATTATCTTCTTCATAAGTGTGTCACAAGTTGCAACTTTCAAGATTAGCTAGGAGGCTCCAAATACCCCCTATAATTCCTATTATTGCCCACCCTGAGTCATAGCTCCCTTTAACAACCTCGACCACCAACATGAAATTATTGAAAATTTTGCTAAGAGGTAAATTATGTAAATTTATTAAGGTTGTAATTTATGGAAACATATTATCTGTATTAAGTCAACATTTTATAGAGATACGATTTTTGTTTGAAGACTTAGAAGATTGTTTAAGCATCATAAAGTTTATCAATCACCATAGAAATCTTTTGTTTTGGATTTTTTTTGTTATAGGAGCACCCACATCAAATGAGGAACCATCAAAGTCCTAAGTACCTATAGGATAGGTTAGTTTTAACCTCTAAGCATTAGGACCTACTTGTAAGGCCTAATTCCAAGATTGGCATAATTATAAGCCCTTGGTTAACTATGGTCAACTATGGTCAAATGGCTTAAAATCTTAGGATATTTCATGTTTCATGTTTTTAGCATGTGTTTGATCCTAGTTGGATCATTTACTTAAGGTTTGAACATACTTTGTTCAAAAACTGTAAATGTTGCATAAAATGTAAAAATTGCTCAAAAGTTGTCAAGCAACTTTTAAGAAAAAATTGCCAAAACTTTAATTTTAAATCCCAATGGCCAAAAAAGGTTAGAAATCCTATTATGATGATTGAAAAAGCCTACATAAGCCATTTCAAGTAGTTGGTAGGTACATTCATGTAATTTGGCATTCAAATCAATAAAAATAACTCAGATTTCCAACTAAATTAATGGTGTAGCAATGTGTATAGAATTGTATGAATGGACTAGGTGTTTAACATAAATTCTCAAAAAGGTGAATGAATCATCTTTCCAATGCACTTTTTTTGAGGTCTTGATCAACTTCCTAACTCAAGATATCTAACTTTTTGCATAAGTGGTTCAAAAAAGTTATCGTACCTAGGGTTTCACTAATAATTCACCATATCTTAGGATTTCACCATGAGAAATTGATGGTCTCTAGAGAAATACAATTTTGGATTATGTACTTTAAAATTTATTTGGTTTAAGACTTGTATGTGTAGGTGGCCAATAGAAATCTAATGCCCTATGCATGCAAGATCCATGTGCATGCTTATAATGCTAATCAACATCTCCCATAACTCACTCCAAAAGTAACACCAAGTCTTGAACTAAGGTTTGGTATCTATATATTCTTTCTTATTCATGTTCCAATAATTGTTTTGAATTTTGGGCCATTGCAAAGTATATCTCCTTTGTTTTTGGAGATCTAATAGGGCTAATTGCCTAGGGAAGAAATTGGGAAAAACATACATTATTTGTATCTTCCTATCCTAGTATTTGGGTATGATGAGTAGACCCCAAAATGATAATTTAATATGTGATTTATCCATAGGTTTATGTGGAGAAAGATGAAGTTAAGTTAGATTTTCATGTAAAAGGGCTACAAGCCTAATATGGTGGATTTGTGAAGCAACCATATGATAAATGTTTCATAGTTTGGTTTTAACCATATTTCCAACTTATATTAGACCTAAATAGACTAAAATTATATCCTTGAGTCTCCCCTAATCTTACTTTGAATTTTGGGGTCTTGTGTCAAAAAGTTGTCAATTTGTGCATTTTGCATAACTTAGGAAAAGTTGTCTAGATTGAAGGATCTACCTTGTTATTAGGATTTCCTTGTATAGAGGGTTGGTTGTGTCAACCTAACATCTTCTTTGAGAACTTTTTATTGGTTCTTAAGAACATATGGATAGGATAAAGGACACTTCTGTTTGATAGATCTTCAGTGAAGGGGATCTAAGGACTAGTTGTTGATTGAATGACTACTCCACTAGCATCCATTGCATCAAGTGGTATTAGAGCCATGTCTCTTACTAAAGAAGAAGAAATACCTACAAGGGAAACCAATTTTTAAATTAAAAAGATCATGAGAGAACAAAGGGAAACTAATATTTCTCTATAAAAGAGGTTGAAGGAACTTGAAAGCAATTTGGGAAAGAACAAAGGGGCATAATCTGAAGAAGACCAAAATAATGAGGCTGAAGACTTTGAGGAAGATGGTGAAGTGCCTACAGAACAAAGACCTCTTTTAAATACTCTCAAGTCCATGGAGAAGAGAACCATGAAGGGGAAGTTGGAAGTACCAAATTTCAATGGCAAGATGAATTTTGATGTGGCCTTGGATTGGATTGAGGCCCTAAGCAGTTTCTTTGAATGTGAAGACATTCTAAAGAAGCAAAGTGTAAAAATGGAAAAGTCTAAGTTTAAGGGGTCAGCCCTAACTTGGTGGAACCTCATCTAGACTGAAAGAGTGAAGAAAGGAATAAAGAATGGAGAATTCTTGGGATATAATGGTGGCACTACTTAGAGAAACCTATGTTCCTAAACACTATGGGGTGCAACAAGGATCAGGGAGAATCTAGTTCCAAAGGGAACTATGGAGGAGGAAATATGTTTGGCAAAGGAAGAGGTAATGACACCATCAAGTGCTACAACTACAATCAGTTAGCTCACCATGTAGGAAATTGTCTTGAGAATAGGAACAATAATCAAGGGGAGAGGAGAGCTCAACTTGTTGAAGGAGATCAAATTGACTGCAAGGATCTTGAACCTAAGGAAGGAGCATGTTTGATGAGGAGACAAGCCTTCTCATAGATACCTTAGACCCAAGAACCACCAAAAAGGAAGAACCTATTCAAAGCAAAGATCAAATTCCAAGGCAAGGTATGTAGTTTGTTAATTGATTCTAGATCAACTAAGAATTTAGTGTCCTCTGAAATGGTTGAGAAACTTAAGTTTCCTAACAAGCCCCATCCCTTCCCCTATCATGTATTTTGGCTCACAAAAGGTCAACAAACCTTAGTAACTAAACAAGTTTGGGTAGAGTTCTCAATTTCATATTTTAAGGATAAAGTCCTTTCTGATGTGGTTGAGATGGATGCCTCCCACATTCTCCTAGGTAGTCCATGGAAATATAATGTAGATTCCACACACCATTCTAGGAAAAACACTTATTCCATAACAAAGAATGGGGTAAATTTTACAATGAAACCAATGCCTAATCCTAAGATAGAGTCTATTGTAGTTACCATAGGAGAGAAGGAAATGATGAAGGCATTGAAAGAACCTGACTCCCAAGGATTCATAGTAGTTTCTAAACCTAAGGAGAACATCAGTACTAAGGATACGAAATGTATTCCAAATGAAATCAAGGATATACTATACAAATACAGTGATGTCACTACTAGTGACCTACCTTCAAGCCTCCCTCCCATAAGATATATCTATCATCAGACTGACCTAATCCTTAGATCCTCCTTGCCTAACAAGGAATCCTACAAAATGACACCAATACAACATGCAGAGATTCCAAAGCAAGTAAACAATCTATTAGAGAAAGGATTGATTTAGAGAATTCTAATTCCTTATATAGACACATCTATCCTTGCTCCTCAAAAGGATGGCAAGTGGAGGTTATGTACTAACACCAGGGCTATAAAAAAAATCCCAATGAGATACAAATTTTCTATGCCAAGAATTGAGGATCTGCTAGATTAACTAGAAGGTGTTTGTTATTTTACCAAAATTGACTTCAAGTTAGGCTACCATCAAATTAGGATCAAGTTAGGTGATGAATGAAAGACATCATTTAAAACTAGTCAAGGTTTCTTTGAATGGTTGGTAATGCCTTTTGGGTTAAGTAATGGTCCTAGTACATTTATGAGGCTTATGAATGAGATATTCATTGATTTCATAAGAAAATTTGTTGTCATATATCTTGATGATATACTAATATTTAGTCATAGCAAAGGAGATCATCTTAATCATGTGGAATAGGTATTGAGGAGAATTCATTAGCACAAGTTGGTGATCAACTTGGAAAAATGCATCTTCATGAAGAAGGACCTTCTGTTCCTAGGCTTTGTCATTTCACAAGGCACCCTCAAGATGGACCCTCAGAAGGTTGAAACCATTATCAACTGGCCTCCACCAAAGAACCAAGGAGATGTAAGGAACTTCCATGGCCTTGCCACTTTCTGTAGGAGATTCATCAAGAATTTCAGTCATGTGTGTGCTCCTATGCTAGACACCATTAAAGGAGGAAGAAAGAACAAGTTTGCATGGACAAATGAGGCTAATGATTCTTTTTAGAATTTGAAGAATGAATTTTCTCAATACCCCATCTTGGTACTCCCTGATTTCAACAAAGTCTTCACTGTTGAGACTAATGCAAGCATCTTGGCCATAGGTGTAGTCCTAAGCCAAGAGGGAAAACCAGTAGCATTCTTTTCAGAAAAAACTAAATGAAGCAAAGAAGAAGTACTCTACATATGACCTAGAGTTGTATTCTATGGTACAAGCCCTAAAAAAATGGAGACACTACCTAATCCCTAAGGAATTTTTGGTTTATACTGATAATCATGCATTGAGTTTTCTGAATTTTAAGGAAAAGTTATTAGTTAAGCATCTCAAATGGATGGAGCAACTACAAGCATATACTTTCAATATCAAACATAAGAAGGGTGTAGCAAACAAAGTGGTTGATGCCCTTAGTAGAAGAGTGGGATTAGTTGAAGAAGTTCAACTCCAGAGTGTGGGCATAGACTCACTAAAGCATTTGTATGTAGGTGATGTAGATTTTGGAGAAGCCTTTGAAGTATGCACAAAAATGTTGGACAAATACCATATTGATTTTTTAGAATATCTGATTTAGAATGGATTCCTATTTAAGGGGGCTCAACTATGCATCCCTAAGCATTCCATGAGGAGAAAAATTATAAGGGAGAAGAATTGTGGTGGATTAGGTGGTTACTTTAGAATAGAAAAGATATAAAACATGGTAAAGAGGAGTTATTTTTGGCAAAATATGGGAAATTATGTCAAGAACTTCATTAAAACATATACAATTTTCCAACAAGCCAAAGGAGTATCTACAAATCAGGGATTCTATCAACCTTTACCAATTCCCACAAGTCCTTGGGAATCCATTTCAATGGATTTTGTAATGGGTTTCCCTATAACTCAACAAGGATTTGACAATGTGTTTGTCATAGTGGATATATTCAGCAAGATGGTCCATTTTGTACCCTACAAGAGCACTAATGATGCATCCCACATTTCACATATTTTCTTTAAAGAAGTAGTCATAATCCATGCCCTATCCCAAACCATTGTATAAGATAGAGATGTAAAGTTTAAAGGGCATTTTTGGAGAGAAATTTTCAAAAGGTTAGGAACTAATCTAACCTATAGCTCTACCTATCACCCACAAACTAATGGGAAGATTGAGGCATTGAATAGGTCACTAGGCAACCTCCTAAGATGCCTAACTAAGCAACATGCTCAAAGTTGGGATTTTCTCTTACCCTAAGAAGAATTTTCATTCAATGAATCCATGAATAGGTCAATTGGAAAGACTCCTTTCCGAGCAATCTATGGCCTTCATCCCAAAGGTCATTTGGATCTAGTTGAGTTACCATCTGATTTCAAGGTCAATGCACAAGGAGAGGAACTTGGAGAGCTCATCACCAAGCTACAACATGAAGTGAAATAATCATTGCATAAATCTTCCATGAATTACTAAGAACAAGAAGAAAAGAGAAGAAGGGAAGTCCATTTCAAAATTGGAGACAAGGTATGCGCATTCATGAGGATAGAGAGACTACTTAAGGGTAGGTATACAAAACTTCACATGAAGAAGGTTGGGCCATGCTCCATACTCAACAAAATGGGTGAGAATTCCTATGAGATATCTCTTCCCCCTACCTTGCAGATCTCTTTAATTTTCAATGTTGCAGACCTCACTCCATATATAAAGGTTTGACAGGTTCAACAAGTGAACAGGGTTAGCAAACTGAAATGGATGAATACTATGCTATTAACCTCCCTCAAAGAAAACCAGTTGAGTTGGAGGAAATATTGGATACCAAGTTGATAAAACAAAAATGACATAATAAGTGCATACATCATCTAGTGAAATAGAAAGGACTCCCTAAAATTGATGTAACTTGGATGACAAAGGATCAAATCAAGCAACATTGCACCTCTGTGGAACAATTAACCTCAAGTAAAATTGATGCATCTTGGATGAAAAAGTCAAGGGGAGTATGGTGTGGGAGAACCTACATAAAATGAGGAACCTTAAAAGTCCTAAGAACCTATAGGATAGGTTAATTTTAATATCTAAGCATTGGGACCTACTTGTAAGGACTAGTTCCAAGATTGGCATAATTATAAGCCCTTGGTCAACTATGGTCAACTATGATCAAATGGCTTTAAATAATTAGGATATTTCATGTTTTCATGTTTTTAGCATGTTTTGATCCCATTTGGATAATTTAGTAAAAGTTTGAACATACTTTGTTCAAAAATTACAAAAGTTGCATAAAATGCAAAAATTGCTCAAAAGTTGTCAAGCAACTTTTAAGCAAAAATTGCAAAAACTTGTATTTTGATTCCCAATGGTCAATTTTTTTTTGAAATTTTGTTATGAATATTGGGGAATCCTACCTAAGCCCTTTCAGGAGGCTGGTAGGTACAATCATGTACTTTTGCATTCAAATCAACAAAAATAACTTAGATTTCATATCAAATTAATGTTGTAACAATCTGTACAAAATTGTATGGATGCACAAGGGTTTCTAAACTAAATTTTCAGAAATATGGATAAATCATATTTCCAATGCACTTGGTTTGAGGTCTTGATAAATCT
This sequence comes from Cupressus sempervirens, assembly GCA_028749045.1. Classification (NCBI taxonomy): domain Eukaryota; kingdom Viridiplantae; phylum Streptophyta; class Pinopsida; order Cupressales; family Cupressaceae; genus Cupressus; species Cupressus sempervirens. Next base: position 444,016,444 of record CM053786.1, on the reverse strand, counting down.
CGTAGCTTAAGATATTTGACTTTCTATATAAGTGGTTCAGAAAAGTTGTCATACCTAGGGTTTCACTAATAATTCACCATATCTCAAGATTTCACCATGGGAATTTGATGGCCTCTAGTGAAATATAAGTTTGGATTATGTAATTTAAGGTGTATCTAGTTTTAGAATTGTATGTGTAGGTGGCCAATAGAAATTTGATGCCCTAGGCATGCACGATCCATGTGCATTCTTATAAAATTGATCAACATCTCCCATAACTTGCTCCAAAAGTGATACTAGGTCTTGAAATCAGGTTTAGTATCCGTTTATACTTTCCCCTTCATGTTCCAATCATTGGTTTTAATTTTGGATCTTTGCAAAGTATACCTCATTTGTACTTGGAGACCTAATAAGGCTAATTGCCTAGGGAAGAAATTGGGAAAAACCTACTTTGTTTGTATCTTCCTATCCTGGTGTTTGGGTATGATAATTAAAACCCAAAAGGTACTTTAATATTTGATTTATCCATAGGTTTATATGCCAAAAGTTGAAGTTAATTCATATTTTCATGAAAAAGGGCTACAAGCCTAATATGGTGGATTTGTGAAGCAACCATATGATAAATGTTGCATAGTTTAGTTTTAACCATCATTCCACCTTATATTAGACCCAAATAGACTACAAGTCCATTATTGAGTCTCCCTTTGTCTTAATTTTCATTTTGGGGTCTTGTGTCAAAAAGTTGTCAATTTGTACATTTTGAGAAACTTGGGATAAGTTGTCTAGATTGAAAGATCTACCTTGTGATTAGGATTTCCTTGTATTGGGGGTTGGTTGTGGTCACCTAACATCCTCTTTGAGAACTTGTGATTGGTGCTTAAGCACATTTAGATAGGATAAAGGATAGTTTTGTTTGGTACATCTTCAGTGAAGTGGATCTAATTACTAGTTGTTGATTGAAGCACTACTCCACTAGGCTCCATTGCATCAAGCTCACACACATATTTTAAAAATGTGCATAGTTATTGGGAGGAAGTAAAGTATCAAGATTTTTTACCTATGTGTGCAAGTCTTAATGAGCACTAGAAATAGATGCATGGAGGATTTTACAGTTACAGGTATGCACACGAAGAGGAAAATAGAGATAAGGAAAGTGGTATTTTAAGTTAAGGAGTTTTTTCCTTTACCAAAAAAATTACTTAAGTAATTAGGGATGACATCCTAGAAGTTTACCCTACATGGAAAAATGACACTTTTGTATTTTGAGACACATGTGAAGAGATGAAAATTGACAAAATATAATTACTTGGTATAAAGGATAGAGTTCGACATGTGAAGTTGTCTATATTGTATTGTGATATCTATGCTATGATTTTGTAATAAGAACTTTATATTAGAGAAAAGAAAGATCAGAGTATGCAAAGATATGTACAGTGATCTACAAAGGAAAAATATGATATAGAAGATATCAACATTGCCAAAGGTTTATATAACTATACCTTTCTGTAGAGAATATTATTGTAATTGTATATTTGGGAAGTGGGATCTTCTTGCATACATTTTGTATTGTAATAACAACTTGTAATAGGGTTAAGGCTTCTAATGAGGCCTAGTACTCTACCAAGGATCAAGATAGTATATGAATGTAATAGAATCCTAACAAGATCAATATCTTTCACAAGATACTTTTGATTAGTGGATCATTTTGTGGCTAGTATCCCCACTAGGGTTTGTTGTTGGCTAGGGTTTCCTTAGTTAATAAATAATTATGTTATGAGTTGCATTGTTTTTCTATTATACTTTCTTTTTATTTTATTCTCATTTTCATGCTTTAAAGATGTAAAAGATATCCATCGTTAGGAAAAAGTTTGTGAAATATTGATCCCACCCTTAGTATTTTATATTTCTAACTATTGGTATTAGAGAATAGTTACTCAAAGGAGGCCTAACAAGTTGAGTAAGATCTAAATAAATATAATTCAGTTGCAGAAGAGTCTAGATGAATCCCTATAATAACTTGATGTAATCACTAAATAAAGAGATAGTTTGAAGAACAAATACAAAGAGGCTAAAGCTACAATTCAGATGTTGAAAGAGAAAATTGAATCTGCAAATTCCAAGAAGAATGACTCATATAATCAAATCAAGGATAGTGATGCAATTGCTAAGCTTAAAAAGGAGAATGAAATCCTAAAGCATGAGCTAGAGACTAAAAATCTAAAATTGATTATGAGTGATGATGAAAAGAAAACCCAATCAGATTTAAGATCTGAGAATGAAGATTTGAAATCCAAGCTTACCAAGGTGACATCAGAACTTGAGACATCAAAGTTACAATATGATAAAATCAAGAAGTACAATATCATTGTAAAAGGAGAGCTTACACAAACAAACAAAAACATCTTGAGAAGTTGTATTGAAGAAGTAAAAAAATTGATGAGAAGATCATGGCACAAAGACCTAATAATGATAAGACTAGTATTGAATACTATGAAGAAAAATTGTCTAAGAAGACTGAGGAACCAAATCTTGTGTTTCAATAGCCTGAACAATAATAAGAATATTTGAGTGACACTAAGGATAATTAATTTAAAGACATACCTAAGCAATATAAACATCCCAAATATCTAAATAAACAATTTATTAGAAGATCTTATGCATGCAATGAATTTGGTCATATGAAGAAGGAATGTATAGGTAAGTATACTAACCCTATCTCTAGTTATTGTTATAATTTCTATACTTATAGACATAGAGCTAGTAAATGTAGGAAACCTAGATTTAATAATAATATGTATCAAGGTACTAACCCTACAACTAGTAGACCTATTGAGTAAAAGAATGTCATAACAAATGGATTTATGTGTTAAGTGCAACTGCTTTGGACATATTTCTAAATATTGGAAATTACAAATCAATCAGTCAAGACCTAGATATGGAAAACATGTTAGATTTGGAAAAATTTGTGACAAATTACAATATTTGGTAGTATGAACAATATAAGAGCACTGAACATGAGACCTCCGAATAATAATTATAGGAGAAATTGAAACAATAGTTTGAGAAGAAATTAAAACAATGCTGAAAGACACAAATAAAATCTGAAGGAACATGTAGAAAACTTCAACAATTTTTTTATAGAGATAAGACATCTACAAAAGCACAAATTTGTGTAGAAAAGAAAGATAATGACACATCTAAAAATAAGTTAAAGTTGGTGATATTTGTTGACAAACCCTTATCTATTTGAGAAGTTTATTTTATTGGTGTTTTAAAACTACAAGTTTCAAAAACCCAATGATGAGAACAAAATACATCTAAGGGCAGCTAATTCTCATGTTCAACATACCTATTTAGACATTGAAGCAAACTATAAGGCTATACTCCTTCTTCTTTAGGCTTTGCAAGACCTAGGCGGGTGAACCTATAGATTCCATTATGTGACCAGTTCCTAGAACTATAAATTTGAATCTATATTTAGTAGATGAAAACCCTTGAATCTTCTATGCTCATGCAAATAACATAGACATGAAATAGACAATAACATGACCTATGAACTTGACAAGCTAAGTGAGCGAAAATATTTTAAGTTCTTCAACATGAAAGGGAAAAAAAATTGATTAATGTGTTGATTTCAGCATAACCAAGTTATGTGCAAAAAAACATATAGATCCTCTAGCTAATCAATGTCTTATCTATTGGAAAATTCAACAGACCAGAAATGTACATCCTTGGATATTAGTGATATATCTCATATATCAAGACTCCAAATCTATCCTATCACTTTGTGATTCAAACATCTACATCAAAATTGAATCTCATACTCAACCTATCCCTTAATGAAATCTACAACCCCATAATGGTAAATCTAGCATTTAGATGACTCCTTGAATCGCAGGAAAAATATAACAAAACATACAACATAAAATAGGTTGCAACTAGGTTTGTGCTCTTTGTTCACAAACCATAGAAGATTACAAACAACACAAACAAAAGACAAGAATTAGACTAAAGATAAACTCATTTGTTACATTTTATTAATTTCCTTGAAACAAATACCTCAAGGATGCATGAAAATGACTCATAAAATGACTAAATAGACTAGAGCTATCTCTTTAATTTCATTCATGTTGTTCATACAAGAGAGAGATGTTGGGCATGGTAGTATTACAGCTAGAGCTCAGCTCAATAGCCTGGAAACTAAAAAACTACCAACAACCCTAAAGAAAGACAAGAGAAGAGACTAAATAGAATGGAAGCAATCCCATATCTACTATGATGCTATCATTTCTCCACTTAAATAACTTCAAATACTAATTTAAAACTTCTCTCTACTCTCTTCCTTCAATTGAAAATCAGATCCCATCATTCTATTTTAAAAATGCTTGAAACTACCCAAATGATGGAATCAAAAGAACCTACAAAAGATGTTTAAAACAAGAGCCAAAACACCCCCCAAATGTGTGCAAAGGAAAAATAACACCTCTATGGATATTTTCCCCAAATCTGGAGGCAACAAACTTCTCTATTTTCTTTCCAACTGAAAGTGATGTTTCATGATGAAAAATACTTCTCTTAAGAATGCCCCTATTTTCACAAATATTCTTACAACTTTTAAGACTGATGACTTGCACATATTTTGACTACAGATTCAAAAAATTCATCTTCTCCCCTTTTGGACAATATATAGCAATTCATATTTAGGTAAAATATAAGGCCATTGGTGCTTGTTTGAATTTTCAGGCCCTTAGCCATGATCAAACCATTTTAATGTTGAAATATTTAATATTTTCTATAGTCTTAACTATATAATATATCCAAATTTATTCTAAACTTTCAAATCTTAGAATGTGGGCTCAACCTTTTGAAGGAAATTTTTTAATATTTTAATATTCAAAATTTTTACTTTACCTTCAACTCCTCCTCAATCAAACCTCCAATTGACCACCTAATGAAAGCCATGTGTCATCCCCTGATAGGCTTGATCTGCCACCTCATCGCTTCGTTACTAGCTCCTTGCCACATGTCACATTTTCACAAATTTAGCGCCACAATCTTTAACCTCACCTTAATCACAAGGGCCACACAATAACCCTTTCAACTCCTCCTCAGTCAAACCTCTAGTTGAACACCTAATGAATGCCATGTGTCATCCCCTAATAGGCTTGATCTACCACCTCACTACTTCATCACAAACTTCTTGTCACATGTCACATTTTCACAACTTCAGTGCCACAATCTTTAACCTTGCCTTAATCATAGGGACCATGTCATAACCCTTTCATATATTCATAGTAATTTACATTAACCATGCATTAAGTGTTGTGAAGTTGTGATTTAACCATTTTCTCTGATTGTACATTAACTCGAGCGAAGTTGTGACTGGCAGTTAACTGACCTTTTTGCACCTTCATCATAGTTAGGCCTAAGCATGCACCCTTACTATTAAAAACCTATGATCTTCAAGCCTACCTCATTTTCCATGCCATGTGGCATGTGCTCATTGGTCCTCTTATATTTCACATCATTGTTGACATCACCATCTATCACCGTTGCACTAATGGTGGTTAACTAACCTTTTTCACACCTTCATTGCAATTAGGCCTAAGTGCGCCCCCTTACAAACTTGGGATCTTCAAGCCTGCCTTAGTTTCCATGCCAGATGGCATGTTCTCATTGGTCCTCTTGTATGTCAGTCATTATTGACATCACCATCTATCACCACTGCACTACTAGCTGTTATTTGACCTTTTTGCATCTTCATTGTGGTTAGGCCTAAGTGCACACCCTTGCTACTTTGAACCTGTGATCTTCGAGCATGCCTTAATTTTCCATGCCACATGGCATGTGCTTATTGGTCCTCTTGTATGTCACGTTGTTTTTGATGTCACCATCTATCACTGCTACACTTGGTTAAAGTTATGGTGATGTTGTCACTACCACTTGTCCATCTAAGTGGTTGTAGGCCCCATTCATCCTTATGTCTCAAAAGGCTCATGCCTTTTAAACATAAAGTATTATGCATTTGGGTATTTAAATACCAAAAAGTACTCCTACCTTGTGAATGTGGAATAAAACATTCTAGCTAGCTTCCTCCATATTGATCATAGATCTCTCTTTTCTATGCATCACTGAGTACTTCATATGCCTAAGCCAACTCTTTGAACTTTTCTGGATCACCGCCTTGGTCTGGATCACTTTTAATAGTTTATTTTCAATAAAATTTCTTTAATTCATCCACTGAAGAAGTTTTTGACACACCCAAATCCCCATAATACTTAGTAGTGTCACTCTTTCTTGGTGCATGACCAAACATGGTTGTATATTTCAATTTTTGGTATTTTCCCAAATTAATGTGATTTAAACCAAATTCTCTCCCACTTCGCCAAGCCAAATGAGAAAGATGGATGTGTGTGAATGAATTTCAACCCTATGGAAGCTTAAGTTTAAATCATCATGATCCCCACAAAACATTATATACAAACTCTAAAAAGTCATTTTGGTCTCACTAATTCTAACTCTATTTACAGTGATTGGGGGAAGGCTCTAATCATATGCAACCTTGATTTCCTCTTGCGTAGTTGCAAAAACTCCCAATTTGCAAGAGGAAGTAACCATTGCTTCTCCCCCTCCTTTAGCTTTAGATCCTTTTTGCAAATGAGGTAACTTACTACCCTGAGCATAATATATTAGAAGCTCTTCTCAACAGGAATCTAGTTCAACAACTACTAGAGCTAACTGTCCATGAAATGAATACATTTCATTTAAGAGATGGCTTTTTAGGCTCCAACGTCCTTTATCTCATGTCTAGTAGATTAGGAGAAAGGTTTCTCAATGGTCAAAATGATATCTAGAATGACATCTAAAAGTTCATGTGAGCTCTTTTATAAAAAATAAGAAGCAATAGGAGCGGTCTTTGCTCTCTGGGATCAAATCCACTTCAACACATCACACATTAGTATTTGTAAAAAATTATGTTTGAACTAGTGCCCCTCTACAAAAATCTCTCGCCATGCACCTGGGCCCCCTCATTTGTGTAAACTCTTTTGGAGATAACATTGATTTTAGAAGGAACAAAGTGGATCAAGAGTTGTTCAAGCTATTAAAATTCATCACTCAGACGAATAGACCTAAAAGAAAAGTTCCATAGCATGCACCCTACTGACTCAATACCCTACTTTCAACTTCAAATATAATCATTATAAGGGATGATGCACAATTATTCTTTGCAATTGGGCTGCAACTCATTGGTGAACATCTCAAGGACATGTTGCCTAATTGATAAGTTTAGATATCCATCCTTCAAGAAAGGCAATATATCAATGTGGAATTTATTACTAGAACAAAAGTCTAAGTTCATCAACTCTTTGTCAACATTCTACTAATGACTGGTTTCAATAGTCAAAACATCACCCAAATAACTCTTAAAATGATGGCACTCATGTTTCAAAATAATAACCCTTTTACCACTCTATTTCAAGCTACGTGCTTTTCAAAATAATGCCAATCCTTTTGTACACTTTGTTGAAATTTTTGTCTCAATTATAGAAAGTTTTCATCTCATGTTCTGATGCCCTTCTCTACAATAGATGTAGGAACAAAAGTCAAAAAGTTGAAGAGTTTGAAAATAGAGAAGATGAAAGAAAAAAATGGTAATCTACTCTAATTGGGTCTTTTCATCACTTAATTGAAAGAAACCTCATATTTACTCTAGCACTCCATTTTCTGATATATGTGACATATGCTCCAAATCATGATGAAAAGGAAAGTGCCTGATAGAATTAGTTGGGCCCCAAAGTGGGTTTGACTAAAACAAAATTCAAAAAAAATCACTTTACTCCTAAAATCCACTAATTTGACTCCCAAAACTAACTAGATTCAATTTGGAACAAAATTGACCATTAGTTGATCATTCAAAACTCACTTTACCCCATGTTTGAAATTGCAACTTTCTTACAAGAAGACCTATGTGTCAGCTTTAAAAACTAACCGAATCAAACAATCTGACCTTGAGATGTGATATATTTGTTCTTTGTTTTACATTCTTTTACCTTGTCAGATTTTGCATCATGATGATACTTGGGTCGAAATTTATTGATCGTCAAAGTTGCTCACTTTAAACTACCAGCAAAAAAATGTCAAAAAATAATAAACTACATTCATTTTTGGCTTTAAAAACAAGTCAAACGAACACTTGGGGGCACAAAAACTAGGGCATTAGTTTACTGGCATGAGAAGAATATAAATTTGTGATTTGGGCTCATGATGAATAATTGGCCTCATTTGGTAGGTGTTCGAAATGGGGTACTTAGAATAGCAGAACTGGGAACATTGATAGAACAATGATTTTTGAAAATGGAATGGACCTAGGAAAGTGTACAAATAGATTCATCATGATTTGAAAAATAGGTACACTTAAAGTATTTTTAGATTACAACATAGTGGTATAGTCCATTTGGTCTCATCTATCATAGATTCAAAGTTATGACATCCTAAACATAGCTACTAATCAATCTACACTTTTAGACACAAGTAAAACTTTATAAATTGCAATGGGAATCGTGTTTAAAAACTAGTCAAATGGATTTTCATAGGCTCAAATCTGGAACATAGTATGTGTCTAACTCATAGAATATAGTGTAAAAGGAATTTTCTCATTTCAGTCAACTAGGTCAAAGTTATAACTAGTCAAATAAAGAACTATTGGAACTCTCATTTGAGCAAGAAACTCCACCACAATTCCATCCTTCACACAAACCACCATTACAAGAAACATTCTTGTCTGTCACCCATCACAGAGATCAACACCTTAAAGCACTTCAATGGAATATTAGAATGTGGTAAAATGGGGGACTATGTGGTGGAAAATACACAATGGGAAAAATCATCTCCCTGTGTAGGAAAGTTCACAAATACTAATGTGTTCAATGAAAGTAGCAATACTATGGATTTTGTAATCGCTCAACAATTTTCACATGAAAGAAATTATCTAAATAGAAGTGGAGACACAATAAACTACCAAATAGCTGGTAATACAAATGATATAACCTGGGGTCTTCGTTCTGTAGTACATGAAAGCATTGTATACTCTTCACAATGCCAAATTGAAGTTTTTAATGCAAGCAACCAATGTAATCAACTCTATAATGCACATGAAATAGAAGCTTCATGTGTTGGACCTATGATCAATTATCACAATAAATTGATTATAGAAGATAATCTTGAATCACATTCTATGGTCTACCATCACAATGATGATTCAAATAATTTTGAAATGAAAAATGATATCATATTCAGCCCACATTATTCATCATCACATTCATAGTATATTGGTGGTAGCATTTCTGATGATACTCCTCATAATCAACAATGGCATCATAGCCATAATGATGACAAAGATCATCTGGACCTTCCTTAGCTCAACTTGTATGATGAGCTTCTGTGTACATTATTTAACAAATCTACTCATGAAATGGATGCTGCTTGATCTTAAAAGTGTGAAATCATTATCAATATGGGATGATTTTTATTTTTTTGTCATAAAAGATACAATGGAAATCTAGCCAATATAGAGATAATACCAATGCGAGATGTCCATATGGCCAAATTTCCATAGGTTGTAGGAGGAAAGATGCTTGAAATTTGTTGTTGCTAACCACAACTTTGTTAAAGTGAACATCATGGGTGACATCCCAAAACCCTCCTCCTCCTCCACAAGCACCTTCTTTTGACTCTTCTATAGAAAAAATCCTTGCCAACAATAGAGAAAAGGTCAGAGTTCCTACTAGAGGAAGTAAAATTAGAAGGCACATGATGGATTTATGGCTTCTCCCCCACTTAGTTTTGGCCCTGTCTTGTAACTCAAAAGAAGAAGCAAGAATTAAAGCTTGGGTAAAACTCTAGAGTGCCAATGCTGGATTTGGATCAAGCAAACTTGAGGTAAAATTGTGCATTCTCTTTTAATTCATTTATATTACTCAAACTCTGAGCATTAGTTTTCCATGGTTGGCATAGTTTTAAGCATGTGTGTCCACTTCCTTAAACATAACAATGAGTATATATTCCCATGTGCATCGACGACACAGTAGATGGAATCAAGAATAAAAGCATCATACTCTATTATGTTCTTGTTGTAGATGTATTAGATTTCTCAATATAGAGATTCACAATAACATCCATTTTTCACTTGAACAAGAGTTCATTCACAACCATCTATAAATGGGTATTACACCATTTTAAACTCTTATCCTCTACAATTCATAATATGTGGTGTGTGGTAGGTGAAAATAGAAAAGATGAGATCAAGTTTAGAAGAGAAATTATTGAAGAAAATTTTGATAGCCCATAAAAGAGTGGAAGAATGGAGATCAACAGCAAAAGCGCAACATTTAGAGCAACTCCTAAGAGAATGAAGAGGGAAGGAACATTTTCCTTGTATACTCTTCCTGCCTACAATGGCTACTTCTCATCTTATCAATCCTGACAATACTAAAAACAATTGAATTCCACCAATCATGTAGCCCTTTTTTCTCTTCATCACCAATTCAAATTGTAAAGTTGTTTTTGTGTGTAGTGCAGAAAGTAGTAAAACTTGGATATTTAATTTTGTAAAGTTGCAATTAGCATATGATTATTTTGTTTAAAGGTTGCAATTGTACTCATCCAATCCATACAAGATTGATTTACAAATATATCCAAATATCTATCTTGCAAAATCAACTATTGCATTCGCAACTCATTCAATCTATAAAGAGATTCTTTGTATTGAAGATAATATAAGATTCTCTATATTGAAGACAAAGATAGCTTGATACCCAATTACTCAAAGTCAGAAATATGAACAAACCTTGAAATTTTTGAGGGGTGAATGTAGGTTGCATATTTTTCCCAAGCCCTAATTAAACCACACTCTGTAGTTCATCATCCTATAGATTTGGCATCTAAGAGCATTCTACATTAGAAAATGTTCATATAAAAACTAGTTAAGTGTTTCTGTACCTCTTATAAAATTCATTATCATTGTATTTTGAATGTGATTGTATTATTTTATTTTATTTTGGATTTAGTTGTGCATTTTTTTTAGCATCAATGTTTCAGATCATATTCTGTGATCCAAATAATTGATCACAAAGTGTGGTCTCAAATGTTGACACTTAAAAAACATACACAATCAAATCCAAAAACAAAAAAAATATATTTCAAATGAAATGTTGAAATCTGATAAGATTAACATGGTTGTAGTAAAGTGATTTAAGGTACCTTAGAATTGGCTTCTCCACAACCTTCAGCAAGGGCCAAGTGTTCATTTATTGTTTTTTCAGGGCAAGCTTGTTTGCATCTATGTCCACTTTGACTAAGGAAATTATGGATATGCAAGTGTTGAATCAAAAGAAAATTACATACTTGATGGTTCATGCATCTGTATATGCAAAAAAATTTAAATATTACATTTATCAAATATTTACTACCATAATAAATTGTAGGGATGAAAAAGAAAGAATCTTTTATAGTTCACAATACCCAGTGATCTGCATATGGATCTACAAATGGCTTATAGAACATCAATAAATGGTATTTAAAAAGAGCCTTTTATGAGGACTATCTCAATAAAAATAGTTTTTCATAACCACTCAACTAAGACTTTGGGGTACTGCATTTTAACCCCTATAAGAGCCCATATCACAATGAATTTCCTAACTACATGTGAACTTCAAGTTTTAGATAACATTTAGTGATCACCAACTTTCAACACTAATTTGCAAAACTTAATTAGTATCATATCATACATGTCATTTTATGATCATTCCATAACAAACATATCAATATAGTCATGGAATGATTGCTTTCTATAAAAACTCAAAAAAATTATTAAAATGTAATGGTTTTAACCTTGTCAATAGCAAGTGAAAGAAAAATTCTTTTAAAGTGTCTTCAAATCATGAAATGCTTCTAGAAAAGTCTACTAGTATTCCTTAATTATTAGAAGTTCATAAGAAATAAATGAGCAATCAAAATCACAAAGGAAAAATGTAAAAATCAATTTCTTTATAACATTTGAACCCTAGTCCAATTTGCGCACCCCTTCATCCCATGCCTTTCAAAAATCAATTTCTATATTGCATTTGAATTCCAATCCAATCTGCACTCCCCTTCATCCCATGCCTTGACCACACAATGTTAAGTGTCTCTCAATTGTCCCAACCAATCAAGCCACTTCCAACACTTGAAATAAGCCTATAATAATCCCTTAGGCCCTATTCATATCAAGCCACTTCCAACACTTGAAATATATTCATTAAATGGATCGTGAACTAAAAAAGGAATCATTGAAATATGGTTTATTAATGAGACTAGCCAAAAGCATGCAAAATGTGTCTCAATATATTATCATTCACAATTCAAAAATCAATATGTCTAAATGTACAAGGTTATGTGCATCCACTATTCAACAACCATCTTGATATTTGTTCAAGGCCAATCATAAGGTGTACTGGCCTAGGTATATGCTTATATAGGTTGAAATTTATTGAGTGAAAAATCACATGGATAGATGGTACATTAACGACCCTAAGCATGATTACCTATGACAGGTTTATGAAAAAATGTTTCTATTATCAAAACCAAAAATAAAAGCACAACTAGATTTAGCTTTCTAGAAATTTGATTTACCTCATTTATTCTCCAATAATATTCAAAAAAGCATTTCCCTTTTTTAAAATGATGGAAATGTTTACATTCTTCTCAACCAATCCTCTTCCAAAAGTTATGGAGATTATTTTTATTGCAATGTGGCAATTAGCTTATGGATACATAATCAAGTGAAAAAATTCCATCTTCTATGGTAGTAGAGGGAAAAACATTTTTCCTACTCAAGAGTGCTATGTAAATGTCCTCAATCTACAAAATACCCTACTTTCATTTGTATAGTCAATCTCTTTGTAATATATCATAGCTCGCTTGTGCTTATGGATGTAATAATATCATTTAACCTTACCTCACCTGCCCAACTAAGGTTGGTCAAATAATCAAAAACCTAAAAACACCCCCACAACTACCGCAATTTTGATTAGCATCTTAATGATTTAAATTTAAGATGTCATTTGAGTTACTCAACATAGAAAAGAATCTCAACCCCCACAACTACCATAGATTTGATTAAAAATTTACGGTGTCATTTGAGTTACTCAACATACACAAGAAGCTCAACCCTCGCAACTACCACAGATTTCATAGATTTGATCACACATCTTACTGATGAAGTTTAGGATGTCCCTTTGAGTTATTTAGCATAGGAAAAAAGCACAACCATGCACACTATGAGTTACTCAACATAGGGGCCATCCACAACCATGCACACAATGAGTTACTTGACATAGGGACTATGCAAAAAAGGTCATTTTATGTTTGATTTAAATACCAACCCTCATCCTCTAAACATGAATCTTGTTCTACTTGTGGACGTAATGATTTAGCATTTGAAACTTACATCACCTACCCATTTAAGCAATGCCAAATACTCAAAAACCTAAAAAACATGGTGTGCAAGAACCATAGATTTGAATAGCATCTTAATGATTAAGTTAAAGATGTCCTTTGAGTTACTCTACATAAGCAAGAAGCTCAACCCCCACTGCCATGGGTTTGACTAACGTCTTAATGGTTAAGCTTAGGATGTCCTTTGAGTACTTAGCATAGGCAAGAAGCTCAACCACATCAACTACCACATAGGTTTGATTAGCTTCTTACTAATTATGTTTAGGATGTCCTTTGAGTTTCTTAGCATGGGCAAGAAGATCAACCATGCACACAATGATAATTTGTAAGGGTCATGCAATAGAGATGATTTCATGTATGATTTAAATAGAAACCCTCATCCTTTAAACACTAATCCTCTTGTGCTTGTGGATGTAATAATATAGCATTTCAACCTTACACCACCTACCCAAATAAGGCAATGTCAAATACTTAGAAACCTATAAACACACCCATGTAGTTAACCATAGGTTGACTAACATCTTAATGATTAAGTTTAAGATGTCCTAGGGTAAGAGCACCAAGTTGTGGTGCCAAAAGGGGGGTATAAGTGGACACCTTTTTTCTGAAATCAGCAATTTCTAAACTGCAACAAGAATTTGAAGATAGTTACACTCAAAATTTTAAGGTATGACAAAAACAAAAGTAGTAGTCCTTTGAATCTAGTTTCTAAACTACTAATTTTTTTCAAAATAGTTTAGTTTTAGGTCCTCATAAAAGGGGGCCACAAAAAGTGGTACTATTTATTCCAAAAAAACATAACACAGTACAAAGTGTGCCCCCCCTAAAATTTTAACCTTTTTTTTGAAATTCTTTAATCACTCTAGTCAAAAATTACTTAACACTATGTAGTTTATCCCAATTTTTTTGAGTAATTTTATAATGTGTATTTTTTTAAAATTAATTTTTTAACTAGACACATCCCAAAAATATGAAATATCTATGTGCTCCCCCTAGAAATGATTGAAAACTAATATAAAATCTAAAATTCTTTTTTTCTAAGTGTGTAGAATGGAGTCTAGTTTCTAAAAAACTAAGTTGTTGCAAAATTTGATGAACGAACTAAAATCTACAACCCAATTAGTACATGTTGATTTTTGATAAAAAATGGACATACATTCAAAAGAAATTATAGATGAAAGGCTTGAAATAGTTCAAATTAAAAATAAATTATATGGTTATATAACTAACACAAAGATCTACAATGTCATGTAACCTGATCTTATCAATCCTCAACCATGAGGAATCTTGAAGGAGAGCACACAAGAAAAATCAATCATTTTTTGTATGTTTGTAGCAAAACACATCTCAGACCAGTTTATAGACTCCAAACCTTTGGCTTGGATCTCGAATGCAAAACCAAGCCTTAGGCTTGGTTTAATGCAAAAATTTGAATAGCGTGTACACCCTGAAACATGTGCATGCTATAGTGTGCACGCGCTATTTAAAGCTTTTTGAATTTGGATCTCAATAGTGTGCATGCATTATTAAGACCTAAATAGTGCATAGAGAGGGAAGAAGAGATGCAAAGAAATAGCAAGAGAGAGAGGGGGGGATGGCTATGTGTGTGAGAGAGTGAGAGAGAGATAGAGAGAAAGTAGGGGATGGGAGAGGGGGGAGAGAGAGTAGGGGATGGCAGAGAGAGGAAGTGAGACAGAGTAGGGGTGGTAGAGAGAGTATGGGATGGGAGAGATAGGAAGTGAGAGAGAGAGAGTAGGGGTGGCAAAGAGAGAGTACAGGATGGGAGAGAGATATTGAGAGTAGGGCATGGGAGAGAGTGTGAGAGAGAGTAAGGGTGGAAGAGAGAGAAAGTAGGGGATGGGAGAGGGGAAAGAGAGAGTAGGGGATGGAGAGAGAGACTAGAGAGGGAGAGAGTGAGAGAGAGAGAGAGAGACTAGGCAGTGGAAGAGGGAGAAAGAGGGGGGATTGGAGTATGTGTGTGATAGAGATCTAGAGAGTAGGGGTTGAGAGAGGAGAGAGAGAGGGGGATGGGAGTGTGTTGTGTGTGTGAAAGAGAGAGAGTAGATTGGAGAGGGGAGAGAGAGAGAGAGAGTAGGGGATGGGAGAGAGAGAGTAGGCGATTGGAGAGGGAGTGAGAGAGGGAGAGAAAGTGAGGAATGGGAATTTGTGTAAGAGAGAGAGAGAGTAGGGGATGGGGAGAGAGAGAGTACAGGATGGGAGAGAGAGATTGAGAGTAAGGGATGGGATGGGGGAGAGAGAGAGAGAGAGATGGTAGTGCATGTGTGTAAAAGAGAGAGAGAGAGTAGCTTGAGAGAGAGTAGGGGATGGAAGAGAGAGATTAGGTGGTGGGAGAGGGAGAGAGAGGGGTGATGGAAATTTGTGTAAGAGAGAGAGAGAGAGTAGGGGATGGGAGAGAGTGTGAAAATGTGAGAGAGAGAGTAGAGAAGGAGAGAGTGAGAATGAGAGAGAGAGAGAGAGAGAGAGAGAGAGAGAGAGAGAGAGAGAGAGAGAGAGAGAGAGAGAGAGAGAGAGAGAGAGAGAGAGAGTACATAGTGGGAGAGGGAGTCGATGAGGGAGAGAAAGTGAGAGACAAAGTAGGGGATATGAGAGGAGAGAAAGGGGGGATGGGTGTGAGTGTGAAGAGAGAGAGTAGGGAATGGGAGAGGGGAGAGAGAGATAGAGAGAATAGAGGATGGGAGAGAAAGAGAGTAGGCAATGGGAGAGGGAGTGGGAGAGGGAGAGAGAGGGGGATCGAAATGTGTGTAAGAGAGAGAATAGGGGATGGGAGAGAGTGTGAGAGTGAGAGAGAGAGTAGGGGTGGTAGAGAGAGAGTGAGAGTAGGGGATGAGAGAAAGAGAGAGTAGAGAGGGAGAGAGTGAGAGAGAGAGAGATAGCAGGCAGTGGGAGAGGGAGTGGGAGGAAGAGAGAGGGGGATGGGAGTGTGTGTGAGAGATCTAGAGAGTAGGGGATGGGAGAGGAGAGAGAGAGGGGGGATGAGAGTGTGTATCTATGAAAGAGAGAGTTTAGGGGATGGGAGAGGGGAGAGAGAGAGCAAGAGTAGGGGATGGGGGAAAGAAAGTAGGAGGTCGGAGAGGGAGTGGGAGAGGGAGAGAAGGGGGGGGGGAATCAAAATGTGTATAAGAGAGACAAAGTAGGGGATGGGAGAGGGTGTGAGAGAGAGTAGGGGGTAGTAGAGAGAGCTCGTACGAGATGGGAGAGAGAGAGTGAGAGTAAGGGATGGGAGAGAGTGTGAGAGAGAGTGAGAGTAGGGGATGGGAGAGAGAGAGTAGAGAGGGAGAGAGAGTACTTGAGAGAGAGATAGTAGGTGGTGGGAGAGGGAGTGGGAGAGGGAGAGAGAAGGGGGGATGGGAGTGTGTGTGAAAAATATAAAGAGTAGGGGATGGGAGAGGAGAGAGAGAGGGGGGATGGGAGTGTGTGTGTCTGTGAAAGAGAGAGAATAGGGGATGGGAGAGGGGAGACAGAGTGTGAAAGTGTGAGATAGAGTAGGGGGTGGTAGAGAGAGCTCATATAGGATCAAAGAGAGAGAGAGTGAGAGTAGGGGATGGGAGAGAGTGTGAGAGAGAGTAGGGGATGGGAGAGAGTGAGAGTAAGCGATGGGAGAGAGAGAGTAGAGAGGGAGAGAGAGAACCTGAGGGAGAGAGAGAGAGAGAGAGAGAGAGAGAGAGAGAGAGAGAGATAGTAGGTGGTGGGAGAGGGAGTAGGAGAGGGAGAGAGAGATGGGGGATGGGAGTGTATGTAACAGATCTAGAGAGTAGGGGATGGGAGAGAAGAAAGAGAGGGAGGATGGGAGTGTGTGTTTCTATGAAAGAGAGAGAGTAGGGGATGGGGGAGAGAGAGTAGGTGGTGGGAGAGGGAGTGGGAGAGGGAGAGAGAGAAGAATGTGAATGTGTGTAAGAGAGAGAGTAGGGGATGGGAGAGAGTGTGAGAGTGTGAGAGAGAGTAGGGGGTGGCAGAGAGAGAGTACAAGATGGGAGAGAGAGATAGAGAGTAGGGGATGTGAGAGAGTGTGAGAGAGAGTAGGGGATGGGAGAGAGAGTAGAGAGGGAGAGAGAGTGTGAGAGAGAGAGATAGATAGTAGGTGGTGGGAGAGGGAGTTGGTGAGGGAGAGAGAGAGAGGGGCAATGGGAGTGTGTGTGAGAGATCTAGAGAGTAGGGGATGGTAGAGGAGAGAGAGCGGGGATGGAAGTGTGTATCTATAAAAAAGAGAGTTTAGGGGGTGGGAGAGGGGAGAGAGAGAGTAGCCCAAGAGAGAGAGAGAGAGACTAGGTGGTGGGAGAGGGAGTGGGAGAGGGAGGGAGAAGGAGGATGGGAGCATGTCTAAGACAAAGAGTAAGGCATGGGAGAGAGTGTGAGAGAGTGAGAGAGAGTAGGGGGTGGCAGAGAGAGAGAATGGAATGGGAGAGAGAGTGAGAGTAGGGGATGAGAGAGAGTGGAAGGATGGGAGAGAGAGTGAGAGTAGGGGATGGGAGAGAGAGAGTAGAGAGGGAGAGAGGGAGAGGGAGAGAGAGGGAGGGAGAGAGAGAGAGAGAGAGAAAGAGAGAGAGAGAGAGAGAGAGAGAGAGAGAGAGAGAGAGAGAGATAGTAGGTAGTGGAAGAGGGAGTGGGAGACAGAGGGGGGATGGGAGTGTGTGTAAGAGAGAGAGTAGGGGATGGGAGAAACTGTGAGAGAATGAGAGAGAGTAGGGGATGGAAAAGAGAGAGAATGAGATGGAAGAGAGAGAGTGAGAGTAGGAGATGGGAGAGAGTGTTAGAGAGAGTAGGGGGATGGGAGAGAGAGTGAGAGTAGGGGATGGGAGAGAGAGTAGAGAGGGAGAGAGGGAGAGAGAGAGAGTAGGCAGTGGGAGAGGGAGAGAGAGGGGGGATGGGAGTGTGTGTGAGAGATCTAGAGAGTAGGGGATGGGAGAGGAGAGAGGGTGAGAGAGAGTAGGTAGTGGGAGAGGGAGAGAGAGAGAGTAGATGGTGGGAGAGGGAGAGAAAGAGAGAGAGAGAGAGAGTAGGGGATTGGAGAGGGGAGGGAGGGAGAGAGAGAGAGAGAGAGAGAGAGAGTAGGGGATGGGAGAGAGAGAGCTTCCTGAGAGAGAGAGAGGGGGGGGGGAAGGGTGTGTGTAAGATAGAGAGAGTAGGGGATGGTAGAGGAGGGAGGGTGAGAGAGAGTAGACAGAGAGAGAGAGAGAGAGAGAGAGAGAGAGTAGGGGGTGGAAGAGGAGAGAGAGAGTGAGAGAGAGTAGGGGATGGGAGAGGAGAGAGAGAGTGAGAGAGAGTAGGGGATGGGAGAGGATAGAGAGTGAGAGAGTAGGGGATGGGAGAGATTGAGAGAGTAGGTGATGGGAGAGGGAGTAGGAGAGGGAAAGAGAGAGAGTAGGCGATGGGAGAGGGAGTAGGAGAGGGAAAGTGAGAGAGAGAGTAGGGGATGGGAAAGGAGAGAGAGAGTAGGGAGAGAGAGAGAGAGTAGGGGATGAGGGATGGTGGGATAGAAAGAGATGTGTTATGACATAGTGCATATGCACTATAGTGTGTATGCACTTTATAGTGCGTACGTGCTATAATGCATATGCACTATGTCAAATCACCCAAAAATGGTCACAAAGCAAGTTTGGGTCCCATTTCATCCATTCTTTGCTTTTTGTCTGTTGTGCATTCTGTTGTTTCAACAAAAAACATGGATTTCAAGCTATTGGAAGTTAGCAAACACTATTTGAAGACTTTTTGAAGCTAGAAAACACCAAATTCAATCATTGGATATGCTATTTGAAGGTTTTTTGAATTTTCTTTCTATAGAAAAGGTTAGTGCAATCCTTTTTAAATATTGTTTGTTGATATATAGATACAAATTTGATTGTAATTTGACATGTTTAATATATAGTGAATTCATTGAAATTTGTATGTTTGAATGAAATGTTATTTCGAAATGGTTAGAAATTTGGCAAGTTGTTTGATATATATTGTGTATTCATTGAAATAATTATAATTTTTATATGTATTTGAATGATTTGTAATTTAAACAGTGTAAGTAATTCAGATGTTTGAATAATTTGACATGTAGAAATCATCATCATGCCAAGAAAGAAACCAAAAACTCAAACAAATGAAGATAGAAAGACATATTTGCCAATTAGAAGAGATAAAATGAAACTACTATGTCAACAAAGAAAATTGCAAAGCAATAATGAAGAATTGACTTTTGAAGAGGATCAAGAACCATCAATACAAAGAAGCAAAGAGGAACAATTGGAAATACAAAGAGAACAAATGAGATTGTTATGCTCAAGAAGACAATTGAATTGTGAAGCTACACCATCTTCCAATGTTGGAGTAATATAATCCTCTCATGTTGAAGAGACACTAATTTGTAGATCTGATGATGTACACACTCCATCATGTCATGTTGAAGACACAACATCAACATATCAAGTAGGTGTTATTCCATCTTTTTCATCTTATTGCCAAGGCATGTCATCTTCAATTCAAGGTACACAATACACTCAACCTTATGTTGATGTTCAAAATGTTGAGGGAATGGAAGAGATTATAACACCTTCTAGAATTCATTTTAGAAGACCAAAATATTTGATTGATATTGATACTAACATTTTGAAATCAATGCTTGATAAGATTAGCAAGTGTTCTTGTCAAAGAAAAGTTAATCATATGTGGAAATTATTCTTTGAAGAATTAAATATTATAGGCCAATGCAAATTATTTGTTGAAATGATGAGGAATTTGAAATTTAGGCCTATCATGAAGATTCTTGGGTTAAGAATGATGGACAATTCAAATGAAAAAAACATTGTAAAGAATCTAATGAGTGCTTATCACAAAGTGGGTTCTAAATCACGCACCAAAGATAGTAATATCACAAGACAAGTAATTACATTAACAATACTAAGTACCCAAATGAAGAAAGCTTGACTCATGAGAAAGACAAGAAAAATATTGAAAATTGGTAGAGGTACTCTAAGGAGAGCCATGCTAAGGTATGAGAGATTGGAAGATCTGACAAAAAATGAGTTATGGACATTTAGTAGTAGACTACTATGAAAGGATAAAGAAATTAGTGAAGCTTTGAAATCATTGATCGAAGATTTTTGGAAAAATAACACACATGTTTCCCCTAATTAAAGAGATGTTGTAAGAAGGAGGATTGGTTGCCAAAATTGCGACCCACATGTGAAACATTTTTTGGACTCAAGTCAAACACAATTTTTTGCAAAATTTATTGGTATGTATCCTTGAATTTGAATAAGTCAATTTTTTTTTGAGATGGGTAAACCTTTTTATGTCAAGATAAAACACACATGCTCAACTTGTTATTGTAGGATACATATTGAATTTTCTAACCATTTTGATGATTTTAGGTATATATGTGTGTTTTTACATTCTAAGTTTGTTTTGCAAGATTATGACATGAATGAGCCACCAAGATCTTCAAGAGAATTCATATCCAACATTTTATGTGAAATAAGGGATGGCCGAAAATTTTACAATACATCATGCTTGGATGTTACATGCTTATTTTGTGGTTCTTTGCAACTTTTATCAACTTGTGAACATATGGATAGTACACATGCAATTGGAAATGAAATAGTAGATTACGAAAAATTTAAGACAGTGAAATATGCTCTAAAAGATGGGAAATAAGGTAAAAGATGTGATTTAGTCATTGAAAAGATTCCAATGTATGAGTTCATGAAGATTGTTTATGAAAATATTATTTATGAGTATGCCAGGCATACACATAGAGCTCAATTGCTAGATTTGCAATTCAAGTTGTGCAAGGATACTTTTCCATTAGATACCATTGTTTAAATTGTAGACTTTGTAGAGAACTACACACTACAACCACAAAATGAGGTGCAAGAAAAGTATTATACTTCTCAACGGGTTTCCATATTTGTTCACATAACATTCATGAATTCACCTACAAGTACAGAGGATGATAATAAGATTTTGAGGGAGTACCATTTTTACATTAGCGATGATTGATCACATTCTATGGAGTTTGTACAGGGTTGTTTTCAACTATTTTATGAAGATTTGGCTAACATGGGCATAACATATTGTCAACACATTATTTGGTTAGACAATTGTGCATCTCAATTAATGAATGTAAAGATGTTCTATTGGTTGAGTAGGATGCACAGGTTGTGTAGAATTCAATATATGTAGAATTTCATAGAGGTTGGTCATGGAAAGGGAGAGCATGATAGTGTAGGTGCATGCATCAAAAGAGCCTTAGCTTTTAAAGAAGTAAAGTACAAAGATGGAGCAATATTGACAGATGCAAAATCCATCATGCCATGGTGTAATGCTACAATGAGTCCAGGTAAAGAAGGTGAGTCTATGGTTCATAGATTTTTTTGGTTAATAGATAATACTAATATTGCACCATATGAGGATTGTTGCACACTAACAGGATCTAGTGAGTTGCACTCTTTTAGAAGCTTTGATGAAAGTTCATGGAATATCCACACATGAAAAATGGCATGCTATTTTTCATCATGTGTAGAAGAAAATTAGGATGAGTTTGAGTCGACTAAATGGGTGGACAAATGGGATATATGGGTTTTGGACCCAATTGACACCTATTGTCCCCCACAAGCACTGAAAATAGTAAAGATGGATTCATCTATTGACTTTGACTACTTGTCTAATCTAGTTCAACCTGGTAATATATATATTTATATATCTTTGTAATTTCAATATGTAACTTTATAACTTTTACCTAAGTGTTTTCTAGCTTAATGACCGCATTTTGTACATTTGTCACTACAAGCCATGTTTTTGCTATTATTTCACCTGAGGATAATGACGAAGGGATAGATTATTATTTTTGTCATTGTGTCCAAGCCAAACAAAAATTGGATCACTCGATTATAGATGGTGAAGGTTTAGAGTACCATGTTGGTGTGGTGGTTGTAATCGGCACATGACTTAGATGATATTCTATGAAGAACCCTAACTTGTGGTTATTCAAGGATTGGCAAACAGAGAGGAAGATTGTTCATTATTCAAAATTTGTTGTCACATCAAATCTCCACTTAATAAAATATGGTGGAAAACCACATAATAAGATTCTTTGAAAAGTTCATGAGTTAGACCACGAGGCAATACTTGAGACAATAAAATGTAGAGCAGATCAAGTTGGCTCATTAGATTGAATAGGGATAGAGGGAGAGAGAGAGAAAGAGTTATCAATTGGATCCAAATACAATGTTGCAACCTTTCCCCCAAGACTGTCCACATGACAAGGTGGGTATTGTTATTATGTGTAAGTGATGAGATAAGTTTAAATGACAGATTTTATGTTTTGATTTGTTTAGAATCTAGATACATTATTTGAATTTATATTAGATTCTTTAATAGGACCCATTTTCAGATTATTTATTTGAATGAGTGAAAGTTTAAAATTTGTTGTTTCGATCAAAATGTAATGAAATAACATGAAAAATGTTAGAATGTGAATGCTTTGTGATGTAAAGTCATGATTGTGTGCATGTAACTAGAAACTTCAAACTAGCAAAAGCAAGGATACAATCGGTGAAGTTTCCAAGACTCATTAAGCCATTCAATAAGCCGCTTGATCATTGCTAGAAGCTCAAACAAATAATTCTTTGCATTTGGAACATTGTTACCAATAATGATAATATGACTAACATGCTTTTATCTTTTATTTGTTTTTTCATTTGTAATTATTTTAGATAAACTCCAAAACCAAATTTATATCCAAATCATAAACTTATAAAACCCTTCTTATAAATTTTTTAGATGTTGTCTATTTGGAAGCCTTAAGACCAAAGTGTATGATCTTTGGTTCACTCCTAGTCACAAGAACTAGTAACTAAGTGTTCTTACGCACATCATGCATAGGAATTATTAATAGCAATCAGAGGTTCTTTACTTACAACAACAATTTCATCATTCATTTTTCTATTTCATTATTCCTATGAACTATTACTAAGGCAATACATCCAACATTTAAACACAATGCAATGGAATTTAAATGACTATCAACACAACACAATCTCAACCATAGAGGATTTTCCAAGCTTATCTCAATCAGCAACCCCAAGGATGTGGAGTCGAAGAATTTGTAGCTACCATCACTTGGGAGTTGAAATGGATGATGTCAACATGTAATCTATGGTCTACACTTTATACCCCCTCTATCCATGTCTTGGCTTACCCAAACCTCCACCTGCATCCATAGGATAATTCAACAACACTGGTCTTCTTCTTAACATATACCATTACATAAACATTCAAGTCAATTAAATAAGACTTGCATGTGTAATCAATACACACCATGAAATAAATCTATTCTTCATTAGTGGAAACAAACAGAGACATATCAACTTATTTTCATTATCCCTTGAGATAACATTTAGAATGAATGCATTTCCTATGGCATTGCTATGTTCATCATAGTACAAATTAAAGAACAATACTAGAAGATATTGATTCTTGAATGAGTAGATACAATAATTTTATGAAATAAATAATTTCTTCTCATGGTAACCCACTAAGTTTGCAGCCACCCTATGAGCGGTTATTGCTCACTCAAATTTTTAAAATGAACAGCATAGAAAAAATTTCAATGTAAGATTTGATTGTTTATAACCCATTTACTCATTGAAAATAGAACAAAAATGTAGAATTATTCATTTTGAGTTGGAGAATCTTTGCAAGTAATAAAATTTCATTGTTCACATTTTCTAAAGTAGAAGGGGAATGGCAGGCCTTCGAACATTATTTTTGATCTTATTGCAAATGTAGCTTCTTTTCATTTACCACCCTTTTTAACTATACAGTGATTCTGCTTGCAATTTTTGGCTTTCAAATAAGATATATATATTTTTCATTAAATAGAAGGAAAATGGCTATTACTTTCAATCGGTCATGCAAATTAATTGAAACATTAATAATATAAGTTTTTGCTAGTATTGGTGTCACCATTTCCTCACTTTTTAAAAATTTCTCACTACCTAATGTGTAGAAGTGGAGCTAAATCATTCTCCCATTTTTTATTGTAGACAATTGTTATTATGGGTAGTATTGCATACTTGATGGACACAAATGGGGAGTTTAGAAATTCATTCAGTAATGAATGGGATCAACTATTGTCCAAGCATCCTATACCATTCTACTATTGTTTTAGTTTATTTTGTATATTTTGATTCAATTTCTCAAATAGGTTATCTAGTTATCCGTTATCTATTAATGATTTTTGCAGACCATAAACTCAAAATTATATTTTGTTTTTGAAAATTGTATTTTTTCTTGCACACAATTTGAATAATCCAACTCAATTTGAAATGTAGAAGGTTTTTTTTTTTTTTTCATAATTTTGGGTATTAGAGGTCTAATAGTGCACTATTGTAATATTTTAAGATTTAATTTTGTGCATTTGTCCCTCATGTTGTACATGATAGGTTTTTTCAAGTGACATATGATGAGGTTGTCTATACAATGTAATGATTGAGTTGAAGTGATTTATGAAGTAAAGGACTATTTAATATAGCTATTTAAATCATGCATATTTCATGGCCATTTCCCTCTATTTTGTAGTCCTTTTGCACAACACTATTTCTAACATGCTGTTAGTTGTTAAAGTTCATGGATGATCACAATAAATGTGACTATACAAAAAGTGTGTGTGTTGGCCAACAATTGGAACATTTGTGGTTTCAGGATACACTCTTTTCAAACCCCTTTCACAGTTTTTGGATATAAGCTCGTCTCTATCCATGTAGCCTCATTCCATCAACCCCTTTGTCCAAGTACTTCCCAAACATTTCTATTTCATCATAGGTGGTTCATCAATGTTTGATTTGTAGCCTTCCTTTTTCCCTTTACATGTAATCATGTTTATGTTCTCACAAGTTGGGGTGGAGAGAGGGGTATTGGTGGAATCAATTACTAATTACACTTTACTTATGTTTACTTAGGATACAACATTTTCATATTAGTTTTCGTAGGAGTCAACACATTATTTAGCACATATTGTGGGAGAAATCCACATGCACTTATTGTCATCTCACACCTATTTTTTTGTGAGATCCACCTTTGTTTTCTTACCACATTATCCTTCTCTCATTGTTTCACATGTTACACATACTTTTTTGTACAATGGATGATGTTCCACCTTTAGACGACATGTGATTACACCTTGTCTAGTTGATAGGTTATCACTAGCAGCACTCCTAGTTATCAAGCATTACATAAATATTCAAGAAGATCTGTGTGTAATGCATCCATACATATTTTTATTATAGATAATAATTGAAACTAGTCATTTAATGATCAAATCATTTCATCTCTCTCATTTGTGTTATCAATTGAGCTACTAGATCTTGTCATTTTCATTTTTTGCTTTGAGAAAATTCTTACACTTAGCATAGCTACTATCTTTCAAAAGCTCTTCCTTATCCTTATAAATATTGGATTTGAGTGGTGTCATCTCATAGAAAAAAATTCTTCCAGACTAAGCTTCTCTTGAAACTTGTTTTATAGTTCTTAATTTCTAAATAGATATGACTTTTTCATTGTAAAATGTAGGCAAAGATCTCATAATTTTACTCATGTTCATCATCATCGCTTAATGTTCCATCTCTACTTAAATAATTGAACAAACTATATCATTCACTCTCTACATAAATGGTGAAATAGTTCACTTTCACTCGCCCTTATATCTTCATACTTCCCTTAAAGACCCTACAACTCAGATTGCTTAGCATACCTGTCACATTTACAAATAGTTTCTAGCTTTTCCAATGCCTAATGGGTTATCATTGATCCATAGATGTGAGAATACTCTATATCATACAAGGCACTAATCAAATATTAACTTTCTATCATGTTTTTTCTTGAGTTGCTTCATTTGATTTGTAGTAGCATTTGATAGATTATTTGGTATATCATAAGGCTTCTCACTAATATCCCAATATTCATCTCCCACACATATCATATAAGTAGTCATACCATTCTTCCAAACTAGGTTGTTAGCTCCATCAAACTTAGGACCATCATTTTGTAAACTTTCTATCTCAAATATCACGTTAAGTGATCAAACATCTTTAAAAGGACTTGGCTACAATACCAATTTTTAGGCCCAAGAAGAGACAAGCACATCTTAGGGAGGGGGTGATTCAGTTGTATGCCAAATATAATAATTCTAACCACTTAAATAAATCAAATATCTAAAAGATAAATAATAATACAATATTTGTAACACATAATACATAATACATAACACATAACATCATATATTGGTGCAGGCACACCAAGTGGACACATGAAACTACAAGGTACACCAGGACCTATGAAGGAGACCATGAAGGTACCAAGGGTAATCAATGCCTAATGAAGATATGTAAATTCATTTGATGATGAACCATGGCTATTGAAGCCATCAAAATTTAAGGGACGCATAAAATTGTCAAATTTGTAACACATTGCCAAGAATGGGCAAACTTAGGCCAAAATGGCACAAGTGAGGTTTAAGGAGTTAAAAGTCGTTTAATGTTAATTTCATAGTCAAATGTAATTTATTTGGTTCATTAGAGTCATAGTATGGAGGATTCATAGGTCATTCAAGGTTAAGATACAAGATATGCATAAATAGATGTAAATTGCAAAATTGACAAAATGTTGTCAAGAATGCCAAAAATGGCTAAGAGAAAGGACTAATGGATATGTTTAGAGTTTTATAGTGTAAAAAAGTTAAAGATTCTTTATATTGGTATAGAAATGTTGAGTTTTCAAGTTGACAACTTTGTTGTCAACTTGACAACATTTTCATATGTTAAGTTAGTACACTGTTGTAGACAGTTACAAATAGTTAAGAAGTTGTTGTTGGGTTTGTGGGAGAAGATGGGGTCTATTTAGAAGTTCTTCTACCTGATTAGAAGGGAGATATTATCCATAATGGTAAAATATGTAATGGAACCAAAGATGGAAGTTTTATGAATAGAATTCAATTTTTTTGCATTTTATGAAGCTTACTGTCCCGTGGGTACAGTCCCAATAATAACAAATTTGTTTGAATCTATAAACATGAACTTGGTTGAAACTTGGTGTAAATATATTTTCTTTTATTTCCCTTACATTTTTATGCATTAACTTTAGTTTTTTGTTTGGTGATAAAGTGAAGGAAATCACTGGTATAATTGATTGTGCCTGTATCGTGACTATAGATAGTAATTAGTTCAAGGACTTTATTAAGTGCCTTGACTCACCCACCAATGGGTTTCTAGTGATTGGTGTGGTGAGTCAAATGAATAATAGATCATTTTAATATAGTGAATATATGCAGGGATTTGAGATGAAGTCTTTGAAGAACCCAAAAAGATGGGAAATTGCTTATTAAGGGAAACTAGTCCCATACTAGTCATGGTTGGGAATGATCCTAATGTGAGAACCAATCTTGCTCACAAACCCTAAGATTTATAGGGTCTTCTTAGGAATTCCACCTAATAAAATAGGGCTTATTTC
Organism: Cupressus sempervirens; assembly: GCA_028749045.1. Classification (NCBI taxonomy): domain Eukaryota; kingdom Viridiplantae; phylum Streptophyta; class Pinopsida; order Cupressales; family Cupressaceae; genus Cupressus; species Cupressus sempervirens. Next base: position 443,988,460 of record CM053786.1, on the reverse strand, counting down.
ACACCCAATGCCTCTAAGTATTCTATCAAAGAAATCCCACTTCTTCAAGTGGTGCACATCAACATGTTAGTACAAGATTGCTCAAACTTCCACAATCACACAAATAACCCCAATGCTCTTGGACCTTTCCATTTGGTCAAATGAATACCTAGGAATGCCTTGGTTTACTCATCAACATACTACACCCAAAACAAGTGCAAAACCCTATGCAAATTGAAATCCATAGGTCAATTTGTACTTAGTTGCTTGGAAAAATGCTACAAGAATTAGCCCTCCAAAGGCACTAGAACTAAGACATTTTGAAAAATCCCTAAACAACGGCAAAAAAAAATCACATTTCTGGATACCCTTTTTAGAATACTTGAATATTTTGTAACTCTTAAACCCCCAACTTTTCCATACAATCGAAGCACAATTTTAGGCTTAATTTGAGGGTTTCAAGGATTTTGGTGTTGTTTGGGGTTTAAACCTTCTTAAAATCCTTACCAAGACTCCTTGTTTGGATTGGAGTTAGCCCTCACCATATAATTACTCACCACATTCTTCGATTGAAGAATCAGACCTTTCAATCCACTCGAAATGCTCTTTTTTCAGATTTGTGATCCCTAACCAAACATGGTTTGCTTGCCTAGGGCATCACACTAAAAATGCTTTTTTTGCTTCCCATGGGCTCTCCTTTTCTTTACATAATCTAAAATGAGTATAGTTCCAAATCCCAAGAGGCCATACATTTTATATGGTGGAAAGTGGCCCTAAGACTCCATTTTTTGCTAGCTGCCCAGTTCAGAACAGCAACCTGCTAACTTTCAAAATATTTTATTTCAACACATGAAACTCTCTGTAACAAGACAAAAAAAAAAAAAAAAAAAAAAAAGGAAAAGGAAAAAAACCACTAAAACTTCCAAATCAAAAAACCCTAAGTCTGATCTTTACAAATCATGAAAAAACACTCAAACCAAGTGACTGCTGTAATAAACAAAATGTTGATTACAATTTGTACATTATCATTTTTCCTTCTTCTAACCCCTTGAAAAGGTTGAGTTTGACCTTATATAGGATTATAATGTACATTTACAACTACTTTAAGTGGCTTAAGGACTCCCACAAATAAGTTTCTCTTTTTAAATAAAAGTTGCAAAAGTTGTCAATGACAACTTTGCAAGAAATGAGCAATTTTTGCAAATTTTTAACCCAAACTTGCTCTACTTGCTACCAAACTTTCAAAAAGGCCTAATATGGATCTAAGACACCTAATAATGACCCTAAAACAATTTATTACCTTATTTGGCCCTCAAAACCCAAAAATTCTCTATTCAGCCAAATGAGCAATTTTGAGCAATTAGGAGCAATATTGCATTGTGGGGCTCTTCTAACCTATTTGACCTCACATTAGGACCAAGTTGATCCTATTATTACTCTAGTGATTTGGCTAGCATTTCTACAAGCCAAAAACACCAAAGAATCCCTATGTCTACCCTTTAGCCTACCTAGGTGCTCCCGCACTAGATCTAAGAGATGGATATGGTAACCAAGGTTTGGAAAGGTCTTTTTAAATGGATGGTAAGGTGTTTGAATATTGTCTAGAGTTGCGAGTGAATTAGAGGGGTATTTTCTACAAAACCCTTGGTTTCTTGTTCAAATAGTGAGGATTTGTTGATTTGGAAGTTTGATGAATGGTGATACTTTGGGTGTTTGATAATATTGTGTCTAAAGAGGTCTAGAAACACTATTTTAGGTTGGGGAGTCTTGGAGATTAGTGGAAGATAGGGTTCTTTTGTTGGGCTAGGCTAATAATGCTTTAGTGCATGTGCAATCAGTAGTAGAAAGGTTCACCAGTCAAGAGGTGAAGGTTTGAGATTGATAGGGATTTTATAACTCCCAAAAGGGTATTTGGAAAGTTAATTACTTACCAGATTGTTTGGAAACATTTAATGAAATTTGTAGATTTTTGTCTGACAGGGCTACTAGGTAGGGCTAGGAGGGCTAAAGTGTGAAATGGTGAAAGATGAGTTGGATCATGGTAGATAGGCCTTGAAAAGGTTATCCAAGGTGTTAGGGTCAATGTGGGAAGCTTGATTGGATATTTGGTATGTTGGAGGCACTAGGTACACTAGGTGCACTAGGTAACCCAGAGAGTATTGGAGTTTGAATAGATTGGATTGAGAAAATGAGATGATGAAATCATGAGCATGGTTGAAGAAGTAATCTACCAAGTTAGAGAACTCCATTTGATCTTTGAGTAGGATTGATTCCTTGAGTTGATTCCAAGTTATATTGTTGAATCCTCAAGTTGAGTTAGTCTATTTAAGGTGATAGTGGAGGGTTTTGCATCATATATGTTCTTGAGGAAACCTATTAGGGAAAACCTAGTGGGGGCCAAAACCACAAGATATTTGTACTATGAAAAAGTACTCCTAATTTTTAAAAAAATAGAGAAAAAAATCAATCCACTTACATCTAGAGGCATGACCCAATTTACGGACACGCTATGTAGAGCACATTTCTTACAATAAATCTTAGATTTTTTCTTTAGTTGGGTTCACTGATATAATCTTGATTACAAGAGAGTGGACATAATGTCCACTACAACCAAGAAGATAAAAATCTCAAATACCAAGACAAATCCAATGAAGCACAACTTCTACTTATTCATAAAATGCATACAATATATTTCCTTTGCACATCCTTTGCATACGTACCATACTCTCAATTATAGAAATGTTATGTCATTTATACATGTTAAAAAGATTAAACATAAACAAGGTTGGTTAATGCCTATTACAATAAAAGATATAAATATTATGTTTAACCAGTAATGTTATCCAAATCAAGTCATCCAAGAGTTGGATAGGACCCAAAAGAATAACCAAAAGCATGTAATGGTATCACCAAAGTAGCACCAAGATTCACAACTTATTGCTTCATCAAATCAATTAGACCCTAAATAAAGAAACACAAAAAGACCACCAAATAAATAAAAATTTGGTCTCCTCAATCAATCTAAACCATTAACATGATCTAAGAACACCAACAAGAAACATGAATACCATTTAGAGCCCTCATATCATCACTAACTCAAATCCCAAATAATTTTCAACACTAATCAACAAGAACACTAACATATTGAATTCAATCATAACAAAAGATAGATTATTATACTTTAACTCATGAAAAACACTAGCTAAGGAAACAATGATAATTCCAATACAAACGCTAGCATAAAATGTTGTCCTCTTTCATTTTTCTCCACATTTTTCATAACATCATGAAAATAAATTTAATATTATGATACCCATTTTGCTCCACTATAACATATCAAAAGATGAGGTATGATTGTTTTGGACCAAGTCGCTGCTATTACACTATGGGCCACTTTTTAAGCATAAAAATGAGCAATATAGGTGGTTTTTCAAGTCAAAAAGGATTTTTATGTTTCTTATAAGTTTATAAAGTTCCTTAGGGTCATTAGGTTAAGTTTTAGGCATCTAAGAGTTAAGATGTCAAAAATTGCAAAAAAATGCAAAAGTTGTCAAAGCAAAATTGCAAAAATGTTGACAACTTTGTAGGAGTTTGGGAATTGGTGAAGGGTTGAGAATTTGAAAATAAGTTATTTTAGTGTTGCAAAATTTTTTTCAAGTCATAAAATTGGAATCAAGTGAAAAATGTAAAAATTGCATTTTTTGTGCAAAGTTGCATTGTTGAAAGTTGTAAAAGTTGCTCAAATTTGCAACTTAGTGGAAAAAAGGTCATGGGATCGAACTATTTATTCTATTAGGTCTAGGTGGATGGGTAAAACCTATCCCCAACCTTGTCTCATCCTATTGAATTCTCAAACATTCTCAGGCATGCCAAATCAAAACATCCCTAAGGGTCACTAAATACCATAGGATAGTGATCTTTGACAAGGCATATCTTAGAACTTGTGCAAGGTATGGATGTGATTCTAGTTCCTATAGGACTGTGTTGTAGAGACCTAAAATAACCTCTCTCTTTTTTTTGATATTATACTCCATTTTGATTTTGTGATGCCATGTTGGGTGATGCTAAAACTTGTAGTATTGGCGAGTACAAAGTTGCCAACTGCCAAATCTCTCTCACCTTTTGTCGTGGGATCAAACTATCTATTTTATTAGGTTAGAGTGGCTGAGTAAACCCTATCCCCAACTTGATCCCATCATGTTGAGTGCTCAAACATTCTTATGCATGCCAAATCAAAACGTCCCTAAGGGTCACTAAATGCCATAGGGCAGCGATCTTTGATAGGGCATATCTCAGAGCTCGTGTGAGGTATCGATGTGATTCTAGTTCCTATAGGACCATGTTGTAGAGACTTACAATAATATCTCTCACTTAATCGGAGATCTTACTCTATTTTGATTTTGTGATGCCATCTTGGGTGATGTTGAAACTTTTAGTGTTGGCTAGTACAAAGTTGCCAACTACCAAATCTCTCTCACCTTTCGTCGTGGGATCAAAATGTTTATTTTGTTAGCTCTGAGTGGCTAGGTAAACCTTATCCCCAACCTTGTCCTATCCCATTGAGTGCTCAAATATTATCAGGCATGCCAAACCAAAATGTCCCTAAGGGTCACTAAATGCCATAGAGCAGTGATCTTTGATGGGGCATATCTTAGAGCTCATTCAAGGTATGGATGTGATTCTAGTTCCTATAGTACCATATTGTAGAGACCTATAGTAAACTCTCTCTCTTTTTGGAGATCATACTCTATCTTAATTTTGTGATGCCATCTCAGGTGATGTTGAAACTTGTGGTGTTGGCCAGTACAAAGTTGCCAACTATCAAATCTCTCTCACCTTTCATTGTGGGATCAAACTATCTATTTCATTAGGTCCGAGTGGCTAGGTAACTCCTATCCCTAACCTTATCCTATTATATTGAGTGCTTGAATGTTCTTGGTCATGTCAAACTAAAACATCCCTAAGGATCACTAAATGCCATGGGGTTGTTATCTTTGACAGAGCATATCTTGGAGCTTGTGCGAGGTATGGATGCAATTTTAGATCCTTTAGGACCATGTTGTAGAGACCTACAATAACCTCTCTCACTTTTTGGAGATCTTACTCCATTTTGATTTTGTGATTCCATCTCAGGTGATGTTGAAACTTGTAGTGTTGGCAAGTACAAAGTTGCCAACTGCCAAATCTCTCTCAACTTTCATCCTGGGACCGAGCTGTCTATTCTATTAGCTCTAGGTGGCTAGGTAAACCCTATCCCCAACCTCATCCCATCTTGTTGAGTGCTCAAACATTCTCAAGAAAACTGAGTTGAATCTTTGGAATTTAACATGGTATCAAAGCCAAATTGCAAATGTAAACAACTATTTGAATAATGGAAGCTTGCAAACATGGTGTCAAATTAGGTCAAAATAGAGAGGCTGACGGTGACAAATTTGGAACAATATGTAAACACACATGCAAAACATGGAGGGAATTATATACTAAGTAGATAGAATGGGAAAAATGGAAGAATAGAATAACATCCCAGTTATAGAAATGATGATCAACTAGCATCTTTTATCAAACATTGCCCTTCCATTCTCAGCATATGTTGACATAATGGATTGGTGGCTAAATTATGGCAAAAATTAGTATTGATTCAACAATAGCTATTCATCATGGGGTAGATAGATCCTGTGCTAAGGAGATGTAACATGGCTAGTAGTAAATGCCCAAAGATTGCAAATTTTGTTAGATAAGAGAACAACAACTATAGTTTTTACCGATGAATACAGACTTGTGAAACTTATGTTGTTGAGTTGCTAATGAATTCAAAGTACCATCATCTCTAATCAATCCATCATGTTTTTGAGACTCCCCCACATGACAATTTGGTCATTGATGAGCACAAAGTTGATCTACTTCCTTTGGTAAAAGGATTAATATTGCACCTTCTTCAAATGTACTACTTCGAGAAGCACACATGGAATGAAAGCCTACTTTTCATTAAGCACAAATATGGAAAAGGTCTTCCCAACTCTACAAACCACAACCCTTTCCATGTTACTCCAATTTCAACTTCTATAATTGAATGATAGGGCTTATCCCATGCTACTATCCTTAGCATCAATTATTCTATATTAAGAGCAAGTTGAAAAAGCCATCGAATTCATCACACAAATTAAACAAATACAACAATATATGAAAACCATTCCATAGAACATAACTACCAAGTACAGGTAGCACCACAAGCTTATCCACTGCATTGTGAGCCCTATAACATCACCAAGTAAGTAGGATTAGACACCACCTTTGAGATCAATCTTCCTTTCTAGCTTGTTATGCACCTTGTTTTCAATTCAAAACTCTCACGCCATTAATAACCACCTCTATTGAAATCTACAATGTTGCAAAGGTTGTATTTTCAATTGAACTCAATCCTCTATGTGCCACCCCAACCAATAGTAACCAGATCATCAACAATCAACATCTAAGTTTGCTAACAATCAACATCTAAGTTTTCCAAAAAGAGACACCCTCTTCCTAATGATGGAAGCAAAACAAGTTCCTTCCAAAGGATAGGGGTAGACAAAAGTGCAAATTGCTCAGAAATCTCCACGTCTCATTCTGCAATTGGACACAATGGGTATTAATGCTTCTCAAGGGTTTGGGGGACTCAGGGATACATAACTCTATCTATACTAAGATAAGCCCTTTGTTTCTCTGTTAACAACACAATCATCACCTATAGAACACATCAAAGAAATACAACAATGAACATCCAATGGCACCTGTCTTGACATATTTGCTAACTAGAAATAGTTGCAATGACATATCTGGTCGTACCATTCTCTAGGAGCCAACTTAGTGGTAGATTAGGGGAATAGATTAGGCACCAATATGTACAACATCTCAGATTGGCCCTAGAAATTTGGGTGGAAGCCTAATAAGGGGCTCTCCTTGTAGCCCTTTTGTGAAAAAATCTTGAAATCGGGTACAAACCCATTGTTGTTATTCATTCAAGCATAGTACAAGTGTTCCAATAACACCTTAGGACATCATAGAAATCTTGGTTGGACTAGGGAGTGCTATGGTACGCTAGTAGACCTATAAAACCTTTGGAGGGATACTGTTCCTAGAAGAGTAAGGGAGTGATGTTGCAGGTTTGGATCAGTTAACCTGGTGAGAAGGTTGGGAAAGGTTAACATATGTCCTAAGTAGAAAGAGATCCTATAGACCACATAGGTGTATAGAAAACACCAAGATCCATGTATAATATACAAGGTTGCATGGGGACAAGGGTACTTGGGGTACTTAGGGTACGGGTACGGGTACAACTATTTTTTATAATAGGGGATAGGGTTACTTGGGTATGTCAAACTTTATTTTTAAATATACTTTTATATTTATAGAAAAATTGAATATATTAGTCACGACAATAATTTTTCAAATCAAGAACAGTGATAAAGTTTCCAAATGTAATGTATTGTTTTCAATTTCAGACTTGTTATATGTTTGTAATAATAATTTATGATAAATCTTTAGATGCATAACATAGAAAGTAGGCTTTTGTTGGTAAATAGATTGGTTCGTTTTAAATTAACTCTCAAATGCCCAAATCTGAAAGAACAACTAGATACCAACAGTTGGATAATCTATCTTTAAGTTGATAGATTTCCTCTAAATTGAAAGGTACAACTCCCTTATCAAATGATATCCAATGAATTTACTAGTTCCTAAACTAATGGGGTACATTCTTAACTGGAGAATGGAAGAGGAAAAACCAAGCTAGCCCTAGAAAAAACTAACTCAGGTAGAGAAATTAACCCTTAAATTAGCCAACTCCAAGAACCCACACTTCATATGACTTCCCAGCATTGGTAGTGTAGAAATTAATACTGTAAATGTAAATTCAATGAAACTGAAATAAAAAGAAGATTAAATGTCCTAATCTTCGCAATAGGAACAGTTGAAAATACTCTAATCTAAAACCCATTTTCCATTTGACTCAAGATGTAAGAAAGTATTCAAAACTGAATACAACCATGCTTTGATTGATTATAATCAAAAAAATAATAAACAAATACTCTGATTCAGAATAAAACCTCTTCTATTGAACATCGTAAATAAAATACTCTGACTTTATTTTTTCACAATCCTTTTTGACAAATCAATTACAAAAATCAAAACATAAAATCCCCTAAATACATGAAATCCTCCCTTCTCCAACAATCCTACCCTTGCAGAAAAGAAGACTCCATTTACTTCCATCAAATTCCTATTTAATATTTCCTTTTTGACTATGACCCTCCAGTTATCGAAATAATTGATTTTTTCTAATCCAAGTCTTCAATCATTTCTTAATGATAATCTATTTCAACCTTTTAAAATCCCATTCTTTTAACTTCAATACCTTGACCATTTAATGGTATCTTTCTTTTTGGGTTTAATGCAAAGGATTCCCCAAAGTTTGTGACAATCTTATGAGTATTGGTAATGTTGGGATTCCCCAAATCTTCATTTAAAAAATGGAAATGGTCTAGAATTCTATTCCATACATTAAAAAACATGTGCTTCTTGATCTAGTATACAGGAGTATTATTAGTGCTTTCATAATACCTTCCATGTATAAAGGCCGAGAATATGCCTTCTGCCCTACTGTTAGGCAAACATAACTGAAATTGTATAATTTTTTATTAAATGGAATGGCATCTATAAAATGAAGGATAATCTCGATAATTAACAATACATATCCCATTGAAAGCCAATGCTTCAACCTTGTAGAATGTTCATGGAAATGAACTAGAACATGTCCATAATGGATGCCAATAACTGCACTCAAAATGGCTGATATAGAACTTAGAATTCCTTCTAGTTGAAAGGGTGCAAGGCACCATTTTGGAGCAACTTCATGAAGGGTTCATGAAGTTGACAAACTAGCTGTACAAGCCTTAGATCTTCTCTAGGATGGTCGTATTTTGAAATATCCCTATACAAAGTTCTCATCATGATCATTGCCACCATGCCAGAAGGGAACATCACAATCATCAATGAATTATTATGGAGAACCATAGTTCTAATATTAGCAGATATGTATTCCATCGAGATGCCCATTTCACAGGGCTATCGTCAAAAGTGACATCATAATTGAAGATGACATCTTTACCTTTCTCTACCTCCTAGGGAGTGTTAGAACTTCAAACATAACACTTAATGTTTGCATTGCAGGTTATCAAATGTGGATTCTTAGGTTCCCAAAGCTGCACATATTCATGCTTTACATTGAGAGGCATGACTTCAAAATTAACAATATGTGTAGTATCAGTCTCTACATGCTTGTGGTACTTCACTTCAAAGTTCAAATGGTTGTGGATAAAATTCTTTTCTTTTGTACTCCCTGCATAGCTTGCTTTGAAGCCAACATGGAAGTCATGTTCATAGGAATATGTTGGGGTTCTATCACTCTTTTGCCTAGGTACTACCATAGGAAGATTACCAAGAATCATTCACACACGATACTCATCATCTATTTTCTCCTTGAAATTCTTCGTAGACTTGAAATACAACTATTTTGTAGACATAATTGCACAACTTTTTCTCTCTCACCAAAAACACATGAGGAGAGTTCTTAATGCAATCCCCACAAAGAAAATCCCCTAAATTTTCAGCACCATTGACGATCTCCTTTGGCTTGCAATAATCCAAATAATAGTAATCATAAGGAAGCTCTATCTTATTTGAGGCTAGCTTGTCCACTTTTACCTATAGCTCATCACCCTCAAAGTGAAGATAGACATTATCCATATCAATTATTGGCACACCTGGCATTTTATTCTCACAGCCTCTGCATATGTCCAATGGTTGTGTATATCAACTAGCATATTGTGAATCACACCCTCATGGCCTTCTCTTTGGTAGAGAATGAGCGAATACCTTCTCCTTATGGAAAATGAAAAAATAGCTACTCCTTGCGAAAAATGAACAAATAGCTACTCCTTGCAAAAAATGAACAAATAGCTACTCCTTGCAAAAAATGAGCATGTGAGTGCACTTTCCACCAAGGTAACCTCTCCATGCTCAAGTCATTCTATTTTCTATTTTAAATGCTAGATTTAAATGTAGGTTCTGCATATGGTCAAATATTTTTGACAACCTTTTATATCTTTCTTTATGGCTCTCATGCCTTCACTGGCCATGGATGTGTCCATGGAATGGCTATGAAACTGCTATACACTGTCACCTATAACTTCTTATTCATGGAGTTGTATTTTAATAGTTTAGCTACTCTGCCATTTTTCATTTCAAACTTGTAATATCTCCTCCTATGTGGACTTCATATCTCTAGCATCTTGCTACTTTATTCATTGCAATTCCAAGGTCATTTATTCATCTCAAAGGCCTAATATTTCCCATAAATATATAGACCTCATGCTTGTAAATTTTGATATTGTTTCCTGCCTATTAAAACATTTTAAAATGGTAATCTTCTGACTGTTCCAGAATCGCTATTGCTAATAGGATGCAAAACCATATTCTCTAATCACCTGTTTCTTTTTAAATTTCCTCCCCAATAGGCATATGAATCCATCTCATTCTAAAGGTGAGTGCAAATTGCTATGCTGGAAAAACTAAAATCTAGGTTTCACATAGTGACATTGTAGTCATGCACAAAAAATCCCATGTTTGAGTTGGCGGTCTTTCTACCTTGTGTAGTTATTGTATTCTATTAACCTTCCATGGGCTTCCTCTCCATTACACACATTTTTGAAACATGACTACTGCGCCCCCAAATATTAAGTCTATTGTGTTGTACATTTCACATTCTCTATAGAACTAACAAAGTCAATGGGCATGCAGGGTGTCTTGGTAGCCTTTCAAAGTTTCATGCTACACTAGTAGAACACCGATTCATGTGTTGCCTATGTAGGAGGTAATATCATTTACTCCAATTGAAATGTAGTATATACATTTCTTAAGGTAGGATTTTTCTTATGCAACTCGAGATGTGTATGTCTTCCTAAGGATAGAAGAATAGTGTTCAAATTGATCTACTTAGCGACCCATTGTGATAATATTTTCATCAACTACTATTGATTAAAGAAATCCACTCCCTCTTGATGCAAAATTTATACCTCTACTAAAATTTGTCTTTGGTTCTAGATATGGAGGACTAAAGGAGAGCCCCAAGTAGGTAGAAATAGTGGCATGGTCTCATTTTTTTTTTATTAGATAAACAAGTTTTGCAGGAATCCTAAAACCCAAGTTCGAAATAGAAAAAAAGGCTGAAAATAAGTAGATAAAGCCCAGCCAAAGGAAAAAGGTCAAACAAAAGACTAGTACAACAAATCACCAAACAAAAGGTGACCAAAGTGGTAGAACAACAGCCACCAACACAAGTTTTGACTAGGCTCCTGAAACCCAGAGATAAGAGGGGAAGAAATCCCCAACCATTATGCACTACAAAGAATGACATTCCAAAAACTAGGGGGCAAAAAAGAATAGCAGACCAAAATCATGCCTTGCCTTTAGATCCCTTGTGAGAATGTAATGCCATGTCAAAAGAGGTTGTGGATGGATTGATCTTTTTACCTTTTACTACAGTCCATCCATCCTCCACCAAACCTGTAGCCTTCTGCCACTAAAAATCAGCAACATCAGAGCCACCAAAAATCCCTGAGACTAGGGAAGAGGACACATGAAGGGCTGATCCAAATGAAATAGAAATGGAGGGCACTATTGTTAGAGTAATTATTTTGTTTCACTTATTAATTAGATCATCTTGATTTAATTAATTAAGTGGTTTATTACTCTAGTTCTTAAGCTTTCTTTTAGGTGCATATAATTAATATTTTATATTAATTATAATGTGCAAACCTAGTTAGGGTTTTGTGATTCCTTTTATAAGGATTCACCTCTTTGTATTTTTCCATTCACTTATTGCATCATAATAGAAATTTCTCTTTGCATGTCCATAAGATGTCTCTGGCTTCTTGGCCTCCATGATTTTTCCTTGCCTATGTTCTTTGCTTCATCCATGTGACAAATTTATGCATGCAGGTGTTCTTGGGAGATTAATTTTTCACCTAATCTAACATGGTATCAGAGAAAGCTTGCTGCTCACTGTTCATGGTTTGTTGAAGTGTTTCATAAGCAGGAGTTTTTAAAGGGTTTCAGAAGCTTTTTATGTGGATTTAGGGGGGATCTTTGTTTTTGGTCACTTTGGACTCAAACTAACTTCACCATTGCGTTCAGAGTGCCCAAAAACCCCAAAATCCATATAAAACTTGTCCATTTTGGAAAACGTTGGTCTAGGACGCAAATTTTTTTGCCCAATAGGGTTGTCCGCTAGTGGCCTACAACGGCTCTGCTAGCGGCTCCCATCGCAGCCCCTCTTAGTGGCTGCTCTCTACCCTTCTGCCACCCAGCCGCTACTCTGCCGGTGGTGCGGGGGTGGCGGCCCTTTTTACTTTTTTTTTATTATTATTTTTATTTAAAAAAATACTTTTTTGCATTTTCAGAGAGCCTGGAGGTTTTTCTTCTGTAACTTGAGCATACAGACGTGTTTTTTTAATCCGAAAAATGCACCGAAAAGTTGGTTTTGAGACATAGACAATGGCACAGGTTTTTTTGAGTTTTGATTCAGTTTGGTTGCCTATTTTGGTAGTCAAAGGTAGATATTCTATTTTTCCTTATGGGAGCCATATCTCGCTCATCCGGACTCTTTTTTTGGCTTTCTAGATATCGTTGGAAAGTTGGTTCTATGAGTTATTCAGTTGCAAGGGTCTTTTATCCAGATTCTACTCTAGGTTCTTTCTTCTCTGAGTTTTGCAATTTTGCACTTTGGCAGATTACTTGGATTCTATAGGTCCTAGGATCTCTTATTCTGTTCTTTTGGCTCACTCTTCTTTCTGACTTCTGAGCATTGTATGCTTCTCTTCTATTGCATTCTTTTTTCTGAAAACACACTAAGATAAAGTGCTTTCTTTTGCATATTTGGGATCTTGTACACCTTGTGTTTGTTTGCACTCGCACTCAGTTATAAAGTGCCATGGGGGGTCATGATGTTTTTCCATTTTGTGCTCATCCACCTTTGTCAAGTGAGCGGTCCTTCCATGAAATTAGCCCATGCAGTGTGTCGGTGACACCATCCTTTATCCTATGCTTTTACTTCTTTTGCACTGTTGGTGTTCCTGGTTCTTCTTCTTGCAGATGTTTTTGGCATTGCATTTTAGTGTTCTTGTCACCCCTCTCCCTGTTCAACATTATGGGGGGGTTCACCTGTTGGCTCTATTTCTTCCTTGGTTTGGTTGAGTGATCTACGTATTCAATTTTTGTTCCTATGTACTAGGTGGATGCAGTGGCTAGGCACCTATGCATTTCGGTGAGATGGTTCATCTACTATATAGACACTCATTCATTCCTACTTTTGGAGGTCACCTCTTTGATTGATCATCTCTTCAGACTTTGTCTTCTCTACCTGGTCATGCTCTATTTGGGCACTATAACTGAGGACCTTCCAACCCCCACTAAATCAATAGCCGACTTGCACTAAGAATTAGCTAAGCTAAAACGAGACCCAAAAACCCCTGAAGCCAAGGGAAAAATAGCAGCAGTGGAGTTTGCAGTAGGAACAAGAGAAGGAACAATAACCATAGATGGAGCAATAGAGGTGGCTGCCCCCAAGACACCAGAAGATAGATTAGCTACATCCACAAAAGATGGGACAACAAAAACTAGAGGAGGAGCCAAAGCAGGATCCTCCTTTAAAGCACCAGAAGACGGGACAACAGAAATCGAGGACTGATTTGTTGCAACCAAAGGTGCCAAAGGATGATCCTTTGCTGAAGAGCCTGGAATAGTAGAAGAGACCTCCACTACAATATCTTGAAGAGAGTCTTCATCCCCTAGAGAGAGGACCTTGTGGATTGTGTAGTGATCTTCTGAGACCACTTTCTACCAAGAAGGGGGCATCTTTGGTCTAGATTTTCCCAGGGAGCAACCAGAAGCCAAGTGACCAGTCTTGCGGCACTTCCTACAGTGGAAGGGGATACCTTCATAGTCAAGAAGGATATTCCAAGATCCTAAAGAAGAAGCCACAAAAATCATTTTTGGGAGTCCCTTAGAAATATCAATTTCAACTAGTATGCGAGCATACATAGTACGAAAAACATTGGAAGAATCTTTATCAATCAAGTAGAAAGAACCAAGGGAACTCCCAACCTCCTCCAAAATATAATGTACCCAAAGGTTAAGGGGGAGATTGAACAACCTAACCCAAACAGGAAAAGTGTTAAAGTATTCTGTCAAAGGGTTGAAATCTTTATGCCAGGGTTTAGCCATCAGGGGATACTTTGAATTCCAATTAAAAACATGGTGAAGGATGGAAACTCTATCAGTAGAAGATTCAAATTTGACAATGAATAGCCCCCTAGGTAAAGGGTAAATATAGGCTATCTCTGAAATAATGGGGTTCCAATGACGAGAAATCCAAGCATGCAAATCTGATAAAGAAGGCCAAAAACCCTTAAAGTAAAAGATAGCAGCATTAGCTGAGAAGTCAACCATAAAACTAGAGATCTCATCAAAAAAAAAGGGTTTTAAGTCTAAATTTAAAGGGTTACTAACTGCAATCAGCTTCCCCAAATGCACGGTATCATGGAGCCCTGGCTTAGAAGCATGTCCACCAAGACCAGCCTCAAAGGTAACCACATCAGCATAGGAAATGGCTGAACCACCCGCACCAGGTGAACAAAAACTAGAAGCTAAAGGGACCTCGATAACACCAAATATACTAAGAAAACCCAAAACAAAACCAATCACTAGAGTAAGAGCCAGACCCACATTGGAGCTGAAGCTGAAATCGGGAGTAGAAGCCAAGCCAATGTCAGATCCAGGCACAAAGGCAGGATTGAAGCTAGGTGTTGAAACTGAAGCCAAAGCTAGGCAAGGGAACTAGGAAAGAAGTCAAAAATATGAAGGGCCTAACAAAGACTCCAGAGCTAAGAGTCCATGCAGGACCAGACGTAGAGGCCAGAATGCCCAGGGCCAAAGCTGAAGCCAAGTGCAGGGAGCCAGGTGTGAAAAATTTCAAAAAGTTGCAGAGCGGGAGATTAAATTATTTATTTATTTATTTTCTTCCCATATTAGCATGGTCTCATTTGTTATCTTTCCATATTAGTAGCTAAAATAATAAGCCTGCATCAATATGATTATGTCTAGAGATACTGTCCCTAAACTCCCCAGTCGCCAAGGTAGCTTGGAAAACAAATCTACTCATGATGTTATCAGTGTCAAAATGGCAACTCCCTATGTTAGATTTTTCATCACTGCACAACTTATCATCCCAAATGACCAATGATCGACAGATTTTCTAGACCTATTTTTAAGTATCCGTGATACATGGGAAATTAGATATAGCATTGAATAGGTCCACCCAAATAGAAATCATATATCTCTAGTCCATAGTGATCTGGATTCACTAATTTCCAGTAGGATTCTCTATGAAAGTCCTTGATTCTCTTCTTGCAGATCCTTTAAGCTTCTCCGAATGAAGCAAAAGGCAACCTTGACATGAGACTTTCTTGCACTATAATTTGTGTTAATGAAGTTGTGCTTGGAGGTTGATCTTTGAAATTATAAATCAGAATTTGAACATTGAATTTGATTCAAACCAAGTGTGTGTAAAGCTTTAAACTTGAGGATTAGGATTTAGGTTTAGTGCTTTCACCAAATGCTACCATAATCAACAAAATGAACCAACAAAAGATTTACTTGATGGGCTAAGTTGGAAGCTTAAAATTGGGGGACTAGAAGTATGCCTACAACTTTCTTTGAACGGGGATTATGTGCTACAAAGTACATAAACAATCTAGAATCTCTAGCAAAAGACAAGTGCCTTGTCCATTGGGTTATAGAGTCAGGCCAAAAAGACAGAGTTGCTTGCCAAGAGAGCGGAGGGGAGTGAGGAAAAACCAAAACCGAGAAAGCAAATAGCAAAACAAAAATGCAAGGAAAAACTAAACTAGGCAAGCCAAAATATGGAAAGAAAAACATATTTACAAATAGGTGAGGAAACCTCACCAAAAGGAGGGGGAGCATAATGAAAGTCATACATAGCCATTAATCAGTTGAGAAAAGAAGGAGCCATTCCAGAAAAATGCATGGTGTCCCAATGAAGTGTTGGAAATGATTGAAAAAGATCATGAGGGAGATTGTTGGAAATGATTAAACAAGATCAAGAATAAAAAGTAATGGAACTGGTAAAGAATGTTCTCAATCATTGTTTTGTCATTGATGTCAAACTTGCTACTTGTAGGAATGACAATTGCTTTAGTGATCCAAATACTATCAATTGTTTGATTGACAAGGAGGAGGCAATCAATAAGATGTAACTAGAACACCTGGAGAAAGGTTGAAGTTATGATGTTGTAATGAAGTATAAGGATCAGCTAAGCCATTGATGAAATGGTGTATTGATGACATACTCTAAGACATAGAGAATGGGCACACTAAAACACATCAAAGATGTAAGGTTTCAGCTAAGTTATTTGTCAAGCCTAACTATGTTCATTAGAGAGAAAGAGTTGAGAAAGTTAGTTACTGCCGAACAGATTCCTAGTTGAAGCCAGCAAGTTCAACTTTAGATGCCGAGTGAAGATCAAGTGCTGAGTGACCTTCAGATGCTGAGTGAAGATCATGTTCTGAGTGACCTTCAGATGCTGAGCAAAGAACAGGTGCCGAGTGAAGATACAGAAGTCAAGCAGGATACAAGTGCTGAGTAACATAGAAGGTGTCAAGCATCAGTAAACCAATAATGCTGAGTTGCTGCATTATTTCAAAGATCAAAGATTCACCATATCTAAGCTAACAAGGTTGTTATCTAGAATTTTGTGAATCAAATAGAAGATAAGAGTGATGAGCTGGTGGCACAGAATACCATGTAGAACATTTTTGGAGAATACAACTGTACTCTAGACGAAGCTTTTAGATAAGAGCAAGATATGGGGTAGATACATTGTATTCTACCTAATCTATTAAAACCATAAAGTTGGAAAGGGAGAATCGAGTGGGAAAGGGACTCCAAATTTCTATTTAAGGAGTCATAAGGTCACAAAGCAAAGTATGGTGGTCAAGCATGAAAGCATGAAGTGCTGAAGAAGGAGATAAGGAGAAAAAGAGCATAGTTACTTTGTTTTGATAAGATGACCATAGATATGGTTGCATTGGTATGATGAGCAAGAAGAATCAAGGAGACAAAGCTTGAGATGACAAGCTATCAGAGCTGAAGTGATTAAAGCCAAGCAAAGGATTGAACTGAAGTGTGATTTGTAATCTGCAAAATATGTTGTAAGTTGTATTAGATCAAAAGCCATTATTGTTACTCTCTAGAAATTATAACAGTTAGTTTAAACCCTATGGACTTAGGTTGGTTTAATAGCCATGTGGTAAATCCTTTAACAAGGTGACATTCCAAGTGAATGTTCCAAAGTCCTTTGACCAGGCCCATTCCTAACAGTATGGTGAGATCCTCTAATAGGGTTACATTTAATAGTGTGTTGTAAGCCTTTAACTGGGCAGGCTTTTAACAGGGTATCACTTTAGAAAAGTGAGAATTAAGTAGCATGTTACTAGTGGTTTTTCCCAAATTGGGTTTCCACGTAAATCACTGTGTCATGTGTTGATCTTGCATGTTTTATTTATGCATGTTGATTTGTTGTAACTTGCTAAGATGATTGATTTAAGCTTGGAAGGATGAATAGTTTAATGGGCTCACTATAATTGGAGAAAAAGTATTATTAGGGCATTTAGACCTTGGATAATTGATTCCCCCCCCCCCCACTCTTCAGTTATTCTAAAGTATTCTAACAATTGGTATCAGAGCCTAGCTGCTGACTCAGTTTAAAGGGGCTAGAAGCAGAAAAGATCAATATGCTTAAGAGAAAAGTTCCCAAGCTCAACAAAGACAACTTTGTTGCATGGAAAAGTTTGATGAAGCTACATCTTGGATCCATAGGAGATTATGCCCAAAATTCAATTGTTATTGAACATGTTGATCCAACTGGTACTCTTATTACAAAAGATTTGAAAAACAAATAGGAACACAATCAGACAATGCTAGAGATTGCTTCTGCACTCAACAATGCTAAATTCGATGATATAAAAGGGTGTGACACTGCATTCAATATGTGGAAAGCCCTATCATACATTTATGGAGGAGATTTGAATGTCCAAAGAGCAAAAAGAGTAAGCCTCAGAGGAAAGTTTGATGATATGAAAATGGAGGAAAATGAAAATGCTGCTCAGTATGGCACTAGAATAAAGGAAGTAGTAAGTGCAATAAGATGTTTGAGTGGTCAATTGGATGAAGACACTATTAATAGTAAGTTTTAAAGAACCTTGCTTCCTATCTATGCTATTAGAGTATCAGAAATACAGGAACTAAGATGTGTACCAGGAAACAATCTAAGTTTTGAAGGTATAGTAGGTAGACTCACTGCATTTGAGTTATCTAACTTTGACAACTATAGACCTAAGAATGTTGAATCTGCTTTCAAGTCCAAGCTATCATTGAAAGATGCTGAATAGGTGAAATCAAAGAAAGGAAGAAAAATGAAATATGTATCTAGTGACAGTAGCAATTATGAGGAAGATGTCGAACAATTGGAAGCATTACTGGCTAGAAGATTTCATAGAGGCAAAGGAAAATTCAAAGATAAGATGCCTATCATTTGTTTCAATTGCAATGAAGTAGGACATATTGTTGCAAGATGTACACAGAAAAAGGATTACAAGGAAGGAAACAAGTACAAATATAGAAGAGAAGATGATAAGAGAGATTACAAAGGCAAAGGCAAGAAGTGTTATATTGCTGAAGAGAATTCTGATGATAATGATGATGAAGTTGTTTATGTGGCCATGAAGGACCAATCTGATGAAGAAGAACCTACAACACAGGTAACATGCATGAACAAGAATGACAGATGGATCATAGATAGTGGATGCTCACATCACATGACAGGAGACAAAAGTAAGTTTGTTAACTTTACTCAGTATGATGGAAATAGTGTTAGATTTGGTAACGATACTCCATGTCAAATAAAAGGAAAAGGCTCCATTAAGCTTACAGAGCAAATTTCATGTGATAATGCATACTATGTTGAAGGACTAAACTACAACTTACTGAGTGTCTCACAGTTAGGCAATGTAGGATGCAAAGTAGAATTTGGAAACAAAACTGCAAAAATCTATGATATTGATGGTAAATTGATAGGAAAAGGAGATCAAACAAGAAGTAATCTATTTTACCTTGATATGGATAATGTTTCTTGTTTTGTTGCAAAATTTGATGATGAATGGTTTTGGCATAGAAGACTATGTCATGTCAACTTTGACAATCTGGTCAATATCAGTAAAATCAAGAAAGTCAGAGGTTTACCTAAACTGAAGAAGCCTGTCAATATCATGTGCAAACAATGTCAGCTAGGAAAAATGACAAAGTCAAGTTTCAAAAGTAAAAACTATACATCTAAAGAGGTACTTGAGTTAGTCCATACTGACTTATGTGGTCCAAAAGAAGTACAAAGCTACAAAGGAGATAAATATATAATGTTTTTTGTTGATGACTATTCTAGGATGATGACTATTATATTCTTAAAGAAAAAATCTAATGCTTTTCAAATGTTTAAGTGGTATGTGGCTAGAGTTGAAAAGGAAACATGAAAGAGTTTGAAATGCCTGAGATCAGACAGAGGTGGTGAATTCACATCAAATGAATTCAAGACATTTTGCAATGACAATGGAATCAAGAGACAAACATCAGCTCTTAGAACTCCCCCACAGAATGGAATTTCTAAAAGAAGAAATAGCTCTGTGATTGACTATGCTAGAACATTAATGATGGAAAAGAATGTTGCTCTAAAATACTGGAGAGAAGCTGTAAGTGTAGTTGTTCATACACTAAACCAAGTACAAGTCAAGAAAGGTACTAGTACAACACCTTTTAAATTATGGTATGGTCACTCACCCAATGTAAAACATTTCAAAGTATTTGGATGCAAATGCTTTATCCTTAAAGATGCTAGAAATGGAAAATTTGATGCAAAAAGTGATGAAGGCATATTCCTTGGTTACTCACTAGAAGTAAAGCATATAAGTGTTTGAATACTAACAGAAACAAAATTGTGGAAAGTGCAAATGTAAACTTTGATGAGCATATAGAAGTCTAAGTTGAAGAACCAAAGAGAATGGATGAATATAGAACCTTTATGTATTCTTATGAAGGAATGTCTATTGACAAGGATTCTGTCAATCAAATTGGGATTCAACAACAAATTTCAATTTTAGCCGAGTCACAACTAGTGAATGCTGAGTTACATTCAAAGGCCAAGTTGCAGAATGAAGGAAATACACATTCTGATCCTGAAGTCAGTACACATGAAAGAGATGAAGAACAACCTAACAACAAAGTACATAGTGACTCTGAATCTGAAAGATCAAACATGGAAACAAGGACAGAACCAAGATTATCCAAATATGTAAAAAGACATCACCCTGTTGAACAGATAATTGGTGACAAAGATGTGAGACCAATGACAAGGAATAGACTAAGACATGAATCATGTCTGATCAAAAAATTTGAACCTAAGACAGTATATGGTGCATTACAAGATGATGACTGGTATAAAGCTATGGAAGAAGAAATTGAACAAATAAAGAAGAACAAAACTTGGAGTTTAGTTCCCAGACTAGTTGACAAGCATGTGATTGGCACCAAGTGGGTATTCAGAAACAAGCTAGATGAGAATGGTGAGATTACTAGAAATAAAGCTAGACTAGTATGCAAGGGTTATGCTCAAGAAGAAGGATTAGACTATCGGGAAATATTTTCTCCTATTTCTAGGATGGAAGGAGTAAGAACCTTACTTGCATATGCTGCATATAAAGGTTTTACAGTCTATCAGATGGATGAAAAGTCTACTTTTCTAAATGGTATATTGGAAGAGGAAGTCTATATTGAATAGCCAGAGGGATTTGTTGATGAGAACAATAGGGATATGGTTTGTAAATTACATAAAGCACTCTATGGTCTGAAACAAGCACCTAGAGCATGGTATGAGAGACTTCACAAGTATCTAGTGCAAATAGGATTTGAAATAACTGATGATAATAGCAACATGTACACTAGATCAGAAGAAGGTAAGGATATTATTGTATCTAAAATTTTTGTGGCTGACATAGTTTTTGGAGGAAAGGAAGTGCTTTGCAAAGGTTTTGCTGAAAAAATGAAACATGAGTTTGAAATGTCTATGTTTGGAGAGATAAAAAAATTTGTTGGTTTGCAAGTATATCAACTAAAACATGGTATAAAGAGATACTTAAAATGTTTGGATTGGATGAATCCAAACCAGTCAGCACACCAATGGCTACAGGAAATAAGCTATCCAAAAATGATGAATCAGCTAAAGTCAATCAAACAAAGTACAGATCCATGATTGGAAAACTACAATATGTTGTACATAGCAGACCAGACATAGCATTAGTAGTTGGTATAGTGGCTAGATTCTCTGCTAATCCCAAAGAAAATCATCTCATAGTAGTAAAAAGAATAATGAGGTATCTAAAAGGAACTGATAACTTTGGTCTATATTACAAAAAGAATAATGAGGTATCTCAAAGGAACTGATAACTTTGGTCTATATTACAAAAAGAATGAGAAGTTTGAGCTCAATGCATACATAGACACAGATTGGGGAGGCAACATTGATGACAGAAAAAGCACAAGTGGAGGTGCATTATTTTTAGGTAAAAGGCTAGTTACTTGGACTAGCAAGAAACAAACATGCACATCCCAGTCCACTACAAAATTAGAAAATGTGGCCACAGCAGTAAATTGCACAAACATTTTGTGGCTCACACATCTATTGAAAGGAATGAAAGAAGAGGTAATCAAACCTGTGATATTGTATTGTGATAATACAAGTGCTATAAAATTATCCAAGAATCTAGTAATGCATGCAAAAATCAAGCATATTGCAATCAAGTATCACTATGTTAGAGAATTGGTAGAAGACAAACAAGTGAAGTTGGAGTACATTCACACAAAGGAACAAACTACAGATATCTTCAAAAAACCATTGCCCAAAGATGCTTATGAATATCTTAGAGGCAAGTTAGGGGTAATGCCCCTAACTCAAGCAGTTTAAAAGCAACAAGGAAGCTGCCTTGCATCAATAGGAACAAATCATTGAAATATCCGAAGAATGATGCAGAGGATGACAACAGGAGCGAGAAACTCCAAATCAGTCACAAGCATGGTGACACAGGGAGAAAACATGAGGTGCAAAGCTTATATTTGGCATGTTAAAGATGCTACATCTTTGGCATTTATGTCAAAGAGGGAGATATATGTGGAAAATTGATCAATGCAAAGTAAGATGGAGATATATATATGAAAAAGGGAGATATATGAGATTAGTAGTAAGGATGTAGCAGTAAAAGAGAAAGAAATAGAAAGTAGTAGAAAATGTATACAATCTTGGCAGTAACTAAGTTGATCAATTGATCAGTTTGGTTTGCCATCAATGCCAAAGAGGAAGATTGTTGGAAATGATTGAAAAAGATCATGAGGAAGATTTTTGGAAATGATTGAACAAGCTCAACAATAAAAAGTAATGGAATTGGTAAAGAATGTTCTCAATCATTGTTTTGTCATTGATGTCAAACTTGCTACTTGCACGAATGACAATTGCTTTAGTGATCCAAATACTATCAATTGGTTGATTGACAAGGAGAAGGCAATCAATAAGATGTAACTAGAACACCTAGAGAAAAGTTGAAGTTATGATGTTGTAATGAAGTACAACGATCAGCTAAGCATTGATGAAATGGTGTATTGATGATATACTCTAAGACACAAAGAATGGGAACACTAAAACACATCAAAGATGTAAAGTTTTAGCTAAGTTATTTGTCAAGCCTAACTATGTTCATTAGAGAGAAAGAGTCGAGCAAGTTAGTTAGTACTGAATAGATTCCTAGTTGAAGCTAAGCAAGTTCAACTTTAGATGCCAAGTGAAGATCAAGTGCCGAGTGACCTTCAGATGTTGAGTGAAGATTAGGTGTCGAGTTACCTTCAGATGCCGAGTGATCTTTAGATACCCAGCAAAGAATAGGTGCCGAGTGAAGATACAGAAGCCAAGTAGGATATAAGTGCTAAGTAACATAGAAGGTGCCAAGCATTAGTAAACCATTAATGTTGAGCTGCTGCATTATTTCAAAGATTGAAGATTCACCAGATCTAAGCTGACAAGGTTGTTATCTAGAATTCTGTGAATCAAATAGAAGATAAGAGTGATGAGCTGGTCGCATAGAACACCATGTAGAACATTTTTGGAGAATACAACTGCACTCTAGACGAAGTTTTTAGATAAGAGCAAGATATGGGGTAGATACATTGTATCCTTCCTAACCTATTGAAACCCTAAACTTGGAAAGGGAGAATCCAATGGGAAAGGGACTCCAAATTTCTATTTAAGGAGTCATAAGGTCACGAAGAAAAGTATGGTGGTCAAGCATGAAAGCATGAAGTGCTGAAGAAGGAGATAAGGAGAAAGAGAGCACAGTTACTTTGTTTCGATAAGATGACCACAAATATGGTTGCATTGGTATGATGAGAAAGAAGACTCAATGAGACAAAGCTTGAGATGACAAGCTGTCAGAGCTGAACTGTGATTTGTAATATGAAAAATATATTGTAAGTTGTATCAGATCAAAAGCCATTATTGTTACTCTCTAGCAATTGTAATAGTTAGTTTAAACCCTATGGACTTAGGTTGGTTTAATAGCCATGTTGTAAATCCTTTAGCAGGGTGACATTCCAAGTGAATGTTCCAAAGTCCTTTGACCAGGCCCAATCCTAACAGTATGGTGAAATCCTCTAATAGGGTCACATTTAACAATGTGTTGTAAGCCTTTAATTAGGCAGGCTTTTAATAGGGCATCACTTTAGAAGAGTGAGAATTAAGTAGCATGTTACTGGTGGTTTTTCCCAAATTGGATTTCCACGTAAATCATTGTGTCATGTGTTTATCTTGCATGTTTTATTTATGCATGTTTATTTGCTATAACTTGCTAAGATGATTGATTTAAGCTTGGAAGGATGAATAGTTTAATGGGCTTGCTATAATTGGAGAAAAAGTATTATTAGGGCATTTAGACCTTGGATAACTAATTCACCCCCCCCCCCCCCCCCCCCCCCCCCCCACTTTCAGTTATTCTAAAGTATTCTAACATGAAGTAATCCATCTTAGCTATAATTTAATGATCCCCTCAATACTGAAAATCAACTCAATATAATGAAGAAGTCTTGCAAGCAAAATATTTTATCCAAAGAGCCATGCTTCATCATAGAATTCTGGCTTTTCTTTAACCTTTTGCATGGAAGACTCAAAACCATTCCCAAACTCAAATTGAAAAGAACATTTCTCAAATATCTCCAAAGAAAACACTTTGTTATCTTTATCATTTAAACTCTTGGGACTGTCATAATTTGGATGACTTTTAGCATACTTGACAGCTTCAAATTTTGAACATGCCTCTCTAATTTTATAATACACCTTGACTGAAATAATTTCATTATCCTCTTCAAAAATTAAATCTAAAAATCTTCTATCCAAAACAGTGGCATAGGATATAAAAGAGAGGTGCTTCAAATTGGGAGTGTGATCAAACATGTCACTACTCTAGAGTATTATTGGGTGGATTGCAAAGATGAGTTGGAGAGTTGTGATCGTGCATTTGCTAGACTCATAGTGGAACAAATAAAGACATATGGCATTGATCTCAATGTAGAAGTATTACAAGATGATGGTCAAAATATGTATAGCAATACATATCTAACCAAATTAAGGGGAATTCCTATCAGTTCCAAGCCATATATGGATAAGGAAGAGAGTCTCAATATTATGATGGCAAGGATAATCAAGAGTACTGGAAAATGGGTCAAGTGGTCAACCAAAAAGAGCTAGAGTAAGGGTGCAACCACTCAAGCCTCTCCAAAACCTATAATGTCGACTTCATCTCAGAGTGCTATAGTGGGTGTGACCACAGCTTCCACCCAAGGACCAACTCAACAAGTGGGTGGGGGTGATCAACCCCTAGAAAAGAATGTTCCTATAGCCCCAACATGTCATGATGGTTCCTTGCCTATTATAGGAACCCATATTGGCACTGAAGAGAAGAAAGAAAATGAACCAAAGGATAGTGCTCTTACTCCAGTACCTTCCCCACACACTGCTCCCATTCCATCTCCTCACATGACCCTTATTTCTTCTCCACATACCACTCCAATCCCATCCCCTCATCATAGCCCCATGCTATCAGCAAGTGCTTCACTTCTGAGAACAAGTGGCTCCCCCATATAGATAGTAGACTTAGGGGATGGAAAAAGTAGCACCAGTGAGTCAACTGAATTGGATGAAGAGATGAAGAATACTTCAAAGATGGAGAAGGGCTAGGCTTCTTCTAGACTCATCTCAAAGGGTTCAAAGAATCCTTTCTCTTTAATTGTTGTAGACATGACTAGTAAAGAAGAAGATGTTCAACATCGAATCACTTGGAATAGCTTCCAAGGTTATAGGAACTGATTCTTGGCTAGAAGATGCTTTGGAAAGAAAAAGAAAGAGAAAGGATGAGAGTGTTTCTGCAAAAGACATTGTATCCCTCATGGTTCATTCTGGGATTGCATTAGCAAAGGTCAAGAAGTAGAAGACTCAGTCCATACTTGGGCAAGATCCAAAAATAGGGCACTTGACAATGGAGATAGCAAAGCCAAAAAAAAGGAGGCAGAATTGAGGATATGACTCCTGATGATTTTACTTTGCATTCAATCAACCTTGGGAAAGTCAGACATGATAAAAAGATTGGCTTGTGGAGATCGAGTAATGAAGTGATAGAAGAACAATTAGAGAGTCTCAAATTGTCAAAGATCAAGATGAAAGTAGAAATAGAAGAATTGAATAAGTTTATTAGGAAGCTAGTCACTCCACTAGCAACTATTTTTGGTATCTCTGTAACTCAGATTCCTAGTGCAGCTGAAGTGCAAGCTCTCATTTCCCAGCTCTAGGAAGATAGGCACTATGGCCAGATCAGTAGAGAGTGGATTGAGAGAACCAAGTCAGAAGGAGTTTCTCTCATAGATCAAATTGGAAATGTTATCCTTGGACTAGAAACAGAAAAGGATAACATATTATCTAACAATAATACTCTGGCTAGAGAAAGAGTCAGGTGTGATGAATGCATCTCCCTTCAAAAGATGGTCATTTAGATGAAAGAAAAAGAAGCAGTTGAAGCCAAGATTCTAAAGAAAGGGAGTGAACCTTTGTTTGAATGGTTCCAAAGTATACAGTTCAAGCTAGAAATGATCCAAGAAGTTGAGAAGGGGCTCAAGGAGACAAAAGGTAAAATAAAGAAGACTCAAGATAGAGGATTTGAGCTGATGAAAGGGCTATACACTGACTCTCAAACTAGTGGTCAAGGAAAGGACCTCATTAGAGTGGAAGTGATGAAAAGTAACTTCTTTACTTTTTTGGATAATTTTTTTGTAGTAGCTTCCAATAGCCTGAATAGAACTACAAAACTCCAGGTGCTTAGTGGATGGATACATGTGGTCATGGAGGAGTTGTCAAATCAGTTGAATGCCATAAAAGAGTTGGCAAGGGAAGATGCAAAATGGATTTTGAGATTCACCAATATACACGTGCCCACTCATGAGGAGTTGATCCCAATAAGGGTAGCTGCTAAGTCACATAGAGCAAAAACAGAAAAGGGAAAAGTCTAAATAATTCATGTTATGCCCTCTCTTTGTTTTCTTTTGTAATTTTGTAATATGACAAACTGGGATCTTTCCATGTCTCATTTTCAGAAGATGAATTGATTAAGCTTCTATTTTAATGATCATCTAAAAAACTCTATATGTATGAATTAAAAATCTTAATGAAAGGTTGGAAAATTTTTGGTGTGAAGTACTTTTTGTTGTAGAGACAATTGAATGGTATTTTATGTCAATCATTTTTTGTTTTAGTTAGTATTGTATTTAGTTCATGTTTTCTCTTTCATTTTAATTCGAACAAGGAAAGAATAGAGGTTTACCTCCCCTATTTTGAGGCAATAGATGAATGTGATAAGTATTGTTATAGTTCATTTGACAAAGAGATTCTGCTAGTATTTCCAATTTATTAGTCATAGTTTAGATTTGAATTAGCTTAGTTCAGCATCAGTTAATTATGTGGATGGAATTTATGGATTCATAAGATGTATGGATGCATAAATCTACTTCAGTATTGAGAAGTTTTTATCTACCTGAGTTAGATTTTATTTAGGTCTAGGTCGGTTATCCCTCTACTATTCTCGGGTTAAGAACATACCCCAAAATAGTTTAGGAAGAAGACAAAATTCATTGAAAATCTATTTTAGGGAGCTATACCTACCAATTCAGAGGAAAGCCAACACATCCACAAGTAGCTTTGCAACTTTTTGTGAGTAGATAATGTTCTAAATTGGGCATTAAAGAATAATAAATCGAAAGAACAAATTTGTTTACCAACAACTTTACACATGAACAAGAAGATCATAAATCATCGGACAATGACATATTGCAAATAATAAATTTTTGGCTTTAACATTGATAAATTTTATTGCTGATCAATATTGTATCAAAAATTCAAACTGATTATGTATTGAATTAAGCTTGATAAACAAATAAAGAGAAGGAAAACTTTAAACATGAACAAGATCATAAATCATATGATGATGATATATTGGAAATGATAAACTTATGCTTAAACAGTGATAAAGTTTATTGTTAATCAATATTCTATCAAATTTTCAAACTGTTTAGGTATTGAATTAAGCTTGATAAGCAACGAGCTGATACACAAACAAAAAACCAAAAAAAAAAATACCAAATCTCAATCAAGGTCCTTAGCTATGATGCTCTCCACCAAGTACCCAGTACTTGGTTATGTGGGTATGAGTACCAGGGGTGTGGGTACAAGTACCCATGCAACCTCATAATATATTATGATAACCAATAATGTCATACATGAACAACCATATAATATAAAATGATAATTTATAATGTCATACATTAACAAAAATATAATATATTATGATAACCAATAATGTTGTACATAAACAAACATATCATATATTAACCAATAATGTCATAAGTCTAATAATGTCATGCATCAAATAAATGTCATACATAAAATATAAAATGTCATATATACATCAAATGTATATCAAATATGTCCACTGATATAAAATCCAACATATATGTTCGTGTTTGATTGTGGTGACTGATCAGGAAAGTACTGTACATACTCCATATTTTTTTGGGGTTTTGGGCCCTATTTTATCAAGATTTTGGGCTGACATGTAATAATTAATTATAACCCTAAAATGGCACAAAATACTTGTATAAAAGGGTTTAGGGTTAGGTATTTTATTATTATGTGTTGTGATGCGAAATTGCTTCTTGTGGCATGTAAGGAAACTTGGCAAGAAAGAAGATAACAATTTCCACATAACTCATAATAGATCTGAAATAAAAATGGAATTAAAATCCACATGCAAGAGAATAGACAACATACCCACAAAAAATTGTGACACAAGATATACCCTGGGAAACCCTCATTGAGAAAAAAACCCAGCCTCCAAAAGCATCAATCACCATGTATTATTCAGCAAAAATACCATTGCAATACAATCATGGAAGCCTTCATGGCCATAGCCACAACTGAGCAAACTATGTGAACAAGCATGAATCCACACATCCCATGCCATGCTTCCAACCTTCACAAATGCTCCCTTGGCTAACCTATCAAGCCTTGTCCCACTCGACTCTCGCCTTTCTCACTCTTACTCTCTACAACAACTACCCTTGTGGTTGCTTATATAGTAGCAAGTCCTACAAAACCACTAAGTGGTATTACATAAACCATGTGCTAAAACCATGTCCTACCTAACCCACTGACTCCACATTTAATATTGGGCATTTAATTCTTTTCCCCACTATTAAATAATTACATAAAATATTATCATAGTGTTACAATACAACTCATCAAGTATATCCCATGAGAATCTTTACATGTTGCACGTCCATCTAGGCACAACATTACATAATAAAATAAAATAATAAAATATAACAATATTATGCAATGTGTGCAACACCCATTATCTCAACATGGCAGTATTAAGCTGTAAGCAATTACGGGTTGTAATCACTAGATTGTAATAATATTTGACTTGCAATTTGGTGGACGTAGCCTAGGGATTGGGTGAACCATGTTAAATCTTGGTGCCTTGTGTTCATTTTTTTGTGATCTATTATTTTTTTTTATTGGTTATATTTACATGTAGTTTTTATTTCTGTCTATGCTTTTTCCTAACAAGTGGTATCAGAGCAAGGTTGTCTTTCAGTTATCCTCTGTAGGAAAGTCTCACGATTAAGTGGGAGTCTCATGGTTGAGTGGGAGCGATGGAAGATGAGGATAAGCTAAGGGTTGATAGGTTTAATGGTAAGAACTTCTAGTTATAGAAGATGCAAATGTAAGACTATCTTTATAAAAAGGATTTATGGAAGTCGTTGGAAGGCAAAGCCAAGAATCAAGGATCTATGTCAAATGATGAATGGGATCTTTTGGACAGAAAGGCACTTGTAAGAATTTGGTCATGCCAGGCACCATTAGTTGCATTTAATATTACAAAAGCGAAGATGACAAAAGAGTTAATGAAAACCCTAGCGACACTGTATGAAAAGCCCTCCACTTCAAACAAGGTATTTCTCATGAAGTTTTTATTTAATATGAAAATGGCAGAAGGTGGATCTACTGAAGATTATTTAAATGAGTTTAATACTATTACTAGTCAGTTATCTTCTGTGGGTATCAATTTTGATGAAGAAATTAGGGCTCTCTTGATTTTGTGTTCTTTGTCTAAAATATGGAATTGCTTGGTAATGGTGGTGAGTAATTTTGCTCTTGGATCTAGTACCCTAAAATATGATGATGTGATCAATGTTGTTTTGAGTGAGGAAACTCATAGGAAATCCTCAGGTGGATCTATATCACGAAGTGCTTTGAATGCACAAAGTAGGGGCAAAACAACTAAGGGAAGAAGTAACTCTAGAAATCATGGGAAATCAAGAGGAAAGTCAAAGGGGAAGAGGTCTCAATCGAGAGGACCAAACAACTATTCGTACTGTGGGAAACCAGGTCATAAAAAGAAAGATTGCTAGAACTGAAAGAAAAATGAAGGAGATAAATCAGATGGAGACAAGGAGGCAAATGTGGTAAGTAATAAATCTAAAGAGGATGCTTTGATTTTGTCTTTAGAAAGTGTCGATGATTCATGGGTTTTAGATTCTGGTGCTTCATTTCATGCTACACCTCATAGAGGTTATTTCATTGATTATGTCTAAGGCGATTTTGGGCTTATTTATTTGGGGGATAATGAACCCTATCATATTTTTGGAAAGGGAAAAATTAAGATTATGTTGCAAAATGGGAATCATTGGCTACTACATGAGGTAAGAAATGTTCCAAGGCTGAGTAGGAATTCAATTTCAGCAGGGCAACTCGGTGATGAGGGTTGTGTAGTTACTTTTACTGATAAAAATTGGAAGGTTTCAAAAGGTTCCCTTGTAGTAGCAAAAGGTGTGAAAGTAGGCACCTTATATCTTTATATAGGTCATATTGTTCCTTCTACTTTAATTATTTCAAAGAAAAATGAATGTTCAGGAACAATTGTTGTATTTGAGCAGGGAGAACAAATAGCTCCTTTACATTCTAATACAGTGCTATGGCACAACAGACTTGGGCACATCAGTGAGAAAGGTATGAAAGTACTTCATTCAAAGAAAGTTTTACTAGGTCTAAAATGTATTAATATGGATTTCTGTGAAAGTTGTGTGCATGAAAAACAAAAGAAAGTGAGTTTTGTAAAGACTAGGAAGGAAAACAAAAAGGAGAAATTAGAGCTTGTGCATACAGATGTATGGGGACCAGCTTAGGTATCTTCCCTTGTTGGATCTCATTATTATGTTACATTTATTGATGAAAAAACTAAAAAAGTATGGGTTTATTTCCTTAAACAAAAATCTGATGTATTTCAAACTTTTAAGAAATGGAAATGCTTGGTTCAAAATGAGACTAGTAAGAAATTAAAATGTCTCAGATTTGATAATGGTGGTGAGTATTGCAGTCATGAATTTGAAGATTATTTCTCCACTAATAGTATTTTAGATAGAAAACTATTCCAAGGACTCCACAGGAAAATGGAGTGGCTAAATGCATGAACATGACTATAATGGAGCGTGCAAGGAGTATGAGGTTGCATGTTGGGTTGCCCTTACACATGTGGGTGGAGGCTATCAATATTGCAATATATTTGATTAATAGAGGTCCCTCTACTCCTTTGGGCTATGGTATTCCAGAGGAGGCATGGACTTGTAAGAAGGTGAGTTATTTTTTTCTCAAGACCTTTGGTTGTGAAGCTTTTGCTCATATAGACTCTAAAAATAGAACCAAGCTAAAAGCTAAATCAAAGAAATGTATCTTTGTTGGATATGGCATTAATAAATTTGGTTATAGGCTTTGAAATTTTGAAAATCGTAAAATTGTAAGAAGGTGAGATGTCATATTCAATGAGAAAGTGTTGTACAAAGATCTGTTGCAGCAACATGAGAAGAAAGAAGATGATTATGTAGTGTTGGATGATACTCCAAAAGCTAATGTTCAAGCCATTCCTCATGATGTGTAACAATTGCAATAAAAAATACCACACACACTAGTGAATGTTAGATGGTCAACGAGGAAAATTAGACCTCCACAAAGATTTTCCCCTTCTTTGTATTCTATTTTACTTACTGATGCTAGTGAACCTGAAAGTTATGATGAAGCTGTGTAGGTGGATACTAAGATTCTGCGGGAGTCTGCAATGAAAGATGAAATGGACTCTTTGCTAAAGAATAAGACATGGGATTTGTGCAAGTTGCCTACAGGTAAAAAGGATTTACATAATAAGTGGTTTACAGGTTGAAAGAAGAAGGAGGTAAGAAAATATTTAAAGCCAGGTTAGTTGTAAAAGGATTTGCTCAAAAAAAGGGAATTGATTTTGATGAGATATTTTCTCCTATTGTTAAAATGACTTCTATCTGTACTATTTTAAGTCTTGTGGCTACTGAAGATTTGCATGTAGAGTAGCTGGATGTTAAAACAACCTTCCTTCATGGTGACTTGGATGAAGAAATATATATGGCTCAGCCATGGGGATTTGAGGTCAAAGGTAAGGAGAACTTAGTGTGCAAATTGAAGAAAAGTTTATATGTCTTGAAGCAAGCACCTCGACAATGGTATCTAAAATTTGACAAGTTTATGCATGAGCATGGCTATAATAGGTTTCATTCATATTATTGTGTTTATTTTAAGAGGTTGGATGATGATAGCTACATTATTTTATGTTTATATGTTGAGATATGTTTGTAACTAGGTCTAACATGGAACATATTAAGGGGTCGAAATGCCAGTCAGCACATGCATTTACTATGAAGGATTTGGGGGCAGCAAAACAAATCCTTGGTATGAATATTTACATAGATAGAAAGAACAAAATATTGATGCTATCTCAGGCTGATTATGTTGAGAAGGCGTTGCAACATTTCTCTATGGAGAATGCTAAAGCTGTCAGCACACCTTTACTTGGTCATTTGAAATTGACTAAGGAGATGTGTCCTAAGACACAGGAAGAAGAGGATAAGATGACCAAGGTACCCTATGTTTCAGCTATAGGAAGTTTGATGTATGTTATGGTATGCACTAGGCCAGATATTGCCCATGCAGTAGGAGTCATTAGCAAGTGTATGAGTCATCCAAGATTTGAGCATTGGAATGCTATCAAGTGGATTCTCAAATATTTGAGAGGAACATCAAATAAGTGTTTACACTTTGGGGGCTCTACTACTGATTTATAGGGCTATGTTGACTCAGATTTGGTAGGGGTTATTTATACCAGGCGGAGTACTACGGGTTATGTCTTTACTATTGGTGGGGCAAACATGAGGTGGGTTTCTAGGTTACAGAAGATTAAGGCTCTATCCACTATAGAGGAAAAGTATGTTGTTTCTATAGAGGTAGCCAAGGAGATGATATGACTTCAATTATTCTTGGAAGAATTGGGACATCCTCAAAAGGATAATTATTTTTTCACAAATAGTCAAAGTTCCATTCATCTTGCCAAGAATTCAGGTCTACATTCTAAGACCAAACACATACAATTTCGATACCATTTCATTTGGTCAATTTTGGAGGATGGATAGTTAAAGCTAGAGAAGATATATACAAATGAAAATCTAGCAGATATGTTGACAAAGGTTGTAACAAGGGAGAAGTTGAACTCCTCTTCAGCTTCGGTTGGTCTTCTAGACTGAACATGAATAAAAGAACAATAGAGTCTAGGGCGGTTTGATCCAGTGGGAGCCCCATGTGGTAGTGGTATTGCTATAGGATTAATCTCCAAGTGGCAGATTGTTAGATTGTGATGACTGATCAAGAAAGTACTCTACATACTCCTATTTTATTTGGATTTTGGGCTGACATATAATTATTAATTATAACCCTAAAATGGCATAAAATACTTGTATAAAAGGGTTTAGGGTTAGGTATTTTATTATTATGTGTTGTGATGCAAAATTGCTTCTTATGGCAGTATTGAGCTATAAGGGATTACAGATTGTAATTAGGTTGTAATCACTGGATTGTAATAATATTGGACTTACAATTTGGTGGACATAGCTGAGGGATTGGGTGAACCGCTTTAAATCTTGGTGTCTTGTGTTCATTTCTGTGTGATCTATTATTTGTTATTATTGGTTATATTTTCATGTAGTTTTTATTTATGTTTGTGCTTTTATCCTAACAGTTTGTTGATGCCTATACATGTATTTCTATTAGCTATATCTTCTCCTTCCCACAAGGGGAAGGAAAGAAATCTCTAGAGGTCTTCGGTTGTCATGTGGAGGGAGATGGTGATGATGATGGGGTCTTCCTCACACGCTCGCTCATCCTCTTGTCGAGGCTCTTCTCTAACTTGAGATGATACAAAAAAAATAGATATGAATCAATAATTATTATACATTGAAATCAAATGTATTTACACACAAAATTAATTATTTTCTTACCACCATCATATAGTCGCTCTGCAAATCCACCTCAAAGGCTCATGGATGATTGGCTATGACAATACCCTACAACAATTGAATCAATATAATCACTTATAAATAACATTAGAAATTTTGATACTAACTATTATAAACTAAAACTAAAACTAATAAAATTCTTTCATGCCTCAGTCAATGGCTATGAGCTAGCCATAGCTATAGCCACTCCACAATTAACGGACCACAGAAGATGAGGAGTCTTAGATGTCAAGAGCTGCAAGTCATACAATAAACGTTAAATGTAACATGAAACATGAAACAAATATAATCAAATGAATTAAATTAACATGAAACAAATGTACCTCTATGAAGCTAGTGTCATGTCTAAGCTTGGAGTCTATAGTGAATGTCGATGGTCTTGTAGAGAACTGATGCACATGCATAATTTTTTTTGTCAATCCTTCATATGATTACTTAATAAATATATGTATTCATTTAAATGATTAAATCGATACATACCTATACACTCATCAACGGGACAAAAAATGGGGCCAAGGGATCGCTACTAGGGTTGCCAACACTCTGACCCTAAATTTTGAACAATGTCAATACATGCTAATTAATTAGTCATTCACTATACATATGAAATATGATCAAATTAGTTTATTATAATTTTAATTTACATGTGTGTCAATGTCAAATGTCTCATTTAGGAACTGATCAATCAATAGACCATCATTTGCACTATCTACAACATGATTGCTAAATGTGCATAAGGATCCGCATGATGTACAAATGTGACCGAGATGTGCAGAAGGCTCCTTCTCAAATAATGGACTCATGCAATGAATGAGGGTCTGCGTCAAAGCACTAATAGTCCCTAGAGCACTGGCCTCTATATGTTCCTTCACAATTGAAGGAATAGTCACATGCTCACCCTTTGGCTTGACCACAGGTGCCCTAACTACATTAGGGTCATGATGTACCCCTAGCCTCTCAAATGATGACCCCCCACCTCTACCCTAAGAGTCTAATATATCAAAATAATTGGGGATCTCCCCAAGGACAAACTCACAATACAATTTCCTTATGAAATACATTTTCGACGTCATGATTATTGCAAGGAGGGGCATCAAAAACCATCCACCATCTATCCCAAAAAATATTTCTAATACCATCATGTTTGCACCAATGGATGGGGAATTATTTAGTACCCTCTCTAACAGTATCTTTTTTACCAAGCTTTCTAAATAATGCACATATTCTACCTTTTGGTATATCTTTTTTTTTAACATCTTGATATGATAATTTATTTGCATAATATGTTTTTTGTTCATCCTTCTTAACCCACCAAACATCTAACTGATCACTAATAGAAGCTATGTGGGTCTTAATGGATTTGAGGGATGATGCCAATTGAGCTCTCATTAGATTGGTTTGTCCACAAGCTTTTAACCAACCAATGAGTGCTTCTAATTCAATTTTTCCTCTTTCTACTTCATTTATTATTTTTTCTTGTGTGCCAGGAAGAGGTCTTGCAATTGGTTCAGGTTGCAAAATGTGTTGTTCTTGTTGTAGAGCATTTTGGTTTTGATCTTCTTGAGGGTTTTGGTTTGGATCTTGTTGAGGGATTTGGTTTAGACATTCTTGGGGATTTTCTAATTCATTATTCACATCTCCCGATAAGAAATCAATTGAAATCTAAATAAATAAACAAATTTAAAGAACAATTGAAAAAAACCTACAAAACAATATAAAAACATATAAAATAATGCAAAAGGAATGTTAGATAACATAAAACGTGCTCGTGATCTTGAACTTTGATGGCAAGGAGGCATATTGGCAAGGCAAGTGGTGAAAATCTCATCTTCTCTCAATCTACGTACACACTATGAGGAGGAAAAATTGAAAAATAGATATAATATTTTGGTTTTTTATAAAATGTGTACGTGCTATAGCATGTATGTGCTATGGCTTGGGTTACCCAAGCCATAGCAATGCATATGCACTATTGAAAATTAGAAAAAAAAAATGTGTAACCTTTTAGGCACCACAACTTGGTGCACTTACCCCCTATGAGATACTCAACATAGGCAACAAGCTCAACCCCAACTACCACAAGTTTGATTAGCATCTTGATGATTAAGTTGAGGATGTCCTTTGAGTTACTTAGCATAGGCAAGAAGCTAAATAAAGGTTGTTGGACAAAGGTCATGCATTGTAGGGTTGCAATTAAGGCCATTTCATGTGATTTAAATAACAATCCTCACCCTCTAAACCTGAATGGCTGCATACACATAGAACATAGATAATTCTTATAATTGTGGCATATATGCTACAATGCTACATTAATACAAGCAATTTGAGCACACAGTTGCACCAATTGGAGCACAACACATCAATACCCTACTCCAAAGCTTCCATTCTCCACAACCTACAAGAAAGCAGAAAAAGGTTGTAGAGTTCATCTTTTACACCAGTCAATAATTGTATTTTCTTTTTTAGCCCACACAAGGCCTACATTAATACAAGCAATTTGAGCACAATTGTACCAATTGGTGCACAAAACATCCATACCCTATTCCGAAGCTTCTATTCTCCACAAACCGCAAGAAAGAAGACAAAGGTTCTAGAGTTCATCTTTTACACCAGTCAATAATTACATTTCCTTATAAGTTCAGCCCACACAAGACTGTAAACAAAATGTCCATACCCTATTCCATCCATAGGCTGCTAAGTGGAAGACAAAGGTTGTAGTGTTCATCTTTCAAACCTATCAATTGAATTTGCTTATAGTATCCTAAAGCCCTTTAAAGTTTTAACATATCCATTTAGTGAATACCTAGCAAGCAAGGCATTCTATTAGAAAAAATTTCTTTGAAGCATTTTTCTACAATAGTTCATGTGCATTGTCTTTGCAGCTATATTTTTCATACATGTCAAATATAATTTCCAGCAACATCTAACACAATTACAAAACCCTTAATGTTTAAATCAATTTTATGTTTTCAAGCCATTTTGCAACAAGCCATTGCTACTATAAATGGTCAGATGCACAGTTTGGCTACTCTTGAGACTCCCATTTTGCAACAAGCCATTGCTACTATGAATGGTCAGATGCATAGGTCAGCTACTCTTGAGGAAACTTGCACCTTCATATGCCTTCTTATAATGCAACAAAGGAACTTTTAGATATGACACCGAGGTGAACAAGAGATAGTTGTCAAAAATATTATAGTTACATCTTAAATGGAAAAACAACAAAGAGGTGGGGTTACGACCACTAGAGTGTGCTCTTTAATCTTGGCCACATGAATCATGTTTCCTATGGATAGTTATTTTTTGGATACAATGTATATTTCATTGTTGCTTTAACAACTCCAAACTTAAAGGTTGCAGTGTGTTAAAGATAACAACGCAAAAGTTATCAAGCCTAGAAAACAAAATTTCCACACATCAACAATAAATTTCTCAAAAGACTCTTGATCTAAGCCAAGACAATTCTAATGGTGTGGATGATGTCCTTGATTGGAACATTTTGTTATCTTAAGAAAAAGCATAAAAAACTCTCTTTAGAAAGTTGGTATTATTTCATTCATCCAAAGCATTTCTCTACTTGACTACATCAACAACCATTGTTGGAGCTCCACCATGCCCTTCTCCTTGCTATTTTTAAGAATTTAACTTACCTTAATACCAAACTAAATAGAAAAAATCTACTCAGGTAGGCATACTTCCTCGTGATGTATTTTTGCACTTCATAATCTTGTTGGCTTGGATTGGTCATTATTGAATATCTATGATTTAATTTAATTCAGTTCCACCAATTGAATTTTGATAAAAGAGTGCATTCTTTTTTGCAGCATTAATTACCCATCCCAACATTCTCTAGAAAGTGTCCCAGTGGTTGCATCATGACCCAAAGGATCCTAGGCAGTCCTCCAGCATAATAGGTTAAACTAAGTTACTCAATATAATTATCCTAAAATGTCGGCTAGAATAGACTAATTAATTTGCACTAAACAATAGACGTGCTTAAGCATTAACAAATAGTAGATACTCCAATAAGGACTGACAAATGCACAAGCACAAAATAAGGACCGACAAATGTAGAGAAAAATAAAATGAAAGAGATAAGTTGTTCCTCTTCTCTCCTTCCTCAGTTGGATAGAATCTTTGAAGTTTATCTATTTTCTATGCTATATTCATGTTTGTAGCTACATTAATAAAAAAGGTATAAATGCATCATGAAACACAAGAAAATAATTTTTGATAAACAACATGCAAACAATTAGATTCATGCATCATATGTGAATAGATTCATATCTACCTGTAGTTGTAAAGCTAGTTGTTCTTGTACTCCTAACTACCACTTACTCTTCTTCTAATGAGCATCTTGTAAGGAAATGCATGTATTCTCTTCAATTACATATTTGGGAAGATTGTTGTTATATGAGATCTCTCTACAAGAAGCGTGTTGCTTTGAATGTGAAATATCTTCATGGGTTTTAACTCTAATATTTTCATTTGTTGAATCTCCCCTAAAAATTGATACTTGAAGGGGCATCAAATGCCTAGCTTTCCCTCAACTTCTAATTTCCTCAATTCACCCCACTGATAAAACACATCTGATTTAACACTTTCTCTACAAGTATTTGTGCTAAGGGGATTAAACCTGGTAATATTTAAGGATCTAAATGCCCATGAACATTGATTTCTAAATCATCAATAAAGGCCTTGAAATCTTAGAGATTGTAAATTATAGGAAATGCAAATAGTCAACCATCAAAATTTTAAACCCTAAGTGTAATTTTTATTGTATTACAATATCTAAGGTTCTAAAATATTTGAATTGAATAAGAATAACATGCATGTATCACACACAATGAAATTTTACAGAGAAAATACAATACCCACCTTGTTCTAGACTATACCTGTGAATTGTGGGCCTCTGAACCTTACAGACACTTTGACATAGTCATTACCTGCAGAATCATCCTAGAATAAACATTGAGTTGTTTATCCAAGAGGTTCGACAGAGCAACTTGCCACCTTCTATCTAGAAGGATTTTTCCTATTTAAGATCCTCAAAGATGAGGCTTAGGCAACCAGACCCTCTAAGAACAAAGGATTTAAAGATGAGATGCAACTAATCTATGTGAATATGCAAATTAATCTAAAATGAGATATGCGAACTAGTCTAAGAACATATAAAAGAAACCATGCTCAAGATGTATGCATATTAGATCTAGATGAGAATTAAGCTAACAATAAAAATCTATGAGAATGCAATAAGCTTAAATGAGTATGTAATTTGGCAGCAATTCGATGCAAATTCTAATTCCTCCTCTGTAATGAGGAAATGAGAGTCTCTTAAATAGACTTTCTTGGAATCCATCAACGGTCAGGATTAAAGATGAGGTTTAATTAAGGTGGAAGATTCCCAAATTAGAGGGAGTTAACTGGCTCAGATCTGAGTGTAAGAGTCAGTCAACTCAGATAGACTTTAGTGTCAGAGTAAGTGATCTGAGTCATTTCTAATTTGATCAGTAGTGAACTGAGAATTTCCCTTTTTTGAATTGAAGAGAGATTTTGGAGAGATATTTAATTTAATAAAATGAGATATGCTCTCATAAATATATTTTCTTATTAATTAAATAATTCTATTTAATTAATTAGAGACACTTTTCTTATTTAATTAAATAACTTCATTTAATTAATTAGGAATGGCTTCCCATTTAATTAAATAATTTTGCTTAATTAATTAGAAGTAGCTTCTCCATTTAATTAAATAATTTTGTTTAATTAATTAAAATAGGCATATTTATTAGATTAAATAAATTTAATTTCGTAGTACATTAGCCTTAGGAGATAATTTAATTTAATAAAGTATGAATACTTTAGATTAAATTAAATTAAAACCAAATAGGTTTAATGTGGCTAATATGAGTGCATACTATAGGGATTAAATAACGAGTCTGATTAATGTAGATTAGGGTCTCAAGCATTTGACAATTAAGTCAAGTAGCAACTAGCATAATAAGAATTTTCTATTAGGATAGGTCTTAGGATTGATCAGAATAGACTAGAATTGGTATCATGGCAATGAGCCAATTTTGGGGTATTACATTTTTCCCCTCTTTGAATGAATGTGCGAGCAACACATTCAATTCAAAGAAAATTAGAAAGCATGATGCGAAGATGAGATTGGTTCCGAAGTTGATGATACGAAGACCAATTGATAAGCTTTTAAGGACTATCTCTAGAACAGAGCTTACTCCCAAGGAATCCAAGCGGAATGCCTAGATACCTAAAATTGATAAGCATTTAAAAGACTATCTCCAGAATGGAGCGTAATCTTTAAGGATCCAAACAAAACATCTAGTTACCTGAAATTGATATGCATTTAAAAGACTATCTCCAGAATGGAGTCTAATCTTTAAGGATCTAGACAGAACGTCTAGACACCTGAAATTGAAAGCATTTAGAAGATTATCTCCAGAACAGAGCTTAACCTTCAAGGATCTAGATAGAACACC
This sequence comes from Cupressus sempervirens, assembly GCA_028749045.1. Taxonomy (NCBI): domain Eukaryota; kingdom Viridiplantae; phylum Streptophyta; class Pinopsida; order Cupressales; family Cupressaceae; genus Cupressus; species Cupressus sempervirens. The sequence continues at coordinate 443,947,750 of CM053786.1, read as the reverse complement.
TAGATACCTGAGATTGAAAGTATTTAGAAGATTATCTCCAGAACGGAGCTTAACCTTCAAGGATCTAGATAGAACACCTAGATACCTAAGATTCAAAGCATTTAGAAGATTATCTCCAGAACGGAACTTAACCTTCAAGGATCCAGATAGAACACCTAAATACCTGAGATTGAAAGCATTTAGAAGATTATCTCTAGAATGGAGCTTAACCTTCAAGGATCTAGATAGAACACCTAGATACCTGAGATTGATAGCAGATAACAAAATTGAATTATGAGACATAGAATCATCCCCAGAATGAGGCTTGATCCTTAGGAGTCAGGGTGTAGACTATCCCAATACCTGTGGATCAAACTCTAAGAAGAGTTGTTATAAGATTGATCAGTTGATGAAAAGATAAGATAGATAGCAAAGATGCTAGATAGAAGGGAGCAAGATGTCCTGAGTGATGAGATGCCCAAAGTGACAAGGACATAAGATAGGAACGAGATGCCCTGAGCGATGAAGATTCAGATTGATTTGAAATTCAAGTTCAATGATGTAATCATATTGCCCCCTCGGGAGCAAAATTGAAAGATGACACACCAGAAGTATGATGTAAGGAGAATGATGAAAGATATAGAAGAAATCCAAGGTTTAGCATAATATAGAAGAGATCGGAATGATCAGGAGAATAATTGAAGAGATTAGAATGATCTAAAGAATATTGGAAGTCAATCCAAAGTGATTTCGAGGTCCAAAAGACCAATTTTGATCAATAGTTGATCAGAGTTGACTTTTTCGAGAATAAATTTGAAAATTTGAAGAATTTTGAGTTGAAAAGATTCCAAGAATTGTAAAGTATTAGAAAAATTAGGACTGCACAAGCATTTGATCGCGTCAGTCCTAAAATTTTAAAATGCATTTTTTAGGCACTAAGGTGTGTCAGATTTCGAATTCGATTTCGAAAATGGATTCAGAATGGTCAAAATAGCTAGGGGGTGATCAATAAATCATTTGTGAAGAACATGATGCTTTGAAGAAGCCAACAATGTTTCCTCGCACATGGGAGAAATAGAATCACAACCGAATTGTGTGCTTATGCATGTGAAGTGTGTAATGCAAGACTATATTAAATGCAACCCTAGGTCTGGTTACCAAACCTCGACAATTTATCATCACTGGATATAGAACAAAGCTCGTATGTTATACAATTCCCACTGACATTGCAATCATGGGAATATGAATAGAACATACGTTATAGGTTTGTCAGGATTAAATGTAAGTATTCGAGGCACAAGAAGCCAGAATGACCAAAACATTTGTCCCTTTTAAAGTAGCAAGTTAACATAAGAATCAAAGCATAAATGCTAGGATGACTAGAATGTTGCTTGCATGACAGGAACACCAAACACACAAGAGATCCATCTTATGCTAAGTATTCAGTAAGTATTCTGTCTGCAACGACCCTTGCGTTTGTAACCTAAGACAAAAATGTGCTAGGTATACTTGCAATGGCTCATACGTTCACTTAACAGGATGAGTATCAGTATGTACTGTAGCATGAAGAGTTCACTCCAACAAACAAGGAGAAGAACCAACATTATTTACGCATCCATATAAAAAGAGTCGAGGTACACATGACCATCCAATATGAGATGGAGGCTCTTATAGTGGACACCCCTCTTATAGGAATAGATCATATTATTGGAACTAAACCACAGACATAAAGCAAAGAAAAGATCATGCCCCCAGTCATTACTTCTCTAGTCAAAGATGACATCATCGAGTTGCTCGAGGAGATATGATAAAGAAAAATAAAGAAAACAAAGCAAATGCTCAGCATATCAAAACAAGTATGTCATTTTGAAATCATTATTTGTCATGGAATTGATGTTAGGTGTCAGTGTCCAGAACATGTTTGAAAGAAATCTCTTCAGTAGCATAACAACAGTAGGCAGATGCAGTTAGAATGACTAGTGACTGAGGTCAAAGAGGAAATCTTCACGATGAAGAACCTAAAGAGGACTAAGCGACAGTAAACGAACACAACCAGAATGACTGGTGACTGATACAAGAGAGATCTTCCATAAAATAATTTGGAGACGTGACCCAAGCAAAAATAGGCAGACATAGTTGAAACAACTAGTGACTATTGCGAAAGAGATTTTATGAGGAGAATCTTGAAAAGAGTAACACTAGCGATAGTAGGAAGACACACCCAAAATCACTAGTGACTATCGTGAAAGAGATTCTATGAGGAGAATCTCGAAAGGAGTGACACTAGCGACAATAGGCAGACACAGCCAGAATGACTGGTGACTGTCGTGAAAGAGATTCTATGAGGAGAATCTTGAAAGGAGTGACACTAGTGACAATAGGCAGACAGAGCCAGAATGACTGGTGACTATCACAAAAGATATTCTATGAGGAGAATCTTGAAAAGAGTGACACTAAAGGGGAATGGCCCCGAGCTGTGACAAAACTCAATCCATGGATACATGAGTGGAAGCAGGAAAAGTAGTGAAGCAACTATACAGAGAGCTAGAAGATGTGCTGCTAGATGGAGCATTGGGAACAAGAGGCACCTATTTACCAGGTTTTCACCTTCTTGACAAAGCTTTTCTTTTCTTGCTACCATGATGCCTGTTTCCAGGTTTTCACCAATGGCACTTTTCTTGTTTTTTAATTTTTTTGGTATTTTTTTTTTTTTTGTATTTTTTAGATTTTTCACTTTTTTTGGTGTTACCAAGGCACATATTGCTAGGTTTTCACCAAGGTAACTATTTTTTTCAGGACTTTTTCAAAAAAATTTGATTTTTTCAGGAATTTTCAAATTTTAGAACTTTTTTAGAGATTACTAGCTCGCAAGAAGGATTACCTTGATTTTTCTCTAGTGTCTAGCAAGGTGTAGGATAAGATGTAGTAGCCAGCTGGTGGATAAGTTGAGATGGATAGGCACAGAGTATCAAGCGGTGAATGTTACCCTCAAGGAAAGTCTTCACAAGATTACCCAAGCTAAGAAAAAAGGTATAACAATATAAGATCATGGTGTAATGAAGAGTGTCATGTAAGTAATCCAAGAAAATGACCATCTCAAGAGATTGCTAAGAACTGAGTTTTCTTCTTTCTTTTATTGATCAAGACCAAATGGTTTACTAAATAGGATAGCAAAGTTTGTTATGGAGGTTATCAGTGAACGACTTTGGGAATGAGGACATTTGAAGGATAAGCAAGATCATGATAGGATGTCATGGATGGAAGAATTATGCATGATGCCTGTTTACCAGGTTTTCATCATGGTACTTGTTGAAGGTGCCACAAGAAGTGATTTTCACCATAAGACAGATTTATTTTTCTTTACTTTTGCTACCAAGACGCCTATTTCTAGGTTTTCACCAAGGCACTTTTTCTTTTTTTTTTGGATTTTTAGAGTTTTTGGAAATAATTCAAGCCTTTTGTCAATTTTAATAGAACTCCTATAAGTAGGATAAGTTATGATAAGCCAAGGCCATAGCAAGGTACACTCAAAGATGTTGATAAGGTAATGGAAGGGAAATAGTAGAAAAGATATATGGAGGATAAGGTTTTAGGCAATGGATGAGATAAATGGGATGGAAGGATAAAAGGGGAGGATAGAAGGAGGAGTGGATAGGGTATTGAAAGGGATGTGCAAGGGTAGAAGAAAAAGTGGGCAAGATCAACATTGACACACACCTTGAAGGGTAGTGGAATGATGCAGGAAATATGGATGAAATAGATTAAGGCTTAGATATATGAGGTAGCAAAACCATTTTGGAGAGGGGTGGAGTAGAAGGTTTTGAAACCTTTTTAGGAAGATGTTGGGAAGGAGATGGAGTAGAAAAATTTGGAAGCTTGAATGTCAACTTTGATTTGTTTTCAATATTCAAGTCCTTCAAAAGAGACTTAGGAATCCATATAGATTTTGATTTTTCATTAGATGCTTTGGAACACATTTCTTCAATAAAAAATTTAAGAACCCACACTTCCCTTGGTTGAGCTCTTTGAATAGTGGACCTTTGCGGTCTCTTTTGCATATTTTCCTTTGCACTTCACATGTCGATTAGAGGAGACATAGTAAACTTTTGAGGATGGATTCATGCACTTGTGTTTGAGTTGATCATGCATATTGCTTCCAAAGGACTTAGGACTTGTGGGTGAATGAGGCAAATATGACTGGTTTAGATGGAAAGGTGAACATGAAGAGTTCAAGTATGTGTATCTTTGTTGATCTTGGGGTAGGGTAGGAGGAACATGTAATGAGCTAAGCATGGAAGTAGGAGATAGAGGAACATAACGTCCCAATATGGATGGAAGACTTGAAGGTTTTAGCTTAGATGGGCAGGGACCAAGGATAGATTTAGAAGATTTGAATGAACCATGAGTAGGGATATCAGCATCTTTAGAGAGCAACATGACCAATACCATCAATAGATTTATGAGTAACAATTATAGGAGCAATACCTTTGATAGGAGTATTTAAAGCTTGAGAATAGTTTCGAAGTGAATGTAGTGAGGTAGAACAAGAGAGTGAGGGAACACTTTCTTCAAAATAAATCTTAGGTCGTAGAGGAAAGGTATCCTTCTCTTGGTCTTTAATAGTCTCCTTAGGGATGGTGGAAGGAATATCATTATCTTTCCTAGTAGAGGGGTGTGATATGGGAGATGGAGGACTACATGGTTCTTGAGATGGAGGGATGACATCTTGAGGGATATGCGAGGGTTCTTGATCTTGATCTTTAGAATTTTTTTAATCCTCTTGACATGTATCCACTTCTAAGGACAAGGTAGGATGAGGAGTTTGCATGATAGGCTCTTGAAGAGATAGTGAAGTGCTAGTTGGAGTGGGAATAATGGGAGTAGCAATGAATGAAGGTTTTGGATCTTTAGTTTGAGTTTTATGGGAGAGTATTGTAGAAAATTCAAGATTAGCTTGGGTTTATTTTAGAGGCAACCCTTGAGGGTACACATAGTCAATAGAAAAAGAATTAGGTGCTTTTTTTGGTGGAGGTATGTTGGAAAGCTTAAACACTTTAGAAGGTGATGGCATGTTGGAAAAAGCAGTTGTATTTAAACCATTGCTAGACATGGTTTCATGATGTTGATCCTTCTTGAGAGCAGAATCTTTAGTAGCTAAGAGCTTAGATTTTTGAATTATGCCATTGTCAAAGAGATCTTGGATCTTGTTTTTTAGCTCCTTAAAATGTGAAGTTTTATGTAAATTATGCCTATGATATGGACAATAGTTACTCATAAAGGAAACTCCCACCAAAGTGACCTTAGGTAAAATAATGAGTTTCTTTTGAAGAAGTTCTTCCAAAGATGATTCACAAGATCTTCCCAAAGGGGTGAAATCGTGCTTTGGTTTAGGTTCCCAAGGTTTTTCTTCAAAGATATTTCTAGATTTCTTGGGTGTTTGTAAAGTGTTCTCAGATATCTTGGATTCAAGATAACAAGAATGTGATTTTTGGTTGTCATAGGAGGAAGGAAAATTTTCTTTCAAGGAGAATTTTTTTGATGATGTTTCATCTTCCTCCTTCAGTTTTTGAAGTTGAGCACTCATTGATTGGATTTTTTGCTTCATGTTTACAATAAGTAGCTTTTCTTCCTCACTAGGAATATTGGATTTAGTACATTGGTTATTAGCCATTTTGATGTACTATGTTTCAAGTAGTGACAACCAAGTTTTAGAACATAAGTCAAGTTGCCACAGTCATAGACAATGATAAAAAGAAAAGGCTTAGACAAGGACCACACTAGAACATAGTCTTAGAAAAGCAAGATAAGAGTGCAATATACTTGTATATGCTACTTTAGTATGCTAGAAACGCTAATTTAATGAAAACAAAAGCATTAACTAGCATAAGAACCATAACATATGAGATAGACAAAGTGAAAACCTTAAATGAGAATATGAGCCATGGAATGGCTCTCCCAATGAGGATGGTCACTAGATTTAGGGATGAGTATATTTGATAGGATTTGGGATGTATGCTCAAGCTTCAAATTTGCTTCAATGAAGATGGAAAATGGTAAATTGGTAGCTTTGTGAGATCTCAATTTGGCATTATAAGGGTATGGTTAAAGGCTTTGTTTCTCAAACTAGCATTATAACTTTGGCTTAAAAGTTGTGATGATAATGGCTTGGGAGGGGATCCAATTTATAGGCTAAGGGCTTGAGGGTTTGAGGGCTAAGATGCAAGGATGGGGAAAAGCTCATGGAGGGTTTAGATTGCATGAGAGGAGAGCACATGGACTGTGCTTCCTTACAGCCAATCAAGGAGTGACACATGTCACAGGGTGAGAGGATGGAGGAAAGGGCAAGGATGAGTCAACAAAGGAGGTTCAAGGCCCTAAAGACCCTCATAAATGGCTTGTAAGAGAAATGAATGGGCTTGTACGAGTCTTTATGGCCTTGTAAGAGCATTGAAGGCTTAGTGGTTGGGATATTTTGGATGGAGTTGAGATTGTTGACTTTGCTTGGCTTAGGAAAGTCTTAAGCTTGCTTAGGGAATGTGACAAGGTTAGGGGGGATTAGAGGTGATTTAAGATTTAGATTAGGGATGTTAGAGATGTGCAAGTGGATGGCATTCAATGAGGGTGGGTGAGTTAATAGCTAAGCTTGGTTAGTATGGGTGGATGGGGTGGATTAAGCTAAAAAGGGGGTTTAGAGATAGGCTTAGGGTTAGGATAAATAAAGTTTATTTATCTCATAGGTTTGGTTTGAGGAGATATTTATTAAAATATTTTTAATAAACATGAGGATTGATATTTAACCTTAGTTAAATATTTTGAGTTGGGATTAAGGGTAGAAAATGATGGGATTAGCCTTTAATTGAAAGTAAAGAAGGTTTAGGAGATTTTGGAAGAGGTTAGTGGTCTTAAGGAAATTGGCCAAGTTTTGGGCAAAAAATAAATAAAATATTTATTTTGAGATCTTTGGTCAATTTATTAATTAAATAATTAATAAATAAGGAAAATAATGTTTAAATAAGATTTAAACATTTTTGGGAGGGATTCCTTAATTAAATATTTTTAATTAAGATAAAGGCATTTAATGGCATAAAAATAAATTAATTAATTAAATAATTAATTAATTAATAAATGATGATGTCATCAAGGACTTTTTCAAAAAATAAAAATACTTTATTTTCTAAAAGATTTTAGGTGTCTACATTTTGCCCCTCTTTGATGTGATGCCACAAGTGGCATGGCATCAAAGATAAGAAAATAAGATGCCTCAAGGCTAGAGCAGAAGAGGAGAGAATGGACTACGAGATGCCCCCTCAAGAAGGCAGTGAGAAGAGAAAGCGAGGCTCGACGGCTTCTTGAAAAAATATAAGAATCTGGGATGGGATGAGTGAGGAGACTCAGATTGGCAACAAGAAGGGGCTGAATTAGCTCAAACTCTCACTATGAGAGAATGATAAAGGGAGGTCAGAGGCACAAGAGGAAGTGAGCTTAAGTCTTTAGGGAAGGTGGAGGATGAAGGAGTGAAGCACTATAAAAAGGAATCCAGGATAGGGAGATGGATGATGGGATTATAAAGCTGATGCCACAGGATCTCAAAGAGTCAAATTGGCAGAAGATGGGTTTCGGAGATCCCTAGGACTAGGATTGTGGATCTCGAAAGATGAGGCTTGGTGGATTGATTGGATTGGTGGATCCCTAAGACTAGGATTGTGGATCCCTAAAGCTAAAAGTGAAGATTGATTCAAAGAGATACTAATGCATAAGTTGGGGTAGGAGAGATAGATGTTGGATATGGATGGGGGATAATGGAGATGAAGGGAATCCATTGAAGCTTTTTTGAGCAGGGGGATACTTTAAAGAGAAGTACCACCATGTAGTTGAGCACTAGATTTTCTATAGGACTATTGGTTAACTGCCGAGGTTACCACGAACATCAAGGCCTTTTCACCAACTGTCCAGAGGACTGACAAACTAACTCAAAACAAACATGCAAAGATTTCCCCAGCATCACACATGAATCTCAGAAGAATCAGAGTGGAATCGACACTGGGTAACCCACAAGCAAAAAAGAAAAACAAACAAAAGACCTGATCAAGACCTTACACTCAGATTGCCCCATTCGTAGTATACCATGATATGGAAGATCATGGCAACCTTGAGGAGGGAACAAAAGGATTTCATGGAAAATATATTTCAAGACCCAAAAGGGAAGATTCCAAATCAAAAGAAAGCGAAAATCCAAAACAGAACCATTTGCCAACAAGATGGGTGGGATGAGGTACTAACGGACCAATATTAGACATGAGGAAAGCTATATCCTACAAGGATCTATCAGAGAGCACCTAAGCTGATGGATCTGGATGAGTGACACGTCTAGCAAGTGAAACTAAGAAGGATAACACTTTGGTGATAGGAGATCTAGCTAAAAGATGCATTGGAATAGCTAACCAAGATTTGTGTGATGTGTGCAAGATGCTGATCAAGGAGAAACTGACACGAAAGCTGGATAGATACAATGGTACTAAGCTAAAGAGGATGTACAAGCTGATAGACTCAAATATGTTGCAAATGTACAAGGTTGTTCATGTTTTGGTTTTGTGAGAGGGAAATGTTTGTGAAGGGTGGGATGTTTGAAATAGTTGATAGGCGGATAGGTAGATGGTTTGCGAAAAGCTTAAGGAAAATGGGATTCTTTGTGTGCATGTGATAGGATAATAGGATACAAAATTTGGATATACAATCTATGATACAAGGGATGACACAAGATTTACAAGCTGGGGTAAAAGATTTACAAGCTGAGGTACAAGATTTACAAGCTGTATAGGAGGTATTTACAAGCTTCATCAGATTTTGGATATTTGGTTGGAAAACCAAGGGAACAAGAAGGTGTTTTATGGGATGGTGTGTGATCGATGAGGGATAGGATAGTGATAGATAATGGATTAGTCTTAGTACACAAGGTGCTTGAATTACCAAGTTTTCACCAAGGTACCTATCCAAGGCACTTGAATTGCCAAGTTTTCACCATTGGACGCTGATTTCTCTTTACTATTTCTTTTTATTTTTCAAAAATTGGGTATACCAAGGATCTTCAAGAATAGAACTTCTTGAGATGAATGATGTTAGTAGGATCATTCAAGAGTTCTCCTTCTGGTGTAGATAGCTGATAGGCTTTGGAGCCAAAGGATGTAGTGACAATATAAGGAACAAGCCAGGTAGGTTCAAACTTGCCTTTGTTTGCTTGATCTTCTTGGACTTTCATGTTTTCTTTGAGGACCATGTCGCCTAGCTGAAAGTGTCGTAGAAGCACCTTCTTGTTGAAATTCCTTTGGAGACGAAGTTGATAGACTATGAGATGATCATAGGCTTGTTGTCGCTTCTTTTCTAAGAGATCTAGTTGGGTGAGCCGAGCTACTCTGTATTTGTCATCTGATATTTTCCCTTGCAAAGATATGCGGAAGGAGGGAAGTTCAACCTTGATGGGTAGTACCACTTTGGCACCATAGACTAGGGAGTATGGAGTTGTGCCTGTGGATGTACAGAAGGAAGTTCGATAAACCCATAGGGCTGGATTTATTTGTAGGTGCCAATTGCAGCCAAAATCATTGACAACTTTCTTTAGGATTTTGAGGAGGGTTTTGTTAGTTGCCTCTGCCTGGCTATTACCTTGTGGGAAATATGGGCTACAAAAGTGGTGATGGATGCAAAGGGAAGTGCATAATTCTTGCATGTTGAGATTTTCAAAGTTACCTCTGTGGTCAGTGAAGATGGTGGATGGGATGCCAAAGCGGCAAACAATGTGGTACAACATCAACTTGGAGACCTAAACTCCTATAGCTAAGACTAGGGGGACTGCTTCCACCCATTTAGTGAAATAGCTGTAGCTGTTATTATCCATTTATGTCCATCAAATGAGAGAGGTGTTATAGTTCCAACTAGATCAAGGCCCCAACAAGCGAAAGGCCAAGGTGGTGCAATAGGTTGTAGATCCTGTGTTGGGGCGTGCATGAGATTTATGTGTTGTCTACATGGGAGACACTTTTTAACAAAGTCACAAGAGTCTTATTCAATGGTAGGCCAATAGTAGCCTACTCTAAGAATTTGTCATGCTAGGATAATACCACTCATGTGGGCATCACAAAGTCCAGAGTGTACTTCTTTTAACACCATCATGGCCTCATTTTCATCTAAACATCGAGAGAGAGTATCATGATAACCCCGACGATATAGGGTATCATAGCGGGATGATTTTTGGATGAGGTTTTGGCATTGGGTACGTGTGAGGTGAGGGGATATGATACCATCATTAAGGTAAGCGTGAATCTCATGGTACCAAGGAGATTGGGGACCAACCAAGATATAAACACGGTTTGAATCCTCATTCACATAGGCAGGTGTGAGGAGCTACTTGACTAAAATCTCGTACTGTGTAGCTGCTTGGGGAATTTCCAAGAGTGAGCCAATAGTAGCCATAGCATCTACTACTTTGTTCTACATTCGAGGCACTTGTGTAAGCTAAAGCTTTGTAAAATGCTAAGTTAGCTGATCAACTAGCTCTTTGTAGGGTAATAGCTTTTTGTCTTTGGTTTGATATTCATTTAGGGCTTGCTTGATGATGAGATGAGAACCACCAAAGATTTGTAACTCAATGATGTTCCATTCTACAGCTATCTTTAATCCTGCTATGAGGGCCTCATATTCAGCTATATTTTTGGTGCTAGGGAATTGTAGCTTGAAGGCTTTTGGAATGTAATCTCCTTGAGGTGTGACCAACAATATTCCTACCCCTAATCCATGAGATGTGTATGAGCCATCAAAATAAAGTTTCCATGGGGGTTGTTCTTCAATTAGACAGATATGCTCATCTAAAAATTTTTTGATCAAAGGATAAGCATCTATTAGAGGTGCATCAGCTAGGTGATCTATTATAGCTTGCCCTTATTTTTCCTTTTTGTCCACATACTGGACATCAAATTCGCTAAGGAGCATAACCCATTTGGCCAAACGGCCTGTAAATGTTGTTCTGGAGAGCATATACTTGAGAGGGTCAATCTTGGAGACTAGTCAAATGGTATGACTTAGCATGTAATGGCGAAGCTTTTGAGTTGAGAAGAAAACTGCCAAACAAGCTTTTTCCATAGGAGTATAATTGAGTTTATAACCAACTAGGGTTCTACTAATGTAGTAGATGGCTCTTTCTCTGCCGTAGTCATCATGTTGTGCTAGAAGTGCCCCTAGAGCAGTAGGTGTTGTGCTAGAAGTAGGGTTCTACTGATGTAGTAGATGGTTCTTTCTCTATCGTAGTCATCGTGTTGTGCTAGAAGTGCCCCTAGTCATCATGTTGCTGATATGTACAAGATCAAGGGATGACTAGGAACTAGTGGAACCAAGATAGGGGGATTGGCGAGATATAGCTTGAGCTAATCAAAGCTGCATTGACATAAAGGATCCCACTTGAAGTTTTCATCCTTCTTCAGTAAATGTGCAAATGGCATACACTTATCTGCAAGCTAGGAGATGAAGCGTCAAATGGATTGAAGCTTTCCCTGAAGAGTGTGAAGTTTTCACAGTGTCTGGGGAGGAGGCATGTCTAAGATAGCCTTGACCTTCTTGGAGTCAATCTCTATACCTCATTTAGAAACTATAAAGCCTAGAAGCTTGCCAGATGTGACCCCAAAGACACATTTCTTGGGATTCAGCATGAGATGATATTTGGCTAACCTATCAAAGACTTTCTCCAGGTCAACAAGATGATCCATAAAGGTGTGAGATTTAACCAAGATATCATCCACATAATCCTCCAAAATGCTATGGATAAGATCATGTAAAATGGCTGTCATAGCTCTTTGATAGGTAGCCCCAGCATTCTTTAGGCCAAAAGGCATCATGTTGTAACAAAAGGTTCCCCAAGGGGTAGTGAATGCTATCTTATGCTGATCCTCTTCTACAATCTTGATTTGATTATTCCCAATAAATCCATCCATGAGGGACAGAATTTCATGTCCAGCAATAAGATCTATAATCATATCTATGTTGGGCAAGGGAAATTCATCTTTTGGACAAGCTTTGTTAAGATCTCTGAAATTAGTGTAGATTCTGATGTCATCGGAAGGTTTAGTGATGGGGACCATGTTGGAGATCCACTCTAAGTAGTCGATAGGTCAGATAACCTTAGTAGCTAACATTCTTTCTAATTCAGCTTTGACCAGTAATGCCACCTTGGGGTGCATTTTTCTAAGCTTTTGTCTAACGGGCTTGATCTTTGGATCGACTACAAGATGATGAACTACAAGCATTGGATCAAGTCCTGGCATGTCTGAAATATGACCATGCAAATCGGCCAACATTCTCTCTTAAGACCTCAAAGAGGAGGTCAGCTTAGTCTTGTGATAGGGATACAACAATGTGAACAAGTCTGGGGATCTCTGAAGAACTGATGTTGACTTCTCTAGTATCCTCAATTAGAATAGAAGACACCTCTAGTTGATTATCTTGAGGAGGTAATGCTAAATCATCATGTTCTACTTGTGACTCTGGATTTTCTTGCTAAGGGGCTCTCTTCGCTGCCTTAGCTAGTCCCAAATTCACCTTAGTTCCAGTTTTGGGTGTATCGAAACTAGGTTGGGGATTTTCTCCAAAATACCCCTTGGGATCTAGCCTATAGATATAGGCAGAATCTGGCTTTGTTTTCGTGTGAGGTGTTTCAGCTCCCATAAATCTCAGAAGTGCTTCCTCTGATGTGAACTCATCAATGCATATGACACTTGGTTGTGTTGGAAATATTCAAGATATAACAGTTTACTGAGAGGGGAGGGGTGAATCAGTAAACATAAAATCTTAAATCAATTCATATTAACCAGTAAAATATTTAATCACCTAATCTGCAGTATGTAGACATTCATAACACATAAGCACAGAGATTTTGGTGACCCAGAAACCTTCCAAAATAGAAAGTAAAACTGGGGTGGGGATGAAACCCACAAATCTTCTTTACTGCAGTAGGAAGTTAGCCGGTTAAGGCATACAATGATCACTTCTAGTGATCTGCCCTGTTAGGAGCATAAAGGATTGTTATATCCACCTTGTTAAAGGATTTGAAACATACTTCATAAGTATGCACTCTATTAGGAGATTTAGTACAAAGACTGTTAAGTCTACCCTGTTAAAGGATTTATAAAAATTGATTCACCTGTTAGAATGAAACAGTGGATCTGAATACAACTGATTGCTGATAAGATCTGCTATGCTCTGATTGTCCTTGATATGACAGATAAAACATTTCTGCTCCAATGCTGACCTTGCTGAAAACCTTCAAAATTCAGCTTACATGCTTTCGCACACATTCTTCACATATGTTTAGAATGATACAATACATTACATATATATACCATCCAAGTTAAAATTACATGCAATGGTCGGCTGAATAAAAGTAGACAAAATTTAACTGAGTCGGCCAAATAGCAAAACAAACTCAGTAGAACAAACTTCTTTGTTTACCGACTGAGCTCGGTTAACACTGAGTCCTATGTTAACCGACCGAACTCGGTTAACACTGCATCCATCTTTACTCGGTTAATATTGAGTTCTTAATTAACCGACCGAACTCGGTTAATGCTGAGTTCTTAGTTAACCGACTGAACTCGGTTAATACTAAGTTCTATGTTAACCGACTGAACTCGGTTAACACTGAGTTCTTCTTTACTCGGTTAATACTGTGAGAAAAGTGTTGTCACTAATGGAAAATAACTTTATGCCAACAATCTCCCCCTTTGGCATTAGTGACAAAAACAATTATGTATCAAAGTTTATGTACAGAAATTGACATACATTTCAAAAAGTTTCCAAAGTTGTAGATCTTATTAGATGTATGTCTCCCCCATACAATATGCACAGTATTTACAGATCAATACATATATCTTTGCACAGATAGCTCTGAAGTTCTGAAGTTCTGTCTCCCCCTTTTTGACAATAATGCCAAATAACATATATTTACACTAAGATTTCAAAATGAGAGAGAAATTCTGAATGTACCTTGAGAATAAGAGCCAAAGTCTTATCCCAATTTTTTTGCAAAATTTTGCTGGAGGAGAGTGCAATTTGAATTTCTGTAGAAAGTTCAATCATATGATCTGCAACTGAGAAATTGTTGTCATGAATCAATGTTCTGGAATGAGCAATATGCTTTTGCATTGAAGTCATGACAGGAAGAATCATATTCTGGATATCTATGAGAGTAGACCTGATTCTTGCTTCCTCTCTCAGCAATTCTACCTGTTTCTCCGACAAAGATCTTATTTTATGATGATGGGATGAACTTGTACTGAGGTCAGATTGCAGCACTTGGGCACTGACCTTCATATCCTCATCAATTTTATTCAACTTTTCTTTTATATCTTTTGTATACTTAGTAACATCACAGAGTTTTCCAAAAAGTGAAGTTACATTATTAAAAGAATTCTCAAAATTATTCAAAATTGTAGACAATTCTACCTGATTTAATGCAATATGTTGAGCAATGTGCTCAAGCACCTTATTGTCAAATTTCTTCTCTGCCTTTTCAATCAACTTTTCTTGGCCGGAGGTATCCTCATTGAATTTGTTTACAGCCTCTTCCAACTGAATCAAAATGTGTTGAGTAGAATCTACTTCAACACCTATAGCCTCTGTTATAATATTTTTAGCACTCTCAATGATGCTATATTCCAGATCTCTTTCATGCCGTAGCTGTTTCTGCCTAGCCTTCTGCTCTAATAGCTGACTGAGCATTCTCATTTCATCAACTGATGTTGTATCAAGATCTATTTTAGGAAGGATAATGTCCTTATCCAAATCAATTTCCTCATCCAGTGTCTTGCTGGAAAACATGTATCTTTTTGCTTTTCCAGCAAAGACTTCATCTTGACCCTTGTGAACTGAGACGATAGTAGATGAGGCAGGGCTGGCTGATAAGACTGGAATAGGACTATGTAAAGGAAGACTAAGAGATGTGCAAATGGTATCAAAAATTGATGTTGCTATACAGGATGGAGTGGAAGAGCTAATAGTTGCCAAAATTTGATTAAGAGAAGTCAAAATTGTAGTATCTGTAGGTACACTTATTATACATTCTGCAGTAGAGGTTGATGTGCATGATGAACTTACTACAGAGACTGATGGAGACTCGGTTAATGAAGGTGGCTGCAGCTCGGTTAATGAAGTGATTGGCACTTGCATAGATGGTAAACGGAGCTGAGAGGACTTACCAGTAGAAGCTATTTCCATAGTTGATGTAACTGTTTTGGATGGAGAGTGTGGAAGAGATGCAATGACTTCAACTGCAATTTGTACTGGATCTTCTTCCACCTTTGCTTGTTCATCTTCTTTCTCCTCCATTTATTTTTCAGCTTCTTCTTCCTCTAATTCTTTCTTAGCCTCTTCTTCCACTTCTAACATGATTGAATGAAGATCCTCTGGAATATCTTCAATATCATCATCATCTTCATCATCATCACTGTTGTCAATGTCCTTGATTTCAACAGTATCATCACTGGATTTGTGTAGATGATAGATGTTTTTCCACATGTTTGTTGCATCATTTACCACATGCTCAATGTCTTTGACAAGTATAAAACAGGTGTGGAATCTAATCATCATATTGCCTTCGTGATCTTTCAATGATGCTTTCACTTCAGCATTAGTGAAACTCGGCAGGAGATTCTTCAGTGTCTGCTCATAGATGTCTTTTATAGTCTTGGTTGCAGCTTCCCATCTGATTTGCAACCTCTCCAATAGTTCTTTGGAGATCTAGGAGGCTATCTGGTCCGGTGAGTATTTCCATTTACCCATCTTGTTCAGTACCAGTTCCTCAATCTGCATCTTTTCTTGTTCTGTTCTAGTTTCAAACTTCAATGCTTTGCAGTTTGTGAAGCTAGCAACTGCTTCTAATTGCTTCAATCTATCCTAAAATGTGAGTGGAGGCTTAACAAGTACAGTTTCTTTCTTTCCTTGTCTTGTTCTCCTAGAGAAGACTGCAGAGGCTTGCCTTTTAGGTTTGGTGATGATCACCTTGCCTTTCTTTTGTTGAGGCTCCTTTTCCTTGTCTGACTCGGTTTCCTCTTCTTCTTCTTCGTCTTCTCCTTTGCCTTCTATTATCATAAGAGAGCCAACTTCCGTCTTCAGTTGGGTTATCCTTCTCTTTCCTTTGCTAATGGCCTGAGGGATTTTAATTTGGAGCTCAATTCTGGCCTTAGCTTGATCATATGTTCCAAAAATTGGTTGCCTTGGGTCTACTGGTTCATTCACCAGTGCTTCTATGATATCCCTGGCTTCATCAATTTTTACCTCATAGGGAAGAGGTTTCACCCATGCTACTCGAGGGCTGGCTGCCTGAATGTATACCTTGTCGCAATCTACCATGAAGCATATGTCTTCCTTGTATTCTTCAACCAGTTTGGGTGGAATTCGGAACCTATGATTCATCTTTTCCTTAAATTCTTCAAAATAGTTATCCAAAATAATATCAAAATTTTCACCTAGTTTTGCAATGAACTCGTTTATCTGATAAAGAATTGGTATATCTTTTCTCCATACTACTGATCCCTTTGATGGAAAAGATTTCTGAATATAGAAGAATAAACAAATCAAAAGCGAACCGAATTTGCAGGGATTGTTCTTGGAGGTTCTAATGCTTTCCATATTCTTATTGAATTGCGATAAAAGTAATTCTGATAAATCAAATTCTAAATTCTTCTTCACTATTTTGTACGCCAGATCCACAGCTTCATAGGGTACACTGTTTGGACGGCTTGAACTATAGATTTTGTGAGCAATGACGTGAATGCCAAATCTCAATTCGACGTCAGCTACAGTATTTAGCTTAAGTCCCCTACCATCCCATTCTGCTTGGGTCAGTTTCTGCAATTCCTCCCGACCTAGGGTTTTGGTAGACTTGGCTTTGCTTAGCATGGGGAGTCCAGTAATTTTGTTAATCATTTTCTTTGTGATGAGCACTGGTTGCTCTAACCACAATTGGCCATTGTGAACTCGACTGAGTACATACCTAACCCATTTAACTTGAAATTTCCTTGGCAAGTGCGAAATGTGGGTTAACCCTTTTGTTTCAAGATGCTTATGTTCGGGTTTTAGGTTTCCATCTATGCTCATTTCACCTAGGGCATTATCAATTTCTAGGTTTCCAAGTTCTTGAATAGAGCATTTAAAATGAGATCTTATATCATTGACAAGAAGTACCTTTGAAGGAATTTGAGATTGGGCACCATTAGGGTCTAGTGATTCTACAATAGCTGGTGCTAATTTGAAGTTCGGCGCCTTCCATTCCTCTCCTCTAACTAGCATTTCTGAGCCTTTCTTAGTCTTAGAGCTTCCACTTCTGGATGCCATTGTTACTTGGTAGGTGTAGAAAAATTCTGAATTGATTCTTTCGCTCTTTTGAAAAATTCGCTCGGAAATGTCTTAAGCTTGCTCTGAAATTGCAGAAAATACCTTAGCTCTTTGTTCACAGTAAAAATTTAGATCAAATTTTGCCCCTTTTGATAAAAAATTTGCCATAAATGTTTTGGTACGATGGCAGAAGAAATGACAGGTTGTCATCCACTAGCTCGGTAGATATTATCAACTTGGTGATCGAAAGAAAATATTGAAGTACCGACCTTACTCGGTTAGGTCACGAACTGACCTTGCTCGGTTGACACAACATGGTTAATGAAACTTAGTTGTGACCGACCGAACTCGGCAAAGTCTCTTACCGACTCAACTCGGTAACTGCTACTCGGTTAATGAAGCTTTGTTACATCCAACCAAACTTGGTAAGGTATTGAACCGTCCTGGAGTCAGAGTGTATCTACAATACTAATTTGATCCATCTTCTTCCTTTGGAGCTGCATAGGATAAATCTTGGAAGATGCAGTTCCAATGTTTCTTATATGAATACTAATTGGAAATGGTAGAGTCACCCACCTCTTGAGTGACACTCCTATCTAACTTATCTTGTTCGGTAGATTTTGGAATCCATTGCTGCTTCATTTTCTTTCGAATGTTATCTGCTTTGATTTTCTTTTCATCTTCAATTCTTTTGATATTCATGCAATTTTTGGCTATATGACCGAGTTCTGTACATGTATAGCACCTTACAGTTGTGTCCTTTTTCCTTAGGTGATGTTTGGCACAATTCATGCCAGTATGTCCATACTCTCCACAATAGTGACATCTGCACCAAGTGTTGTAGTCCCATCCGAATATGGCTTTGACAAGTTGTTCAGCTGGATTGAATGATTTGGATTTGCACTGGAATGCCTTGTGACCATGCTTTTTGCATTTGTAACAATTGCCTTCAAATTTTAGTTTTTCTTTACACTCATTTGCCTTGTGACCATGCTGATTGCAGTTGAAGCACTTACCATTGAATTTTGCTTTCCCATTGCTCCAGCATTTGTTTGATGTATGACCTATCTTGCCACAATGATTATAAGTGGATCTTTTATTTCTTTGTTCACCTTGCTTGGAGGATTCACCAGCTTCCTTGTATCCAAGACCAGCTTTGCTTGTTTGTTTTTGAAGATTCTGCTCATTCAATTGATTTACGTCTACCTGAGATTTCATCATCCTTTCATTGACTTTCCTTTCAGAGATTAAGTCATTTTCCAAGCTTTCATTGATTTGTCTTTCTGATCTCAAGTCATTCTGTAGACTTTCATTGATTTTCTTTTCAATGTTCAAATCATTCCTTATTCTTTCATTTTGTGCTCTGAGAATCCTGATTTCTTCATTTGCATTGGTGAGTTGGTCTATGAGATCTTCATACTGATGAGTTTGATTGCGGATTTCATGACTTCTATCTTCCAGTTCTTCTTGTCCTTTGTTTCTTTGATCCAAAGCTTCACATAGCCTGATTGACTATATTTCTTGTTCTCTCTTAAGCTTTCTTACCTCTTCTTGCAGAGATCCATTCTTTTCTAGAAGTTCTTTGATTGCTTGGTCAGCTTCTTCTGAATTGCTTGATGGTAACAGGTCTTCAATCTTCACTTCAACATATTGATGATCATTCATTTGTTTTGCAAGATCCTTTCTTCTTTTTAGGGATTGAGAAAGATGTTCCTTTGCTTCTTTAAGTTGAACCATGGCCATTTCAAGATCTAACTTTTCATTTTCTATAACTTTCTCCAATCTGAATATCTCCATTGACTTTGATCTTTGCTCAAGCTGTCAAGCTTTGTCCTGAGAACCAAGTTAGCTCTGATACCAATTGTTGGAAATATTCAAGATATAACAGTTTACTGAGAGGGGAGGGGTGAATCAGTAAACATAAAATCTTAAATCAATTCATATTAACCAGTAAAATATTTAATCAACTAATCTGCAGTATGTAGACATTCATAACACATAAGCATAGAGATTTTGGTGACCCAGAAACCTTCCAAAATAGAAAGTAAAACTAGGGTGGGGATGAAACCCACAAATCTTCTTTACTGCAGTAGGAAGTTAGCCGGTTAAGGCATACAATGATCACTTCTAGTGATCTGCCCTGTTAGGAGCATAAAGGATTGTTATATCCACCTTGTTAAAGGATTTGAAACATACTTCATAAGTATGCACTCTATTAGGAGATTTAGTACAAAGACTGTTAAGTCTACCCTGTTAAAGGATTTATAAAAACTGATTCACCTATTAGAATGAAATAGTGGATCTGAATACAACTGATTGCTGATAAGATCCGCTATGCTCTGATTGTCCTTGATATGACAGATAAAACATTTCTGCTCCAATGCTGACCTTGCTGAAAACCTTCAAAATTCAGCTTACATGCTTTTGCACACATTCTTCACATATGTTTAGAATGATACAATACATTACATATATATACCATCCAAGTTAAAATTACATGCAATAGTCGGCTGAATAAAAGTAGACAAAATTTAACTGAGTCAGCCAAATAGCAAAACAAACTCGGTAGAACAAACTTCTTTGTTTACCGACTGAGATCGGTTAACACTGAGTCCTATGTTAACCGACTGAACTCGGTTAACACTGCATCCGTCTTTACTCGGTTAATATTGAGTTCTTAATTAACCGACCGAACTCGGTTAATGCTGAGTTCTTAGTTAACCGACTGAACTCGGTTAATACTAAGTTCTATGTTAACCGACTGAACTCGGTTAACACTGAGTTCTTCTTTACTCGGTTAATACTGTGAGAAAAGTGTTGTCACTAATGGCAAATAACTTTATGCCAACAGGTTGGTCCCAATCTATGAGTTGCGGATGTGCGAGTGGTAGGTCAATGAAATGGATGGATAGTTCTTGGAGAAAAGAGTCTCTAAGGAAGACTTGGTCTGGGATATCATTGTAGGATCTCTTTTCAATTTCCTTAAGAATGTCTTTGATTTCGACAAGGTCACGGTGAATGTTTGAAAAATCGTGACCATCTGTATTGGTGCCCTTAGTTTTGGGTATGCCAAAGCGAAGACCTGACTTTGATTCCCACTTGTGCGTATCAATGGGGCACTGCATGCCTCTTTCTTCTAGTCCTAGACCACCACCTTAATAGTTCCATTTGTGAGTGATGAGCTTATGTTCTTGGGATACTTTTGGATGAAGTGATCAAGGCATGCTTGATTTCTTAGAGGAGCATCCTTATGTAACCAATTGTTGATATCTGGAGTGAGCTCCTCATGAAGAGGGATTTTCGAGGATACAAAGGTTGTTGGGCCAAGCTGTTTGTATTGAAGAGGTGGAATCTCTTTAGCTTTGTGATATGTTGGTTGTCCATGGGCATGTGGATCAAGTAGGAGTGCCTCGACAACAAATGCATCTGACAGATTATACTCTCCACAGCCTTTGTTATTGATCTTCACGGTAGATAGGCTGGAGGCGAGGATGGTTTCTGGGTCATTAAAAGTGTGGGATGAGCTAGTGATGGCTGTGCCAATATCAATTCCAGGGAAATGGTTTGCATATGAAGCTTCAACCGCATTGCAGTAAGCAAAGGGTTCTAGATCAACATGGATGGTTACCTCAATGCCCTGATGCAGAAATTTGATGCACTGATGGTAAGTGGATGGAACGGCTTTCATGGCATGAATCCATGGGTGACTGAGGAGGATGTTAAATGGTAGGTTTAGATCAATAACATGGCAGAGTGTTTCTTGGATGACTGGCCCAACCTTGATTGGCAGTAAAATAGTTCCTTCTATGGTTCTTTCCAAGTTGTCGTAAGCTTTGATGGTGATAACTTCACTGATGATATCTGCCCTAGTATACCCATCTTGTTTTATGAATTTTAGGGTGCAAATATTCAAGGCTGATCCATAATCTATCATTACTCTTTTTATGGCAAAATTGGATACCATGATGGCTATGCAAAGTGGAAGGGTGTGATCTAGCTCAACCACGGGTATGTTAGTGGGTTTGAATGATAGGGCACATGAGGAGGATAGGTGTCCACCGAGATTAAAAAAATTAGTAGCATTGATATCTGAAGGGACATGACATTCTATCAGAGCACTGTCAAGGATGTTCTTGTACATAGGACTAGTGCAGAGTAGGTCTAAAATGGAGATTTGGGTTGGCATGTTCCTAAGGTGTTCCAAGATATTGTACTGGCTTCTTGATGGAGCTGATGGTCTTGGTGAAACTGGTGGGCCTACGATGTTAAATTGTGCTCTTTAAGTGGTGACTTCACACTCATTGTTTGGTCCTTGGATATTGATAAGATTGATAGAAGGCTCTTTCTTGGATATACAACCTATGAGGCTACCATAGTTTATATAGGATGAAGTGTGGTCATTGTTCTTCCCATGCTATTGGTTTGGCTGGTGGTTGTTGGTGTTGTTGTTGCTATTGTTTTGGATAGGTTCTTTTCTAAGATTTTGATTGTTGTGAGGAAGAAAAGCATTTTGATAGATTTGTAAGCCTACATTGGGAGAGGTTTGGGCACCAACGGTGATTTCTTTCTGATCAATGAGGTTCTACACATAATCTTTCAATTTCATGCATCTGAGGGTAGTGTGACCTTTTACCCTATGAAATTTATAGTACTCATTGTCTTTATACCATGCAACTTTGGATTGGCTTGGGCAATTGGCTGGGTAGGAGGAAATTTGATGAGGTTTTCCTTGACTAATTTCTCAAAAATGACATCCAATGGCTCACCAAGGGGTGTATAGTTTCTAGGTGTAGGTTGTAATTTGGGCTTTTGCCTTGTAGTGACATTGATGGCATTAGCTTGATTGCTAGACCCTTGAAAGCTAGGTCTTGGATTGTGGCTTTGATAGCTTTGGTGATTCTGATGTTAGTAGTTGATAGTTTGTTGATTGTTTGGTTGATAAGGTGGGTTGGATTGGTTTTGAGAAGGACCAAAAATATTCACATGTTTGGTGTCAGTGACACCATCTATTGCAACGTGCTTGTTTTTGTTCCAATACCTAGACTTGTCATTGGAATGTGTTTAATTTTGGTTGGCCTCTTTGTAAATATTGACCACACCATCTTTAATGAGTCCTTGCTCAAGGATCATTCCTTTCTCTTTGATATCTTTGTAGGTCTACAAATAGTTCATGGTTATGTGGTGAGCCAAGCTAGGATGGGCATTATCAACAAACATTTTCACCAAATGGCGCTCTAGCAAGGTGCAAGATATGCGGGTGGTAAGGGTTTTCCATCTTTGCAGATATTTAGGAAGGCTTTCTCCACTTTTTTGCTTAGTGTGGACAAGATCAACTAATGATAGTTCTATTTCGACAAGATGGGCATATTGGGCTACAAATGCCTCAGACAATTCAACAAAGTTTTTAATTGTACCCTAGGGGATTCTATAAAACCATTCAAGAGCTGGTCCAAACAAGCTTTTGGGAAAGAGATGCAAGAGAAAGATGTCATTGTGTGCCACTTCTTGGCAGTGCATGTAAATTTTTTTGATATGTGTGACAGGGTCTCCTTTTCCTCTAAATTTGTCAAATTTGGGTGTCTCAAAATGCTTGGGAAATGGTGTCATGGTAATGGCTCTGTCAAATGGGTAAGGACACACATTCTCAAACTTGAAGGTTTTTGGATCATTACCCTCCTAGATGTTCTTCAAAGCTGTCATCATGGCTTCCCATTCTAAATTAATGGGTGATGGCTGGGGTGCACCCAATGTAGGAGTGCCCTGAGGTAGGTATGTGCTAGATGGGGAAATGGAATATGGATGGCTTTGAGGTATGGGCTGGTAGGGATTGTACATGGCTTGGAAAACTAAATGGTGGATGATGGGTTGCTAAGGTGGAGGTGGCACATATTGTTGCATGTGTTGCAAGGCTTGCTGCTGGTATGGGATTTGGGATAGGGATTGAGGAACATAAGTTGGTTGCGAGATAAACGGATTGCTTTGTGGAGGTAAGGTATAAGATGGTTGTGAAGCTTGGGGGAAGGATCGAGGAGCTTATAGAACTTGACTTTGGATTTGAGAGTTTGACCAATATATGTGGGTTGTGCCCCCATTTGGGAAGGTATCTACATGGCAAAAGAGGCCAAGTAATTGGTGGTTGGTGGTGGTGGATTTTCTCCTAGAAGTGGAATAGAAAAATAGTTAGTAATAGGAGGTAATGGATTAGTTGGTGGTGTGGAGGTGGTGGGAATTGAAAGCTTGGAAATGGAAGTGATGGGTTTTGATAGCTTGGTGGCTAGATTTGAAAGCTTGGTAGAGTTTGGCAGGAGCTTGGGTCACTTGAGAGCTTGGCAAAACATTGGTAGTAGCTGGTGGGGTTTGATAGCTTTGTGGAGTGAGGGTAGTAGCTTGTGGATGTGTGGTTGATGGCACAGAGCTCCAAGGACCTAGTGAAAATGATGGAATTGTGTTCTGAGCTGAGGTAAACAAGCTGGGGGTGATGAAAGGTTGATTACTTGACCCCATGGGTGGCATCCCAGTTGTATATTGCTGAGGTTGGCTAAAGATGCTAGCACTGATTTGGGAGATGGGTGGATTTGGAAGGCTGGGTTGGAGAGCAGCAGTAGCAATAGTTAAGGGACTGAATGATGATGTTTTTTGGGCAAAGGGGGTTTGGGATGGAGTGGTATGGACCAATGGTGGAGTGGTGGTGGCTGGATTGGCTTGCGGAAGGGAGATTTCAACTTGAGTGGAGGCTGGTATGTTTGGGTCTATTGGATCATATGGGAAGGGTTGAGGCTCTTCTTTTGGCACATATTGAGGATAATTTGAATCATAAGAGCCTATGGGTGGTGGGAGATGTCCAAACAATGGGTGAGATGGATTTGATAAGCGAGGAGGTCTTCCAAAGTCAAAGGCTCCTATGTTGTCCCTTCAAAAATTAGCCATGATTGTTTCTTTGTTTTTGTCTATAATGGCGTTTACCAATACTGCATTTCTTGGTTGGTTCATCAAAGTTTCAATGTCAATAGGTGATGGTATAGTTTTCTCTGGGCTGAAGGATGGTTGGGTACTCAAGGGGAGCAATGTTGCTTGATCCAAATGATAGGGCTCCATTGTTTCCTTCTTCTTCTTGGCTAAACGAGTGATGGGTGGAATGAAAATGCAGAATGTTTCCTAGGGATGAGATGCAACAATGTTGATGGATGCAAAAGGGGAAGGCTTTTCTATGCAAAAGACTTCCTAGGTTGAGGCAAAGCTATATGACAAAACCTAAGGAGGATTGGGTTTGGGTTTCTAACTTCAAAGATATGTTGTCAAAGTATGAAAGGTCTACTTTCCTATGTGCAAGCTTGGTGGTGATTGTGTCAACTTAAGGATAGACTGATGATCCTTTAGGAAGAACATGAGATTGACCACTTGTGGATCCCAACCTTTAGCTCAAGGTGATGAGGGATGACAAGTGACAAGGCTAGATTACCCTAGACAAAGATCTGTCAAAGGGATAACCTTGGTGAGGCTGGTGGATTTGCAAGATTTTAGGAATGGAAAACTTTTGGCATGGTGACAACAATTTTGAAGGCTTGGATGTGAAGTTTTTGGATTGCTGGCTAGATGGTTTGGTTCTAAATGAGATGGATGAGCTAAAATGCTTAAGGGGAGGACTAAAGATGGCTAGCTTACCGACAAGGATGACTCTAAAGTGGAGCTTACACAAGAAGATGTGGAGAAACAAGGGGGTCTAATCATAGAAATCATGCCTAGTTGGTAATGCATAAGCAAGGTTAACTCTTGGATGTTGGTTAAGTTGGATGGTGCAATCTAACCAAGCATCTTAAAGGGCTTCGTCAGCAACTTTGTCCTCTACTTTATGGAGTTTGGCAATTCGAGGGCTTGGTGTTATTTCCTTTTTCTTGGCTGAAAGTTCTTGGTATGCTTGAGATGGCTTGAGTTTGACTTTGTGAAACTTTTGTTTGGGTTTGGGTTGTTCTAAAATGAATTCCTGAATCTACTCGGCTTTGAGAGATCTTGGTTTTTTTGCTTTGACTTGTTCAACTCCTGAAACATGTAGTGACTATGCTAAGTATGTCCTAAGCTAGGATTGACCAAGTTTGGAAAACATTCATTCAACAAATAAAAAAATCAAGCAATAGATAGGAACAACCAGATAGAAGTTTTTGATTCTCAGAATGTGATACTTGTGCCAAGGAGTGTATATGTTCTACAAATATTTTGATCAGTCACTTCAAACACATTAACATCTTAGATGGTTGTCTACAAAGCTGATAGTTGGTTTAGCTAGGGAGTCCTCGATATACCCAAGGTACGTGAGGCCCAAATCCATAGATAAAACCAAAATAATGTCACACAACCGAGAGGAGCGATAACCCACTTCTCCTCTTTCACTTCTCAAGAGTATAAAGTTCCTTGAGGCTTAGCCCGAGTGATAAAATCTTGATTCCAAGAGAGGTGTCTTTGGATCCATCTCTTGATTTTTATACTCTATCGAAACACTGGAGTTGAGGTCATCCTAAGGGGTGATGAAATCTCCAAGCAGGCCTCCTAAAACTTAAACAAGATTTTGGATCCTAATCTTATGCACCCAAGATGGCCTTGAAAGATGAAAAGGGGAGAGAAGACTTGGATGATCTTGGGCTAAAAAACATGTTTGTTCTTTTACCAACTAACTCTTATGTGTGCTGATCTATACTTTGCAAGCACTCATGTTTAGGATGCAAGTGTTCAATTCCAACTTGAAGCATTTAACAAAAGTAAAATCGATCAAAGAATGAATACATCAAGAAGATTTAGGGTCAACAAAAGTAAACTCACGTGCCCGGAGGCCCTCCATGTCAATTATCGATTAATTTCCTTTAAGACATTCAAGAGTTGGTGTGATTTTTTTTTAAGCCCAAAACAAAGATGTGTGAAATTTGATTTCAAGCATGCGCTCAGAGGCCCTCCACATCAAGAGTTGTCCAATTTTAATGCTCAAATGAAGTGTTAGTGAGACTAATGCACATTCAAGAAATTTTCTAACTTAGAAAAACTAATAAAAACCCAAGTAAGTGGAGTTTGATTTTTTTGGAGCACTTAACACCATCTTAGGTGGACCCATCCCCATAGATGGCACTGAGATTGCAACCAATGGTTAAAATGATGGGTGATTAAAGAGGGTGAGTCCAACTACAAACTTACTCCAAGCATTTTTATTAGTTTTTATGACTTAAAAGATTACAAAAATGTGGATTTAGGTTTTTTTTATGCCCAAAAATTGAAGTGTGAGATAATGCAATGGTGAATTGATCCTTTGCATTCAAGATTGATTTAAGTGACATACATTCAAAGACAAGTGTTTAAACATTCAAGTTCATTTTAACAATATGCATTCAAAGACAAGTGTTTAAACATTCAAGTTCATTTTTCAAGAGCATTAAACCATGTATGGAGAACCTGCAAGAAACATGGTTAGTGATTTCATAGATGCTCCAACCTACAAAGCTACAAAAAGCCAATTTGATTAGTCACCTAAAAATCTCAAAATTTGAAGCTTAACTATGGGAAAAATAAAATCAACTTTTTTTTATTCTTTTTCTTATGCGTAAAAATACTTAAAAAAACCTCTACTCTAAGGAACCACCAAAAGTTAAAATTTGATTTATACTCTCTTTTTTTTTAAAATAAAAAGCGTAGGAACAGAGATGTTGAAACAAAAATGTAACAAAAATAGGTGAAGACAATAGTTCATCAAGCGGAGATGCTAAACTATGGAGATGTTGAACTGCAGAGACGCTGATCTGTAGAGATGACAGAGAAAGGGGTAGAGACAACATTTCAGTTTGGCGATGTAGAAAATAAGAAACCAAGCGAAGACTGTGAACTACAGAGATGACAGTTCAGTTTGGCGGCAACGTAGATGACAAAAGATTAGAGGCGATAGTTTACAAAGCGCAGACGACAATTGACCAAGCACAGATGCTAATCTATGGAGACGACGGTTGAGATTGCAGAGATGACAGTTTACCAGGCGTAGATGATAGTTCACCAGGAACAGATGCCAATCTATGAAGATCTCGGTTGAGGTTGCGGAGATGATAATTTACCATGCACAGACGACAGTTCACCAAGCACAGATGCCAATCTACGAAGACTCTGAACTACGGAGATGACACTGCGTGAATAGAATTGAAATACGTGAGTTTTTCCAAATATATATATATATATATATATAGATATATATATATAAATATATATATATATATATATATATTATTTTCAATTTTTAGAAGGTATGTCTTCTTCCCAAGTGTGCCCTTCAACCTGCAAAAATAAGGAAAACACCCTTCAACTCACTCAAACAACCAAAAAATGTTAGATGGTTAGTTTACAACAATAAAACATGGATTGAAATGACCCATAGCAGGGGTCCCACCAGGTGTGCCAAAATGTATATGCTACTTTAGTATGCTAGAAACATTAATTTAATGAAAACAAAAGCATTAACTAGCATAAGAAACATAACATATGAGATAGACAAAGTGAAACCTTCAAATAAGAATGTGAGCCATGGAATGGCTCTCCCAATGAGGATGGTCACTTGATTTAGGGATGAGTCTATTTGATAGGATTTGGGATGTATGCTCAAGCTTCAAATTTGCTTCAATGGAGATGGAAAATGGCAATTGGTAGCTTTGTGAGCTCTCAATTTGGCATTATAAGGGTATGGTTAAAGGCTTTGTTTCTCAAACTAGCAATATAACTTTGGCTTAAAGGTTGTGATGATAATGGCTTGGGAGGGGATCCAATTTATAGGCTAAGGGCTTGAGGGTTTGAGGGCTAAGATGCAAGGATGGGGAAAAGCTCATAAAGGGCTTAGATTGCATGAGAGGAAAGCACGTGGATTGTGCTTCCTTACAGCCAATCAAGGAGTGACACGTGTCACAAGGTGAGAGGATGGAGGAAAGAGCAACGATGAGCCAAAAAAGGAGGCTCAAGGCCCTAAAGACCCTCATAAATGGCTTGTAAGAGCAATGAATGGGCTTGTAAGAGTCTTTATGGCCTTGTAAGAGCATTGAAGGCTTAGTGGTTGGGATATTTTGGAGGGAGTTGAGATTGTTGACTTTGCTTGGCTTAGGAAAGTCTTAAGCTTGCTTAGGAAATGTGACAAGGTTAGGGGGGGATTAGAGGTGATTTAAGATTTAGATTAGGGATGTTAGAGATGTGCAACTGGATGGCATTCAATGAGGGTGGGTGAGTTAGTAGCTAAGCTTGGTTAGTATGGGTGGATGGGGTGGATTAAGATAAAAAAGGGGGTTTAGAGATAGGCTTAGGGTTAGGATAAATAAAGTTTATTTATCTCATAGGTTTGATTTGAGGAGATATTTATTAAAAAAAATTTAATAAACATGAGGATTGATATTTAACCTTAGTTAAATATTTTGAGTTGGGATTAAGGGTAGAAAATGATGGGATTAGCCTTTAATCGAAATTAAAGAAAGATTAGGAGATTTTGGAAGAGGTTAGTGATCTTAAGGAAATTGACCAAGTTTTGGGCAAAAAATAAATAAAATATTTATTTTGGGATTTTTGGTCAATTTATTAATTAAATAATTAATAAATAAGAAAAATAATGTTTAAATAAGATTTAAACATTTTTGGGAGGGATTCCTTAATTAATTATTTTTAATTAAGATAAAGGGATTTAATGGCATAAAAATAAATAAATTAATTAAATAATTAATTAATTAATAAATGATGTTGTTATCAAGGACTTTTTCAAAAAATAAAAATACTTTACTTAAATGACAAGGACCACACTAGAACGTAGTCTCAGAAAAGCAAGATAAGAGTGCAGTATACTAAGGTATAAATAGTCTAATTTGAAGGCTAGAACGGCCAAAGATTATGACTATCATGACATAGAGTACAACAAGCACTAAAGGACAAGAGCAAGATAACTAAGAGACAAGATTAGTTAAAGTATGGATCACAAGTCATTAGCTAAGCGAGATGCCACTGTTTGGGACTATTTTTAGATAGAGAAACAATAAACAAATGTAGGAAACAAACTTGGTATAGAGCACAGATAGCTCTAACAAACTAACTTGACAGTTTAGACTCATGATCTCGCATGAAGATCCTCTGAGAGGCCTATAATGCCCCATCAAGGGAAACAAAGAATTAACCTAAAATATCACTAAGTTTGCTAAGCAATTTTTTTTTTAATACATGAAAGATAAAAAATTTACAATATTCGTGGAAGCAATAGTAACATTAAAAATGAAAGTAAACATAACATAACAAAATAGATTACATTCTTTAAGAATCCCTTAACATTGTATCACATCTAAATTAACTATTCATCTAACATCACATCCTTAGCAATGATACATCCAAAGTTCTTAAACAATATACAAGTGTCCTTTTAATGTAATTACATTTTAGATTGCTCAATCATCCACTGTAGATGCCAAAGGATATAAAAAGGCTTAAAAGAATATACATCCGTGTAAATAAAGTACATCATCATCCAATATTAATCTATGTCATACATGATACATCATCACAAAAGATATAAACATCCATCATAAAATATAACCATATATCACAAACATAACTAACTAAGTGCACGGTTCCTCCCAATCGTAAATAACATCATTAGACCATCATGGATCCTAGCCATCCCTTCCTGCATAACATTCCCAAGCACCGAAGAGATCATCGATATTAACATAGTAGAAATTTCACTCCTAAATCATACTACATCATATGCAGATAGTAATCTAACATGCAAAGTAAAGCATAAGATAACATCATGCAAATCATCAATGTAAGGAACATACCAATAAATACATCCATCATAGGGTATATCATCTATCATAATGATCCAAGAATAGAATGAAGATAAATACCAACCAATAATGTTCCAACCATGGTGTCTCAGATGGATCTCAAATGATAAGAGTGGAAATACACTACCACCCGACTGCGTGGAACCTAAGTGGTCCACTCCCACCATGCTGAGGAGATAATCTCAAGTCCCAAACAGGTTATCAACAATCACATAGCAAAGATACTTTCTAAGTCCAAGAATCCTAAAAGTATACTAACTCAAAGATTTCAATCACAAACTGACATCTAATCCCAGAGGCACACAATGACATGTAGGAACCTACTATGCAAGCAGGATAGTGTCATCGCATATATCATGTAGAAGTTACAGGTAAAAGCACAGATCTGTGTCACCGTTTGTGATACCAAAACCTGTTTTGGTCAAATCTCATTTCTCTATCAAATCTCAATTTTTTTCAAAAAATAAAAATACCCTTTTATAGATCTCAGATTCAATATCATCATTATATAAATTTTTAAGTGTTTTGATTAGTTATAATATGTTATTATCTCAAAGTATTAGAAGGTGATATTTCAACATTTTAGAAGATGCTCCCTCAAAAAAGGAAAAAAAATAGTAAATCATATCAAAAAAATTTAAAAATTATGTTTATCTCTAGAGGAGAGAATCCTCTTCACGAATATGTAATTTTTTTTCAAGAAGGTATAGATTTGATAGGAAAGTTTTGATAGGAGGAAAAAACTATTGGATTCTGATAAGGTCAAACTTGAGTACTTATAACAAAGAAAATACACATCAAAAATAATTATTTCTTTTTTTGTGCACTAGCTATACATGTCATCTATAAGATATTTTCAAATCAGAATAAAAAAACATGATTTGCATATACTTGTTTGATGGGAACTACACCCTATATTTTTTATAGTTAAAAAAAGAACTTCAAAATAAAATAAAATGAATAAATTCTTACTCAAAAAAATTATAAAAATTATAGGGATAAAGTTCATCCAATTCTACACATTTCATCAGTTTACATCATCTTCATATTTTAAACACAAATACCATTTTTTTTGTCACTAATGTTGAACTGTCACATTCTGATATCACGGTTCTTTATAAAAGGTGATACAGGTTTGTACTTTTACCCTTACCCTGGCAATTAGCTAAACTCCACAGGTACCTACTGATCCTCATGCCGCCACTAGTATCCTCTCATACTGACGAGGCATACTATGGAATGCAAGGTCGCAACCATGCGTTCTCTCTACTCCCATCCTAGTCTATACAAGCACTCGAAGCATGGACGAGAACCAAAAAAATTATCTTTTTACGTTCATTTAATCCCCATTTAGTGTAAATGTTATCACTTATTAACAAAACTTACAATGAGTTACTCTGGCAGCCACTTAGGGCCTCGGCCCCCATTGCAAGCCACTTCTCGACACTACAAGTAGATAACCTACCCTAAGCTCATGGAATCATAAAATCACCCTAGTCCTATACAAGCGACTGGAAAAATAAAAAAAGATAATCCACAATAAGAATCATCAAATGTCCACAATAAGAATCATCAAATATCCACAATAAAAGCATCAAATCTCCATGAGCATTTGAAAAGCATCGATAGAAAATCATGACCACAACAGTTCTCTATTGGCAACTGAAGGTATCACTGATAATCAAAAAGTATCCATTGGTTCTCAATAACCAGAATATATCTCAAAATTATACTGATCGAAGACTCCAAAATGGTTGAGTCAAAACATGTCACAACATGACATCATCAAGAAATAAATCAACATTTCAGTCCCATCATGGCAACTGGAAAGTAACCCAAGGATAACTAATCAATGACTCAAAAATGGTTAAGTCAACTATCTCAAATACATAAGAATCTTGACTATAACAATCAATAAATACAAACATCTCATAGAGAATTCCATCACATAACCATGGTTGGGTTTATAAAGATAGAGACCAAATAAGATCAACATGCCATCACATCTCATAACCCCCGAGCCTCAGGTAACAACCTAAGACTGGTCAACACTAGTCAACCCAAAAACCAAAAACAAGAAGCATCAAGAATACACGATGCAAACATATGTTTTGGTTTACTAAAATCACATAGTTGAATTCAGTGTAGAGGTTTCAGTTTTATGTTCACAAGTATACTTCAAGTATATAGGATTATCATTTGACCTACAAGTCAACTCGTTTGTTCCCTCGATAGCATTATCCTTCCATTATTTAAAATAATATTCTAAGAATAACTTAAGGATAAATATTTTACTCATTAAACTAATCATCATTGACCCTTAATTAACTTGTTCTCTTTATTTAACTATGATCCATATTCTAATTGAGATAACTCTTCTTTAATGTTACATCAACTTTTCCAAACAAAACCCAAGGATCACATTCTTATAAATTATAATAAAGCTAGTTATTAGTCTTCGAATAAGAAAATTATAACTTTATTAAAATGATCAATTAAATCAATCGATTAACATATGTACAAAATCCATGACTTTTTAACATTCTAATAGTTCTTAATTAAATATTACTAAGTCTCACCATTAAAATATCTAAGGTCATAATTCAAGTCATTAGAATAAGACTTATCAACTTCACTGTAAATACTTAACAACTTCACTAAAAGAATCTATATTAGCATATCAATTAAAACTCTATATATAACTTAATTATTAATTAATCTAATTAATTTAATCAATAATTACATAACCATACCATCAACCCAATGAAAATCAGTTGACTAATAGCTAACAATAGTTTGTACTTAAAAAAAGTCAACTACAATCCAATGCACAAATATTCATATTAATAGTTCAATAATAATAACTTGTTAATATTTAATAACAAGTTATATTTGAAATCTTATTAATAAATCTATAATGACCACATTCATCATTCTTTAATAAATACTAATATTTCCTTAACAAATCCGTATTATCGATAATCATTTCAAATTAAGACTCTATCGCATAACTTAATTATTAATATTATATCTAATAACTCAATGAATATTAATTGATTAAAAATCAACTATACTCCAAATCCAAAAATTAATGTCTTTTACAAAACTTCAATCATTAAATAATCCCCACTAGACTAACTCTAATCAGATTAATTAATAACTATTTAAACCATTTATACTATTATTTATTAATAGTTTGTTAGACCCAACAAACATTAATAAATAATAAACTCATCAAAACTATTATTAATCGATCTAGAGAACCTTCCATAAACTACATTA
Source organism: Cupressus sempervirens (assembly GCA_028749045.1). Lineage (NCBI taxonomy): Eukaryota > Viridiplantae > Streptophyta > Pinopsida > Cupressales > Cupressaceae > Cupressus > Cupressus sempervirens. Next base: position 443,914,286 of record CM053786.1, on the reverse strand, counting down.
GTTAATATTTAACTAACTCTTAACACCATTGAGGTATATCATTAATTTATTTAATAATACATAACGTATTCAAATCGTAGCAATGTTGTTATAATGTAACAATGACTCCTTGTCAATTAGATCTTAATCCCATATCATTAAATTCTCTTTCTTTTATTTCCATTTCACTAGATTGAATTATTCTTAATTTTCAATAGATCATTTTGCAACTCTAATGAGCCCAAAAATATCGATAGCATTAATCTTTAATATACCTTAATTAAACTTAGTTTAATTAAAGTAATATTTATTAAATAATACTGAGTAACATATATTAATACTGATATATATATATATATATGATACAACACATAATCATTAAAACTAAATAATGTTAGATCAAAATTAATAAAATTAAACCCTGTAATAGTCAACTCATTTAACAACATTAATGTATATATATATTACCAAATATCTTAATAAATTAAAATCTTAATTTCTAAGCATAAACAATCTTCCTAAATTTTGAATGCATTAAAAATCGCATTACATATTTGGGAGAGGCATTTTAAAGCGATTTTAAAATCGGTACATGGTAATACAAAGGTCGTGCGGACTGATTACAGTCATGCGGTAGTATGACACACTTGCCCCACTGCAAGTACCTTGCGATGTGTGGGTAGGGTTAAGCGCACACACCCACGTCATCTCTGCGACATACAGGTACCCATAGGTATTCTGTAGTTATGACATTTGTCACATGCATAGAGCGTGGAGGGAATAAAGCTTGTGGGATGCGGTGATATAAAATTCACCCCCCAATTAATATGTGTTATAATTTTTTATAGTAACATTTTTCAAAATGTTTTTCCATATCGCGTCTTTTAAAAATGTTTTCATTAAAGCATTTTTCAACTGCAATTTAACAAACAATCTTTTACTATATATATATATATATATATATATATATATATATGTATATGTATATATATGTATATATATACGCAGAATTGCTAATCAGTTTTACAACATTTAAATATATATGCATATATATATATATGTATGTAAAGTATACTTATATATAAATATGTATATATATGTATATATATATGTATATATATGTATATATATATACATATGTATATATATACATGTATATACATATATGTATACATGTATATACATGTATATACATATATGTATACATGTATATACATGTATATACATATATATATATATATATTTGTATATACATATGTATATAGATGTATATACATATGTATATAGATGTATATACATATGTATATAGATGTATATACATATGTATATATATGTATATATATATATATATATATATATATATATATATGTATGTATGTAAAGCATACTTATATTTTTAAATGAGAAGGGTTTCTTGTTCAAGTCTATCAATTAGGAATTCTACTCATAATGATCATTCCTTAGATTTACTTATTAACTCATTCAATAGGTTTGTCTATAAATTTTTACTTAGAATCCTTCATAAAAAAATAAACCCTTGTCTAATCAAATCCTTGATTCTATTACAATTCGAACCCAAACTGGTTTAGAACTAATTTCTTTTCCTAAATGGAAACTAGGGTTTTCTAATGTTTTCCTCACAACCAAATAAAAATTAACATACATATCTAGATTCCAATTCCAAGATTGAAGATTCATTCATAGAGTATATTCAGACACATATAACAGACATGGTAAAGACAGGAAGAGAAAGAGTGCAAATGGAATATGCAAAAATCATGAGTGCACCTAGACACTGATGCTAATTTGCCATCCCTTAGAAGTCCATAGAGAATCCCTTCCTTCTCCAACATTCGCCATTCCTCCAAGATCCAAGCCAACCGAAACCTCCGAGTGACTAGAAGTGCTAGAAGAAGCATAGAAGCATGTAGAAACATATGAGCATGTAGAAGCATATGAGCTTCTCAAATGCATGTAAGCTTTGAAGCTTGTCCAAACACACTAGGAGAGCCTCTATTTAGAGGCCTTTAAGATACATCTAGAATGTGTCTAGAAACAACTAGAAGATAAGCATGACAACTAAGCATGAGTCTACTCCAACCTTCTAGATGAGTCATAAGGTTGTAGACACTATGTGCTCAAATAATATGCTAACTCCTAAGTGTAGACAACTTGTGCATTCTTAGAGTGCAAACTCCTATGTGAGCAAACATATAAATAATGCACATTAATTAATATAATAATTACTTTACTCTTTCCAATTTAATTTATTTATTTATTAAATCTCATGCACTAACTTTAATAATTCCACTTATTTTATCTTAATATATTTATATTTTAAATCACGTGCACACATCATGCAACCTTTAATCTTTTAATAATTTTAATATCTTTTCCACTTTTAAATTCATTTCCAAAACTTAATTGCTAAAATATTTATGAACTTAAATAAATATTATCACATACCAACTTTAAAATTATAACTTTTATCTTCAAATTTAATTATTTTATTTAATTAATTTCCTAATCAAGTAAATAAAATAAATATTAAAATATCATATTAATTTTCCATTAAATTAAACCATTAATTAAATCTTTTAATTAAGCTTAATTAATAGAAAATACTCCAAAGACTCACAAGGTAAAATACGAAAACCCATCATAGCTAAAACACATACAAAATCAAAACAAAAGGGTTAATATCACAAATTACATTATCCAACGTATTCGGAGGGTACTCAACTCAGATACTTGTCCTAATTTTCAATTAGGACAAATGGCTTAAAGGGTTGGGATTTGGACTTGAGAATTTATCTCCCCTGTCTTATCATTGAGATAATGCAATAGGGTATGCTCATCCTGGAAATTTAGGGAAGTCGATACCCGGTACCTGCAACCTACATAAAATTCACACATGTACAAGTACAATATATACTAAGCTAAATAGGTAATGGCAAGAAGTGGTGCATTGTGTAGATCCCGACTAGCAAGTGACTACGACTCCCTTACTTAATCACATCAGAAACGCCATACAAGAACAAACACACACATCATACACATGCAAGTATGGGGTAAGTATCCATAAGAAAGCACATGTGATAATAACCATCTAATTAATCATCATGCATACATGAAATGTAGAGTCAAAGTAATCCCATCACATATCAACTGAATCCATAGCACAATATTTGATAGTCTCAAAACAATGCTACTAATCATCAACATAAAACTAGCCCTAAAAGAGTTCGACAATGATAACAAAAATGCAACCTAGGGGCAGGCACTACATCCACCCCCCCTAGAATTAGGCTTACTCCTAGAAGCCTATAAGAATGAAAAACTAAGATACTCACTATGCAGGTCCCATTGAACCCTTTCCCTCCTATAGGAAAATATGATTCCACTGTTGACACTACAACACACTTAGAGCAATATGATTCTGGTTTAATGATAAATCGAAAACCATATCGATCCAACATTCATTCTTTTAAAAACTACTCAAATAGATCCCCTAATACATTCTAACAAGAGAAACTTAATGCTTGCAAAGATAATCAAGGGCATACTACCTTACAACATAGATAAAAGATACATGTTTTGCAACTAGAATAAGTTTCAATTTTCAGTTTTTCTCACATTTAGGTTTTCAGTATAATTTTCAGTTTTGAAAGCTAAGTGTTGAAGTATGAAAAATATGCAAGTAAGAGTTTTAAGTTATGTTTTAGTTTACCTAGTTTCAAGTTTTCAGTTTGAAAGAGATACACATGATATTTCAATGTTTTTGTTTTATTTAACTAGCTAACAACTAGTGGCATTCCAATATACCTAGAGCTCCCAATGTTGAAACTTGGGCTTTGATAAGGCCCATGAGAAAGTACACAAGGTCGTGCAAGGACTTAGGACAACATAAGAATTTTGCACAAGGATGTGCTCCAGGTTGCAAAAAGAAGTGCAAGGTTTGACAACAAAATAAAGACACAAAGGCTAGATCCCACACGGAGATGTGCAACTATTCGTGTGAGAACCTGGATAGAGCTGCGCATAGAAGTGGTATGACAACAAGTATTCATGCAAAAATTTACAAATTGTGTGCAAAAATAGAAACCAGACTGACAACTGAACTAGATTTTGAAAAGACTTTAAAGATTTCAGATAGTTTTGGATAGATTGTTGATTCATTTGGTAGATTTCAGACAGATAGCAAGGTTGATTTTCAAGTTTTTAAATAGCATTTGGTTTTGAACAAGGAAAGTGTTTTCAACAACACACGGGAAGCAAGAAGTAGTTGAATACAATCCAATTGAGGGAAAAATAACTCAGAGGGACAGGGGAGTCTTGACTTTCAGTTTGTTTGAGCAAGTTTGGACATGTTTAGGACTCGATAACAAACACACTTTATCCCTAGAAATAGAAAATGGTAGAGAAGGAAAATCCTTTGTCCCACATCTTATGCACATGCATGTACCTCACATAGTCATGTCACCCCCTAGAGGGCACTTGTGTTTTTGGTATATTTAAAGGACTCAATAGTATACACTAAACAAGCACCATATTGGTAGGGGACGAGTGTGTATACCACCTTCAAATGTCCAGTAGTATGCCTATGGTGAGTTCTATAGGAGAGATTCTTCCACCTCCTTGCACAAAGATTTTTCCTCCTTTCGGAGTTGAACTGGGTAGCTTCTAACTAAGAGGTTTTTACTTGGCTTCCATTCAAATTAATCCTCGGTGGCTTTGCAAGTGAAGTTGAGGCCAGCAGCCCACACCAACATCTAAAAGTGCACACTACTTGCTTAGCAAGCCAGGGGCCAATGCCTACCAGTGCACAGACATAGCCTCTCCTTGATATGCGATATTAGGAATAAAGGAGAGGAAATTAATCTAGCTTTGGAGTCTTTCACTCTACAAAGCTTCTTTATTATAGTGAGTTGGAATCTTTGGCAAAAGGAGTGTGCTCACTTGGGTCATTCTCGGAGGTTGGATCACTCTGACAAGCCTTCTAAAGGATTGACTCAGACTGGTAGTTTGATCGCAAGGGTCAAAGTTTCTGATTTCCCCCAAGGGGAAAGAGCATACTCGTCTACCTTACTTTCTTACCCAAACACACAAAACAAGGTAATTACCAACTTTGCTTAATCAATCCAAAGTCATTCTTCCTTAAAGATTTTGATTCCCTTAAAAGAAATCATTGTCTTATCATAGAAGAGAACAAGTTTTGGAGAACCACCAAGCTGCTTGCCTCCCTCGGAATGTCATCTTTCAGAAGCGTCTAGCTTTCTAATTCACTCTCGATCATGACCTTTGAGAAGTGAAGAGCATATTCCCCTATTCTTCCATCTTGCATCCTAAGAAGTTCACAAGCCCCTAATTAGACTAGTTTGAAAAACAAGAAAAGCGGACACACTGTTTTGTGGGTTTTAAAAGAGTCTTCGTCAAACGTGTCTTCAACAATCGTCCTGCAAGAAAATAGTTACTCCTTGTTTGGAGAGTTTTTATAAGAGTCTTCATCAAATGTCCTGCAAACAACTATTAGGCTGTAGAAAACCAAAAAAATGGAAATAAAGATGCTTCAGAGAAAACATGTTAGTGAAAACTAAAGCTTAACTATGGGAAAATAAAAAATTAACTTTTTTACAAATGCTAAAACCTATGAAAACATCTAAAAAATTGGAAAAAACTATCTTTTGAATCGCTGTTGTAAAATTTCATGCGAAATCATGCATAGAATTGTGCAAAATCATGCATAGACCCATGCGAAGAAATGCAGAGACCCGCATGAAGAAATGTTCAGACCCATGCAAAATCATGCAGAGACCCATGTGAAGCAATGCAGAGACCTGCGTGAATAAATTTTCAAACACTTTGACTTAGTCATTACCTGCGGAATCATCTTGGAATAAACATTGAGTTGTTTATCTAAGAGGTCTGATGTAATGGGCACCCCTGGATGTCCCAAAAAACTAAACCAAATTGCTGAAAGGAATTATGTCAAACAGTTTGCATTCAACTTCTTATTTCTCCATTTAATGTTTTGAACCCCTTATAACTCTTAAAATCAAACGTTTATTGTTTGTTGTGTTTTGTGCATGGAATTGGTATCATACAACATAAACAAGAAAGAAACTACAATGATATGCAAAGTGGAAATGAACTGCTGCTAATAAAATGTTATTTTCAGAATTCATAAAACCAAATACATGGCAGATTTATCAACTCACTAATTACTTCAGAAGTATTGACATAATACTCCAGCCCATGCTTACAAACTTGCTGCTACAATACTTTGTCCTTCAATCAGTCCACTACCTTCATAATACCATTCCCTCCAAGCGACATAAGCGTCGGACAAGTAGTAAAGAAGATATGAGCAAAATACCATATCTGCCTATAGCCAAAAATGCAACTAAACTGCCTGATAATGAAGCCAATAACAAAGAATTCAAAAGGCCAAACCCCAAGGGAATGACATCTAGAATGTTACAAGAGAGGATAGACGTCCTCAAATGCCAAGAATGGATCTGCAACTCACACACCAATTTCTTCTCATATTCAACCTGCCTAATGAAGCCACAAATGCTTCCATTTATTCTATTTCCAAGGGTCCGCTCAACTCATATGGGCAATGTGGGATAAAAGATGTGTAATATATAAAACATATATTAAAATACCCCTTATGTCTCCCTTGGGTACACATCACCATAAAATAAATATTTAATATTTTACAATTAAATTAGACGTTACTTTAATAAGACTTCAGGCATTGAAATGTATTAGCAATCGAACTCCGAATAATGCGAGTGATAGCTCATCGGAAAGCTCTCACCGAGGAGTATCGAATCCAATCACCAAAATTGACCTGCACTATGTCCTGCTGACTTACTAAAAATAGTAAGTATGCCTGAAACTGAGTAAATCAACTTTGTTTTGGCCCAAACTGGAAATGACTAGGCCAAAACACTCTGAGATCCCTTTAAACCCTTCGTTAGCCCTCGGGACCATGTAGAACAAGGCTAACGCATACACACTTGGTCAACTACTAAAATGGGGACATTACATCTAACAGAGCAACCTGCCACCTTCTATCTAGAAGGATTTTTCCTATTTAATATCCTCAAAGATGAGGCTTAGGCAACCAGACCCTTTAAGAATGAAAGATTTAAAGATGAGATGCAACTAATCTATGTGAATATGCAAATTAATCTAAAATGAGATATGTGAACTAGTTTGATTAATGCAGATTAGGGTCTCAAACATTTGACAATTAAGTCAAGTAGCGAGTAGCAGAATAAGAATTTCCTATTAGGATAGGTCTTAGGATTGATTAGAATAGACTAGAATTGGTATCATGGCAATGAGCCAATTTTTGGGTATTACATAGACTGATAGCCCAAGGAGCTCAAATTTGTGGGGCATTGAACCATATACCCAATTTGGCAATCGAGGGTGTCCAAACAAAGATTTTATTTCTATTCTTCAATAATGATGATCTTTCATTGAAATTGGCTTGTGAACAAGTCAATCTAGATTCTTTAAACCAATCTGAAATGGCATCCTCTATGAATCTTTCTAATGGAGCATTGGCTACACAAGCCAAAATTAAAAAAATGAAGAAGATACATGTTGGCCTTCATGAGCATCTTTCTTTACTGGCTACCCTTTATCTGATTCTATTATGGGTACACAATCCCCATGAAATAGGAAGAACTATATCTAGAACATCCAGAGCATTTGGCCTATGGAATCATGATCATCAGTAATTGCATCACGATATGTTGTGGAGGAATCATAGGTAAGACTTTAGTAACTTGTTATACTAATCAAATCAATGCAGGATACTAGTAAGTATGCTAAGGATTCAAGTGTAGAGATTCTAAATATCTTAGGAAAATTCAAGGAAACCCTTACACCATGCTCCAACTCCAACTCCTTCACATGCTCCATCAAAGATTAATGAAATCAAAAATGATTTTTTGTTTTGAAGTTAAGCCAGTGTTGGTCAAAATTTTAACCAACACAGGCTTAGATTTAAAAAAAAAGGAAGAAATTTTGCCTTATACAATCCAACCAACCTAAACCTTTTTAATTGATGGTTGAAAATTTTGGTAGAAAAATGAGGTCAAATGTAGTAGTGTTATCTTCAACCTAGTTCACACAATCCAAGAAAACAAACTTGTCAACTCAGATTCATCAAATCCATGATTTTTTAAATAATGTAGAAGTTGAACATTATCAACTTGTGATGCTCAACACATACTACATTGCTCGACATCCATTGTCAAGTTACTTGGCATGAACTAAAGTATGTTGGTGCTTGACATCAACTAAACTTTACTCAGCATCCACTATTCTACTTGGTATACACTAAAACAAGCATTACTCAGCTCTAACTAATTTTTTGCTTGGCTTGCTTTGTCTTTTCTCGGCACCTACTATCCACTCAGTCAAGCTTGGTAGAAAAACTTTGTGTAACTTGTTCTTCTAAACTCTCTTAATGTAACCAACCTTTGTAACCTTAAGTGGATTACCAATACATCATGCCATCACTATCCTAATTGATTCTTGTACTTCATTACATAATCATAACTCAACCTCTCCTCTAGGTGCTATTGTTACATCTTTTCATAAAATCCTCTTCATCAATCAAAGAAGTGATAGTACTTGAATCTTACCAACAAATATTAGGTTTGACATCATTGACAACAATGATTGGAACACATAGTCTTCTTCAACAATCTCCCTCTTTCAATCTAGTTTCAACAATCTCTCTCAAAAATGATCTTTTCAATCTATTTTCAACACCCTCTTTATTTAATTTTTGAGTGAACAATTATTATATTTCTAAAGTTGTGAGTTGTATATTTATAAATTCATTTATGAAAACCAAATTTTTGTTTATTTTATTTCTATTGAATAAGGTGGATTTGTTCCAGGGAGAGAAACCATGGAGGGAGCTTTGGTAGGACATGAAGTTATTCATTCTATTAATACAAACCAAACTTCAAACTTTGTGATTAAATTGGATATGATGAAGGCTTATGATAGAGTTTTCTAGTCTTTCCTCTTCTAAGTTTTGTGTAAGATGGGTTTCTCAAAAATTTGGTGTAAATGGATTAGAGCTTGCATTTTAGGAGTTTGGCTTTCAGTAATTATCAATGGGCAAGCTAAAAAAAAATTCTCATCTACACAAGGGGTGAGACAAGGATATCCTCTATCTTCTATTTTTTTAATTAATATGACAGAAGCATTTAGCTGAACTATCAAACTTAACAATCTACTGAGTAAATGGCAAGGGGCAAAAATTACCAACACATCTATCTCCATCACACATTCACTTTTTGTTGATGACACCCTCCTATTTGGTTTTTCATAAGTTAAAGAGGCAAGACAAATTAAATACATCTTGTAGCTTTAATTATTTTTCTTAGGGCAGATTATCAATGCACAAAAGTCAAAAATTTACCTTTTTGACACAAACAAAGTTATTTCAAATAAAATTGTGTAGATTCTGGGATTTTTAGTGGATTTTTTACCATCTATTTACCTTGGAATCCCTTTTTTCATGGGCTCCAATAAAACTTTTTATTGGACTTTAGTCATTGACCACATTAAGAGAAGAGTGGTGGCTTGGAAAGCTAGATGGCTATCTTTGTCAGGGCGAATCCTTTTCATTAAATCAATTCTTTCAACTATCCCAAATTATTATCTTGTTGTCTTTAAAGCCCCTCCCTCAATTTTAGCACAAATACAAAAGTTGATCAAAGGTTTCCTATGGATAGGAAATTTGAATGATCGAAAGAAAATTCCTCTCATGCATATCCCAACAGTTGGTGGTGTGGGTGTTCATGATTTAGAGAAAAGAAATAAAGCTTTCAAGGGTAAAGTAGTTTGGCAAATTTATAGCGAACCCCATAACACCTAGTGTCAAATCTTACAGCAGAAATACTTTTATAATAATGAACCTTCAAGAATATTCTCAATTCTGGATCTACCAAAGGGATCAACAATTTGGGATTTCATGGTGGCGTCAAGAGAAATTATCCTCAATTATGTCACATGGGAAGTTAATTATGGGGATAAGATTAAATTTTGGAGAGATTCTTGGAATGGACAGCCTCCTTTAATCTCTTTACAAAACACACAGAATGCTATTTTAGTGTCAAAAAATCTTTGAGGAACACAACTATGTCACTATATTCTCATAGTCTATATTCATTTAGGGAAATTCTATTGGAAGGATCCAAATCATCTTCCTTTACCTCAAAAGAATAGGGATATACTTCATGGAATGCTAAAAAATAAACATGTATATTTATCAAATAGAGAAGATAACCTCATTTGGGCTCCAACAAAGGATAGAAATTATTCAATAAAAGAAGGGTATAAGCTCCTTCAATGCATTGGTTCAAATAGAATCACATCTCGTGCATATTCTTTTTGCTAGAACCATGTTACTTTACCAAAAGTGGGTTGCTTTTCTTAGCTCGTAATCAAACACATGATTTTGACAAGTGATAGACTAGAGAGATTGCACATTGCCTTTGCCTTTAAATGTGTTCTATGTGATGAAGTTAATGAAACAACTAACCACATACTTGTAAATTGTCAATTTGCACAACAATGTTGGTTATTCGTCCTCAGAAAATTAAATAACAACACCCCTCTTTAGAATAAGATTTGGGACATTTTTCAAGCATATCTAGTTCTATTTCCTAATTCCATCTTTTCTAATATCTAAAAATGTAGTAGAGCATTAGTGATTTGGGCCATCTGGTGGGGAATAAATAAGTGAATCTTTTAAAAAGAATTTATTTTGATCAATAGGGTATTATATGGTATTGAAAGATCAATTTCTAAGGTGACTAATGCAAGCATCAACAAAGATAGAAGCAATCTCTTTTTAACCCCATGGGATAGTACGATTCTTCAAGAATGGAAGTCTTTAGTCATACCAATAGGATGGAGTTCTAATAATAAAGTCCTTGATAGAATTGGTCAATCCACTGTTAAGTGGATTCCTCCCACAAAAGCTTATTATAAACTCTATTTTGATGGAGCTTCCAAGGGCAACATAGGTAAGTCAGGTATTGGTACATGTGTTAGAGATTGGAAGGGAATAGTTTTGGCTCTCACTATTGGTTCCCTCCCAGATGGAACAAATAATATAGTAGAGGTTCATGCTCTATTTAGAGGGTTAATCCTAGTTAAAAAGGGTCTAGCTTTCTATGATTTCATATAGAAGGAGATTCCTAGGTAATAATCAATGCATGCAAATTAATCGGCAGATTTTCTTGTGGAAGCTTGGGTATATTTTGCTTCAGATATGGAAACTTTTTTATCATTTTGAGGATGTACATGTTTGTCACAAACATTATGAGAGGGTAACAAAGTGGTTGATCTTCTGTCAAATATTGGCTATGAAGGTATAGAGATATCAACCTTTAATCTAGAGCCTTTTATTGCCCAGAATGAGTTACTTATTGATTTGGTTACATATGATTTGTGGACTAACCATTAAAATGATGAGTTCTTATGGGATGTGAGGTAATTTTAAGTTGTGTAATTGATGTCATTACAAAGTACAGATTATTTCTTCAGCCATCGCCAATCTCTTTTCCTAATGTGGTTTGTATGAGCTTGATATTACTAATGGAATGGGTGGTGTTGCTTATCTGATTTGGGGTTCCTATGTTACATGGCCTGGCACACGATTAACTATGCTTTTGATTCATCAATTTATTTCATATCAGAATTTGGATTCAGCTCCATCTGGATGAAAATGTATTTCCATCAGGAGTAGATGATGATGTCTTTGAGGAGTTGTTTACTATCAATTCACCCACTATATAGACAAGTTAGAAACTTTCCCTCAGTGGCCAATGATCCAACTTTGGTTGAGATGGAGGAAGGTTAAGAAATGTTGTAAGAAGTTTAAAATGTCTTTTTGAAACTAACCATTATGAGATGTATGTTTTGGTCTGCATTGTAATTATGGTATCTTTGTATCTCTCTAGAAGACACTTTATGTAAATTTTGGTGGTAAAATTTTGCATTGAGCAATGATGTTGGATTTTCTTGTTGGTTCTTTCCCAGTTGAGCTTTTGAATCATTTTTTTATAATACTTAATATATATTCAGTGGCTTGTCCAATTTTGCAAAATAATAATAATAATAATTTTGTTTTATGATTCGTCAAAAGCTTTTTTCCTGGGCTTAAATGTCTATTTTTTCAAATGTAAAATATAGAAAATCTCTAATGAATGAGGATGTAATTAATGTTGTTACAAAACTTGTCAAAAAAGAAAAATGTGTTTGGCTTCTATGCTTGCCAAATCAACTGCAATAATAGGAGGCTCATGCAAATCTGTGGCGAAAGTCCACACAACAATAGATAGTGATAAGATAAATGTCTTTTCTACATTAGCCTTTTTTCTTGAAGCTACAATTCTGCGAGTACAGCTCCCTACGTAGGAAGAAATGATGTATTTTATATTTTTTCCGTTGTAATCGTCATAATCAAATGCTTCTTAGAAATTGGAGTTTTGCTAATTTTTATAGATTTTGAAATTGGAATGATATAATTTTTTGATTGAATTTGATTGGAAAGATTGACATGGGATGCCAAATGTATTTTATTGAAATGTTTGCACTATTTTTTAAAGGTCATTTAACACCAAAATATCATTGGCTTGTTAAGTTGAAGCGAGACCCTAGCTTTGTGGATGTACATTTGAAATTGTAGAATATTATATATATATATTTTTAAATTTCTTTTTGGAAAAGGTGGACAGAGCCACTAAGTAATAATATTTAATAATAAGACGCTAGTTTGAGAACTCCATAGGGAAAGAACTAGTAAGAAAACCATATTTTTTCATTTAAATATAATATAATAAATGATCACCAGGATCTAGTATTAGGTAATAGATCAGACCTTGTTAGGATACAAACATTACTCCAAGACTCATAATTAGAGTCGTAGTATAATAAATACTATCAACAAAGTCACTTTCATGCCCAACAAGAATTTCCTGAGGTTGCCATAAGATCCTAGCTAGGAAAATAGCCAACAAACTTCCTCCTACAAATATATAGCTAGCCAACTGAAGCCATGTGATGAGAGCAACAACAACGACACAAACGATAGTTCTAACAAGGCCCCAAAAACAACATCACCACATCAGCAACTTACCAACACAGCTAAATGGGTACAAAAACATATGCAAGATGGAATATTATATTTATTATTAGATACAATTAATTTTCTTAGATTTTTAGTCATTTGTCTTGTTGGTAATTTCATTTTGATAAAAATAGAAAAAATTGTTTTGATCAATTATTTCTTTGTTAATAAATCATTACAAAAAAATTCTCAAATAAATTTACCTTTTTTTTTTTGTCAAATCTATTAACCTAGATTTTAACCTATAATGATTAATATTGAAAGCAATTCAATTTAAGAACAAAAGTAATATAATTACAATTTAAAATAATCTAATTTGATTGTTGAATTTTTTTATAATATTATAATATGATAACTAATGAATAGAATTTAACTTTAAAAAAATTTGAAAACAATGATAACTGATCTTAAGAATGATAAAATGTATAAATTGGATTTCAAAAAATTATGATATAAGTTATCTTTTCTTACGACTTACTCCTATCTATTTTTAATATTTACCCTCTAACAAATGCATATAAGAAATATACGCTTGATTTATGTAATGTTTGAAATTTTTTAAACAAAAAGAAAATCATAATTACTCTAAGAAAATTGAGAATATCTAAAAGTATTCAAATAATGCTTTAAGAAAAATTTAATTTTTTGTTCTAATTTTTTTTTCTATTAAAGAATTATCTTTAATTAAGTACTTAGTTTTGTTTTACATTTATTATTTTATTTATATAATTTTCTAATTTATTTTTAAACTGAATAAGGCATTATATGTTATTCAAACAATTAGTTGAATCTATTTATTTAGAAAGGCAATCTCCCCCCCGTCTCTCTCACACACAAACACATTGTTGTAAGTTAAATTATTTGTGCCACATTGCGGGGTCACTTCTACTTTCTACAACAGTATCATTGTTTGACAACAACTATAACAACCTTCAAACTCTCACCCTTGACAAGAACAAACAATAGTATGACATGGTCATAGCTACAACCTTCACTATGACTCCAAAATATACGAACTTGAGCTTGTAAATAGCTCTTGTTATACATCATTTTAATTAGTTTGACATAAACATTTGGCAGTGAATGACCTAATTTATGTAAGACAACTTATCTTCGCATCATTGTGTCAAATTAGATGGGATTGCGCTAATACACTCACCCCATACAATAATAGTGCACATTGTCCTTTCATTTTCAAGATAAGGCTAGTAGGCATATATGTAAGGACCCTCCTTGTGCGTACTTATTAATTATGAATCCTTTGTTAAAATTGTTATGGGAGATTGTATCAGAAATGAAGTAATGTGTTATGATGTGAATGTCTTAAAATAAACTAATATTAGTTGATTCATTCATGTTTTAGATATTTAGTGATTCAAGAACTACTACATTTTCTCGACTGTTAAAAACATTAAAATTTCACTAATGATGGTATGAGGCATTTTCACCTGATGATAAGGGTGTTGATTTTTTTTGGTATTCTAATGATTAAGCTTTATGCTTCAGATAGTTTAGTATTCTTTAATTGGTGTTGTTATGATGATTAGGTGTATGCATGCCTAATGATGATTATTCTAGTACTTTAATCTAAATTAACGAATGAGTTGTGTAGTATTGTTTATGTGATTCAGATGATTAAATGTGGGTAGAAATGAATTAAATAGTTGATTTTATGAAAGGTTCATGTTTTGAATTATGTAACTATACAGATAAGTTTTGAATATATGTACGTGATTTTCTTGAGCTACTGATGTGTGCAATGAGTGTGCATGATATTTTACCCAGGAGATCTAATGAAGAAATAGAATTGATCCTTATGTACCATTCGTGGAAACTTTGTTGTTCATAACTTAATTGTATTGTGAGATGTATGAATGTATCTTTCCATGATCAGTAAATGTTAATGTTTTGTAACTATGTTCTTATAGTGTCACTTGACACTCGTGAATTTGCTTATGCATTCCAACATGCTAGTTAGGGTTATCTGTGTAACCTTTGGACCTAAGTCAGACTAAGTTAGTGACCTTTTCGCTAATTTGTTTTTTAAATCGAGCTTAGTTACCCCTAATCTAGATTAGTGCTTAATCTGCATTTTGGAGTTGTTAGATGGTCCTAAATATTCCTAGCATTGTTTAGTCCCAAATCAATTCCTAAGGCCTTAAATCATGAAATCTTTATACCCAAGGGGTATGGGTATGGGTTGGGGCCATTTTCCACCCCCCAAGCCCCTTTTGTTGACTTTTGAGGTCAATCAAAAAGTATATTTTTGCCTTTGTGCGAAAATTCAAAGTTGTTACCATGAGTTGAATAACCTCAACTCCACTTAGAGGTTAACCTTAGGTTTGGTTGAGTTAGAAACTTCTAGATTTTTAGGTGAGTGGGGGAAGTTATTTCCCTTTTTGGTGGTTGAGTTTGGATCTTTTAGAGGCCCTTTTTGGACTAGTTTTGGTTGTTACCCAATCTCTACTTTTAGAGAGAAGTCTTGGAAGATTGAAGACAAGGAAGGAAGGAAAAGCTCATCCCAAACTGGTTCATTTTACCATAACCTTATTATAAAGGTAGGAGTTCTTCATCTCCTTTGTTCATGTTGTTCATGCTTATGTTATTGTGATTTTCATTGGAATGCTTGTATGTATGTTGGGTATGCTTGGGAGGGTCTGAATCATGTTTTTGTGAATGGTTTTCCTTCATGTTTTGCTTGAATTTCAAAGGGATTTTGGGGGTTGTTTTGGCATTACTCACCCTTGGATAGGGAAGAAGTGGCCATGTACGAGGGAAGAGCTTTAGTTGGACCCTAATAGTGTAGAGTCTCTTCTCATGACAAGAAGAGGGAAAGAGGGTAGGGTGTTATGGGCCCCTACTTGTCATCACATACCATGTTTTGAAATTATGAAATTTGAAGAAGTGAAAGAATGAAAATCCTTGTATTATTGGCCTCAAAATGGCATTTGTGAAAGAACAGAAGTTCTTAAGATTTTAGCCTCGAAAGGGCTATGTTATGGTATTGTGGTCGACATCCCCTATCGAGAAAATCCACCTTCTCCCTAGTCTGGTTCAACGTTGAACCTATTCTGCAAACCAGGATGGGGATACATGCTTTATTTGTTCTTCATGTTATGTTTGATTATCTCCAGGTCAGTTTTCGTCTTCTCCATGATTCCCTTGATGCATTGAAGATATTAGAAAGGATCCCTTATGGTGGACCTAGAAGAGAATTCAAATTTTGTTGTAACATGATGTAAAAATGTATTTAAATTTTGATGTATTGGCAAGGATGTTGGGTTTCTTACTGGTTCTTTCCCAATAGAGCCTTAAACTAGGTTGATTAATAGAAGAAAAAAAAAGGGGGTTGAGTAATGTTCTTGCATTTGAGTTTATAGCTTTCTCTTCAGTTTTTGCATATGTTATTCAAAAAAAAAATAGAGGTGATGATGTTCACTCTTCCTACGGCATTCGTATGTATTGCTTTGTATTGGATTAATTTGATAGAATGATGACATACTATTACGGTTATTGTTAGTGAATAAAATTAAAAGACATGACTATTTAAATTTGTGATTTAAAATATTATAGTAGAAGTAAAATCAATCTCTTGTAAATTTTATAATGACAAAAGAACGAAACGATTGATCTTAAGTATATTTAGTGTGAATGTCCAATAAGAGAACAAGTGCCATTTAAATTGAGAATTTTAGCCTTTGGATTGAGTGCATCAAATGTGACAAAATTCTTAGTATCCTACCTTAATTTATTTAATAGATTAATGGATGCATTATTTTGTTTTTTATGCCTTATCAAAATAATAGAAATTATAGCTTCCAAGTAATATTATCAACTTGATAGTGTTTTTTTTTTTTTAAATTAGGACCCAACCTAGAGAAATTAATCCATCATTTAAAAGGTTACCTCGAGAAAAAAAAAAAAAGCTCAAACATCCACCTACAAGATGCTATGTTTTGTATGGAGAGAAAATAAATAAATAAATTCCCCTTGTAGATAGAGTATATCCCTTTTAGATTCTTTTGAACATAATTAACGTTAAATATTTAAATGAAGAAAAGAAAAAAGAAAAAAGAGAAAACAAAATAATATATATAATGTTGATACATAAATAAAATATCCTAAATTTTCACCAAAGAAACTTTTTAACATAAATACCCTCATCCACTAAAGCTTCCATCTACCCCTTTTCACTTACCCTCAAGTCTCCATCACATGGTAAAAAGCCAATCATGACTGCTACAACAAAAGTACCAATGAAATCACCTCCCTTGGCTTAAAATGATGGACTTGCATGCTTGGAGGGAAGCATTAAAGTTTGTTTTAATTTAAATTTAGTTCCTCCTCAATTAAAATGGAAGGAGGCTTGATTGGATTACAAGGCATGTGCTGCCCACGTACTTTTTGGCGGCAACATCTATATAGCCACGAAAATGCACTTCCATATGAAGGAGAGGACTTAGTTAATTTTTTTAAAAGTTAGAAAAAGCAATGTAAAGGAAGTTCATTTTCGTGGCCATATAGCCACGAGCCTTTTTGGTAGGCCTAGTGCAGATTTTGATCTACGTGAGCTTTTGATCTAAGAACATGTGAGGAAACTCCGGAGAAAGTTCTTTCATTTCAATTTTCAGCCTTGAAAACTTGGAATCCAATTTATGAGTTAGTCAAAAGGTAGTACCTAATAGTTATTATTTCAACATTTCTTTTCACACAAGTGGGCCACCGAGTTCAATTTGTCTTTCTTTTCACATAAAGGAAATGGAATTATGATTTTTGATAGAAAACCTACCTTCAACCTAACTTATAAATTGGATTCCTAGTTTTGGTGGAAATACTTAATGATGAAAATGATCAAAATGTTATGTAATTTATTTTATTAGTTTTTTTTTTTTATAGGTGGAGACTATAGTTTTCACCTTACTTTTCACAATTAATTTGCATCTTGATAATTAAGCATAGACATGAAAATGAAAATAACTTCTTTCTATTTCTAGTTTTTTATTGGTCTTGTTGTTTTTTCCTTGTAGTCTATTGTATTTTTTGTAAGAAAAAATAGAGAATTTACAAAATCCTTTAAGAGGCCCTCTTCCATGTGTTGACTTTGGGTGGATGTCATGGATGACATCACTGTGTTCCAAAAATAGGTGTTATTGGTTGGGAACACTTTTATTTGAACCTAGCAAGTAGTCTTTTTCTTTGTCATACTCTTCCAATGTTTGGTAGACTATTATCTTCAATCTCATGGGACTAAACATATCCTACACAACCCATCTATACATATTACACAAAATTTACTATAATGCATCATACTTCTCCCTTCTTACACAAGGTGAGACTATAGCTCTGCAAAGCTCTTGTTATGGTGTATTTTTTGGTGGAGATGTTCTAGTTGTCATTAATGTATGGTGTTTCTTTCTATTTTATTCAACTCAAAAAAAGTTAGTGTATATTAGTTATAGTTTTAATTTTTCCCACCAAACATTTAGAATATTATGCTATTTTTTAAATTTTGTGTTTTTCTATTAGTCATTTTAAATTCAATTCAGCTTAGCTTGCACACAGATTGAGTAAGGAAGGTAGATGCTTAAGATAGGTGCATAATATATATTACTTCCATATTTTGGGTTTCCCACTGAACACTTGCCTAAAGATTGGGACATTAATTTTCACCTAGAAGGAAAATCCAAGTCAAAGTAACTAATGTGGGTAGAACTAGCCCTCATAATTTTTTTAATGCATGTGTTTCTATAAGATATAGTAGCTTAATTGGGAATAGTTATCTAACCTGACACAAAAAATGAGCTTTAATTTAAAAGCACACTATCAAACCTATGTAGAAATAGACTTAACCTAGCCCCCCATAGATTCCATGAATCTCATAGGCCTTATACTTGAATTATGATAGTGGATCACTTAGATTAACAAGCATAAAATGTATTTCTAAAGTTTTAAAAAAGATCGCCTCATTTAATATTTTCGCTCATCGCAACCTTATCAATATCTTGCCCAATTTCTCATATGTATCCTCTCCAACCCCCCACCAACTACTTCCACTAAAAACCCCATCCCCCTTGTTACCCCAATTGATACAAATGCTAATAATGTTATAAGGTTAGATATATGAGAAATGAAAGGTATGTAGGAGAATTGGATAAATTGTTATGGTGTCATTGATGTCAAGCTTATTGACTTATTGATTTATGTAAGTTGCCAAATCATTTGAAGTATTTGATGTTAAGTGAAGAAATGGTTGGTAAAGATAGAAGATGAAATGTAGAAGTAATGTTAAGTAAATGAGTTTAAATGGGCAATTGATAAATCAAGGTAATATCAATTTGATTTTTTTATATGACTTGATGAAGTGTAAGAATGATGCACACATTAGTTGCATTGGTCGTAATAAATGAATGAAGTTATGAGGCAAAAAGGTAAGGAATTGGCATGTGCTACTGAGCTAGAAATGTTGGTCGGTAAGGAAAAGTATCATTTAGTGAAAGTACATTGAGCATGTATAAGCAAACACAAGATGTGCTAGTGTTACCAAGGAATTACTATTAACCAAGTGCATAGTGTTAACCAAGCAGGTGAGGCTAGTCAATTAAAGAATGAACATAGGCTAGAGAATATGAATAGTTTTGGTAAAATCAATTGAGTAATGACATCAAGTGAGAATGTGGATTAGTCTAGAAGATTATAAGGGAGGAAGGAAGGTTGTTAGCAAAATCAATAGATGAAATTGATGAGGTAAGATCAAGTTGAGAAGATTTAAGGAAAGGTTCATGATCCAAGAAAATTTCAAGTTCCAAGGTGAATTACAGTTGACATGATGCATCCAATGTTTTATCTAGTGATAGATTAGATGTATGAGAGTTGAGATGTGATCAAATAGATAGGAGCAATTTAAGGAAAACCTAATGAATGTGATTAAGTGAAAAAGAGTTTCCTATATAAGAGATGAAAAAGAATGAGGATGTTGTTAATAATTGAATAAGAACAAAAGGGTACATCAAGTAGATGAATGTTGAAGAAAAGCGTGAATTAGGAGAAGGAAAGTGTTGATATGGAGTGTGTTTTTTGATTGGCCAATAAGGAATATTTTGAACAAGAGAATAAGGTAGAAAGGAGATCTAAACAACCAAGGACCTATAGGATTCCATACTTTGGAATTTCTTGCAAGTTTTTCTAGATGGATTCCTAAGTGTTTGCAAGTTAATGAATCTTTCCTGTAGCCCATGATATTATAAATCTTGTTTTCCACTTTTGGTTTAGTGTTAAGAAAAAAAAATCAAATTTTTCTACATTCACCTATGGTTTTGATGCTTCCATATATTCATGTATAATTATCTTAAAGTTTCATGCTTCTTCAATTGAAATCTCTCCAAGTAGAATTGTGTCATCTACAAATTGTTGATGGGTAATGTTTGAAATGTTCTTTGTTATAGTAATTCCTTTGATTTTTCCTTCTTCTGGAGAGCTTTTAATTGCTCTCCCAAATGCTTCAGCCATAATAATAAATAGGAAAGGTGTAATGGGATCTCCTTGTATAATTCCTCAAGAAATGCTAAAGAAGCCTTCTGGTGTTTCATTGATAAGAAGTGATATTTTGGGAGTGGCTATACAATTAAAAATAAGGTTTATCCATTGATACTTAAATATAAATGCTTTTAGAGTCTTACAAAGGAATCTCCAGTCCACCATATCATAAGCCTTTTGGATATCTAATTTCATTAGAATGCAAGCGTCTTTATTGCTTATGGCTATTTGAATAGTTTCTTGAATAATGATGGTCCCATCTAAAATAGATCTACCAGGGAAAAAATCGACATGTTCTTTGGATATGAGATTTGGGAGAACACATTTCAATCTAATCGCTAATGCTTTTGATAGGATTTTATAAATGGTGTTACATAATGCAATAGGTCTAAAGGGCCAAGTTCGTTATGATTCATTTTTTGGGTGATCAGAGTTAAAAAGGTATGGTTGATTTCAATTAATAACAATCCCGCATTTCTTGTTGCTTTTATTTCCTTCCATAAATCTTCCCTTATAATATCCTAGCACTTTTGAAAAAAGAAGGCTTGAAATTCTTCTGGTCCTGAAGATTTGTCAAGGTTAAGACAAAATAAGGCTTTTTTCACTTCTTCTAAGGAAAATGGTTTATTCAACATTTTATTATTTTCATATGTGATAAGTTTAGGGATTGCATTTAACATTTTCTTTTTTTACGACTAGTTAGAATTTTCAAAATTGTTCAAGATGTTTTATAGTATTCCACCATTATATCTGCTATTTTGGAAGGTTCTTCTTCTATCACCTTCATCATTCCTAATTTTAATTATTCCATTTATAATTTCATTATTAATTGTGTTGTTATGGAAAAAATTTGTGGTATGATCCCCTTCTGCTAACCATATCTCTCTAGATTTTTGTTTCGAAAATATTTCCTCTTTTGGTAATATATTTTCTTGTTTTCCAAATAGTTCTTTCTCTTTATACTATTTTCCATTATCGATTCCATCTTTTATTATTTTGTCATTGATTTTCTTTAGTTCATCTTCATTATCTAATTCTTCTTTAAAAATATTATTACAATGTGTCTTATTCCATTTAAGAATGTTTTCTTTCAGAACTTTTAGTTTGGACACAAAGTAGTACATTTTAGATCCTTTGAAAGAAGACTCTTGCCACCAATGCTTGATATTATCAATAAAGTTGTTTTCTAAGAACCACAATTTTTCACATTTGAATGGGTTTTTAGATGGTTTAACTAATTCTGGAAATTCTATTCTAATTGGGTAATGATTCGAACCAACATAAGGTAAAATGATAGATTGAAAGGCTCTATCCATAGTACTTAGATATCCTTCATATATAAACATGTCTAATCTTTCTACTATATTACAAAAGCTTAACCTTTTATTATTCCATTAGGGTATAATTTAGTGGTAAATTTTTGTATTTTGGAAAATTTAAAGGAGTTCATGGTGTTGTTTTTGGCGATTTGTGAGCCATTCCATGGTGGCCCAATTGTCTAGCTTTATTGAGTTTACTAGGTTGTTACTCTATCTAATCACCATGCAAAATTTGCATTTGACTTTTCTAGGTGATATTCACCTTTCACTTAGCTACCCAAGTAATGGTAACTAATGCCATGTTTACCAAGTTTCAATTTGTTACATTTGCATGTGTATAGGGGAATTCACCAACAGTTGTGCATTTTGCTGAGGACGAGTTGGCTCATTTCACCTTATGGCATTTGGAATTAATTCATATAAATTCCAATTAGCAATTACTATTTTCCCAAGCAATAAAATATTGATTAAATACCATTGGTGCTCTTTCAAATTTCTTCAATCTATGTGTATCTCTAATTGGCATCGGTTCTAGATTTTCAAGCATGACACATCATAGAGAGAGACTCAGAGATAGCTTCTACCTTCCATGTCATAAAATCTATTCCAAAATCATTACAATCAAGGGAAAGAGTGCAAATTGGATGATATTTCTACTTCTAGCTATTCAAAATTTTGCCTCCTAAATGTTACAAATTGTTTAAAATAGAATGGTTGCATATTTAAGGATATAACTGATGTCCTACTGTGATTGGTGTAACACTATAATCATTTTAATTTTTTTCAATCAATAGATATTATTATTTTGATTTCCTATTTTTTTTAAGGTTCACATGTAATTTCATGATATATTGAATTATTCCAATCACCTGTTGCATCGACCCCAACATTATAATGTTTGGGACCCTCATTCACATTGCCTTGTGATATTCTTCAATATAAATTGGAGAATTATTACTTGGATAAGCATTGGATGTGAATAGCTCTTATCATTGCTTTAGAATTGGGCCTATGAAAAAGAAGCCTTATTTTAACTAGGAGAATGGAAAGGAAACCAAAATCATTCAAGGTTGTAAGAGATTGAAAAACTCACATTTTTGCATAGACCTTGAAAGCATCATATATACCCCATTGTTCTCTAGTCATGGTACCCACCATCAAGATACGAAGTGGCAATCCTCTGGTGAATAAGCCAACCACACCAATGCTCTTAATTTCCTATATAAATGACATATTTATATACATTACACACAATTAAAACTGAGAAAAACAATAACTATAATTAAATATATAAAATCAATATATTTAATAAAATGAAATACTATGTTTTAATTTCATATTAGTCTTTGTAAGAGATTAATCTTACATACATCACTACTACAACTTAGGGTCAAAACCAAGTTATTTGTTGGCTGGGAAACAAGAGCACTAGAGACACCTGCAATGTAACCTATTACAAAGCTTACTCCCAATTGTATTGCTTTGGAGCACTTCTCCTTTGGTATAGGGATCATGTGCTTGTATATACCATCCACTTTTTTTCTCATATCAAGAAAATTTCACCATTATATATTGTTGGGACTCAAAATTGAAGCCCTAATTTTGAGTACCATTCTAAAAATCAAGTCCTATAAGCACTTTTTGATGCATATGTACCCAGCTATCCATTTGAGGCCTAAGAAGTGTTTAATTTTTCTAACACCTTTCATTTAGTATATACACTCATCCCATGAAGATAAATTTCCATTCTGAGTCATTCTATGAAGTTTCGTTTTAAGCAATGCCCAAATCTGCATTTTTGCTTGTGTCAAATACTGATAGGAGACCTAGTTTACATTTGAATATGTCACACCCAGTAATATTTCATGACTCACTTCTTTCAAAGTGTTTATTATCCATGCCAAAGAACCTATTTTTTATATTTTGAGTTGTTTCAATACGTTTTGACTAAGTTTTGAATCGCTCAAAGTTGGTTGTTTATTGTTGTCATGCTAATGTTAATTGTTCATAATTTTGGGAGGCCCTATTTGACTTGTTATGAATTTGACCTAGCTGATCAAAATAAGAATATTCTTTTTGCTTTACATTTTAGATGTTAAAGACTTGCTATGTTTTAATTTTGAGCTTATGACGAATTTGTTCGATCAGTTTTCGAATGCAGTTCCATTTGCAATTTGTAAAGTTTTATTGGTGTCAAAAGGTACAGATCAGTCAGTACCCCTATTCGTGATGTTATAACTCTAAATCCATGATAAGTGAGATCTATTGGATGGAATTGTTGTTTTTTACTCTAAAAATTCTTAAAGTATGTTAGTTTTCAAGTCTTGACAAATCTTTTTGCACACTTTCCCAGGTCCATTCCATTTGCAAAAACTACTTTTTGCTAGTGTTTCCAATCCTACAATTTTGAGTAGCCCATTTTGACTGCTCACCAAATTCTCCCTATTATTGTTCATGAGCCCTAATTGTAGATTTATATTATCCTCATGAAAATGAACCAATTCCCCAATTTTCATTCCCCTAAGTGTCAGTTTGCGTAGTTTTTGAAGCCAAATCTGAATGCAATTTATTGTTTTTTGACATGTTTTCTTGTAGGTAGTTTTAAATGAGCAACTTCGATAGTCAATATCTTTTGACTGAATGATTTTTATGACACAAAATTTGGTACAGTGCAAGAATGCAAAACAAAGGATCAATATGTCTAATTTTAGAGTTTGCTCAAGTGTTTTTGTTAGTTTTTAAGGTCAGTCAAAGGACCTCTTGGCACGAAGTTGACAGTTTGCAAAAAGATGTAGAATGAGTTTTAAAATTGTTTCCAATGGTTGAATGGGCCAATTTAAAAGTTCAGTTGTTTGAAAACAAAAAAAAATTGGTTGGACCTGCTTTAGGGCCTAACCAAGTTCACCAAGTTGCTAAGATAACATTTGGGAGTGGTCTTGTTTGAAGAGATTATGATGATTATACTCATTAGAATTGTTACAACTCAAGGATTAAAGGTAAAAAATAAGGGCATTATTAAATTAAAGCATAATAGATTATATTAAAGCAATGCAGTTGCTAAGCATTCATAAAAGGGGTATGAAATACTCATAAGGATTCCTATCTTTCCTTACCAAATGTTGCATGCCTTTAATCTTTCTTTGCCAATCATAATAATGTGGCAGTAATAATCCTAGAACTAGACAAACTTATGACATAACGCCCTAAATGCAGTTACAAGCTACAATTGATTGGCTCATTCTGGTTATTTAGAGTTAGATGGGGAACAAAGTGTGAAGATGTCATGGCTTTATTCTTTTGTTTCATACTCCCAATAAATCTTCCCTTAATGATAGTAATGAAAAGAGAAGATTAATTTTAAAACAAAGATTGGAGTCATAATTTTTGAGAAAATTGGAGTTGACTGCCAGTCATGATGCTCATGTTCAAGATAGAGTAATTGTTGGCAACTAAGTGCATTATTAGCAATAAGCATGGAGAAATCTCCATGCAAGGTTGGAGCTCCACGGAAGCTAATTAAATGCAAGATAGTTTTAGATGAAACAAAGATCACACACCTCCTGGGTAGAGTGGAGATTCAATTACTAAATAAATTCATGTTGTACTTCTTGCAAAAGAACTAGAGGGAGAGTGTTTTTGTGCTACTAGGGAGAAGAACCTTATGTTAGTTAGTAGATGTGTGGAAATCCCCTACATAATCAAAGGTGATTTAAGCTTATGGTAAGAGTATTGCCACTTAGGAAGGATTTGCAGCTATCTATTTGAGGTCTTTTCCCTTGAACTTTCCCCTATCACACAAACAAGAAACCATTTATGTAAAGCAACCTATAATGTTAATTAAAGAGCCTATAATTAACCACAACAAGGGCACAAGAGGTTTTAGTTTATCATGAATACCACCAATCACGAGGCTTGCATTTTTGCATAAAGGTTTGCTAGAGACATGGTACTTGTCCAAACATTCATACATCAAAGAAGTGCTCCTACTCCATTCATGGTGGCATCTCTTTAAAAAAACATGGTGAAGGTCAAACAAGTCTTGGAGGAGCCCACAATAAAAGTGGCAGGAGGACTAAAAAGTGGTAGGAGGAAGACATATTAAAAGCTGCTCATAGCAGATAGGGAGACCCAGCACTAGGAAGGGTGTGTTTTAACCCGTCTCAAGCTATGGAAAATGCCAAAGACTGAACTTGAAATGTGTTGAAAAATTAAATCAAAATTGTGAGGCTTCTTCATGTTTTCTCATGAGGGAGACATTACATTCTAGCATGGCAGGATCCAAATCCACAATTTGATGGTGCTATGCCAATGCAATGTAGAGAGGAGAACAAATTGTTCTAGTTTTAATCCCATATGGCTTGTGTAAAGGGTTTCCAAGATATTTATAAGCCCGAACGTTCATATGTTAAGTGTCTTAAATGACAAAGGCTTTTGAAGCCTTAACCTTACAGTGGGGCCCATGGTCGGCTAAAGGATGATGCAAGAAATTTTGAACAACATGTGCTGAAAAGGATGCTGACATGGCAAATCTATGGAAAAATCACAAATCTACAAGTGGCACCAGTAGACAAATTGGGAAATGACACGTGTCAAAGGACTTCCAGCTTGGCGCATATTTCAAGATATTTATGTGGCATAGGGGACATGTGTCACAAAGGCACATCCCCACTTGCATAGTCAATAGCTATTGACTGTGTATGTGGGAATGTACTTAGCTTCCATCTGGCAGTGGGCCCTGGTCAAAGGTGATGTAGTAGTACAATCAGATGGTGACACAATGATGATAGGATAGTCTAGAGAGCCAATCAAAAATTGACACATGGTGGTGACATGTAGACCAATCGAAGGGTTCCACATGGAATTTGGGTGGAAGATGATGTGGTAGATGCCAACCAATGGTGAGCTGCCACATGGTGAAAAGTCAAACTCAGTTGACTCAGATTCATTAGTGAGAGGAAAAAATCAAAAACAATGGAAAAGTAATTTTTAAAAATATTTTTCTCAAAATGACGAGCAAAAATTTTTAATTCAAAAGAGGACATAATCTAAAGTTTCAACTATAGGTTATATTTAATTTTTTTAAATAAAATTTAAAAGGCAAGTGCAGACCATAGAGCTATAACAGGGGCATGATTTTCAAAATGGCATTCTAGGTATTTTCGATAAGCAAACATAGTGATATTATACATCGATGGAATTGGGAGAGAATGAACTTTCCATATCTATAGTTTGTTTTCACATAGCAAGCCATTTTCTTAGGTTATATGAGGTTTTGTCCTAGATTCTTAGTTTGCAACTGCATTCAGGTATTGAGGTTCAGATTTGTTGTCTAGTAGGTTGATGAACTAAATGTGTGTAAAAGGCAGTAAAAATGTAGATAGGGTCAAGGTCAAGTTTGGTTACCTCCAAGTCAATTGAATCAAGATATTATCAACATTTCATGATGCATTTCAGATATTTGAGAAACACAAGGGTTTTCATCATTCATAAGAGATATTTCCAAGTTTGTTACAGAATAATGATGAAAATTATATTAGATTTTAGGGGTAGAAAGAGGAGAGATATTTTACAACTATAGGGAATGAAGATTCAAGTGGACACATGTCACTTTTAGATCAGATCTAGGATTCCATTCTTCTCCTATATTTCTCTCTTTCTATTTTATTGTAAGGGTTCTAGTTTTGGAGAAAATTTCTCACTACTGTGATACCAGGATGGCAGTTTTCAATGTGAGACCACATTGTTGGATCCAAAGCTATGATTCCACCATATTCTTTAGCATATTTCTCTTGTATGAACATAAGTGGTTAATATAATATAGCTAGTTTTGATCTATTTAGTGATTTTATGAGTTGTTTTACATGCATTTGAAAGTATAATTTCAAAGAAATAAATACAAATGAGTAGGAATCTCTTAGTTTCATTATGATTCTCATCTCCTATCTCTCTAACCTGTAATCTTATGAGGTGTAGGGACAAAGAACTGAGACCCATTTACATCCCCTTAAGGTTGTATGTCTGATATATTTTGTTGTTGGAACAAAGGGCCAAGTAAATGCTTGATGTATTTGATAGGGTTGTTGGTTATTTTGAGAAGGATACTTCATGAGAATGAGGTCTTTATGAACAACAATGTCTAATTCACGAGGTGATAAGATAGATATGATATCTTGGTGTATAGAATATGTCACTAGTATCACAAATGTATGTGTTTAATTTGTGGAATTGTCCAATAGATAAGGCATTGATCACCTATAGGATCAACTTGTTCTAACTGCTGCATATTTGAGGCATCATTAACCAAATATCTTTCCCTTTAATGTTGAAGAGTTGAAGGGATGCCCTCACTTAGCTTATTAAGTTCCTAGGTCATGTCATTAGCTATTTCATGTCTAAGATCTTTGGATAAGTGTTAGAAGATTAAGGGTTTTATCTGCTTTGTTTAATTCAGTGTACGCTTTTGACAATTGGTACCATATGAAGAATCTACAAGCCTACTTGCCTAGGTTTTTTTAGAGCCTGAAAAAGAAGAAGGGTCTAGCCTTATAGTCGATCTAGTGTCTGAAAGGGTATGTTGAGGATGGGAAGTATCTACCCCTAGATGCATCTTGTTCTCATTGGGGTAATTTGAAATCAGGAAGTTTCAAAACACCAACATAGTTGAAAGGATGCCCTCACTTAGCTTATCAAGTTCTTAAGTTATGTCATTAGCTATTTCATGTTTAAGATCTTTGCACAAGTGTTAGAAGATTAAGGGTTTTATCTACTTTGTTTAGATTTAGTGTATGCTTTTGACAACTGGTACCATATGAAGAATCTACAAGTCCACCCACCTAGGTTTTACAAAGCCTGAAGAAGAAGAAGGGTCTAGCCTTATAGTTTGCTCAGTGTCTGAAAGGGTATGTTGAGGATGGGAAGTAGTTGCCCCTAGATGTATCTTGTTCTCATCAGAGTAATTTGAAACTAGGAAGCTTCAAAACACCAACATATCTATAAATGAAAAGCACCAGTTTTAAATAATTTTTTTTATCAACTAAAAATCTTTCTATGATAGATTTTAATAAAATGGTTTTTGTAAGGATCATAAGCCATGTACAATAGATGGAGCCATTCAAATCATACACGAGTCACAATAAGTTAAAAACATCAACTAAATCCATGATGTTAGAGCCATGCTACTATAGTATGAGAACATGTTACCATAATGAATTCAAATTCAAGGATAGGACAAGAGATTGTTCTGTCAAAATATAGGCTTGTGCTAGTTCAAGTGCATTCAAATTTAAACTTTAAACAAAGATCAATAGCGTGAGGGCATTGGGGACAACATCACATTAACTCCAAGGCTAAGATCCAAGATACAAATGGTCTTCTCAACTAGAGATTTCAAACTACCAAGTTATCCCTCTTTACAAGGTTTGTCCCAAAAGAAACAATCTCAAACACCAACCTCCAATGTCTGATCTAACACCCAAATAGGTCTCCTCATTTTACATTCAAGATGTCCTAGTTGCCTAGGGACTTTCAGACACTGATTTGACATCAAATCCCTTCTAGGGCTTAACTAGGCTTTCCTTGTAGCCCTTCCAAACCTATTTTTCTAACTTTTCTCTCAAACTCCCCAAAACACTTGACAAACCAATTGTAGTTTTAGATTCTTTTTACTGAGATACAAAACATATATGAACACCACATATCACTACTTTGGACCAATTGTGTGCACAATAACCTGCCAACCCAAGGCCTAATTAGCCCTATTTTCCAAAGTAACTATATGAATAACACCATCCAAAGCCCCAAACCAAGTGATAGTCATCTATTTTACTCCCAAATAAAGGATTCTTATAGTCATTTTCATAGCCATAGTCATTTGATAGGCTAACTTACAAACCCTCACTAATAGACCCTTAAATCTAGGAATTTTTCAAAAACACATCTCTAAACACTTCTAGACTTGAAACAAAGTTGTCACCATGAATTGATCATGTACAACATAATTCATCATTAAAATATTTCCTCATTTGGATATATCCTCAAATCCAATACCAAACCCTCAACTTTTGTGACTTTCTTGAGCATTCTTGCCCTCAAGCTCAATTATCACCATCTTATCAACCTGACCTCTATATTTTTGTTAGTTAATCATGTTATAATAAATTTCAAGGCCACATTCCTAAATAAATATAAAATATATAAAGAGGAATGAGCCCTATGCAATCATTCAGCTCACAAAATTAAGGCAAAATAGTCACCTACAACACTATCAAAGAGAAGTCAATATAAATGGATCTCAAACTGATAGGAATACCTTCAAAATGAATTTAAGTGCTCATTAAAACTTAAATGAATTATAAGTTGTACATTATTAGATCAAAGTGTAAATGTAACAATACAAACAACCAAGTAATACTTATACTTTGTACTCAAGACTGCAGAGACCCATGTATCCTTCATTAAGCAAACTATTCACCTTACATTCCCCTTCATTCTCCACATTCAACAACATCAAATAGGTGTGGATCAAGAGTTTTTAAACTCATTTTGCATAAAAAACCTCCCATGACTACACAAATCCCCATCCCAACCATCTAGCCATTAGAGTTCAAATTTGAAATTCACAACTAGAGTTGTGTTCAAGCCAAAAGCATAACTAGATGATAAGGAATCACACATCTCTCAAAAGAGTATGTATGTACAAAACACATGTAATAATATGTTATGCAATCTAAATCCTCTTATTTTCTAGTTTATCTGTCTTATAAATTATCTTATGCTTATAACACATCTAAATTTCAATAATTTAAGTGTCATCCACTAGAGTTGTCTTGGGATTTGAATCACACCTCATGCACACCCTTACTTCATAAGCACCAAAACATGACCATAATAAATTAAACTTATCACCAAGTAACTAGATCATCTATAACAATCATTACTAAGAGATAATTCTATACATAGGCTTTCTTGCTATTGATGGTCTCTCAATCAACTATCTATAGGACTGTGCCATTACAAGTAGGATTGAGAACTGATTGCTTTCTTTATATGAAGTTTGATGCTCTACAATATCAATACAAGTAGATCTAGAATTTCTTGAGAAATATCAAATCCAACACCAAACCCTCAACTTTCATGACTTTCTTGAGCATTCTTTCCCTCAAGCTCAATTATCATCATCTTATCAACCAGACCTCTGCATTTTTGTTAGTCACCTACAATACTGTCAAAGAGAAGTCAATATAAATGGATCTCAAATTGATATGAATACCTTCAAAATGAATTCAAGTGCTCATTAAAACTCCAATAAATCATAAGTTGTACATTATTAGATCAAAGTGTAAAGGTAATAATACAAAAAACCAAGCAATACTCAAACTTTGTACTCAAGACTATAAAAACCCATGTATCTTCATTAAGAAAACTATTCACCTTACATTCCCCTTCATTTTCCACATTCAAAAACATCAAATAAGTGTGGATCAAGATTTTTTAAACTCCTTTTGGATACCAACCCATCCCAACCAACTAGTCATTGGAGTTCAAATTTGAAATTCGCAACTAGAGTTGTGTTAAAGCCAAAAACATAACTAGATGATAAGGAATCACACATCTCTCAAAAGAGTATGTATGTACAAAACACATGTACTAATATGGTATGTAGTCTCAATCCTCTAATTTCCAAGTTTATCTCTCTTATAATTTTTTTTATGCTTATAACACATCTAAATTTCAACAATTTAAGTGTTGTCCACTAGAGTCTTCCTGGGATTTGAGTCACACCTCATGAACACCCTTACTCTATAAGCACCAAAACATGAGCATAATCAATTGAACTTGTCACCAAGTAACTAGATAATATGTAACAATCATTAATAAGAGACAATTCTATATATAGGCTTTCTTGTTATTGATGGTCTCTCAGTCAGTTGTCTATAGGACTATGCCATTACAAGTAAGACTGAGAATTGATAGCTTTATTTTTATGAAGTTTGGTGCTCTAAAATATCAATACAAGCATATCTTGACTTTCTTGAGCAATATCAAATCCAATACCAAACTGTCAACTTTCATGACTTTTTTGAGCATTCTTGCCCTCAAGCTCAATTATCACCATCTTATCAACCTGAGCTCTACATTTTTGTTAGTCACCTACAACATTGTCAAAGAGAAGTCAATATAAATGGATCTCAAATTGATATGAATACCTTAAAAATGAATTCAAGTGCTCATTAAAACTTCAAGGAATCATAAGTTGTATATTATTAGATCAAATTATAAAGGTAACAATAAAAACAACAAGAAATACTCAAACTTTGTACTTAAGACTGTAAAAACCCATGTATCTTCATTAAGAAAACTATTCACCTTACATTCCCCTTCATTCTCCACATTCAACAACATCAAATAGGTGTTGATCAAGAGTTTTTAAACTCCTTTTGCATACCAAACCTCTCATAACTACACAAAACCCCATCCCAACCAACTAGCCATTGGAGTTCAAATTTGAAATCCTAACTAGAGTTGTGTTGAAACCAAAAGCATCTAAATTTCAACAATTTAAGTGTTGTCCACTAGAGTCTTCTTGGGATTTGAATCACACCTTATGCACACCCTTACTCTATAAGCATCAAAACATGAGCATAATCAATTGAACTTCTCACCAGGTAACTAGATAATATGTAACAATCATTAATAAGAGACAATTCTATACATAAGCTTTCTTGTTATTGATGGTCTCTTAGTCAACTATCTATAGGAGTATACCATTACAAGTAGGACTGAGAAAATATGCTGATCACTGATCAATTTTCATTACTTACATCATAATCAAACATCAACTTCTATGTAAAGTGAAGAAATGCTTAAAGATGATTGATTCTAATTGTGGTAATAGATTTTCATTTCATCCTTCCTCTTGGATGCTTTCCTACTTGCAACCAGGTGTTGACTCTTGTAAATTTCACTTAGTATGATTTATAAGTTCCCTTCCACCATAGGTTCTTTCAAGTGGACCTTCTATTCAAACTAACTTTATGATTGGAGTGAATGATTATATGATTCTAATTTAGATTAAGATTTTGTCCATCCCTTAGAAATTATCCCAGTTATGGTGGACTAGCTCTTTGTAGGTTTTTGATTTTTGTTGGATTGTATACTTTGGTTTATGCAAAAAAATTGATGTATATTTTGGTAGACAACGGGCAGCCGAGAGACTAGAGTTACAATCTCACAACACATTACATAGAAATTAGAATTCCAAAAAAAGTGTAAAGGACCAAGGTAGGCGATAATTTCTTTACACTTCATAGTATGTTTATTATTAATTAATTTCAATTCCTAGTCTAAAACTACTACAAATTATTCTCAGGGAAGTAAATAGATTCTTAGTGGATTGAGATGTTAGGAGAGGGTGAGTCTCTAACTAATACTGCTTAGTCTTAGGGAAGTGAAACTAAAGGGGTTGTCAATGGAAGGCTACATGTTGACAAGGGTAAGACCCCCAAGGGTAGTGAAGGGATTAGTCTTACATCAAAATGCCCAAAACTTATAGATACTACCATAAAGGCTTTCTTTAGAGTTGAAAATTTTTTTGGTCCATCAACTTGTGCAACTACAAGTGTAGAATGAAATCACAATAGCTCACCACCACCAAAACATGGGGTTGTTATTCAGTTAAATCAAAATGCAACAAATGAGGATAAAAATTTTGGAAAAATAGAAGATGTTGTAACAAAAGATAACATTGTTGTTGGTATAACAAAAATAAAAAGGAATGTGAAAATGGGGCGAGAGTGGGAAATGAAAAGGAATTTCCAGGTTGATTGGGTAGCAAAGTACTAGTTTATTGAACCAGTCATAAACAATGATGAACCACCAATAGAATGTAGGTGTACTATTTGTACCCAAAAAAATAAAAAGAGAAAAAGTTATAGCTAACGCTCGACACTATAGAAAAACATATTGGTAAGGTTTATGAAAAACAAACCATAGATAGACAGGAATTAGTGGCAATGAGATGGAAATCAAAGGAAGAATTCCTTCATGTTAAGTATGCCATAGAATATGAAGAGCATTTCACGAAAATAGCAGTAATTGGTGTTGGCAGTACTACCAATCCAATCAAGGTTGGGCTTCAACATGTAGCCAATGATGCAAACTTGGCAAAGACCATTCAGATGAGAGTTATTTTTCATATTCTATCTAGAGGGAATCTTATGAGAGGCTTTTTAGAATTCCTCACTATCCTATGTCACATTGGTCAATATACACTGGATGGGAAAATCGCAAGTTGTCTTACTGAGGTGGAAAAGAAAAATGTATAGGAGAGAGTAAAAGAATCCAAGTTCATTTCATTATCCTTAGATGAAGCCACTACAATAGATAACACTACTTGGTTCTATATGCTTGTATATACTGTAAAAGAACATGTTTGTCAAGCTCATTTACTTTGTGTTCATAAGATGAGGGCCAATTCAACTGCAAAAAAATTATATTTAGAAGTTAAGAAAGCTTTGAATGAAATTGTTGGTATGGATGACTTGACAATTGCCAAGAAGTTAGTGTATGTCAAAGCCAATGGAGCTGTAGTAATGCAAGGGCAAAAGACTAGCCTTTGTGCAAGATTACAAACTAGTATTGCACCTTGCATGCTTGGCATACACTGCATGACTCACCGAATGAATTTAGCATATAAGATTGTAAGTAGTTTTCCTATTGTGTCAAAAGTTGAAGATCTAATCCATGAGCTCCACTCCTACTTTTTCAGAAGTCCTAAATGTTTTGCAGAATTTAAGATTTTTTCTGAGGGAGTAATAGCAAGAAATAAGATTGTCAAGGATTTTTAGACTAGATGAATATCTTTGCATGGACTAGCAGAATGAGTTCTAGAATAATATCAATACTTGATTGGAGTTATATATGAGTAATGCCTTACAGTAGACAAAGCTCCTAATTTTTAAAATAAGTTAAGTGATATAGAGAGCCTATTAACTTTAGCCAATCTTCTCCCTATGCTGGATTTAATGAACAAACTTATTAAGAAAGACCAAGACAAAACTATGTATATTCATGAGTATAGTGATTTACGTAAAATGACATGCATGGCTCTAGATTCTTTGTATTTAGATATCACAAGTCATAGCCCAATTTTTTCAAGGTGGGAGATAATTACATATTTGAATCATGCTAAGATTTTTTTATGATTCAATGCAAAAAATGAGCTATGTGTGTTTGTGAAAGGATTTCAAATACCAATGCACCAATCTAAGACAAGTAAGAGATCGAGAGTACTACCAGTTAGAAAGGATGATTTTGAAAATATTGTTAAATCTATTAGTAAAAATGTAAAGTCTATTTCCTACCAACTTTCAAGTGAGATTCATGAAAGATTCCCTTGAGAAGAAATTCTTGAAGCCATGAGTTGTGTGTTTCCTCAATTTTGGAAACACTTTAGAGATAATCCAAGAGATGCAAAGTTGTTTCATAATAAACTTGGCAAATTGATAACACAATTTTCAAAGCATACAAATTGCAATGGACAACCAATACAAGGAATCTTAGATTCAAATAATCTTTAAAAATGATGTAAACATTTTGCATTGTGTATGAAACACCAGATGGAAAACTTTGAGAATACATTCAATCCTAGTGCAATAACAAGGCTCTAGAAAAGGATAAGTTAGAGTGAAGTATTGCATACTTCAATATCAAAATATTTCAAACTTTCTGACTTATGTCAAACAATGATATTAGGGTTGGTGGAAGATGAGAGATTTTTCAGTTCATTGGGGTTTTAGAAATCAAAGGCCAAAAAAAAACTAGATAAAAATTTGGAAACTTGATTGAGGTTGTTTATAACTCAATACAATGTTAGAGATTTTCCTTATGATAGCTTGTTAGACATTTGGAATTCCATGTGTGAAAGATGAGGCCTTTACAAGACTTCAAGAGATGGTGGTGCTATTGCTGATTATGACATAAATGATGAATTTAGGTATTAGAGTCAGAATGAAGATGAAGATTTTTTGGATTTTGAATACCTAACTCAAAATGAAGAGGAACCTATTAGTACTAGTCAGTTTCAGGATCTAGAGTCCATATGGGATATAGAAGCATCGGATTTGAGACTGAGTCAATGAAATGATTTAGCATTCAGTTCTAAGGTATATATAGCTATATTCTACTTCTTCCATATTTAGTCA
The DNA here is from genome assembly GCA_028749045.1 of Cupressus sempervirens. Classification (NCBI taxonomy): domain Eukaryota; kingdom Viridiplantae; phylum Streptophyta; class Pinopsida; order Cupressales; family Cupressaceae; genus Cupressus; species Cupressus sempervirens. Next base: position 443,878,074 of record CM053786.1, on the reverse strand, counting down.
TATTACAATTACAATTTACAAAAATAGAGTTCAAGATTTTTGTTACTCTATTCTTGACATAATGTTATTTTTGTTGGGACAACTTAATAGCTTTTTGGTTATCAGCTAAATTAGTCTCTTTGATAAATTGTTATCATCATCATTTGAAGCAGCTCATGAGGTACGTAGCCTTTTAAGAGGAACTACAAGTGAAAATTTATTGATTCTTGTCATCATTGCTATCGTTGATGAATGTAGGGCATTAGCAGCTTTTTTTGTTGCTGAGGAACATGACATTATTAAATGTGGTCTTAACTACAAAGGCACATCTATAATATGTTTATGGAAATAGAAAGGTTTATTTATAATTGTATTTCATATAAATAAAATAACTTCAAACCAAGCAAGTTACTATCAAAATTTCTTTTATTTTCTCAGATCACTACGTTTAGGCTTTGGGTGATATTACCATGCCTCATGCTTTAAATTAACTAATACAAATCTCTTAGCTTATAGATGTGGGTTGGATTCAAAGTTGTAGATTTTGTGCATTTTGATTTCATCAGTTCTACTGAAACAACATTCAAACTAGATATAATGTCTTCCAACAATCCTTTGAATAACTTGAGATGGTGCTCCAAGTTTCTCCTCACTGTTGTAGCTTGTTGCTTACTTCCCAATGCCAGTTCTAGGGCTTAGAAATGCACAAAAAATTGTATTATTATATCAAAAAAAATCAAAAAACAATTGATATCTCTAAGATAGGTTGATAAAGTAAAAAATGGTTGCCACAAACACTTTAGTTATTTAATGTGTTGTTCTTAGATTAATAGTGATAAATTTGAAATGACAATGCTCCTTTTTAATATGCAAGAGTTGATAAAAATCTACAAGAAAAGTGATTTAAAATTGTGACCTTTCATTGCATGTACCAATTTGTAAATGATTTTTTCAGTGCTTAGAATTACATATACTAGTTTGAAATGATGTTGCAACACTCAAAAATACACAACAACATATAGGCACTACATTGAATCATTTATATTGCTCAAAATTACTACCATGTCTAGCAATCAAGATTACCGAGACTAGAATATGTAGGTCATCAGTTTTATAATTTTATTATAAATCTAGGTTTATTGCAAAATAAATTATATGCAAATATAATTATAACAAAGTTATGCCCTAGTTCTACAATTTTTTTTTTTTTTTTATTATCCCTATTTAAGGATATTACAAACTCAACCTACCAACTTATAATTAGAATTGGCATATAATTGTTTCCAAACAATAACCATCCTCAATTGCTCTGCATAGAACTACACCCAATGAAGAAGTCTTAGAAGTTGAGATCCTTCAAAATATTTTAAATCTTACCCACAACCCTCATATATCAAACATTTAGAAATCATAATCTGCTACATAATCATTTTTAATAGAGAAAATAAAGAGTGAGTCAATTCCTCCAACCTTAATCATTACATCCTTAGTCCATTAGATGGAATGGGTTACGGAGTGGCCAAAACCTAGACTTGGTCATTTTTCTATGTTTAAATATATAACATTTAACCTAATAGGTATCACTGGGTAAACATACCCAAACTATGCTATAAAATGGAGGTAGTGGTTGAGCATTCAGTATCTACTATCATATCTACAAATTGTTTTTTCATTGTAAGGTTGTGTAGGATCATCCTCTCAATAAGGCACACATTCCTACTCAAGATTTTTTCATTCATTCACTTGTATAATCATATGTCATGGATCTATTCTATTCAACTGTTATTTGCAAAGTGTTGTTGCAATTACATATAAGCTTTTTGTTTCAATCTTTTAGAATCTATAGTGTTTGGACCTCCTATCAAACACTATTGCAACTTGTGACTCATTAGTCTATATGTACTCTTATAAACATGTTTTTTGGATTTCTTTCACTAGAATGTGATTGTAATTGTGCTAATCTGTTGCAATCAACTTGTCTTTGATGTCTTAAAATGTAAACGGGGGTGCTAAGAGTAGTGGCAATGTTGTTTAAATGTTTTGACATTAGGAAGATTCTAAAAGATGTCCATGATGGCCTCTTGTAAGCTATAAACCCATAAATACCAGTAGGGAGATAGTTATAAGAGGAGAAACTGGCTCTTTAAGATTTTTTTCCCACACTAGGTTTCTCAAAGTCATTTCATGGGTTACTAGTACTTTTCATCATATGTTTTCTCTTTAATTCACTAGATCGTCTTCCTTTTAAAAAATGCACACTTAAACAAATCATAAATTGGAGCTTTAGGGAGTAAGGAGTCTTCTCCAACATATTTTACTTCAAACAACAAGTATACTGTATGAAAATCAAGAGTTGATTAGAATAGTAACTGTCTATGTTTGCAATACAAAGTGTCAAACATCCAACTTATTTATGGATCATTAGGTCATGGAGGTTATAAAGAAACAAAGGGTGAAAAAACTAATTGATTTTGGTAGAACTCATAACTTCATTAAGATCAAGTTAGCAACAAACCTAGACTAAATTGTGTATCAAGTATAGGTACTATCAGTTGTCAAAGAATGTGATGTGCATTAAAACACAAATGGAAGATTATATGTTAAATAGCCCATATTTCCATTTCTATGGACAAGACAATTTTAGTCTTAAGGATCCAAATTTGTTCCTTCAATCATAAGAAAGATGAACTTCCATAAGTTCTTCATGCAATTTCATCCAAAAGGTAAATCATTGAACCCAAGAGCTTTAAGAAAAGTTACCACAAATTGTTAATTTCCATCCATGAAAAAATTACTCAAAAAAGGATCTTTGATATTTGTGGCACAATTATTTCAATCGTCGATGTTTGAAAACTTGCAACTTGATCAAACTTAGCAAACCCAATTTTGACATAGACTTGGTGACACACAAAATTAGAAAATTAGAAAAATGCCAAATATAAATATAGAGAACTCTGCACACAACAAGAAAAGTTTTCACGAAAATGTCCATGCACAAACACACAATATCCTAACGTGAAAGCTTTAGCAAAGGTCCTCACATAGTTAGCCAATTCAATAATGAAAAACCACACAATAGAAGATATTAACAACATCAATATTGTATGTAACAATAGATAACATGCTGATTTGGGGTCAACTCTATGGTATGGAGCAGGGTATGTTAGGGACTATTAAAAAATACAAGTGAAGCACCAGTACTCTATAAGTTTAAAATACTTATTTAGCTTGTGTGTCCCTACAAGAATATGCCACTACTTACCTTTGTTCTTCTATGAACTTTAGCTTCCCCCTCTACCTCAATGCCATCCAACTTTAGCAGCTCAACCATTTGCATCTCCATGAAAATGCCTTATGAGAGAAATGCTAAGATCCTTGAATGATAACGAATTGTAAGAGATTCATTTAATGACTCCTCACTTAGAAATAATTTTACCAATTTATTGGAGCAGCAATAGTTGACTAAATCTTTGAAGCATATACAATTTTACCAATATTTAGTCAATTTTCACTAGAGATAATGGTAGTAGCTTGGGGAATCTAGAGGTGAGCCTAGGACTTCGGATAGTGAAGATCATAGAGGATGCATCCAAAGAAGAGGATTTCAATTAGAGGATATAAAAAAATATTAAGATGTTGGAAATAGTTTCAAATATATTGGTTGCTCCAATATATCAAAATAATTTTATAGGATGTTGGCAATAGTTTCAAATATACCGGTTGTTTCAAAGATTCAGTCGTTGAGGGTGCTAGTCCAAGAAAACCCTACCTACATTTAAGATATGTTACAAAAGGGAATAAATGGTCAAAAGGTAACCAGATTATGGAATTAAAAAATGCTTAGGAAGCTATGGTTGAAATACCCATTTAACTTATGGTGTCAAAGTATTTTTTTTGATTCATCACTTGTTTAATTTTTTTTTACTAGAAGTCTCTAGCAATTGGACTAAATTGGGGTATTTGATTGAACGAAGGCTGAATCGAATGAATTTCAAACGTTTTAGCTTATAATGAATGTTATTGATAACTTTTAATAGAATTTTACGCCTATAATGGACGTTATTGCTAAATTTAAATGTAGATTTTCTATGTGTACTTTAAACTTACTTCAAACTTTGAATTGAAAAGCTCAAAAATTACTGAAAATTTAGGCATAGCATGGATTTTGCATCTTTTGGGCTTTCACTAGCCTTTCAATTTAAACTAATACATGTCAAATAACCTGATGAAAATAGCTAGTATTGAATTTACATTTAAAATTTAGACTGTATGGTGTTCTTGAATCTAGATGCTAAAATAAATGCTATGCTCCAAAGTATCAAATCCTTTTACCAAAGATTAACTTATGCTTTGTTAGAGCAATGCTAAGATGAGAAATATAATTACGAATAGTTTGGGTGATAAATAATATCTAAAAGTTATGGGTTGAAAATACATGTTTGATTAATTAAAACATCTTGGTAATATTTGAGAATGAGTTGTATAATATGAAGCATAATTTTGAATCTCTAATGAATGAATGATGTCAAAATATGAGAACAATGAAGGTAAAACTAAATATGAATTTCATTAAAATGAAGTAGTAAAATGTGTCACTTAACTAAATAATTTATTGAGCAAGTATACAGTATGTTACCCTTTGAATGTTTTAATAGTGGAATAGTAGGACACTATGTTGGTAAATGTCCCTTTTGGGAATATTGAGGTCAATTCCACATCATAACATCACACCTTCCTTTTCAATAGTTCACAAGTTATCTTACTTGTGTATTCATTTTGTATTATGTACATCTAAATATTTTAATAAAAAAAATTATTGCATCAATCTTTTTTCTAGCCATGTTAGTTTCTAGCCCTTTTAGAGATGGGAGATAGATATACATTTTCTATTTTACTTATTTTGTAAGAATTTATTTTATTTTATTTTATTGTAATATTAATATAAAATTTAACCATATAATTGTAATGTATATATTTTATGTCTAGCAGTAGCACAATGAATTAATTCGCCCACAAAATTTATGTTTACTTTTGAAATTATTATTATTTGCTAATGTATATATTTTCTATCTAATACAATGAAATGATTTGCCCAAAAAATTAATATTTTACTATGATAATTATTTTTTGTTCGCCAATGTATATATTTTTTGTGGTTTTAAAATAACATAATTCGCCTAGATTTTACACATTGCTCAAGAGATATGAATGATTCACAATGGAGATTTTTATTTTTTCTTTGTAAACTGATTTTTTTGCCACAAAAATTAGTTAATTTTGTCAGGTACAGCTTTTGCCAAGTTTTTACACCTTTTCTAAAGGGGGGGTTTCTTAAATTATACCCTGTATTCCATGTAAAGATTGCATTACTAGCTAGTATATCCAATAGGCTATAATTGTCGAACCACTCTTGAAAGTCTATTATTGCTTGGCATATTAACTAAGATCCACCATTTTTTTCTTCAAAATTAAATTTTTTATTGAAATCTCCTCCAATGAGGAAATTATCTTTGGGATTCGCTTCCATGAATGTACTAATTTCCTTCCATATGATTTTCTTATTTTCTATTTGGATAGGTTGATATACATTGATGAGAGTAAGTATGAGATTATATCAAAAGCTTTTGATTATAACCCCTATCTAGTTATTTGCTGAAGTAATTTTATTAAAAGGAAATTTTCTTGGGGTTCCAAATAATCCCAATTTCTCCTAAAGCTCTATTTGATTCTACTAATTTTGACTTTCAATTTCCCAATTTCTTATCTAGCCTTGTTCCTACTTCTTTGTTTAATTTAGTTTCCTGGATTAATATTAATTTTGATTCAAATAAGGTTAGATTTCACTTTAGTAAGCATTTTTTTCTAGGGACATTTAGACCCTTAGCATTCCAAGTTGTTATCACAATTTCCCTATCGAAAGGAACTTCCCCTTTCCTACATTCAAAACCTCGCTACTCTTTTTTCTATTTTTTCACTCACCCTATTACACTTCTTAATTCTTTCAATAATTTTCTACCTCGCTTCATCTTTTGTTCATCACATTTTGGATTCTTTGAGCCATCTTGATTTTTTTAAATACCTAAATTGTTGATATGATTTTGGGCATTCTTACTGCTAGTAGATATCATTTCATCCTCCACTATCTCTTCTTCTTCTTCTTCCAATTTCTGAACTATCAACTCTTCAATATCAATTTCATCTATGTCTATTTCCTTCTCTTTTGAATAGTGATCTTCTAGGTCCATACTCTTATGTTTTTCTATATACTAATCTAAGTCATTTAAAACCCCAAATCCTTCCCAAGTTTGACTAACTCCCAAATGGTTCCCGTTTAATGTTGTTATTTCTTTACGATTTTCTAGATCTTCTAAATTTTTTGACCTGGTCTTATTAATGAAGGACTCTACTTCCACTAGTATGAGTAGGTCCCCATTCTTTTTCTTGGCCTCCTTATGTTTTGGTTCATTAGTACTTCCTTCAGAGGGGTCTTTCCCATTAGCTAGTATTTGGCAAACTTTGTATATTCTTTTTTGGCTCTTTTCCTAATAGTGATATTTCCTTAATGTTTAGAAGAGGCTAGAGGAATACTATTTAGCTAATCTTGACTTTCTTTTTGTGCTTTTGAGTTCTGCCTCTCTATCCTATTTGTTGATTCCATTAGTGATGGGAAGTTTTGCAAAGGTCTAAGCTTGTTTATTCATACCATTTTCCCTCCTATCTTTTCTATTTTTATCTGTCTTAGCTTGAGCTCCTTCTTCATTAACCTTAACATTAATAGTTGAACTACTCCTCCCGCTTTCTAATATAACTCCCTCATTCTTTGATACTTGTTGTTCTCTATTTGTTAAAGATTCTAAACTCATAAACAAACTATGATTTGTAAAATCTTTAATTAAGTCTAGGTTATTTTCTGTTTAAACTAAGAAAGTATCCTCATATCTATCCCATTTAGTTGATCTTACTTCTAAATTATGCCTATTTTCCTGGAAAATCTCCTCTTTTATCTTTCCCTCTAATCTGCTATCCTAATACTTTCATCCTTATCTTTGTTTTTCCCTTTCTCATATTTTTGCAATTGATTACTATGTTTTATATGTTCTAGCATCCTGTTTCCCTCCCCGTCATTTAAAGCAATATATTAGTTGGATTGCTTTCCTTCTTCATACTACTTTTCATTGATACTTATACTAATCCCTATTCCTTGTATAACTCCATCTTCCTGTGTTAATTTTTGTCCTTTAATAGTTGCATATTCCATATTCATGTCTAAACTATAATCCAATGGTACCTTAAAAATGTTTGAGAAATTTTCTACTTGAGTTAAGTTAAATTCCCCATATTTCTCCTACTTTTTTTTATCTTTCTCTTATATTTATTTTTTTCTCTTGATGATTTTTACCTATTATCCTTCTCTAAGATTTGTTATCCTTAAGACTATCTTCCTTATCTTTGTTCTCTAGGACTTTCCCTTGCTCAAGCATTTGAATCTAAATGAGATGTTCTCTGTGTGTTAATTCTCCTAAGGCTATTTGTTCATAAATATCATTTTGAGTCAATAAAAAATCATGTGTTAATTTTTGATAGCTTTCCAAGCTAGAATTTATGTCCATTAATAATCCATTCTCTTGTTGGCATAGAACACATTGATTAAAATCAATAAATTTTTTTTATATATCTTCAGTCACTATAATTCCTCTTCCTCTCTCTTCCCAATACTTTGTTTCCCCTTGATTATTCTTTCTATCTTTTATTAAATTTTCTTTTATTGATCTAATTTTCTCCTTTGATTCCATAACTCTAAGTTTTCCTTTTTCTATCTCATTTTTGCTTATATCCTAGTTTTGTTTATATTTTTTACTCTCCCCATATCTTTGACCCTTTTCCTTTCATAAGAGTTGATTCATATCTTAGGATAATTTTTTTTCCAATCGTCTCTTTTAGATTAGAGGTCTTGTTTGTTAGAAATAATAGTCCACCAAGATAACTTTGATGGGGGGGGGGGAGGTCAAGAGAATCAGTTATCCAATTAAAACAATTATCAACCTTAATTGATCTTGACCATTTAATAAGAGTAAACAACAACCATAACAAGATGCACATACATAATTACACCAAATTTGTTAACTAGGGAAACCCTTGATCAGAGGGAAAACCCTAGTGGGAATGATGCCCATAAGATGATGTACTAATATAAATATTCCTTGTTAGAGAATCGACCATGTTAGGAGTCTATTACAACATTTAGTGCATATGAGTATGTGTTAGAAGACTTTGAATCCCTGTTACGAGATTCCAACCCTGTTAGGAGTTGTGGAAGGTAGAAGGACCCACTATCCAAACAACTTCTAGAGCAAGATTATTGAACTCACTGTCCAACTAATCTCTCAACTATTCCTTGCAAAATAATTGTCTTTAATATGCTTTAACCTCTTTCCTCTATCCTATTAATAGGACCAATCACTATCTAACCTTGTAGATGAGGTCACAAACCTTGGATCCAAATACCAAACCTTGGATCTCACAATAAAACCTCAGGAATGAAGTTTTCTCCAACTTCACTTTGCTTTGCTTATCTTCGCATTTTTCTCTTCATGCTTCTTGAAATCATTCATACATTCCATACATGATAAAGGAAAATGTCCTTCCTTTATACCAAATCCATAAAATAATTCCCTGAGTTGGCTATTGCACCTTCTCAATTAATTATTATAGGACCTCATCAAGAACATGTTACACTTAGCGATAACATTGATCTTTCAACTTGTAACTTGAATATCTCTCCATACGTGTGACATTATGATGAGAAATCTTAGCTGCATCATCTCTAGAATATCTTCTACACATCTTTAACTTCATCTTCTCAAAATATCAATTCTGCTAAGAGATATAACAAGTTTACTAGATATCAAATATCAAAATATCAATTGGTGTCTACCTCCTCTCTTGCTGTTCTGATTAATGGAGCCCCCTATGAGTTCTTTAAACCTTCTAGAGGTCTCAGGCAGGGAGACCCCCTATCACATATCCTCTTCATTATTTTAGCTGACTGCATTGGGAGGCTTATTGAATGTAAAAAGTCTAATGGAATTCTTATAGGGATTATGCCTTCTTTGAGAAATGACCCCTTCACTCACCAACAATTTTTGGATGACACTATAATGGGGGGGGGGGGGGGAAGCTTCTGTGAAAGAAGCTAAGACTTTGAAAGAGGTTCTTGATACTTACTCCAGAGGGACTAGTCAGTTGATTAATTGGAACAAAAGCTTGACCTTCTTTGTTAACACACCTAAAGTAAGACAAAAGAAAATTGCCAAAATCCCTGGTTGTGGGGTGGGCTCTCTCCCTTCATCCTATCTAGGACTCCCCTTGGGCTCTTCTCCCCATGACTCTTTCTGGAATGGTATTCTAGACAGATTCAACAAGAATATGGTTGGATGGAAAGGTGCCTCTCTCAGCCAGGCTAGGAAATGTCTACTAGTCAAATCCACTCTACAAAACCTTCCAATTTATGCTCTGAGCCTTTTTGAAATTCTTGTGAAATTTGCAGAGAAAATGGAGAAAATCCAAAGAGACTTTCTATGGACCAGACTTGAAGGAAAGAAAAGGTACCCTCTTGTTGCATGGGAGAAGGTCTACCTCCCCAATAGGTATGGAGGTCTGGGCATCAGAAAGCTTACCCATCTCAATAAGGCGCTTCTTGCAAAATAAATCTAGCGTATCTTCAATAACACTGGTGAATGGAGAGACATTCTGGAAAATAAATACCTCAAAAGACCCTCTCTTCATTATACTTTATTCAATGAGGACATCCCCAAAGGGTTGACTATTTGGAATGGTATCTTAAAGGCTAGGGACTTGGCTAAGGCTAGGGTCTCCTAGAAACTAGGCAATGGGGAGGATATTCAGTTTTGGTTTGACAGGTGGTTATGTCAAGGCCCACTTTCTAGCAACCCAGTTTTTGAGAGATGGGTGCAAGAATGCATGGAGCTATATGGGTTTAAAGTAAGCAATTATAGGGTTGGTTAGGAATGCAGAGACCTTTCCCTCATTGTCAAGGACTTGAAACCAATAATGATTATGCTTAACGCTTTGATCCCTAGTAATAATAAGGATAAGATGGTCTGGAGGGATAATCCCAATGGAATTTATTCTATTGCTTCTGGCTACAACTCTCTCTAGGATTTAAAGGAGAAACCCCCTTGGGCGGATGCTTGGCTCATGGGCCTCACTCCTAAGATCAACATATTTTATTGGCTGGCCTTTTAGAACAAAATTCTAATGCAAGATAACCTCATGAAGAGAGGCCATGTTATGCCCAGTAGATGCCCACTCTATAAAAACCAGTCTGAGTCAGGAAATCATATCTTCATTCAATGTGACTTTGCTAGGGAGGTGTGGAATTCTCTTAATCAGGAAATGGAGATTCTCTGGTGTTGGCTGGATAACCTTATCAACTTTTTTAGTCATTGGAAAAGCCTCTGTAAAATTGTAGGCCGGCAGGATAATTATGCCTGGTTTTTCCCTCACTTCTGCTAGAGTATCTGGAAGGAAATGAACAACAGAATTTTTAGGGATAGAGAGGAGCCGGCTATAATTCTAGGAAGGAAGATTTTGAAAAACATAAAAGAAAACCTTCAAGTGATGAAGGAGGGGAATTTGATATAGGGGATAGGAAGACGGTTAAAGAAAAAGACAGGGATCCCAAAAGACAGGATGCCAAATGGATTCTACCCCCGAAAGGATGGTCAAAAGCCAACTTTGATGGTACTTCTAAGGGAAACCCTGGCCCCTCTAGAAGTGGTGGAATTATAACAAATAGTTTTGGGGAGGGGATTTCAGCCTTTTCTCTCCCACTTGGAACCCAGACCAACCATTTGGCCAAAGCTAGAGCCGTGTGCAGTGTGGTAAAGCTGGCTTTTGAAGTAGGAGTTTCCAAACTTTGGCTTGAAGGGGACTCCAAAAACATAATTAACAATATTAATGGTATCTCCCCTCCCTCATGGGCAATTTCAAATATAATTGATGAGACACATGCCACCCTCACAAAATTTGAGAAGGTCCATGTCACTCATGCATTTAGAGAGGCAAACCCAGTTGCTGATTGGTTAGCTAACAAAGGGGTGGGAGCAGACAAAGAGATGATCTAGCATTTCGAAAAAGATATTTAGATGGAGGCTAAGTCACTAATCGAGCTGGAGAAAATCCATGGAAGTACAGGTCAATCTAACTTAATCATGTTTAATAAAGAAAGAATGGATGTTGGTACGAACAATAATATGTTTCTTGGTTTTCATAATCTCAAGGGATTTTCTTCGTCTTTTCAACACGTTTGGAGGATCATTATCATTTTCACTCACTATTGTATCAGAGAGGCAAACGATCACAAACCAAATAATAGAAATAGAGCCAAAATCTTGGCTGGAAAAAATTTGCAGAGATTGGGGCTCATGAGAATTGTTGAAGAAAAAATGAACGTCATGACAGGAGAACAGAGTAGAAAGGAGCTGGCAGGTGAAGTGGAGAAGTTGAAGAATATGGGCAAAGTCTGGAAAAAATTGGAAAAGTGTGGGGTTGCAAATTTTTTTGAGAAACTCCATGGTTTTGACCCTGAGGTCACCAATAGCATGGTGAACTCATGGAACAATGGCAAGGTCAAGGTGAACGAGGTTTCTTTCCAAATTGCAAAGGAGGTGGTTGTGGAGGTCACTGGTATCCCTATGGAGGGTTTCAAATTCTACAGGGACAAGAAACTTTTGTCCAATGTAGTCAAGGAGTTCGTGAAAAATTCTACAAAGATGAACAAGTTCGAAAAGAATGAGTCTTTCTATGTGACGGAGACTATAAAGAAGTTCTGGTGGTATGTTTTATATGCCCTCATTGATTATGTTACCCTGGACCCTAGGTTTGATCGGGTCAGAACTCACCATTTTGTGATTTTAAATCATTTTTGCCATAAGAAAAGAATTTCCATTCCCTTTTACCTTCTCACTTCTACAAACAAGGAAATCTCTAGTTTCAAGAAGAAAGCCATTGTTAACCCTGCTTTGCATGAGAGATTTTTGCTCCTCATCCATGAGCATTTCAAAGCTCAGTCTATATGCAAGAACCCTCCTCAAGTTGAGGATGTTGATGAAGGAAGCTCCAACTTTTCTTCTGACTCTGATGACATTGAGAGCATTAGCTCAGAGGAGGAGAATATTTCCTCAGGAAATAAGAAAAAATGTTAAGCCAAGAAACTGTCCACTGCTACAACTCCCAGCAAGAAAAGCCCTAGGGATCACGGCCAAGCTCAAGCAAAAGAGGGTTATGCTGAGGAGGAGGAGGAAATGGATACAGAAGATTCTGACAAAGTGTTAGAGGAGGAGTTGGAAGAGGAGAAACTTGGGAAAAAATGGAAGAGGGAGGTTGTGAGAGTTGAGGAGACTAGAAATCAAAGGACAGATGCTATTCCTCTTCCCCTCTCCCCTGTCCAGTCTTAGCCTCCTTCGGAGGAAAAAGTGAATGTCATCATTGGTGAGAACGAGGGAGAAATGCAGGTCAAAAATAGTATAAAGGCTTGGAAAAATTTCAATGTGAGGAATACTACTATGGGGATTTTTAGGGAAGCTATGAACCCTCAGATCTTGGTGGACAACCTGGAGTAGCCTAGGCTCAATGAGCTCATAGACCTAGCTATCCTGGCCATCTCGAACAATGCAAGGGAGACTGGAATGAACCTTCTGAATAATTCCTGCAGTAGTATGATTGACAACTTTAGATCAATCAAATGGTTCTTCCATGAGCTGGAGGAAGTTAGAGAAAGGGTATCCCAAATGGAAAGTATTAAGAATAAGATAGGTAATGACAGCTAGGAGGACAAGGAAAATAGAGAAAGCTTAAATGAAAGGAGATTAAGAAATCTTGAAAACTACAACCACAACCTGGCAAGTCAGATGATTTCTCTCCTGAGTTCGATGAATGACAACATCCAATCCCTTGCTGGTAAACTTAAGTATAGGGGCTTGCTGGTGGAGGAGGGAGGACAGAAAAGGGATAAGGCTAGGCCGGATGATGACAAGGCCACAATCAGTACACTCACTAGTATGGATCAGGGCATGGAGAAGGTCCAGGATCAAATGGCAAAGGAGCAGCAAAAGATAGTCGAGGCAGCTCAAACTATGCAGGAAATGGAGAAGATAACTGAAGACTAGTTTTCTTGTCTTTTGTCTTTTTGTCTTCCTAACTTTTGGCTTTTTGACAAGCTTTTTGTAGTCTGTTTTAGTTTGATTGTTTTCTGGCCTTTTTGTGGGCCTTTGTTTTGGGCTGGGCCTTTGGGCTTTTTTTTAGCTACTAGACCTCTATTTTGGCTGGGCTTCTTTGGCTTATTATCAACCTTATTTTTGTAAAACTTATCAATTTTAGTATCCCTTAAAACCTATTTATCTTATCAAAAACAAGTTTACCAAATAAAAAATCTACACTTATGGTTTTGCAACCAAACTAATTAAAATGCACTGGATATTGGGAAGAGAGTTATGGCAAGCAAGAGTGGGGAGAGCAGTGTGAAGTTTTCAGGTAGGAATCTAAATTTGAAATCCTCTGTACCTGGTGAGCATTATGGAGATTCCCCTATTGAATTTAGGGATGTTGAATCTAGGGATGCTAATGATGGCAATTTTTTGGAGGATTTGAGAGGGGTGCCCAAGAAGATTAAAAAATAGTCCAATATATTTGGGGTATGACCTACTAGAAAGTCTACTTTCTAGCCAGTTAGAGATATTTCTATGAGGGATAAAGGTAAGTTCTCAATCAAAATCCTTGATCAGATTATTGATAAAAATATTTCCTATATGGACATGACTTTGGTTGGATGTTTCATTGGAGCTAGACCCAATATTGAAGATGTGCGAGCTTTTGTTTGCAAAAAATGGTGTTTGAAGGGCCAAGTTGACATTTTAGCAATGGCTAAAGGATGTCTTTCCCTCTATTTCTCTTGTGAGGAGGATAAGCGGGATATCCTCTACAACAGTCCTTGGGTTATGGGAAGGCATACCCTACTATTACAGAAATGGACCCCCAACATTTACTCTCTAGATGATTCTACTATTCAAGCCCTTATTTGAGTGAGACTACATGGCCTCCCTCTTGAGTTTTGGGTGGAAGATGTGTTCAAGGGCATTGATAATACTTTTGGGGAACTCCTCTCTTTAGATCTTGTGACTATTTCTTGGAGGCGACTGAACTTTTCTAGATTCTATGTTGGGGTCTCACGTGGTGAAAATCTTCCTAAATCTATCTCTTTGAAATCTAAACTTGGTATTTGGGACCAAAGGATTGAGTATGAATCTATCCCTTTTGCATGCTTCCACTATAAGAAAGCTAGTCATTGGGCTAAGAAATGTCCTTCTCTGAAAGGAAATGCTAAGAAGATCAAGAAAGTGTGGGTAAAGAAAGATCTCTTTAAGGGTGCAGGGGCAAATTTAGTTGAGTATATTTCCTCAAAAGACTAGTCTAAGTGTTATGATGGTGGTGTGGTGGGTAGTGTGACTGAGGGTGTGGAGGTTCCTATTGAGATTGGTGTTCCTCCTCAAGTTCCTTCAGTTGGCTCACACTATGATGTAGGGGCTCCCATCTTGGCTTGGATTCACCTCTAGAGAAGGAGACTAGTTTGATTACTTCTTCCCAGATCCTTTCAGAGATCCCTAATAGTGATAGTTTGTAGAGGAATCAAGAAGATATGGTGATCATGTCTAAGGAGGTTAGGGATTCTTCCAAAGATGGAGCCCAAAAGGAGATAGGGGTGCCTTCTATGCATAAAGTCCAGGATCTCGTGATGAAGGATGGTAACTTTGTTAGTGGTGAAGTTGAGGACCTTCTAACTATCTCTCATTTTGAGAAAGCAATGTGGGAAGAGGACAGTTCAGATGCCAATTGGATTGCAGTTGGTAAATAGTCTAAAGGAAGGAATAAGGTAGTTAAAAAGATGAGGACTCTACTCTAGTGAAAAACAATAAGAAAGAATCCAAAGAAAATTCCAAAAATGAGGAGTTGAAACCTTTAAAGGGTAAACATGGAAGTTCTTCATCTAATAATGGTGGATCTACTTTCAAGAAGGGTGATGTTGGGTCTTCTCCATCATTAGTTGGAAGACCATCCAATTTACAAAAAACAATAGTTGAGGCTAATAGAAGCATTACTAATGGTAGTTACAGAACCATCCTTGAATTAAAAAAAATTCATAAATTATGAAGATAATTTCTTGGAACATCTGAGGGTTAAATAACCCTCATAAACATGACATTTTAAAAAATATGATTAGGGATAATAGGCCAGACATTTTTGTTATTCAAGAAACTAAGATGCTGAAGGATAAGGTGGAATGCCTTTCTATTTTTAAAAAAGGAAAGATTATTGGTAATGATTCTGAAGGAGTGTCAGGTGGTATGGCAATTTTTTGGATTAATAAATGGATTCAGGGGGAACTCATTTCTCAAAGCAGAAATATGATGAATGTTCAATTTTTTAATTCAAAAGACAATTTTAGTTGGGTCCTTAACAATGTTTATGCCCCCAACTCCAAATGGGGGAGGAAAGCAATGTGGGAAGAAATTTCTAATCAGAGAAAGCTTTTTGTTGAGGATAATTGGTTGGTGATGAGGGACTTCAATACCCCTTTAAAGGACTCTGAAAAATTGGGAGGTAGTTAGACCAATTTAGATAATGGATTAGATGTAATAAACTTTATTGATCTCTATCTTCTTTGTGATCTTGATTTACATGGGATTGAGTATACGTGGATGAATAGAAGAGTTTGAAAGGATCTTATTTAGGTTTTCTTGGATCATGCTCTTATTAGTAATGATTTGTTTCTGAATTATAAATGTGCACTTAATGCTCAAGTTCATGTGGGATCTGATCATTACCCTATTTTCTTTATTGTTGATAAAATTAATTTTCATAAGAATTTTCCCTTTAGATTTGAAAAAATGTGGACTCTTCATCCAAATTTGGAGAGCCTCATTAAGGAGTGGCAAGATATTAAAGTGGAAGGTACAACAATGTTTAGAGTGGTTGCCAAATTGAAAAATGTTAAGAAGAATATTAAGATATTGAATAAACATACCTTTGGCAACATTTTTGAGAATTAAAAAAATAGATTTTGGATGAACTTAAAGATATTCAAGATAGGATTCTTATTGATGGTTATGAGGTGGTCTCAAGGGAAGAGGAAACTAGCAAATTGGTTGAACTTCATGATCTTATTACCAAGTAGGAGATGTTTTGGAGACAATGTTCTAGAAAGGTCTTTTTGAAGGAAGGTGATCATAACACCAAATTCTTTCATTTGACTACCTTAAAGCATAGAATGGCTAATGGAATTTCTAGTCTTTATACAAATGAAGGATTGATTGATAATGAAGAGTTTATCAAAAGGGAGGCTATGGAGTTCTTTGGTAGATTTCTTCAAGGTGAGCCTGATTTGAATTTGGATAAGTAGAATATGTTCCTGGACTACATTCCTTCTTGTATTTTTTAGGCCCATAATTTGTCCCTTACTTCCATTCCTTCTTTGGATGAGATTTCTAAGGTTGTTTTCTCTTTTGAGGGTGATAAAGCCCTTGCTCCTAATGGGTTTCCTCTTTTGTTCTTTCATAAATATTGGAATATCATTTGTGCTAATGTTTGTAATGGTGTGAAGGAATTTTTTGGCACTAGAAACATCCTAAGAGAGTTAAATGGGACCTTTATTTCCCTTATTCTGAAGAAGCCAGGTGCTGATAGAATGGATCAGTTTAAGCCTATTAGCTTGTGTAATTCTTTTTATAAGATTATTTCTAAAGTTCTTACTCTTAGAATTCTTTCCCTTCTTTTGGCTATCATCTCAAGGTAGCAAAATGGGTTTGTTTCGGGTAGATAGATCTTGGATTTCATTATCTCAGTTCATGAAAATTTACATTCTCTTGTAGTGTCAAAGAAGGAAGGGTTTCTTCTTAAGCTTGACCTCTCAAAAGATTATGACAAAGTTGATTGGAATTTCCTCCTTAAGGTTTTGGAAGTGTTTGGCTTTAATAAGAGATTTTGGGATCTTATCTTCGTGTTATTTTCTTTGGCCTCTTTCTTGGTGCTTGTTAATGGATTCCCTACTTCCATCTTTAAGGCTTCTAGGGGTCTTAGACAATGGGACCTGATCTCTCCTATTATTTTTTTTATCTTGGCTGATTGGTTGGGGAGATTTGTGAATAATATGGTGGTGAAAGGGGACTTTGTGGGCCTTAACCCTTCTTCTTTTGCTCTTGTGTTTTCTCATCAACAATTTATTGATGATTCTATTGTTATGGGGGAGACTTCGATGAGGAATGCTAGGAACATTAAGAAGGCTTTAAGTGACTATGGATTGGCCATTGATCAAATCATTAACTCGAGTAAAAGTGTGATTTACTTTATCAATGTTAGTGAGGCTAAAAAAATTAAGATAAAAAATATTATAGGCTATGAGTGTGGTTCTCTGCTTGGAACCTATCTAAGTTTACCTTTGGGCCAAACCCCTCCTAACAGCTTTTGGAACTCATTGATTGATAAAATCTACTTGAAACTTGCTGGTTGGAAAGGCTCTCTCCTCAGTCAAGCTGGTATGGTTTTTTTTTGAAGTCTATCCTTCAAAGTGTCTCGCTTATGCCTTGAGTGTTTTCAAAATTTTGAGAAATTTTGCCCTTACTATTGAGAAAATTCAGAAAACTTTCTTATGGACTAGAACAGAGACTAAAAAATGACTCTCTCTTATTGCTTGGGAGAATGTTTGTATACCCCAAAGGAGGGAGGGCTTGGCTTGCAAAGGTTCTCAACAATGAATGAACCCTTACTAGCCAAATTACTATGGAGATGGCACCAAGAAGAGGGGGAATGGAGGAATATTTGAATTGAAAAATATAATAAGGACCACTTTTATTTTCAAAAATTTATTTCTACTGATGTTGATCAAGGGGGTTCTCTAATCTAGAAGAATGCTCATAAATTTAAACATATTTTAAGGAAAGGGGTTAAATGGAAGGTGGGAAATGGTTGGAAAGTCCTTTTTTGGAAAGATACTTGGATCTTGGATCACCCTCTTTGTGATGATCCAAGGTGGAACAGGTATATGGAGCAGTGCAAGAATCAGTATGGAACTTTTGTGAGGGATTATTGAAAGGATGATTTGTGGGTGAATCTTTATAGGGTGGACCATAATTTGGTTGAGCTTTGTAAGTGTTTGAATACATTCTTTTTAAACCATGAAGAGGATGTTCTGATTTGAAAAACTAATCCCAATGGTATGTACTCTATTGCTTCAGCCTTTTCTAACTCTTTTGATGATCATGATGAACCTTGTTGGCTATGGCTTGGGTAAAAGGTTTGGCTCCCAAAGTTAATATCTTCTTTTGGATTCTATTGCAAAATAAAATTTTGACTCTTGACAATCTTAAGAAGAAAGGTTTCATCATTGTTAATCAATATGTTCTTTGTAAGAATGATGGGGAATCAGTGGATCATATTATGCTACATTGTCCCTTTACCAAGATCGTTTGGGATAAAATTTGGAGCTTAATGAATGTGGAGTGGGTTTTCCATGCTACCATCCAACTGTTCTTTTCTATTTGGAATGCTCCTTCCAAGAATGCTTTGATTATTAAATTGTGGGACTTTATCCTTTCTTATTTATGTTGGGGCATTTGGATGGAGCGTAATGATAGGATCTTTAGGGGGGTGGATTCTAGTCCTACTCAGGTATTCTATAAAATTAAGGTCCTTATGATTGAAACTATTAAAATTTGTGATTCAGCACAGCAACATTGTAATGAGTGAGAAGAAGGGGTGCTTAATAGTTGGAATAAAGGAGTATGGGTATGAATATTAAGGATCCTAACCCAAGGGATAATGCTAGATGGGATTGTCCTTTGGTGAATTGGTTTAAGATAAACTTTGATGGGGCCTCAAAAGGGAACCCAGGTAAAGAAATTGGAGAGTTGTTATTAGAAATTCTAATGGAGACTTTGTGGGAGGCATGGCTATACCATTAGGGAATCAAAGTAATCATGTTACTAAAGCTTCTACTACTCTTCATGGTCTTATCTATGCCAAAAGTATGAATTTGAAGAACATATGGGTTGAGGGTGACTCCCTTAATATCATCAATTGTTTAAATAAAATTACTCAACCATCATGGACTATCAGTAATATTATTTCCAAAGCTATTAACATTATAAATTCTCTCCAAAGTTGCATTATATCTCATAACTTTAGAGAAGCCAACTATTTAGTTGATTGGGCTTTGAGTGTGGTTTGTTTAAATGATCATAAAATCATTTGGGAGTCTTATGAGATCTTACCTCTAGATGGCCGCCATCATATCACATATGATAAATGGAGATCTTAGTAAAAAAAATTTAATTATGATGGTTTCAATGAATTTCAATTATGAGTTTAACTCCTTTAGAGTGAGGTGGGTTATGATTTTTAGAAAGGTGGGCTTTTCGCATGGATTCTGGTAGTTTTTACCATTCCTCTTTTTGATAGTGGTGTGTTTTTTAGTTGTAGAGTGTTTTGGGGTTTTCAGAGAATGAAAACTAGTGAATTTGGTGCAGAGATAATGGAGGGAAAGAGGAAAAGGGTGGAGCCACCTAGCTACTTGAAGTGGAAGAAAAAGTTGGAGGTGTGGGACATTTTTCTAATACGGTACATGGAAAGGCTTAAGGGTAATAATCTGACAATTACAACTAGTTCATCAAATCATGGAAGGATGATTCAGTGATGGTTGGAAACTAGCATATCAATGTCACTAAAGAACTTATCATAGAGGCTACAAGGTTGGACATGGATGGGATTAATTTTTATTAGGAAAGGAAGCTTTCGAACAAGGAGGAATGGGGAATCAGACAATGAGGATGATGGCGAACAGGGGCATATGTCAAATTTGGGTGATAAAGTTGAAGGTGGGCTTGGGTCTTCCAAGGACTTTTTTGGCAACCCAAGCTCAATTCTGAAGGAGATTGGTATCCTCAAGAAATAAATGCAGCTACTATGCAAGGAAATGGAGCAACTTAGCAAGACTTCTAGAGGGGAGTGAACATTGGGCCAACATATTGATAAACTTTCAGAGGTTATTGGGAATGCAGAAGAAGTGAAAAATCTCATGCATAAGATACCATTACTTGAAGCTAAACAAAGGGTGATGGATAAAGAGATAAGTAGTATTCAGGGGAAGGTGTCAAAACTAGAAACAAAGCTGGGCAATTTGGATAAATTGTTCAAACAACTAGTAGACAATGTGAGTAACCTTTTTGAGAGGAATGAGATTGACAAGGGCTAGGACTCCCCTCTGGGGGTAAAAATTTAGGGGCCAAGTAAACATACCCGTGCTCACTCTAAGAAGAATGAGGAAGCCAATAAGAAGGATGAGGTGAAGGCTACTACTAAAAATATGCAAACTTTGGCGGACTAAGCTTTTGACCTGATAGAGACTTCTTAGCTAGTTTGTTGTTGTTCTTTTGTTGTACTTTTGCTATTTTTTCCAGCTCTATTATGTGTGACCTCATGACTATTTTTTTGGGAGGTCTATTTCATGTTGTTCTGTGCTTTTTTCTCTAATGTTCTTTTCTCTTGTTTATCTCTAGACTTCTATTATTGTAAAGGTTTTGGGTCCTTTAAAACCTATTTTTACTTAATCAAAACAATTTTACTAGAACATGCTTATGTAAACTTTATCTCAAAATACTCTTCACCAAAACTTGCATAAATTCTTCTAGACTTATTATCTTATGCTTCTAAGGTTAGCTACATATACTAGACACTTAGTAGTATCTCTCTTTAGCCTCTCTTAGTGAAATGCTCAATGATCTATCCATACCAACTTGATCTTTCTAATGTTCTTCTGTCAGATACCATAGAAAAATGCTATGTTGACTTCAATCACAAACACTATCATGAATGTAACATATCATCATGATAATGATATAATCATGTTTCTACAATACTCCCCCATAGAAGTATCATCAACATTCATGCTTCCAAAAATCTCCCCCTTTGGCATTGATGTAAACATAGATGAAAAACATCTAGTTCCAAAAATACCAACTGTAAAAGATTGTTATCCTTTCTTTTCAAATCCTCTTCATCAATCATTCTCCTCGTTGATATGCTTCAATATACTTGGTATCAAGCTATAATCTCTCTTTTCAATGTACTCTATATCAAACTATTTTTCATGTTGTAATCTCTCCCCCATTGACATCATTGTCAAAGGTTTCAACAACCATCAATCTCTAACTTGCTTTAGTGTCCAAAGACATTGTTCAAAATAACATCCAACAAGAGTCCTAGATGACTTTGTCCATCATAGATACTCCCCCATATAGGAAGCATAAAAATTCAATCTAGATAAACAATAGATCTCTATAACACTAGACTGATGCACTCTTGCATCATCTACTCTAATGTAGGAAGGTGCATAACTCCTAGAATACCTCGCAAATACTTTAAAAAGTATCTTTGGGAAGAGACTTGGTGAAAATATTTGCAATATACTCTTTTTTTCTTACATACTCCAATATAATTTCCTTTTCCACAACTTTCACTCTCAACATGTGATATTTGATAGAAATGTGTTGTCTTATAATGCAACACTAGATTCTTAGACATATTCACTGTACTTGTGTTATCACAATGTATGACAGCAAGTTCACTAAATTATATCCTTATATCCTTCAGCATATGCTTCATCTAAACAATTTGATTACAAGTATTTGATGCTACAACATATTCTTCTTCTATTTTACTTTGTGAGGTATAGTCCTACATCTTGCTTAACCAAGAAACCAATCTTTCTCCAAGAAAGAAGGCTCTACCACTAGTCCTCTTTCTGTCATCCATACTGCCTACCTAATCAACATCAGTATAAGCATATAAAGTGAAATCATTAGATCTTTCATACCACAATCTGAACTCTGGTGTTCCTTTTAGGTATCTAAATATCCTTTTTATTGCTACATAATGTGCTTCTCTGGGATCAACTTGAAATCTCACAACAATTCCAACTACATTTTCTATATTCGGCCTTGTGTAAGTTAGATATTGCAACCCTCCAATCATAGGTATGTACTTCTTCTACTCAATAGTAGGTTTCTCCTCCTTTGTAGATAACTTGTGTCTAGTTACCATAGGTGTTCCAAGTGGTTTATATTTTTCCAAACCAATCCCTTTTAGTAGATCTTTCAAATACTTAGTCTGAGAAATAAAGATTCCTCCTTTATCCTGCACAATCTGTAATCCTAGGGAGTATTTCATTTCTCCTATCATGTTCATTTCAAATTCCTTCTTCATTTCTTCTATAAACTTGTCACTTTCATCATCATTCCCTCCAAATATGACATCTTCAAAAAATATTACCAAAATCATCAATCCATCATCTATTTCCTTCCAGTATAGATTACTATTCGCCATACCTTTGCTAAATCAAATCTTTGTTAAATGCTTATCCAACCTTGTATAAGAATTTTTGGATGCTTTCTTTAAGCCATACAATTCTTTCTTCAATCTTCATACCATGTCCTTTTCATCTATTAAAGGAAAACCTTCAAGTTGTTCTATGTATGCCTCTTCTTAAAGTTCTCAATTCATAAATGCTGACTTGATATCCATCTAATACACTTTGAATTTCTTATGTGCTACATAGGCTAAGAATAACCTTACTACTTCTATTCTTGCCACATGAGCATAGGTTTCATCATAGTCTATTCCTTCTTACTATAAGTAACCTTTACATACTAATCTTTCTCTTTTCCTTACAACTTCACCTTGTTCATTTATCTTGTTCCTAAATACCCATTTTGTTCTTATCACAGTCTTGTATGTTGGTTTGGGGACCAACTACCATGTCTCATTCTTCACTATCTGATCTAATGCTTCTTTCATAGCTTGCTTCCAATAGCCATCTTTAAATGCTCCATCTACATTCTTTGGCTTAACTTGAGATATTAGGCATAGTTATTCATTAATTTTGCTTCTTGTCATCACACCTTTATCTTTGCTTTTGATGATCTACTCTGGTGGATGATTCTTTCTCATATGTTTACCAAAAGTAGGAGTTGTTATCTCAACTCTTAGCTCTGTTAAAGGTTATGAACTATGTTCCTACCTTTTCTCACCTTCATTTTACACATCATTGGTAGTCTCAAAGAATACTTCATCATTCATTGGTTATAACATTCTCATCATCAGAATTGTAATTAACTGCTCTTTTTTGTATCCTAAATTTCTCATCAACTCTTAGATTTTCACTTTCAACAATAGTCTTAGTTATTAGATTATAACATCTATAAGCTTCACTTTTCAATGAATAACCAAGAAAAATTCCTTCATCACTTCTAGCATCAAATTTACCAACATCATCATCTCTTTTAATGTAACATTTCCTACCAAAAATTTGGAAATAATTAACTATAGGTGAGTGAGAAAACCATAGTTCAAAAGGGATCGTGTTTGTGTCTTTCTTGACTTGCACTCAGTTAATAGTGTAGACTATTGTATTCACAACTTCTCTTCAAAACATCTTGGATACATTATTCTCAGCTAACATAGCTCTTGTTCCTTCTGTTACTAACCTATTTCTTCTCTCTACAATGTTATTTTATTTAGGGATTCTTGGAGTTGAAAACTGTCTTTTGATTCCATTAGCTTCACAGAAGATGTTAAAATCATTTGAAGTAAACTCTCCTCTATCTGATCTTAAACATTTAATCTTCATATCCAATTCATGCTGAACTCTATTCTTGAATATCTTGAACTTATTAAATGTCTCAGATTTTTCTTTAAGAAATGTAACCCACATCATTCTAGAAAAGTCATCAACAATAATCATGAAATACTATTCACCATAAAATCCTTTAGTCTTCATAGGACCACTAAGATCTATGTGTACAATCTCCAACTTTGTTGTAGTAGTAAACTTCTTGCTTAGAAAAGAAGTTCTAGTATGCTTTTCCAATACACACTCCTTGCAAATTGTGTTAGTAGGCTTTACAATCTTAGGCAAATCTCTCACTGCAAACATACTACTAGTTTTCACAATTTTGTTAATGTTTATATGAAAAAATCTCTTATGCTATAACCAACTGCCATCTACCTTTTCAACCAAACATATCATTTTAGTGGGATTTAGCTGAAATACATTATCTCTAAATCTGGTTCCTATTCCAATTACCTTTCCTTCTTTGTCTATGATCATGCATGTCTTCTCTATGAACTCTAACTGATAACCTTCATCCACTAGTTGTCCAACACTCAAAAGATTGTGTTTCAAACCATCAACAAAATATACATCCTCAGTTTTAGTCTTACCATCAACAGTTATAGATCCAATACCTTTAACATGGAAAGGTGCATTGTTTCCAACTCTAACAATTTTTCCATCATGACTTTTGAAGTCAACAAACTTGTTCATATCACCAGTCATATAATGTGAATAGCCACTATTGACTATCCAATTAAATTTCTTTTCAACCTGTGATACCAAAGCCATTTTCTCTAGACTTTCTTCTTTAATAGCTCCAAATCCCATTTCATCATAACTAGCACTTACTGCTTGTTCATCAGAATCATCTTCTTCATTTGCACACAAACAATCTCTATCTCTTCTAGGTTTGAACTTTCCTTTATACATTTTCTCCTTTTTAGGACATTTAGATACATAATGACCAAACTCATTACAAGTCCAACATTTAAAGATTTTATTACCATTTTTTTCTCTTCTTACCAGAAGGGCTACTCCTTCTTCTATCTTTATATCCTCAGTAGATTTTCCTATAGTAGAAAAATCTCCTCTAACACTTGTGCTCCTTGATAAACTAGGTCGAATGTTTAGGGAACTAAAAGCTTTTATTTTGTTCTGGCCAATTCTCTAAACTGTCTAAGCTCATTCTCAATTGCTTCAAGTCTCCTAAGTAATGTTTCCTTTGTGAAATATTTGGTACAAGAGATCAACAACTGTAACATTTGGACTACTTTCTTAAATGGTGGTGTTAAGCTCTTTAATATTTTCTAGATCACCTCATCATCTTCCTTGGTTCCTCCTTGAGATCTAGTACTTGCAGTAATTTCTAATATCCTGCCTAAATATGTTCTTATAGATTCATCTTCCATAATTTTAGCATCTTGAAATGCACAAATCCATCTTTGTAGCCTCAATTTCTTAGAATGTTCATCACCTTCAAAACTATTTTCCAAAGCTTTCCAAATCTTATCAAAATTATTAAGTGATTTTACTTGGTTGTACTCAATTTCAAAAAGTGCAAACAATAGTGCTTCTCTAGCTCTCATGTTGCACATGAAAAGTTCTCTCTCTTCCTTAGTACAAGTTTCCAAAGAACTTTCAACAATAATTTTCTTTTCTAGTTTTATGAAGATCTAATATCTTGGACCCACACACATCAATTTTTTTTTCATCTTTTCCTTCCAGCTGTCATAATTTGTTCCATCAAACTTTAGACTATCCTTTCTTAATATGTTTTCCATGGATCTCCTAAAATTGCTAAACTTTATCTTCAAGGACTTGATGCTCTGATACCAATTGTTAGAAATAATAGTCCACCAAGATAACTGGGGGGGTGGCAAGTGAATCAGTTAGCCAATTAAAAAAATTATCAACCTTAATTAATCTTAACCATTCAATCAAGGTAAACAACAACCATAACAAGATGTACATACACAATTACACCATATTTGTTAACTAGAGAAACCCTTGATCAGAGGGAAAATCCCAGTGGGAATGATGCCCACAAGATGATGTACTAATATAAATATTCCTTGTTAGAGGATGGAACCTATTAGCATTCTATTACAATATTTAGTACATATGAATCCTTGTTAGGAGACTTTGAATCCCTGTTAGGAGATTCTAACCCTATTAGGAGTTGTACCATCCCTATTAGGAGTTGTAGAAGGTAGAAGGACCCACTTTCCAAATAACTTCTTGAGCAAGATCACTGAAATCACTATCCAACTAATCTCTCAACTATTCCTTGTAGAATAATTGTGTGTGTTGTACTTTAACCTCTTTCATCTGTCATGTTAACCAAACCAATCACTTTATGACCTTTTAGACAAGGTCATGAACCTTGGATCCAAATATAATACCTTAGATCTCACAATAAAACCTCGACAATGAAGTTTTCTCCAACTTCTCTCTAGTCTTCTTATCTTCTCATTTTTCTCTTCATGCTTCTAGCAATCATTCACACATTACATACATGTTAAAGGAAAATTTCCTTCCTTTATACCAAATCCATAAAAAAATTCCCTAAGTCGGCTAATACATCTTCTCAATTTATTATTATAGGACCTCATTAAGAACATGTTACACTTAGTGATAACATTGAACTCTTTCCTTGTAACTTGAATAACTCTATGTACATGTGATATTATGATGAGAGAGCCTAGCCATGTCATCTCTAGAATGTCTTCTACATAGTCCTAAAAGCCTAGGTTGTGGTGTGTTTGTTAACTTTTACAACAGTTATTCTTGTCTTAATGTGTCTTGCGTGTGTGTAAAACATAATCAAGATAAAAGCCAAACTTTTAAATTTACACCTTGGATATCATTTGAACTTGTCAAAACCTCACACATTGCCAAAACATTTCAACCTTTATCAAACTTTGCAAACATTGATTCAACACACTTGAACCTTGGAAAACATGGCGACTTGTTCTCTTAAATGTGCTTGGCAAAATGTAGATCTCACACTTGCATAGATTTCACTTGCATTCACCCTAGTCCAAGCTTCATTCTTACATCATGTAGACTTCATATTGCACCTTTTAGTCCTCATTACTTTTCATATTGCATCCATTTAGGTTCAGTTTTACTTTCCTTAGTTTTTGCATTCCCATCTTAGAATCAGCACTTTGCATTCACCACCTTGCATCTTTACATACCTATTCATCATCTTGACCACTTTATCCATCATTCTGGGTGTTCTAATCATCATTTTGAGCATCCAAACTGACCCTAACACTATCATCTACCATTTACCTCTCTGTGACATCCCGCTTAGCATCACCATCATTTTGAGTCCTCAAAACATCATTTTGAACCCCCAAAACCTTTGAATTTAGTCAAAAATCTAGAAAAAGTATATGTCTTAGAGTATCTCCTAGTGTTGACGGATAATGGATCTTGACTAGTAATTTTATCTTTGCTTATCATTTTCTTTGGTCAAAATTTATCTATGTCTTGATGTATTTGACCTTTTCATCTTTTATCAATTTGATCTTTTCGTCTTTTATCATTTTTTGGTCAAGATCCAAAGTCCTTTATCACAAGGTTAAACTCTTAGGCAAAATACTTTCAAAAGGTTTTATCTAAGTTCAAAACTTTCCATATACCCTTGTCATAGCATCCCCAAACATCATTTTGACCTACCCTAGTAGTATATCCCCTTCATATTGCATTGATCAAAATCCTTAACATCATTTTCACTACCAATCCCTATCAAATTGTCCATCAACCAAATTACCTTCTTGAGCATTTACCCTCATTTTGCATGTCCCAAATGTCATTGTGAACCCTAGAACATCATCCTTTACATGATACACCTTGCATACATCAACCTTTAGCATCCTTAACAAGTCCAAAACATAACCCTAATTTTCATTTTGCATAACTTAGAGCCATTTTCATCCCCTCTAGTCAAACTTCAAAACATCACCTTGCATTTGCATTTGCATAACATCCCTAGGACATTTGCACTTTGCACATCAAAACCATAATTCATCTAGCATTTCCTCACATTGCATAACATTCCTAAACACTTAAAAATCCCAAAAACACTCATATCTTGCATACCCACCACTCTTTGCACTCTTAGGTATCATGCCAGCACTTACTAGGAGACAAGCAGCTCAGATACCAGAGGAACTCTATCAACCTTTTTTTTCTGAGGCACAAGCACAACCAAAACCTTTGATGAAGACCAAATCAAAGCATCACAACCATTACTAGTAGACCCCTTGAACATGTATCCACAAGATCCTCAAGCTATGGCACAAAAAACCTTGAACAATACACCTACCATGAGTTTTCCTCCAAACACTTCCACCACACCTAGGATGGTTCAATGGAGTCCTGGCTTTGAACCTATATTCATGCCAATGCCACCAAGAGAAGGAAGTGTACCAACCTCACCTGAAGATGAACAATCACATTCCTTTGAATTTAGCCAACCTAACACATCAAACATACAACAAGGTATTGTACAGCTAAGTGATGACTCTGACACTGATTATGGCATCACTGATGAGGAAATGGCTAGGGCATGTCAAGAAAAAAGTTTTCACAAAAACTTCAAATGCTTGGCAGCTCAAGAAATTGTCAAATTTAATCCAAACTTGGAAGGTCCTAGGTCCAAAAATCAAACCAACACAACAATTGAAAACATCCAACCCATGATAAATTTGGAGTTAGACAAGGGAAAACAACCTATGGAGTTTTCAAACACAATAATGGCACCTATAAGATCCCATCAAGAACCAACAATTTAAATCCTCCAAAGTACATTTGAACACATCAATGTCAACCCTTTGTTTGATGAACTACCACCAATCCCTAAACACCCCAAAAGAACATTAAGACTTGATTTTAGTCACATGATGCAACAACAAGTTGCACCTAAAGGGATCCGTACTCTAGGGATGCCAGACATACCTTCTTTGGAGGCAAATCAACAAAGTACACCTTTGCTCCTAACTTTACCAAGTGTTATGGCATCAAATGCTATGGAGCCTATCATTAATACAACATGTGAAACATCAAGCACAACCATCCCTATGGACACACAAAAGAAAAGTCTTATTGACATTACACCCATTCCCAATAGAAATGTATCTCATAGTCAAGTCAATATGATGTCGCAAGTAGGAACATCTAAAACACAAAGGTACCAAAACAACAATACAAACATAACGTTCAATTCTCAAGGACTTGGTCCACCCAAATGACAACAACAACCTACAATGGTACAAGGACTTAACACTTCCAAGGCACAACCAAGTCTACATCTGCTTGACACACATCCCACATATCAAAAACAACATCAAACACAACAACAACAACAACCACAAGTGGGACAAACATCCAACATTCCTAACATGCAATCCCATATGGACCCACTTGACTTACACACAATTTATCAACAACAATTTCAGCAGCAATTCCAACAACAACAAATGATGTTTGCTAAACAACAAGAGCAACTCAAGCAACAGTTGGAATACCAAAGATGCCTTGAGCAACAAATCGCATACCAGCAACATTTATTACAACAACAACATGTGCCACAAAATCTCAACAAATACCTCTAGAAAAACAAGCATGCACATGGTCTCACATACAACCAAAAGAGGTATCCCAACAACAACCACAATACACGACACAACAACACATGGTACAACAATCACAGTCAATCCCACAACAAGTGCCACATCAAATACCACAACAAGTACCCCAACAACAAGGACCTTTTTGTCTTCAAGGTGCCAACTTACCTCCACCACCTAGTGACACTTCATTAGACTCATCAGACACAAAAATGTCAGAATCAAGTAGACATAGTTCCCACCACAGTAAACGGTCTACTCACAGACACAAAAGGCTTGAAGGAAAGACCATCATGCAAAACCCCAATGAAGAACTATTACAACAATTCAAACAAGTTGATGCATTAGGAGTCCAAAAGAAACAGGCTCTATATACAAAAAGGGACCTATGTCCTAATCCATTTGATAAAAGTCTATATATGCCTCCATTCCCAAAACACTTTGAAGCTCCAAGGTTTGAAAAATACTGAGGAAAAGGAAACCCTATTGATCACATCCGAGAATTTTGCGCTTCATGTACCAAACTTAGTGATGAGCCCACTTACCTTATGAGATTGTTCCCACATTCTCTAGGTCGGCCTGCACTTGAATGGTACTCCAAACTTCTTGGTAATATCAAATCTTGGTCAAAGCTAGTAGACAAATTTATCTCCCACTTTGCCTTTAACATTACAAATGAGGTGACACTTTTTGATTTGTGCTCAACTAAACAAAATACAGGAGAATCATGCATCACATTCTTACTCCATTGGAGAAGCTTAGTTACTCAATGCTCACTAGACATTCCTGAAGAACAACAAGTCTTGTGCATTGAAAACTTAGTCCCAGACTTAATGTATGAACTCAAAATCAAGAGTCCAAGCACCATTTCTAAACTAATGAAAAAAGGGGCTAGTATTGAAGATGCTCTTATCCATAAGGGAGTCCTCAAGATAAACAAAGAAAACACAAACACCAACTCGTCTAATGACAAGGCAAAAATTTTCTCCAAAAACAAGAATGTGACTAATGATGGTATTGTGGATGCTCATACAATTAGCACAGTACAACCTCAATTGACTTTGAAAGGTGTAAACCCTACAAATTCACAAACCTTTAATCAAACATCAGCTCCACAATAGAAAACTGAGACTCCCACGCAAGATAAACCTTGAAGACATCCTAGAACCAAGGATAGAAAATTCACACCATTGGGAATACCACTTGAGACTGCATTACAACAGTTACTGAGTAATAACTTCCTGCAATTACCCCCAATCAAAGATGAACCATTGACTAAAGCTGATTGGTGGGATGACAAAAAGTATTGTGATTACCATCGCACCAAAGGACACAAGACTTCATCATGCTTCCAATTGAAACATGCAATACAAGACCTTATTGATGATGGTGTAATCACAGTTGATCCATCACTGTTAGCATCCAACTCTGATCATACTATTTTCAAAGATCCTTTGGGTAATCATGAAAAAGAGAAACCCTCAAGTTCAAACTCAAACTCACAAGGTAATGTGAATTACACACGCACCGGCTATGACTACACCATCAATTCCTTTAATGAGTCTAACTTTCACATATCTACATTCACATTGAAGGCTGAAGACCCTTGTTGTGTTGTCACTACACACCATAGCAAGATTGCCCTAACTATTGCCCCAGCTAGACCTACTACTTCTACTAGACCTGCACCCCCAAGTAGACCTATTGCTCCTACTTCATCTGATTATAGCCTTGTTGAAAAACTCGAAAAAACCCCTGCACACATATCCATTTTGGACCTACTGCATGCATCCCCGCAATACCAAAAAATCTTAGAGCAAGCCCTTAAAGAGTCAATAGTCCTAGATAACATGGATGTTGCCCAGTTCCAAGCCATGGTTGGGAACCTATCCGTGTCACAACATATCACTTTTTCACCCCGAGATATTCCTAAGGAAAAACCTAACCATAATGATCCCCTTTATCTCGAAGTCTTCATCCATAATGCCAAATTCAGACGTGTCTTAATAGATGGAGGAGCATGACTGAACATTTGTACTGTTAAGGTTGTCAACAATTTCTCCCATCAGTACAAAGAATGATACTTCTATCAATGAGAATACATCCATATGTATTGAGAAAGAAAAAGTAGAATCAGAACCCACTTTGATATCTCCTAGCAAGTATGGACTTGGGTTTACCATCATGCAAAAACAAGACTATGATGGCTATAGTGGTCTTGGATCTTAGAAACAAGGAATCATTGAATCTATCACTACAAAAGGACAACCTCCTAGTTTGGGGCTTGGATTTAAACCATTATGAATAGGTCCTCCTAGTACCACAGTACCTACATGTAAGACTATGGATGTTTCAAACGATGAAAAGGCATCTGAGGATATCCCACTTAAAACCAACAATCCCCTAGCCTCTGAGCATAACCCCAATCACCCAGTTGAATCATTTATCCATATATCTACCTTCAACCAAAGCCCATTCAACACTGATGATGACATCTCCTCAAGTTATCCTGAACCTTTGGATTGGGACCAGCGTGGACCACCAATTTTTGATCAATTTGACAATGATGACACTCTCATAATAGACTTTGAAGGAATTATGATTGAAGATCATAAAGAAGAAATTTCTTCTAAAGAGAACACATTGGCATACTTTGGGGAGCCTACTCCACTTTCTAGTTACAAAGAAAAAAGAGAAAAATATAGCAAGCATAGGTCTCTTGGTGAAAATAAAAAGGTGCCATTAGACTATAAAAAATCAAAAGCTAAGAAGCTCCCAAGGATACAAAATGAAAAATATGATGCCATGAATATTAGTGTTCCAATGTTCAACATGCCACAAAGTCTTTTGAGCTCTCTCAATCAGCGTTCAGGCGGAAGGTCATTGGTCTCAAACCTCCCAACCCTCCCTTATATCCCTTTGTTTATCCCCAAATCCAACTAATTAATTTGTCCAATAACAAAAATCAGTCCTCTATCTAACAAGCCTTTGCCTATGTCATCGTCAGTGACATCCCACATGACACATATATTGACCCAATTATCCTCACATGCCTTGATTCGCAAGAGATAGACATTGTCTTACATACGTTACACGATGGTATCTCTCAAAGCCTTTCTAGTGGTTTGCTTTTAGCTACAGACTTGGAACGACTCCTATGTAGTTATGGTTAGTCATAGATCCAAAGCTCATCAGCTAGCAGCACCAACAACAGATATCTTCTCAGCATTTGTCAGTGACATTCTTGATTCCATCTAAAAGTCCTGAAAAAACTATCAAAAAAATAGCAAAAAAGTCATGAAAAAAAAAAAGTGAAAAAAGTCATGAAAAAATGGATGCCTTGATGAAAACCTAGCAAACAGGCATCTTGGCATGAAAATTTGAGTCAAGAGAAAAATTCTGTCCAAAAGTGAAAACCTGGCAAACAGGCACCATGTGTAATCAGTTATTGCTCCTCCATCTATCAGGATTCCATTTGGTTTTCCCTCTATCATTCCTTGATCATACCCTTCATATTACAAGACATCCTTGTTCCCTTATCATGGCTCATGAACTGGTTAATGTCCTTTGTTACCTTGCCTAAGCATCACTAGTCTGTACACACACTCTGTCATTGGCCTCTGTACATAGTTTGCATCTTGTTTGGGGGCATATTACCTACATGGTGCATGAGTTTGAATTTGAACTGGGGGCATATCCCTAAGTTCTTTGTATCCATTAGACCTATCGCATAACGGATTGGAGATAACACTTGTTTATGCTTATACGATCCTGAAAAAATCGCTAAAAATCACATAATGTCCTAAAAAAATCCTAAACATTCACATAATGTCCTGAAAAAATTCTTAAAAATTCAAATATGATCCTGAAAAATCCCTAAAAATCATAAAACGTCATGGAAAAATCTCTAAAAATCATAAAATGTCCTGAGAAAATCACTAAAAATCATAACATGTCCTAAAAAAATCACTAAAAATCATAAAATGTCCTGAAAAAAACCTAAAAATCATAAAATGTTCTAAAGAAACTAGTCATGCAAAAAAATCAAATATTCCCAAAAACCCTAAAAATCAAAACTAATCAAAAAATTGCAATAAACCTTGTACATTTTCACTATGGATAACCACCCCTTTTGCATAAACACTTGCGCTTTGCAGACTGAAAATCAAAGCGCTATGCTTCAATGCCAATCACAATATCTGTGCAACATGAACCAACAATCAATCCAACATGTCACTATGAACTTATCAACTGAATCCACAACCAGAACTATCACATTATCAACATGTCGAACACTATATACACACCTAAACATTAACAAGAACGTAATAATGGACAAGAATAGTTGTTGGCTCACACTGTTTAGTGAGTGATTTATTTTTGCTTTGTTTTTTCTTTGATCATGTCCCTATGCTACTCAATGATATAAATTGATCTATGAGAGTGGCCAGGATGGTTTATGGTCATCTTTTCTCCATTTCTGTCTATTACAATGTACCTTTTGAGAGTCTGGGGCATGTACATATGCCTCAGGAAGGACAAGGTCATTCTCTATTTGCATCGTGCTTGTTTACGCAAAAGGCTTGCATTTGCGCTCTGGCCCTTTATGCCATGATGCGTTGCATTCCATTTTCCATATCAAAATAAAGCTCCATTTGACATATTATACTAACATCTCCTCATCTCATCTTTCTTTGTCATCTTATTCTCCATCACTATAAACATGTCTTTCGATTCACCAAATCATCTTCATCTTGCATTCATGTATTCTTGCATCATCCTACGCTGTCAATCAACTTTCTATGGCTTTCCACCTGGTTCAACCTCAATCTGATAGTTGTCTCATTTTATTTGACCAAATACGACCATTTTTTATGATTTCCCTCATGTTATGACATCTTTCCATCATTTTGGGCATGCACGCACAGTTTCGGGTCTACACCCTAGGCCTCATAACTTTCACATTTTAGCTTTGATTTTCATTCCATCAATTGCTATGGTTTTGTCTTCTTGTTGTCGATAAATTGACTTATCATATGCTTATCTTAGTCAATTTCTCGATGGGGCACCCATATATATTATCCCTACTGGGGCATGTTGTGGCTTTCTCATCAGTTATTCTTTGATACAACGCTCTAAATCACATTGTATCAAAGAGGGGCAAAATGTAGACGCTCAAAAATGGTTCACATCTATGACTTCATCACTTCTTCATACTAATTTTTCCCATTTTCTCATTCTACTAACTTTGATCTTTTGGCTAGATTGACCATATTTCGTCATTTGTATCCCCTTTCACATCAATTTCATATCAACTCGGAATCACCCCAAATCAACTCAAAATCACCCCAAATCAACCTAGAATCACTCGAAATCAGTCCTAATCAACCTGAAACATATCAAACATCCCAAATCAATCATCATTTATCCTCTCCTTGGCATTATTGTGGCTTTCAGTGCCTTGGAAACCTATCAACTTATCAATCTTATCAATCTGACCTTAGTATTGTCATGGCTCTCAGTGCTAGGTCAAAATATCATTCATGTCATTCAATCTTTGACGTTGTTGAGGCTTTAAATTTAAGATCATGGCATCATCAACCATTTTAATAACATTGACAATGTTCGTCAATGTTATTATGATCAAACCTTATCCATCAATTTCAATCCTGTAGCATTTACAATGTCGGTTAAATGTTACATATCAACCAATTCATGTCATGTGTCCTTGGCATGTTATCAACTTCAATCAATCAATCTAATCATGGATTTGATCTATTGGTCGTCATTTTATTTGATCTATATCATCATCACATTTTTTATCAAAGGATACGGTCGCATTCATTTAATCAATTTGGCCAATCATCTACTAATTTTCTCTATAGGATTAAATAACCCATAATTTAATTCTATTATTCTCACTAATTATTCTTCCTGATTATCATCCTCAATTAATTAATTTTATTAATTAATTGATTCATTATCTGCAAACCATGGAAATTTACAATTTCCTAAGTTCTATTTTCCATCATTAATTCCATTTTCTACTAATTCTTATTTTGTGGAATAAAAGGATTTTTAATTCAAATATTCCATAAAATATTTCATCATCATGACACTTGGATGTGACACCTCATGGATTCTCCTTTGACACTTAGCTGAGATTTGTTATAATCAAATATTATTACCTCTTACGCATGTCCCTATTTGGCTTATTCGTCATAGATTCTTGGCTTTAAGTAATCTTATGACGCGTCATATATTCTTTTCCAAATTTGACTCTCGTGTGTCATAGAATCTTACTTTTGGCATATTCTATCATATGCGTCATAGGAATTATTATTACCTCTTACGCATGTCCCTATTTGGCTTATTTGTCATAGATTCTTGGCTTTAAGTGGGTTGAGGAATCTTATGACGCGTCATAGATTCTCTTCCAAATTTGACTTGCATGTGTCATAGAATCTCAAAATTGGCATATTCTGTCATATGCGTCATAGGAATCTCTTGCCACATCCCACATCTATGGGTGACAAATCCAATGCCCTCACTTTGAGTGTTGATTATAAAATGAACACTCTTCTCTCATTTTGGGGTCCCTTGGATCCAGAATGCTTAAGTTTTGAAAGTCCTTGGTCTCTTGAATCCTAGAATGCTTAAGTTTTGAAAGCCCAAATATTTGAATCTTTGAGTCTCTACTTCTTTGCATGTTGCATTCTCTCTCTCTCATAAAATCACACTTCAAGTATTCTCATGGCATTATCACTATCATAGGATTTTGCTTCAATTTTGTGTGCACTATAAGCAACTTTGGAGCTACAATCATTTGGAGAAGAAAGAAGGAAATGGGAGCTACAAACGGAAAAGGGAGTTTTTGATTATGTTTGCTTTCTTTTGTTTAGTTTGGCTTTCATGGTAGACTAGTGGGTGGTAATGTATGATTATTGAGTTTGTGATTTTCTCATAGTATGTTATGCATTTTAACCCATTTTTCTGGTCCTACATTTATCTATTGAATAATTCTATTATAATTTATTCTTATGATACCATTAATTTCCCCTTCATATCTAGATAATGTTAGAGTGTAAATGGATCTATTCGTGATGATTTTTTTAGTTTAAAGCTCTCTTTGTCCTAACTCTGTGTTTATAAGAAAACTAACATTATTTGTTGAATTGTGGTTTAATTAAATTCCTAAGAGATTACCCAAATCTTGTCTTGTTTTATTTAAGATCTAAATTTGGTATAGTTCTCAAGGGAGATTTTTGCATTCATACCAGGAAGGAGCTACATATTTTCCTAACCATTTCTCATTGCAAT
Organism: Cupressus sempervirens; assembly: GCA_028749045.1. Classification (NCBI taxonomy): domain Eukaryota; kingdom Viridiplantae; phylum Streptophyta; class Pinopsida; order Cupressales; family Cupressaceae; genus Cupressus; species Cupressus sempervirens. Next base: position 443,841,396 of record CM053786.1, on the reverse strand, counting down.
TAGGTTCCCAAGCTACAAATTTTTATGCATATCCCTTATAAAGCAAATATGAAGCTAAAATAAATTCATTCCTAATATCTTTATTTTGGCAATGTAAATACAACAAACATTCAGAATAAGTAGATATACGTACTTGCTCCCTACAAAACTCCTTTAACTATTTAACAAATTTTGGGAGTTTGGCATGTGGCCCATTCTAGTGTGCATATACACCTAGCTCCTGGCATTCCTTCCACTTCTTTTTTCTATCTTCATCCCTAATAATTTGAATCTCTTTAAAAGAGCTTTCATCTACACTAAATGATTTTCTACTAGGATTGCTACTTATTCTAGATAGGTTCTAGGAAGTGTTAATAGAGCTTTTACCAAATAGTTTCTTATGTGATAAAGATCTCAGAGTTTTTAGCTAGGTGGTTGAGATTCATGGGTTTCTTAGAAAGATTCCAGGTAGTCGAGGAAAAATATATCAATTTTGATTTATATTAACTATTAAGATATTTTTAAAAAGTAATATTAATAAATGTTTATTTTTAATTAGTGACTAAAAAATACTAAAATATTTTTGAAAAAAAAATTAAATCATTCAATCCATTAAATAAAAATAATTTATCTTAAAAACACATTTACAATATCTATCTATTATGACTTAAAAGGGAGAAAAACTCTTTGGAAGAGATACCTTATTTATCTAAGATTTGAACTCGTGTTTGTTTTTTGAAAAGAACAAATTTTCCACCATCAAACTATTTCAAATTATGGATGACACAAAAATTGAAATGTTTTATACAAAGAGGCAATTACTCTAAAACACTACATTGTTGGTTTGAGGAAGATTTACAATTCCATTTATTCTTGGAGCAACTATTCTCCACACAAAAATGTACCTTTGATTGTTTTTCAAAATTATGAAAACACAATAGTTTTTAAAAAATTCAAAGTGAATTTATGTTGATTTCAATGATAAATAGTAGAAAATATCACAAAATCTAAAAATTAATTATTGAAGAAAAAAATGTAAATTTTGACTTAAGAATACATCTTATCAGAAAGATAGCATATGCCTTTGTTTTTTAATAACTCTAGGTAAAGTTACATAGGCAATTTTTTTATTTTTTTTAACATCGATAAATCTTGGGCAACTTCAGGATTTGGTGTACACTAGATATGTTAACTAGGGAAACTCTTGATCAAAGGGAGAGCCCCAGTGGTAATGATGCCCACAAAATGATGTATTAATCTAAATATTCCTTGTTAGAGGATGGACCCTAGTAGGAGTCTATTACAACACTTAGTACATGTTAGTGCTTTTCAACTATTGATTAATCAAAGGCTCAATATCAAAATAATAATGTTCACTAATCTAAGGATTAGCTAAGTCCTATTAACAATTATGCTTGCATATTATCTGAAACCAACTTCAACAAAGCCAAGACTGGCTTTCTACTCTTTAGGCCCTGCAAAACCAAGGTGGGTATACCTAAGGGATAATCTAGAATGGATGTTGTTGTGTGAAAATTCTATTAGTTTCATTTTGATTCTCATCTCATACCTCTAGCATATACATATTTTATTTGTTTGTAGTCACTTTTAGATGATATATATCCCTTACAAGCAGATTTGGTCACAATTCTTCTCAGACTCGCAAGTATTTCTAACCATAGCAGGTAACTAAAGCTAAACTACTACATGCAAACAAGTATTGACCATCTTTTAAGCTCTTCAAAAGTAAAATAAAGATGATTTTGATTTTAGAGTTGATAATTATTCATCATCTACCTATCTGCAGACTAGATCATTTAGATTAGTGCCTATTCCATTGGGATTTAGAGTCTAATATAATTGATAGATCTGACTTGTTTCATTACAACAAGTATTATCAACAATTCATACTGGGACTCATTCTTACACACATCCTTTCTACAATCACAGAAATCCCATCATTTTCATTAAAGCCTTTACATAATTCTTTGAATTAATAGCAATAATGAATTGACATACAACCTAAATGAATTGCATTCATTTGAAGAATCTTTACTCATACAATATTAGGATAATTAAATGGTAACAAAGGAGACAAACTTTAGCAAGAATAGATATGGGAACAGCTTAAATTTGTATTAATTTTCTTTGAAAATTCTATACAATTGCAATAAGACTTAGAATGACTCTGAAAAAGACACAAAGATCATATGCTATCAATGTATTCTTAGAAAATTTATAGAGAAGATACATGATGAAGTTCTTCTATCATAACTAGACCAGAGACATCCTAAGTATAAAACTAAAAAATGCATTAGAAATTGAACCCTCCTCTAGCCCTAGAATCTCACTTATATAATGTGAGATGCAACAAGCTTCAGGCATAGAGAACTAACAAGTGTCCTTTTACAAAAGATATTTACAATTTGTTGCCACAAAAGACAAAATTGTGTGTAATAGAAGAATTTAAAAGTCATTATATTATTTTGGTAGGCCCCTTTTCTCTTAGAAAAATAAAGCTTTATGATTTGATTCTATAATTATTCTGAATCCTTAGAATAAGTGGCTATGAGACTTGAAAGTGATGTGTCCTCTTAAATTACCTACAAGTCTACTTTAACTTGGGGATTCTCCTTGTCTTCATCATCAACTGTTAAAGTAACAGTTACAGTTGCATCTACTTCTGCCTTGTCACCTTCTTCTATTAGTTTTGTAGACAAAAATTGTTCCTTCCACTCATTGTAAATAGTATCATCAGGCCAGTCAAAATTTAAGATCTCCCTTTGTATAGTTACTAAAGAATTCCCAATTGCTTCTATTTCAACAAAAAAAATTCTGATGGCACTATAAAATAACTGCACCTTAACCAATTCCTCATTGGTCATTGCCCATAATAAATGCCCTATTTCATTTATTACATTATTCATTCTTTGACAAAATATTTTATCTAGTTCCTTTTTTCATTCCTCCTTTTCCTTTATTTTATCAACAATTTTTAGAGCACTTGGAAATAAATCAAACTTTTCAGCTATGTATTTGGAGAAACAAATTGTCACTCTTATTTGAAAAGAATCCTGTTTGTCATCAAAATTTTCTAACTTATCTAACAAATCAAAAATCTTCTCTATTTGGTGACAAGAAAACTAGATGACAGATACATACATGATAGTAATATCATTATTTCTTTTAGTCCATTTCTGTACAATGGGTTTCATTCTATTTTCATTTCCTTTTAATTCATCCCTGATTGCTACGATCCTTGCCAACTAATAAAAAAATGTTGGCCATTCAATTCTATCCATCAAATACATTACACCCTACCTTATTTTCTCTTCATATTGATTGTTCAACTCTACGTGCAATGCATATAACTTATTCTTTTCTTCTTCAAATTCCTCTACGGTGTAGAATTGAGGCCTCTCTAGGGTGTTTGGTATTTCAATAATAGGGGTTGACTTAAAGGGTTCAATCGGTGGTTGGGGGGGTAGGGGGGTATACAATTTTGGGTCTGCTAGACTCTCCCACCTTTATTTTCCCAAGTTGCTTCTCCATTTGAAATACTTGGTTTTCCAATGATTGTATCTATTTACCCCTATCTTCATATGCTTTCAAAATTTCTTCAAACCTAGCATTGAGTTGCACAAACCTATCATCTTCCTATCCAAACACCACATTGCTGAATTTCATCATTTTTGAAGCCATTCCAAAAATTTGTTTGCTACCAACCTCACTAGTCCTGAATACTGTTAGTGCACCAGTATGCTCTGCAGTAGAGATTTCCTATATTTTGGTTTTTTCTCTCTTTTCAATTGACCAGATCACTAGGGCTTGGTGGTCATCACTAAACTTAACTCCCTTGTGGGCCTATAATATTTCTTCCTTTGTTTTAAATGGTACATCTTTCTCCTTTCTAATTTAATCAAAAATCATAGCATTAGCTATATTCCATTTTGGAAAAATTAAGACCCCTGACTCCTTGACTAATTGTCTCCTGGCCTTAGGTGTGAATTGAGAAAAGTCACTCAAAAACTTGGCCTTTACCTCTTCTTGAATAATAGAGTCTAGCTTGCCAAGTTGCTCTATTTTTATTTTCTCGCATTTCTTCTCAAAATTTCCTATATTCTTCCTCCACAAAAATTGTGCAAAAGCTCTAGATTTAACAAAAAATTTATCATTAATAAATTTCTCAGAAGCCTGAGCAATTATTGGGTCTATCTCCTTAACCTGATAATTAGCAATTGCTAGGTCCAAGATGGGTGTAGGGGGCTCTTGAGGTTCTCCACTTTCTAGGTCTATAGTGGTAACAATGACATCCCCTTCTCCATCAATCTATCCGAGTTGCTCCCTTAAGGATGCTTCATCATCTATTAAGATTGGGATTTGGCTTGGGGAGTACTCTTCTACATGAGAAGAGGATCCATGTTCCAACGTTTGTCTCTTTGGGGCACTCGCTATAGATGGGCTTTCTAGCCTTGGTCTTCCCTGAGGGGGAACCTATTGTACATGTTGTACCATCACATATCCTACCCTCTTCTACAAAATATATTGACTAGGAGCTACTATGTTTCTACTATTTATTCTTCTCTATACTTCTGCAGCTCTTTCTAGATAAGTTTTTGCATATGTAGCCTTTTTTTCGTTCATTATTTGTATTATTATAGAAAAATTGTTCATCAATGCATGCATTTTGGCTCCCCATTATTTTATATCTTTCAGAGAATCATAATTAGAGTCAAAAGCATTGATGAATTCCAAAGTCTTACTAAACACTATCCATTTTTCTTTCCTAACTTCATGTTCTTGTAAATAAAAGATATTCCTTATAACATCCTTAGGAAAATACACCTGTTGTGTTAGGTGGGCATATTTTGTCCTTTCTCTTAAAAGATTATAAAATAATCCTTCTGGAACAATAAATCTTGTATGGGACTCTGCCATGTTGTATCTATCCTAAAATAACTTGAGACGTTTCCATCCCTTTTTGACAAAAAAAAAATCATGTGCCATAGTAACAACTAGGAAGAAAGTACCTTTCTTGGGAAAATCTCTTTCATCAATAGTCCCAATGTGCCATAAAAATTCTACTATCCCTATCTTTAGAAGCACATGGAAAGGTAGCACATGGGGTTTTTCCAAAAAGCCATATACTCCAATCACTGTAGAAACATTGTATGGGATTATATGCCCCCAGTTATGACTAACCAAAAGCCCCTTTGCATGGTCCTTGGGTCTAAGCAATTCTAGCAGTGATTTGGAATCCTAGGGCTATCTCCTCTCAAGAGCAGTCTAAGCTTGGATGCAAAATATCTATCAAATCTCACAAAACTAGCATCTCTAGCCTTTGAAGTCATGTCCACACTCCACAACTAGACTAGATTCTTTTCTCCATCCCTTGTTACTTCCAACTCCATTCCCTTATAGAAAAAGGTGGCTCCCTTAAATAGACACATATGCATGAGTAATAAATACCAACAAAAAGGTTTGTTTACCTTTCCTTGTGATATACCTACCAAACCGTTATGAATTTCTTATGAAAGAAAAGTAGTGAAATCAAGAATACTACTCATTCCAAATTGTAATGTTTGAGCCATAATAAGAACAATAGAACCTTTAATATGTTCCTCCTCATCCATCCCAAAAATTTTGCACAGGGTGAAATATAATGCTTGGGCCTTAGGATTAAAATGTTTTCTCATTAATGGTTCTGGTGTATGGGATGTAACCAAAGGCAATGTCCCAATCCTAGAAAAATGTTGTTGTAGAGGCACTATCCTCAAGTATGTTCTTTGTGCATCATACCTTACTTGAAGGTCATCCATGTCAATTGTCTCATGCATAGCACGATTAGGGTTTAGATTGAAAACTTCACTAATTAATTCAGGAGAAACCTTTAAAAGATTGTCTCCAGCATAATCCTTCACAAACCTAGTAATATGATCATACCTTCTTGGCTAGATCAATAAGTAAATCACTATCAAAGAAAACCCTAGGTACTACTAGTTTCCCAATGTCAAATTCCCAAACATTGCTCAAAGGGGTGTCTAGGTTTCTCTCAGCAAACCACTTCTTAAACAATTCCAATCCTCACATAGAAACCTGGGCATCTCTTACCCAATTTGCTCTGTCATAAAAACCCTCTACTATAGCTACCCTAGGGTGCTTTGGAATAAGCTCTCTCCCCTTAGTCATTTCATTTACTGATAGTGAGAGTTGTTCAAGGAAATCATCATGCACAACCCTCTTTAGGTAATCAGTTTGTCTTGAGAATTCCTTTTGTGGAGGCATTTTCTAAGATTTTAAACTTTCACAACACCAAATTCTTACTTTTTAAAAGTTACAGAGCACTTACCCACTGAATTACACTTCTTTCTATGTAATTTTTGCTACAATTCACTAAATCACCTGACAGAATTTATGTGCCCTAGCTCTGGAAGTTCTTTGTGCTCTAATACTTTTTGCACTTTAGTGGTGCAATAATGGTGTAATCGTGAGTTTTATTCATGCATTGAGATCACACGAATGAACATTGAGCAGTATTAATTTCCATTAGCCATTATTTGCATATTGCACTCAAATTTGAATCTTATTCATTGATTTCAATAGATTGAATGGTCCCAATTCAAAAAAGAAGGCTTGCTTTATTGCTTTAAAAGTCTGGCCATGTATCAATCAGGTGCTTCCCCGCATTGCTTAAAATTCTTGTATTTTGAAATTGTGGGCAAGCACCAACCATTGCTAACACACTTTTATGGAAACAAGTGGAAAATGCAATACAACTGGCTTAATAAATATTCAAACCTGGCAAACAGTATCCCACATTGGTTATGACTGGTCCCACTTTTCCAGATGTCATGTTAGCACTTCCTTGAATTGTTTAAAATTCTTGCATCTTGAAATTGTGGGCAAGTGCTAACCCTTGATCATAGATGAATCGACAATCACATATTATTGTACCTTGATGATACCCAATTAGCTGTGTTGACCAATAGGAACTCTCCATGTGCATCAGTGTCTTCTGAAAAAATTCCAAACAAGTGGATCCCATTCGATCTTCTAAGATAGTGGTCCTTGACATCACCTTTGCCACACATCAGATTTGTGCTTCTCTACTTTATGTAACCAGTGAGTATTTTCATGATGCAGGCAAGTGCTAGCCATTGATCACTATAAGATCAATGATGGCACAACTTAAACCCTTTTGAAAATTTGAGATGGATGTGCTGACATCACCATGGACACATGTCCACATGGCGCTTACCTACTTTATTTAAATTTCTCATAGGTTCTTAATGCAGGAAAGTTTCCTTTGCTAATTTGACCAAGATCAATGGTGGGTCAAAATTTTTGTCCTTTATGGTCCAATCACCCAATGTGACCAATAAAATAATCCCTTTTAACCATCATGCTCTGACAAGTCTAACTACCTTATTAACTATTAGAGTTTCCGTGTCCATGACATCATCACTTCTAGCTAGGCACACATTTCATATTCCACCAATGGATGCACTTGAATTATCACCATTTTACAACTTGGCATGACTCAGCAATTTTCCCAAAAGTTGGTCCCACTATGCCATGTAGCATAAGGGCACATGCCCGCATTCCTTAAAAGTCAAGTAGTTTCTTATTGTGGGTAAGCGTTGGCCACTCATCTTTAAAAGATCTACGATTGTGAAGATTCCAGTCATCTTTAATAGAAAACCCTCTCGATTGGTCCAACTAGCATTACATGTCAGCATCCTTTTGTACAACTTGGCATGACTCAACACATACCCTACATAGTTGGTCCCACCTTGCCACACATCAGATTTGCACTTCCCCGCATTGCTTAACCTTGATGCAACTTCATAAAGTGAGCATGTGCTAACCATGGATCTCACATAGATCAACAATCACAGATTCTTGCACTCTGACAACATTGAGTTAGCTGAAATGATCAATGAGAAACTTCCTTATAATCCAGCTCATCTGACAACTGGCATGGAAGGTATATCATTATTATCCTCTAAAAAGGTGGGGCCATGATGTTAGATTGTGCTACGTGTCTTGTTGGTGCTTCCCCGCATTATTTAATTCTCATGCATTTTCAATTAGATTGTGCTACGTGTCTTGTTGGTGCTTCCCCGCATTATTTAATTCTCATGCATTTTCAAATTGCATGCAAGCACTAGCCATTGAGCTTGATAAGATCGACAGTGCATCAAAATTGAACAAAAACTGATATCTTCTTTAAAAGACCAAGCAATGACTTCATAAAAATTTTAAAATGTGCACTAAAAGTACTAACAATTCTACAAAAAGTTTTGGCCAACTCTGACAAGTCATAATCTTTGTGGTACATTGAAATTCTAACATGAGCAAGGGTTTTACAGCACAAAGGGACTTGCCAGAAATAGTTAAAAACCTTTCATTTCAATGTTGTGGGGAAGCACCCTCGGTCAATCTAACCAAGATCGATGGTGGGCAAAAAGATGTTGTAATAAAGACTTTCAATAAAATATTCATAATAACTGCAGTAAAAAACAAGAATATAAAAAGTTTTAAAATTAATGAAGTCATCCTTGCGTAAGTTAAACTTTAGGGTAAAATGTCTCGCCTAAAAATAGTTTGAAATATTATTTTCAAAGGTTTTCAAAAACTAGGGTAAAACAAGATAAAGCACTAGGGTTTTTGATGAATTTTACCCAAGATCTTAACCTAATTTCAAATTTTTGTAAGGCACATAGTCACAATTTTTTGCCAATGAATGTACAAAACAAGAATGGTGAAAAAACCAGGCCAATAGTACATATGAGTCCCTATTAGGAGACTTTGAATCCTTGTTAGAAGATTCCAACCCCGTTAGGAGTTGTAGAAGACAGAAGGACCCACTGTCCAAACAACTTTTGGGGCAAAATCACTGAACTCACTGTCCAACTGATCTCTTAACTATTCCTTACAGAATAATTGTGTGTACTATATTGTAACTTCTTTCCTCTATCTTGTCAACCAGACCAATTACTGTTAGACCTTGTAGATAAGGTCACAAACCTCAGATCCAAGTATCATGTAATGCCCCGTCCAGAGATCCTTGGAAACAAGGATGAAATTCAAGCAAGATTTTTTTTAAAAAAAACCAAGAGTAAGTGCACATGATAACAACCTACACAGATCAAAAAGATTGCAATGGAAGACAACAAACAACCTCACACCAAAGGATCTCCAAATGCCACTACCAAACAAAACATAAAAAGAAAACATACGAGATCAACCAAACTGAAGACAAAAGGTGACTACTAAAAATTGGCTAAGTCTGAAATCCTGAAGCCCTAAAATTTCCTAGAGTCTTTATCTTAGCCCGCAGAGATCTAGAACCTATCTCAAATGAATCGTCGCATATATTAAAATATATCTTTCAACTTATACTTAAAAAATATATTTTAAACCCCTAGGAAAGCTATTTTGAACTAGGAAGGTAAAAAACCCAAAAGGGTATCCAAAACCAACTTCCAAACTTTTTCTTGACAAGCCTAAATAGCTCCTATTTTTCACGCAAAAAATACAAGACTGTAGAATTTCGTACAAAGAAGTTCCTTCTCGTACAAAGAAGTGCATAGCCTCACACAAAAACTTGCATAGTCTCACACAAAGACTTGCATTCTCACACGAAGACTTGCATCCTCGCACGAAGACTTGCATCCTCACGTGAAAAAGTGCAATCTTGCGCGAGAACACAAATCAACATGCACACAGAAAAAGTAATAACAAGCCTAGGAAACTACAAAACAAAGTTCCTCCACATTGGGGAGTACCAGATCCACATCTCGAGGTGAGAACACTCGAATCAAAGCTAAAAGATGGAAAACTAGAAGCAAAGTCTAACCATCTAATCAATAGCAAAGGGAAGAATAACAAGAAAACATCACAGTGAACTGAAAGCAATGTCACATTAAGCATAATTAACATCACGATGCACAAAACAACCAAACTAGGTACATGGTTCCTCCCAACGGTCAATGGCATCATAAGACCATCGTGAGCTCTAGCCATCCCCCCCATGCATAACATCCCAAGCCACCGATCAAATCATCGATACTATCATGATAGGGATGCCACTACTGAACATGCTACAATATTAGCAAAGAACATATAACATGCTAGTCATAAGCATAAGATAAACATGCAAGCAGATAACATCACCTACCACATGCTAAACATCATAATAAGGAATGTGTTAAAACTACATCAACTAAACATGATAATCAACATCCTAATGAAAGCATAATCATAAGAAAGCATACTCCGTAATCGAAAGTACCAAGTGACACATTAGCAATGGTCACACTAGGATACAAGACTGTCTCTGTACACTAGTCCCTAGTAGTGGTGAAGGTAGCTACGCCTCCCAACCACGTGGCACCCATAGGTCCACACCTGCCATGCTGATGGAGATAATGATCCAACCACAAACACACACAAAACAAAGATCCATGGCTAACACTCACACTAGGCAGTATGATGACTGAATCCAAGGCATAGACAATGCATAACTATAGGTCTTGGTCAGACATCTCAATGGGCTACTATGTAGGGACTAACATCATGGAGAGTCACTTGGCATCAAAAGGCCCAAGCTAGGACTTTTGCAGATTCAACATCCCTCAATGGAAAGGCTCTAGCACCCCAAATCTTTTATTATCTTAAGTTTATTACAACCCAATATCTTATTTAAGTATCACTTAATTAAAGCTTCCTTCGCCAACCCTCTGGGCACAATGATCACTAGGTTGCAAGGTAGAAGCCACCTCCATATGCTATCCTGCCCTACCCATGCTCATCCAATGATGAGTGCCCATAGGCATGCAAATTCTCAACCCATCCCAAATGATCACAACTTATGGAAGTACCACGAAAGATTGGGCCTCGCAGGTCACCCGACAGATGTACTCGTGTGTGGCGCACTACCATCACAAAGATCATACCAAAAGGACTAGATGAGAACACAAAGCAGAAAATCCCTCAATTGAAATAGAATCGAGAGTATGGATGCATCACGCATCCCAATGCAACAAAAGATGCAAAAATGGTCTGATTGATACCCAAATGGATCATCCAAGTCCATGAACCACATTGTGCCAAGAAAATCTGAGAAAATAGGGTGACACACAAAACAAGGTAAAAACCCCAAATTTGAAAAAAATAATTTGAAATTAAAACCCATTTGGCCTTTGGGTGCAAAAACTCCAAAAATCCAAAAATAAATGAAATCAGACACCGTATGCAAAAATGGCCAGCATAACGGCTCAAAATCTCAAATGCCCATTCTGAAAATAGGGAAAATGTTCATACCGACCGACCAGGTAGAACTAGCAAACAAAAACAGAGGGGAACACTAGTTCTCAACCTCCTAACATACTGCTACAAGAAACGGAGCAAAAACATTAAAATGGGAAGGCCCTAACTAATAGCAAAAGGGACCAAAACTGAAACCTGCAGAATAAAATTAATAATCCACTGAAACTGCTAAAATTAACGGCAAAGCAAGAACTCCTCGAGCTGAATCCAACGAGACCAACCTCGCAAAGATCTCACACTCATAGCTCCCACAATGAACAAAACAATAATCCTTTAAAAAAGGATTTCCAAATTTTCTCTCCAAATTCAATTTCCAAAATGTGAGAAGTGAATAATGAATTCACTTTTCCAATACTTATTCATTTTGAGTGAATAGTTGATTATGGAAAAAATAGCTAGTTGGAGTAGTTAAACTCTGAATCGACCCAAACAAAAATAGGTTATTATCCGTAATGAAAATTCACCTAAGACAAAGCTGCCAGAAATTAAATCTGAAAAGATTTAAGAACCAAAAACCCAAAATCACAGAAAATCACTTAACACTTTCGCGACAAATGCAAACTTCTAAATGCACAGACACATTCACTAGTCTAATCACATAAGGAAGATGAGTTCGGATTTACTAATCACTAAAAGGTTTTAATTAGAACAATTAAAATAAGGATACATCGACCATACAAGGATGACATTGGTAATTATGAATAGTTGAATCACTAACTCCATAGGCCACTGCTAGGGATATAGTTCCTACACACTAAAACACACGATCAAGTGCAACTGCATATAATATAATAGCCAAAGCAATTTAAACATTAATTAACTAATTAATCCATTTACATCACTCATGTTCGTAGAAAGCATAAAGAACAAATGAAGTAAATACCCATAGCATAGAATCCATCTCATAACATAATAAAAAAATATGTCCAATACATCATGTAATCAAAAATTATCATAGATCTACTATCATCTCAAAATAGCATCAACATGCAAATATGATAAACTGAACAATATAGAAGTAAAGCATCTATGGTACTGAATCCAAGTATAACATCCGACCCTCGGGTCATCTCAAGAAACATACAAAGAGTATCAAGTATCTCTTGAATCAAAAATAGACAAGGTATAGACTGCAAACATGAGAGGCACTACATATCCAACTTTAGATCACTCAATAAAACCTCGGCAATGAAGTTTCATTCACTTTCGCTCTGCTCTGCTCAACTTTGCATTTCACTCTTTGTGCTACTTACAATCACTTCTCTATGCCATACATGATAAAGGATAATGTCATTCCTTTATATTGTATCCATAAAACAATCCCCTGAGTCAACTATTACACCTTCTTAATTAATTATTATAGGACCACACTAAGAACACGTTACACTTAGTGATAACATTAATCTTTCACCTTGCAACTTGAATATATTTTGATACACATAAAATTATGATGAGAAAAATTAGCCATATCATCACCAACATGTCTTATTTACATCTTTAACTTCGGCTTCTCAGAATAAAACTTCTACTAAGAGATATAACAAGTTTACCAGAACATGCCTCTATAAACTCTATCTTAGAACAATCTTTACCAAAACTTGCATAACCTCTTCCAGAATTAATATCTTGTACTTATGAGGGTAGCTACTAGACACCTAGTAGTATCTCCCTTTAACCTCACTACTGAATATACTCCATGATTTGTTTGTACCGATTTGATCTTTCCATTGTTCTTCTATCAGATACCACAGAAAACTACTGTATTCACATCAATGACAAATAGAGTCATGAATGTAACATAGCATCATGATAACATATCTACAATACTCTGCCATAGGAATATCATCAACATTCATACTTCCAATAATCTCCCCCTTTGGCATTGATGGCAACATAGATGAAAAACATCTAGTTCCAAAAATACCAATTGCAAAAGACTTATAACCTTTCTTTTCAAATCCTCTTCATCAATCATTCTCTCCCATTGATATACCTCAATGTGCTTTTTGATTTTCCATGTTATACTTCTCCCAAAATATTTTCATGATAAACTTCTCTCGAACATGTTGTACTTGTTCTTTCTTGTTTTTCATGCTGGACTTCTCCCCCATTGACATCAATGTCAAAGGAATCAACAACCATCAAACTCTGCAACAACTAATTCTTACTAGCTCAAGTGTCCAAAGACATTATTCAAAACAACATCCAACAAGAGTCCTAGATGACTCTATCCATCACAGATACTTCCCCATATAGGAAGCATCAGCATTCAGTCCAAACAAACAAAAGTGCTTTGTTACATTGGATTGATGCACTCTTGCATCATCTACTTTAATGTAGGAAGGGGCATAACCCCTATCACACCTCACAAATACTCAAAAGTCTCTTTGGGAAGAGGCTTAGTGAATATATCTATAATCTTCTCTTTAGTGCTCACATACTCCAATCTAATTTCCTTTTTTGCAACTTTCTCTCTCAACATGTGACACTTGATAGAAATATGCTTAGTCTTTCAATAAAACATTGGATTCTTAGACATATTTACTATGCTTGTGTTGTCACAATGTATGACACCAGGTTCTCTAAATTTTATCCTTATATCCTTCAACATCTACTTCATCCAAACAACTTGATTGCAATTGTTTGCTACTATAACATATTCTGCTTTTGTTGTACTTTGTGAGGTACAATCATGCTTCTTACTTAGCCAAGAAACCAATCTTCCTCCAAGAAAGAAGGCTCCACCACTAGTGTTATTTCTATCATCCATACTACCTACCCAATCAGAATTAGTATAAACACATAAAGTAAAATCATTAGACTTATCATACCATAATCCAAACTCTAGTGTTCCTTTCAGATGTCTAAATATCCTTTTGACTACTGCATAATGTGCTTCTCTAGGATCAGCTTGGAATCTTGCAACAATTCCAACTGCATTTTCTATATCCGGCCTTGTGTGAGTCAGATATTGTAATCCTCCATTCATAGATATGTACTTCTTTTGTTCAACATAAGGTGTCTCATCCTTTGTAGATAACGTTTGTCCAGTTACCATAGGTGTTCCAATGGGTTTACATGTTTCCAAACCAAACCTTTTTCGTTAATCCTTCAAATACTTAGTTTGAGAAATAAAGATTCCTTGTTTATCCTACACAATTTGTAATCCTAAAAAATATTTCATTTCTCCTATCATACTCATTTCAAATTCCTTCTTCATTTTTTCTACAAACTTATCACTTTCATCATCATTTCCTCCAAATATGATATCATCAACAAATATTACTAGAATCAATAATCCATTATCAATTTCTTTCTAATAGAGATTGCTATCTGTGATAACTTTGTTATATTCAAGCTTTGTCAAATGCTTGTCCAACCTTGCATACCAAGTTCTGGGTGTTTTCTTCAAGCCATACAATCCTTTCTTTAGTCGGCATACTATGTCCTTGTTATCTATCAAAGGACAACCTTCAGGCTTCTTTATGTACACCTCTTCTTCAAGTTCTCTATTTACAAATGTTTATTTGACATCCATATGATATACTTTGAATTTCTTATATGTTATATATGCTAAGAATAACCTTATTGCTTCTATTCTTGCCACAGGAGCATAGGTCTCATCATAGTCTATTCCTTCTTGTTATGAGTAACCTTTACATACCAATCTTTCTTTTTTCCTTACAACTTCATCTTGTTTCTGAATACCCATTTAGTTCCTATCACATTCTTATCTGTTGGTTTGCGGAACAATTCTCATGTCTCATTCTTTACAATCTAATCCAATTCCTCTTTCATAGCTTACTTCCAATGATCATCTTTACATGCTTCATCTACATTCTTAGGTTCAACTTGAGATATCAAACATAGTTCTTCATTGACTCTACTTCTTGTCATCACACCTTTATCTTTACTTTGGATGATCTGCTCGAGTGGATGATTCTTTTTCATATTCTTACTCGAAGTAGGAGTTCTTATCTCAACTCTTGGCTCTACTAAAGGTTCTAAGCTTTGTTCCTACCTTGGCTCTCCTTCATTTTGAAAATAATTGATAGTCTTAAGGAATACTTCATCATTCCTTGGTTTAGTAACAACATCATCATCTAAATTGTAATCAGTTATTCCTTCTTGTATTCTAAATTTCTCATCAACTCTCACATTTGCACTTTCCATAATAGTCTCCAAAACTATTTCTTCTAATACTTGCTCTTCACTAACCAATCTAGACTTATTATCACACTCTTTCAAGGATCTTTCCATAATTTCTCTAAATTATTCAACTTTATCAAAAAGTATAAACTCTTTCTAGCTTTTCTTATCCTCTTAGGACATCTAGTTGAAAAATGACCAAATTCTTTATATGTCCAACAAAGAAAAATTTACATACCTTTTGGTTCTCTCTTTGTAAGTAGATCAATATCTTCCTTTATCTTTATGTCTTCTTCAGATCTGGATCTATCTTTGCTTGTGCTTTTGTTCTTTTGTATGCAACAAAAGGATTCTAAATCTGAAAACTCAATGCTCTATTCTTTACACAAATCTGATAACTCACCAAGAATTTCCACCTTTTGGGTGTCATAATTTCCTCTGTCAAATGTAGGACTATCTTTCCTGAACATGCTTTCCATGGATCTCCCAAAGTTGTTAAACTTTATCTTCAAGGACTTGATGCTCTGATACCAATTGTTAGAAACAATAGTCCACCAAGATAACTAAGAGAGGGGAAGGGGTGGATAGTTATTTAATAATTAAAATATTTATCAACTTTAAACAATCATATCCATTCAATCTAAGTAAATAAGAACCATAACAAGATGCACATAGACAATTACACCAAATATGTTTGCTAGGGAAACCCTTGATCAAAGGGAAAACCCTGGTGGGAATGATGCCCACAAGATGATATACTAATATAAATATTACTTGTTAGAGAATGGACCTTGTTAGGAGTCTATTACAACATTTAGTACATACAAGTCCCTATTAGGAGACTTTGAATCTTTGTTAGAAGATTCCAACCTTGTTACAAGTTGTAGGAGATAGAAGGACCCACTGTCCAAACAACTTCTGGGGCAAGATCACCAAACTCACTATCCAACTTATCTCTTAACTATTCCTTGCAGAATAATTGTGTGTACTATACTATAACTTCTTTCCTTTGTCCTGTCAACCAAACAAATCACTGTCAAACCTTGTAGACTAGGTCACAAACCTTAGATCCAAGTATCCAACTTTGGATCACTCAATAAAACCTCGAAAATGAAGTTTCCTTCACTTCCACTCTTCTCTTCTCAAATTTGCATTCTATTCTTCATATTGCTTACAATCACTTCTCTATGCCATACATGATAAAGGAAAATACCCTTTCTTTATATAGAATCCATAAAAAATTCCCTGAGTCAATTGTTACACCTTCTCAATTCATTATTATAGGACCACATTAAGAACACATTACACTTAATGATAACATTAATCTTTCGCCTTGCAACTTGAATATCTTTCTACACACGTAACATTATGATGAGTGAAATTAGCCACGTCATCACCAACATGTCTTCTTCACATCTTTAACTTTTTCTTCTCAAAATAGTTCAACTCTGCTAAGAGATATAACAAGTTTACCAAAACATGCCTCTGTAAACTCTATCTCAGAATTGTCTTTACCAAAACTTGCATAACTTCTTTCAGACTTAATATCTTGTACTTCCAAGATTAGCTACATGTACTAGACACTTAGTAGTAGCTACCTTTAACCTTGCTACTAAATATACTCCACAATCTATCCATACCAACTTGATCTTTCTATTGTTCTTCTGTCATATACCATAGAAAACTGCTATGTTGACATCAATGACAAACACAATCATGAATGTAACATATCATCATTATAACATATCTACAATACTCCCCCATAGGAATATCATCAACATTCATGCTTCCAAATAATTTTTCCAATGGTCTTTTCTTTTTTGGTTAGACATATTACCTAATTTTTTTAGGAAGACAACTATCATTTTGCAAGAAAGCTACGTGTCTCTTGTAACAAATATTGAGACATGTAATGGAAGCAACAGATAAACACTTGTTGAATGAGGTTTGCTTTCATGTAATGAGGTGTATATCACTTCAAGTTTTCCATACATAAACTCACGTGAAAGAAAAAAGTAGAAATGCAGAGACATTTTTAAGCGTTTCTAATGGAGCATTCGTCCAATGTGAAGAATATGCACTCTTTGTTGTGTTTACATCAGGAAAGGTAATTGTAGATTGTAGATAAATTTTCTATTGACTTTTCCCTTCTACTTACTAGAGGAAATTAGCTTGTGAAAGGATAGTAATTTGAATTAATATGGGGCTCAAATTCAAGATAGAGGATACAACTCGTCACACTAGTGGAGGTAGCGATGGTGTCAAGAGGTTTGTGTTTCGATTTCCATTGCACCCCCGCCACGCTATCCAAGGTGGGAGTAGCTCCAACCAAAGCAATTCGATGTTGCTGTAGAATGAAAATGATAATTATAGTAGTGGTAGGGACTAGTCAATGTCAGAGGCAAGGCATGGCGATCTAGATTGATCATGTGTTGGTAGCTTGTAACCGGTAGGGAACTCAATTTTTTCTCAAGAACTTTTTATGTCATACCAAGCTTCTTCAAAGTAATTTTTGGGTTGTACTTGTGAGGAATAATTTGTGAGCTATAATTATGGACATAACTAGCATTTCTGTCTATCTTCTTTAAAACTAGGTTTATAATTATTTGTATTGTACATTGTACTCAGAATCTATGAATTTATGCAATCATAATGATTCTCATTGTTAAATTTACTCAATTTATGTATTAGAAAAAAATCAAAATAATTACTTATTTGAGAGAAAGACAGGAATTTGACTGATTTATTTTTAAGAGCCTTACATGTTGAATCCAATCTATGATTTGACGAAATCAATAATTCCAATTTTTTCCCACTTCTTCAACCAAAAATATTGATTACATAAGTCTTTAAAAAGTATCAAATACTGGAATAAATACCTATATTGATAACTTTCTATTTCTGAATGTAAATTTGTGAAAAAATTGGCAATCATCTTTTGTAGTTTGGAATTGATGATTCATGTCCAATTATATGAAAATTCTTACATCAACTTTTCAGAATTTATGCTGATGAATCATAATCATATTTATGTGAGAAAATTGTGTAAACTTTTAGGAAATCCCAAGCTATTCATCACCATACTATTATTTTGAACTAAAAACTAAACAATTAAATACTCATTGGAAAACATCTTGTGTTCCAATGTGTGGAATCTGTGGATCATTGGATAGATAGTTAATACCAATTTGTACAAGTAGTCAGCTTATTGCAAATGTGTTTTTATTTTGTACATTATAAAGTTGCTTGTTTTTTCTTTTCTTACGACTCAGTCAAAAGTAAAGAGGGTTAGCAATTATGTTTGAAACAAAGGAACAAAGCACATATATATTAGTTTTCATACTAAAAAGAATAATAATTTTCAATGTATTTATTGATGAAGACATTTAATATCTTCTTATTGTCTTTCAAATGATAATACAGATAAAAATTGCAGTTTGCAAGGAGTATTTGTAGTTACCTTGTTATTGTCATTTTAGAATACAGAGAAGATCAATGGACAAATTTAAGAAAAGATAGGAGATGATTTGAAATTTTGAAATAGGTTTAACTAGTGGGCATTTTTGTGCTTTTTGGCAATGTCTGTAAAATGTGAAGACAATATAAAATATTTACATGGAATGTGACATTTCATAGCATTTATCCCTTGCGTGTCTCTCAACAGACAACAATTTTCAAAGATATCCTCCATGGCACATGTCATAATTTACAGGTAATGACATTAGAGTTTTTATAAGTCATTGAATTTTGTTGAAATTCTTGCTATCATTGGTTTTGTATTGGGTAGGGAATTATTATATTTGGGATTCGTTCAATTGCCCAATTTGTATTATATAAATTCCTCAAATGCTCAAATAGAAATTACACATAAAGAAAATATCATGATTTTCAATGAAAATAAATATATTTTTTAAGGAGATTTGCAATTTATGTTTTAGAATTTGAGAAATTTATGTTCAAATTTATGTTTTCTTAACTATCCTTGTATTTACATAGTTACGAAAATGTGATGATAGTTGGACCCAAGTCATACTTCCTATCATTTTTGAAACATTTAGGTATTTTTTATTGGAACATTTTGTTTTCTTTATATATCTTTGCTTCAATATTAGTGATAATAAAACTAATTTTTTCTCCATATATCTTTGCTTCAATATTAGTGATAATAAAAACACTAATAAAAAATTGTTGTTGGTCAATGTAATTTGAGATTGCTATGCATTTTCATTTTTATATTTGTAATTGTCTTGTCCTCATTTATCTACAAGAAAAATGTGAAAGTGAAGTACTATATGTGTTGACAGGGGTTGAGGATTATGTCTTGTTTGAAATTAATATAGACTTTCAAGCCATTTTTCTTGTTGTACATTATTTATAATTTTCTACACTCACCCTAACAAGAGCTAGTCATTTAAGTATCTTTATAGCCATATTGGAGGAGTCCCAAATAGATACTACTATGCTAAAGTTGTAGGTGTGAGTTGGTCATGGAAGAACACCAATGTTGTGAGTTGTTTTCATATAATCCTCCCCAACAAACTCTCTACTCATTTCTATCCATGATAGAATGACTCTATTTTGTGTTTTACTTTTATAATAGTAATACGAGTACTTTCATTTTTCATATCTTCCTTTCCTATAGCTATGTTACATATCTTAATACATTCTCTTTTAAAATATCTTATTTTGTCTTTATATTATGCATTGACACTGATTTAAATTTAAATTTTGTTCATATGAACAAGACCCAGCGAAATCAACACTTTATATGGTACACCTCTACATAAGTCAGGGACTAGAGCTGCACGCGGCCCTTGTTTTTATCAATATCGTCAAATTTACGTTTGAATTAATTGTCTACTTACTGGAAATTCGCAGGTGGGCCATAACCATCTGGGGCCCTCATTTTTGACTGTTGGACCATTTGATAGAACGTGACACCCATCTGCCCACTGCCAATCTTCTCAATCAAACAAAGAAAAGACTTTGACAGTTGGCAAGATGGGGCCACGTACTATCAATAATGTTAGAATAGTCCGTCTTACCTATCTATCAATAGGCGTTGCATAGACGCGATTCTATGTTAGCATTATTCCACCATGCGCCCAAGCTTGTTTGAAGAGGGTTTTTAGGGTGGTGGCTATGGTTGGTGGTGAAGCCACTTGCCGAGTGGTTAGGGGGGAGTAGGTGACAGGGTAGGATTAGAGTTAAGTTAAGTAGGTATAGGGAGTGGTTAGGTTAGTAGCAAATTTGCATAAAGTTTTTTAGATATTTTGATAATCATAATATGTTTTTTTCATCAAATGTAGTAGATATTAATATTTTGCTTTCAAGTGTAGTTAGTAATGATCGACTTAGAATTTAGTTTTAAATTAAACTTAGTTAGTAATAATTAATTTTAGAATGTAGTTTTAAATTAAGTGTTATTAGTATTTTAAGTGGTATTGTAATTTTTTTTTTTTTAGAATTTAGTTTTATTTAAATTAGTTTTAGTTTAGTATGTTTTAATTAAATGTTTTATGGAAATAAGTTAGTAAAGTTGTATTAGAGTTTAATGATGTTAGGATTTAATAAAGTTTTATATTAAAATCGATCAATGGAATAAGTATTAGATTTGGTATCTTTTTAAATTAAGATAACTAATAAAATATTGGGTTGTTTTGCATTAGATAAAGTGTTAGTCTAAATAATGATAGTTAGTAATCGATGTTTAGATTAGTTTAGATTGCATTTTATCATGAAGCTTGATTTTCTTTTTTGTAATGTTTTAAAAATTAGTAATCTATCGGTTTATAGATTTCTTATATCTTATTTATTTAATTATTTATCTATTTAAATTTAATTTTAGTGGGATTATTATTTGAATTGAAATGTTCTATTTCTTGAATAGGTTGTAGATTGAAGCAAATTATTATTGAAATAAAGTTTATTTATTTGTATGTAGGACATTATTTTAGTTAGAGGGTGCTTTAATTAAAGTGTCGAATAATTAGAGTTATGTTTACATAAATTGTTATTAGAAGAATTCAATTATATTGTTTATTAATATTTTGATTTGTTTACGTTATAGTGGACAATAATAAACGTCTAAATCTATTGAGTGGATCTCACATTTTGATATTAGTTTGTGGAGAAAGGTTATAAAGCTAATTTAATATTTTGTAAAGATCTATGTTTTAGAAAACTTAGTATCATTAGCGGTTGATACATTGTCTAGGATAGTTAGCTAGCATATTTAATCCATCTTAAAATCAATTTAGATTTATTATAAGTAATTATATTGTTCTTAAATAGAAGTTAGTATTATTGTATTTTAAAATGTTTTAGATTAGTAAAGGTTAAAAAAATTAAGTTAGATTATTAGATCAAATTTTAAGTGTTAGATAGTTGTGTAATATTGTGAGTTTAAGATAATTTGACTTATTTATTTTAATTATAATAGATCACTTTAAGATTAGAGAATAACGAAGCAAACGTCAGAATCAATTTAATAACAAATGTTCAAATTGATTGGTCTACTCTTACACATTGACTTTGAACTTGTAATGGAATGTAAAGTTATCCATAGGAGAGCATGTTCTATCTTACTTTATTCATGTATTTTAACTTGTGTAAACAAACTTATCGAACTTGGTGAACTTAATTATTAAATTTTTTTAAAAAATTGTGTGTGTTTTGCCCTTGTTTTTTTTGGGCATGACAATATATAAATATTGATGGAGGTCCTCCACAAAATATTTGTAGCTATATGATATTGGAGCATGAGACTTATGGCTGAACCTCTTTGCCTAAGAGCCAAGGACTAAGGGGCATCGATTCCACCAATTTTTCTTGGGGCACAATCTTGACCTCATCCCTTTTCAATGTTGGAGCCATGGACTCGATGAGACTTGATCACTGGTACACCAAGGGCCCATTGACTTGATTATATATTTAAGCTGATAGACTCCTTGAATTTTTTTTCCTCGCAGAAAATTGTAGTCTATTTACCATTAATTTTAATTTCTTGGTTATGAAAACTATTATAGCTATTTTTCTTATAACTTTGGCAAGTTTACTTGTTTCTTAATTTTCTCATCCTTTTTTTTGAAAACCACTAGTTTGTTTTTAGTGTCTTGTATCATTATGATCTCTCATAAAACACTTAAAATCTCAAATATCTAAAAAAAATGAAGTTCACATAATAAGAGGAATCCAAAGCAACAATGAAGGTATGATCTATGATTTTCAATTTTAGTTTTTGAGTAAAGCTATTTTTGAGCTAATGACTTGCCATGTTTTTTTTTTGGCATAGGTGTCTATGATTTGGGCGACGTCTATCCAGCATAAATTTTTTACCCAATTTGACATTTTTTGTAATTAATTAATTAATTTTGAAATCATAAAACAGTGGTTATGTGACTTTAAAGTTAATAAATAAATTATTAAAATTATCAAATCTAGTGCATATGTTATGCTATTTACCCAAGGGGTATGATTTGAGCCTCCAATGAAAAATATTTTAGCTATCATACCAATATTTTGGACAATGAAGGTATGGTCTCTATTTTCATTAAGCTATTTTTGAGCTATTACAAAAGAAAATGATTGTTTTGGCATATTAAATCTAGAATAATGTGACTTTATGGTTAAGATTGTACGTAGAGTAACCATATTCTCATCTATAAAATTTTTTTATTTTTTATTTTTTAAGTCACATAATACACTGATTTAGAACAAATGAATATGATTTGAGCCTACAATGAAAAATAAAGCCTCACACTATCCATTCCCAATGTGTTTCACTCCCAAAGTAATATTTTTGTAAAAATTCTAAAATGGCATATTACATTTGTCAATGTTATAAGTTTGCTAAAGTTATTGAATTTAAAAGCACAAAATATCAAAAGCAATATTCCTTTTTCTAACAAATATTATTTTTTAATTTATGGTGGAAGCTTACGTAATTGGTTTCAACTTAATTATTTTGTCCAACAATTACATAGTCTACACTTACACTTAAATAACTAGTTTTTTATTGAGCTATAGGTATGATGTATGATTGTATATTTATTTTAATATTTGTAGAAATATGATTTCTAATTATTTCTTTTATCAAATTGGCATTGAAAGAAATTCCTAGATGTACATTAATTTTTTTAATTTTGAAGTTTTTATTAAATCTTTGTAATAGGAATAAGTATTGCAATTCTTTCACTTTTAATAAAATGTATTAAATATACATACACCCTTATGCATGTTAGATCTAGTGTAAACAATTCTATTTTTCTTCCAAATCACTTTAGCTATAATTAACATATAAAGAGTTGCTTAATAATTTTTGAAACTTTAGATATTCTTATAAAAAATGTGCATCTTTTTTTGGATGACAGATTCTATACATAAGAGATCTTTAGATTTTTTAAAGAAAGATTTTAGGTAGATTTAGATAGCTTTTATTTATGAAAAGAATAAACATATTTGTAATGAACTATGTATCTACCATTGTTTAGATTTATTAAAATTAGTTTTTTTAGCTGTGTTAGTTTTGATTGCTTTCTAATTTTAAATTGATTCATTTTAAATTAGTTTTAGCTTCTATTACCAATCGTTATGCACCATGGAAGATATTTTTGAAGAAATCTGGATGGTTATGGTTAGGAGCAAGCAATACAATATGTTAATTTTAAATTCTTTTCAGTTTCAAAAAAATTGGATGATAATATTTTTATTTAAAATATATATATATATATATATATATATATATATATATATATATATTGTTAGCTTAAAGAATAAATTTGACAACTGAGTGTCAATACACTTAACCAAGATCAAGAATAGGTGCCGAGTGCAATAGATGCCGAGTAATCTTCAGGTGCCGAGTAAAGTGTAAATGCCGAGTAAAGTGTAAGTGTTGAGTAAAGTGTAAATGCCGAGTGAAGATCAGGTGCCGAGTAAAGTTTAGATGCCGAGTAACACAGTTTTGTGTAAGTGCCGAGTAACTCAGTAGAACAGCATGTGCCGAGCAACAGAAATATTTCAGGAGCCGACTAATCCAGGATATCAGCATAAGAGTTTGGAATCGCACAAACTATGATGAAAATAGTCTTTATAGCCGACATAAGGAAATCTCGAAGGATTTAATGATCGGATCGAATCTTTTATATTTGCTATGTAATTTGCATGCAGAAAATAAGAAAAATGATAAATGCATGAAACCAATCAGCAAAAGATAAGTATTAAGCAGAAATGAAGATTGAATATGGATCGTAGATCTAGACCTAACCCTAAATCCTCGAGTGTCTTTATAAGGAAGATGATATCTCATAGAGAAGATATGATAGAGAAGGAGATGATGAAGATGATGATATAGAGGAGAAGATATAGAGTGGTTGATATACTATTTTGAGAAGCGAAAGATATCAGATCACAAAGGATCAAGATCAGACGAAGCATAACAGAGCCAGCATTCAACAATCAAGGTTTGTAAACTATCAGGTTCATTTTACCTAATACTTTCTAGCCATTGTATTAGCATGGAAATCCTATGGTGATAGGTTAGCTTAACAGCTATTTCATTGATCCTAGAGATAGGTGATTAAATCCTTTAACAGGGTGACACTTCATGTTAAGTGTTTGTAAATGCTCTAACTAGGTCACTATTGACACAGTGTAAAGCCTTTAACAGGGTAGGCCTTTAACAAGGCAAACCATCAGAAGTGGTTAAACAATATTGCTGCAGTAATTTTTGTGGGTATCATCCCCACCCCAGTTTTACCTTCTTATTCTTGGAGGGTTTCTGGGTTACCAATTTCAGGTGTTATGTGTTATTGATGCATGTGTTAGTTTCATGTTTACTTAATGTATTTACATGCATGCAATTTATTTCCACATAAAAGTTTTATAGGACAAATTTTAGTACTTCTGATTCACACCCCCCCCCCTCTCATAAGTACTCTTTCCACATTTGAATATTCCAACAATTGGTATCAGAGCATTACCAGGTTCTCATAAGGAAAAGTTTAACAGCTTGGAGGAAAAGATCTTGAGATGGAAGCTTTCAAACTTGGAAAGATCATTGAAAATCAGGTGATAGATGTGCAACTTGCTCTGCATAGCTTGGAGGAATTTAGAATCAATTTGAGAAACTCATTAAAAAAAAGGAAAGATCTGGCCATAGCTGAGAATGATATACACTACAAGGAAATTGATACCACCAACATATTTTCCAACGGAGATACCAAAAAGTTTGATGCAGCAATAGCAGAACTGATGGAGAAAAAAAAAATTCAAGTAGAAGAGATTAGATCTCTCAAGATGGAACATGAATCACGGGCCATAATGATATGTGAAATTACAAAACAAAAGAAAAGAGCAGTTGATGATAAGGTCATGATGGAAAATGACAAAATGAATCTTGCAAATAGACTTGAAGAAAAATGTACTGAACTAACAAGGATCTCAAACATGCAGATGGATACACTTGCTCAAATGATGAACCTTCATCATGAACTCAATGTGAAGGACATTGAGATCTCTACTCTGAAGATGCAGAATGAACAAATGCAGAATGAATTGAACAGAGAAAAAGAGGTAGCAGAAAATCTCAACAAGTCAAGTGAAGCCATCAAGTATTTTGAACAGTTGCTGAAAACTCCAAGATCTACCCATGATACATCAGGACTTGGTTACAATAGCACTGAAGTTGGAGAATCATCAAAAAGTGCTAAACAAAGAAGTGACAAAGGTAAGAATACTAAACCCACTTGTCATTATTGTAATAAGAAGGGACATACTGCTAATGTGTGCAGGAGTAGAAGATTCAATCAACCAAACACACCCAAGAGTAAGAGTTTCTGTCACAAATGCAACATGCAAGGACATATGACACAAGATTGCAGATCCAATTTCACAAGGACTCAGAGATTTGATGGACATTGTTATAATTGCAATAAGTATGGACATAGGGCATTTGAATGCAGATCAAAACCTATGTGGACATCAAATCAACCAGCAAAAACAAAAGGAAAAGAAAGTCATCATCATTGGGATTACAATACCAGGTACAGTTGTCATTATTGTCAAGAATATGGACATACACCATAGAACTGCATAAGAACACATTTTAGAGGCAACTACAAAAGATGGTTGAACCAAACCACATGTTTCAGTTGTCTGAAAACTGGTCATATCAGCAAAAACTGTCCTACAAGATCAAAGGCACCCAAGTCTGAAGAGAATAAAGGCAAAGAAAAGATTGATATTGAAAAGATAAGGGGGCAAATGAACAAGACTTGGAAAAAGAGAGATGAGTGCAATACATCAAGTGAAGGGATCACTTCACCCAATGGGTCAAGTGATCACACTTCATAAAACTAAGCATGAGAAGTGTATGGGACTGATATACAAAGTTATATCAGACATCAATCCCAAGACAAAGAAGCAATTCAAAGTATAAATCTACATAAAATAAGATGTCAAGACGAAAACTAAATGTTGATGCCGAGCTACCTTTGGATATCGAGTCAAAACTCAAAATAGATGCCGAGCTCCCAACAGCGACCGAGCTGATAACCGATGCCGAGTTGAAAAACTCCAATGGAAGCTGAGTAGAAAGGAAATTTAGTAGACGCCGAGTTAGGTTGAAATTTCTTCAGAAGCCGAGTTGTCAGTTGAGCATTTAATGCGATGAAATTAGGGTATATTATCGCGATTTCAATCAATTTTTCGCATCGCGATCAAGAAGCAAAGCCGAAAAAGGAGCGGAGAAGATCAAGAAAAGTTCAGAAGCAATTCGTGAAAGATTCCAACAATGATCTCGTCGATTCAAGGTATTTCTCTTAAGTTCCGAGCTACGTAGGTC
Organism: Cupressus sempervirens; assembly: GCA_028749045.1. Lineage (NCBI taxonomy): Eukaryota > Viridiplantae > Streptophyta > Pinopsida > Cupressales > Cupressaceae > Cupressus > Cupressus sempervirens. Next base: position 443,814,089 of record CM053786.1, on the reverse strand, counting down.
TCACAAACTTGTTTGAATTATAAAACCCTAGTTTGGAAAACAATGGCATCCAGGTCAGGAACCACCAAGGGTTTAGAAAGCCATGAAGTTCAGTTGGTCAGCAACGAAGTAAAACAACCTGAATTTAAGCCCATACCTAAAGTAGCATACAAGAATGATCCTGCAGGTGCATTATCAATTATTCCAGATAAAGTTGTTATGGTAGAAGATGTTCGCAGATGCTACAATTGTAAAATTGGTGCCATAGGAGACTTAGAAATTCATAATGCATATGATAAATTATGTGAAAACAAAGTATTGAAAAATGAGTTTTCCATTGTAGAAAGAAAAAGATTAACCAAAACCCTAGCATTTTCGACTGTCTTCAAAACAGAATGGATACGGATAGTTTTGAGCCGAATACATAACAGAGCTTTTTGGTTAGAGTCAGGGCTAGTAAAATTCACCAAGAAAATTGTTCATAGGGTTACTGGTATTCCAACCCTAGATTGGCCAAAGACCCTGCGAAGTGACAAAAGGGAAGTAATTGAGAGAAATACAAGTGCAAAATGGAACAATAGAGGGATGACTATCGACACAGTCACTGATCCTCTACTAGACTTTTCTGTAAGAATTATTTCACACAAATTCTATCAATCAAGCAGATTAAATAGTGTACCTTGTATAGAAGTTGATGTTTCATACAAGATAATAAAAAGGGATCACACTTATGATCTGGCAGAGCTCATGTTTCAACAGATTAATGAAAATCTGGGAGCTATAAGGAAGAGCAAAGGAGCTCAATGTAAATTTGGATCAGTTTTGATATGTATGTTTTTCTATCTGATGGAAGAATTTCCTTCTATAGGGAAAGTTAAATGGAATCCAGAAAAAACAATTGTTGAACAAATTAATGGATACATTGAACAGATGGGTGAAAATTTTGATGCCCAAATGACTGGTTATTTTGAGGACTTCAAAAAGTCCATGAAAAAAAGAATGAGAATTCCAGTTTCAATGACTAAGAAATATGAAAAAGATATTTGCTTTCTTGTAGACATAGATTATACTTATGTGCAAGCAGTTATACCTAGAATAAGATGGCTTAGGCCACTAGGATATGAACTTGATGTTGATCAAGCCTCTACAGCAATAACAGCCTTACTTGCAGAAGAAGTAGACAAAAATGCAAAAATATTTGGAACTTATGATGTTGTCAAATCAAAGATAATAACAGAGTTGAAGACTGCTTCAGCAGTAAAGAAGAAAGAGAAAATGGTAAGACAAATCAAAAGTAAGTTTGGTGTAGAAAAAGAAGGGACAACAGAAGAAGAAGGAGATGACATTGAAAAAGAAGAAGAAGTCATTGAAGAAGAAGAAGACAAACTTCAGGATCATACTCAAGGGTCAGAAGGAGACAAAGAGGAAAGTGCTAAGGTTGAAGTAGTCAAGGAAGCACCAGTCAAGAAAAAGACCACAACTCCATCTGCTCCTAAATCCAAGGGGAGGAAAGTAGCTGCCCCAGCACCAAAAAGACCAACCGCAAGGGCCACAACTCAAAAAGCAAAAGAAGAGGCTAAAGGGAAGAAGAAAGACTCAAAGAAGACTGTTGTTGAGTCAAAGAAGAGGAAGTTCATTCCCCAGCCTAAAACAGATGAGGAGGAAACAAAGTCAGAAGAAAACAGTCAATCTCAAGAGGTAAGACAAATACCCCAAATTGATGTTGATAAATTATGTACAGAAATTAGAAATAATGATTTGAAAGGATTAAAGAATCTGAATTTTTCTAAGCTCACCAAAGGAGAGCAAAATAAATTAGAGGAGTCTGTGTATGCTATGATGGTTGAATATAAGTACACACCTCTAGAATTAGATGACTCTATGCCGAGAGAACTGTATACAATCATAGAGGATAAATGGCATTTTTGTTTACAAATGGAAAAAGAAATAAGGGAGTCAACATTGGCAAGATTGTTGCCTGATTTGACTAGAGATCAAATAATAAATGCCATAAAAAGGCATAATAACAGATTCACTCCCAAGTATAGAGCATTCAGTATTCTACAGAATAAAATTGAAGAGGTAGTTACCAAATCCACAAGATTGTGGAAAATAGTTTACAAGAAAATTGAAGATGTATATAATGAAGAATATAAGGCAGAAGCAATTGCCAAGATAAAAGAAAAGGGAGCATCAGAAATAAAAGAGAAGAAACTAGTGGAGAAGGAGAGTAAAGGAGAAAAGGAAGGAGAGGCACTCAATGAGGAGAAAGAGGAAGAGAAAGATACAGCTGAGCCACAAGATCAAAGTATGCAAGACATACAGGTATCTCCTCCTAGTCCTCCTCATGCCACCATCACACCTGCAGATTTCATAAAAATAAAGGATGTTACAGAAATTTCAGTTCAAAACATCAATCCATTAACTGCAGAGGATTTGGAAATCCTTGACCAATCATCTTTAGTAGCAAAATTAAGTTCAAATCCTATATTGGTCAGTGTTGATGAATTATAGAATCCAGAAGTCAAAGCAAAAGCAAGGGTAAAAGCACAAATGCCACCTTTGATCACACAAACTACTGGTATTCTATTCCTTCCACCACCACCTCCACCAAGTATAAGTACTGATACACTCCAAGTGCCAAGTACAGCAGTAGGGGAAACAAAAGAAAAATCTGAATAGCCACCAAGTTCAACCCCATCTAGCATTCAAAAAGGGGATACTCAAGCTGAAGAAAAAGAGACACAGAAAAAGGAGAAGACTGCAATACAAACACTGGTTGCATTACCCAAACCTGGGACTCCAACACAAACTCTTCAGCAGCCGAGCACAGATGGATTACAGCTGAAAATCAGAACACCAGGCTTGAGTTCATCAAAAGCAGTCAAGAGACTTCACTATGGAGTTCTTGAGCTTGATGAAGAAATTAAAATCTCATATTATGAATCTAGCACTCTTATAGAAGAAAAGATTAATGAAATTCAGAGTGCACTAGACAAAAGAAGGAGACAAGAAGCACTAAGAAAGGAATACAAGCATAAGCGTACATTGAATGAAATTAAGGACATATTCACGAAAGCTTTTTGCTTACAATCTCCAGATGAGTCAAGACCAATCATGGAACAACTTTCTGATATAGTTGACCAAGTGACTAATGAAGACCAGGAAACAAATGTAAAATTACTTGAATGGTCAGAAAAGAAGTTCCAAGGAAAAGTAAACAGTAAAATATCCAGTGATATAGCACTAGCACAAGAAGAACTGGCAAAGAAAGTTACAACAGTTAAAATTGTACTAGGAAACATCTTTTCCCTGTACAACAAGTTGTGTGACTTTTCAACATTCACACAAGACACTAGCCAGAAAATACTGAGTTTGGAAAGCAATCTAAAAACTTCTAGTATGCAACTCCCTACAGATCCAGCTCAGAGTGAGAAGCATTTTGTCCAATCGCTTCACACACAAAGAGAGCTAGCCGTTTTGGCAGCAGAGGAGGCGACTATAAAAGCCAAATTGATACAAATGCAATCATCAATTACTCCTCATTTGGGATTACTTCATAAGGAGCAAATAAATGCAGAGATAGTCCTCAGGAAAGACCCCAATCTTTCTTCATTTGATGGACTTGTACACCTAGCAGTAGAGATTTCCATCCAGCATAAGACATTAGATGTCACATTAGCAAATTGGGATGCAGCTCTGAAGATACTCCTTGAAGTAAATAGCACATTTTTGGCCAAATATGGCATTTCATTGTAAAGACCCTTGACATAAGTGTCAAAAAAGGGGGAGAATAAGTAATTAAAGAAAGAAGTTGAGTACAGGAATGAAATGATAAGTATAATAAAAGGGGGAGATAGCAGAGATAGCCAATTTTGAAATTTTGACAGGGAGATAGCAAAGATAAGAAAATTTTGGAATTTTGGGGGAGAAAGAAAATTTTGGGAAGAAAAGTTTGAATGAAGGATTAATTACTGAGTCACATGGGTTAAGTGTTTTTGCCACTCATGTCAAAGGGGGAGATTGTTAGCTTAAAGAATAAATTTGACAACTAAGTGTCAATACACTTAACCAAGATCAAGAATAGGTGCCGAGTGCAATAGATGCCGAGTAATCTTCAGGTGCCGAGTAAAGTGTAAATGCCGAGTAAAGTGTAGGTGCCGAGTAAAGTGTAAATGCCGATTGAAGATCAGGTGCTAAGTAAAGTTTAGATGCCAAGTAACACAGTTTTGTGTAAGTGTCGAGTAACTCAGTAGAACAGCATGTGCCGAGCAATAGAAATATTTCAGGAGCCGACTAATCCAGGATATCAGCATAAGAGTTTGGAATCGCACAAACTATGATGAAAATAGTCTTTACAACCGACATAAGGAAATCTTGAAGGATTTAATGATCAGATCGAATCTTTTATATTTCCTATGTAATTTGCATGCAGCCAATAAGAAAAATGATAAAGGCATGCAACCAATCAGCAAAAGATAAGTATTAAGTGGAAATGAAGATTGAATATGGATCATAGATCTAGACCTAACCCTAAATCCTTGAATGTCTTTATAAGGAAGATGATATCTCATATAGAAGATATGATAGAGAAGGAGATGATGAAGATGATGATATAGAGGAGAAGATATAGAGTGGTTGATATACTATTTTCAGAAGTGAAAGATATCAGATCACAAAGGATCAAGATCAAACAAAACAGAACAGAGCCAGCATTCAACAATCAAGGATTGTAAACTATCAGGTTCATTTTACCTAATACTTTCTAGCCATTGTATTAGCATGGAAATCCTATGGTGATAGGTTAGCTTAACAACTATTTCATTGATCCTAGAGATAGGTGATTAAATCCTTTAACAGGGTGACACTTCATGTTAAGTGTTTGTAAATGCTCTAACTAGGTCACTATTGACACAGTGTAAAGCCTTTAACAGGGCAAACCATCAGAAGTGGTTAAACAATATTGCTGCAGTAATTTTTGTGGGTATCATCCCCACCCCAGTTTTACCTTCTTATTCCTGGAGGGTTTCTGGGTTACCAATTTCAAGTGTTATGTGTTATTGATGCATGTGTTAGTTTCAGGTTTACTTAATGTATTTACATGCATGCAATTTATTTCCACATAAAAGTTTTATAGGACAAATTTTAGTACTTCTGATTCACACCCCCCCCCCCCCCCACCCCTCTCATAAGTACTCTTTCCACATTTGAATATTCCAACAATATATATATATATATATATATAAGTATTTTAAATTTTTTTCTAGTTTTGATAATGTTAGTATCAAATTAGAGTTAGAGTTAGAGTTAGGTTTAGGGTTAGAGTTAGAGATAGAGTTAGAGTTAGGGTTAGGGTTAGGGTTAGGGTTATAGTTATAGTTAGGATTAGAATTAGGGTTAGGGTTAAGGATATAATTAGGGTTACAATTAGGCTTATGGTTAGAATTTGGGTTAGGGTTAGGGTTAGAATTAGAGTTAGAGTTAGGGTTTGAGTTAGAGTTAGAATTAGGATAAGAGTTAGAGTTAGAATTAGAATTAGAATTAGAGTTAGGGTTAGAATTAGAGCTAGGGTTACAGTTAGAGTTAGGGTGAGAGTTAAGGTTGGGATTAGGATTAGGGTTAAAGTTAGGGCTAGGGTTAAGGTTAGGGTTAGGGTTAGGGTTAGGGTTAGGGTTAGGGTTACGATTAGGGTTAGGGTTAGAGTTAGAGTCAGATTAAGATTAGAGTTAGGGTTAGGGTTAGAATTAGAGATAGAGTTAGGATTAGGAATAGGGTTAGGATTAGAGTTAGAGTTAGAGTTAGATTTTGAGCTTGAACTAGGGTTAGGGTTAGGGTTAGGGTTAGGGTTAGAATTAGGGTTAGGGTTAGGGTTAGAATTAAGGTTCAAGTTAGGGTTTGAGTTAGGATTAGAGTTAGGGTCAGAGTTAGGATTAGAGTTAGGGTTAGCATTAGGGCTATAGTTAAAGTTTGGGTTAGTATTACTATTAGGGTTAAAATTAGAGTTAGATTTAGAGATATAGTTATAGTTACAGTTACAATTAGAGTTATATTTAGGGTTCAAGATAGAGCTAGAGCCAGTGTTAGAGTTAGAGTTAGATTTAGAGTTAGAGTTAGAGTTAGAGTTAGAGTCAGAGTTAATATCATATATAGGGTGAGGGTTAGGATTAGGGGTGGAATTAGAGCTAGTGTTATGGTTAAAGTTAGGGTTAGAGTTAGGGTTAGTGTTAGGGTCAAGGTTAAAATTAGAGTTAGAGTTAGGGTTTGAGTTAGATTTAGATTTAGACATAGGGTTAGAATTAGGGTTAGGGTTAGAATTAGAGATAGAGATAAAGTTGGTTGAGAATTAGGGTTAGGGTTAGGGTTAGAGTTAGGTTTAGAATTAGTGTTAGGTTTAGGGTTAGAATTTGAGTTAGAGTTAAAACTAGGGTTCAAGTCCAAGTTAGAGTTAGAGTTAGGGTTAGAGGTTCAGTTAAATTTAGGGTTAGAGTTAGAGTTAGGGTTAGGTTTAGGGTTAGGGTTAGAATTAGGATTAGAGTTAGGTTTATATATAGGGTTAGGGGTAGAACTAGAGCTAGGGTTAGAGTTAGAGTTAGAGTTATTTTTAGAGTTAGGGTTAGGGTTAGGGTTAAGGTTACAATTAGAGCTAGAGTTAGAGTTAGGGTTAGGATTAGAGTAAGAGTTAGGGTATGTATTTTTTGGGCATTCATTTTGCATGAGGTCAACGACAGGAATCTATAGTGTAATTCCTCTCTTGAAAAGCAAATCTTTTTAAGGATCCACTCTAAGGTTCAGTGTTTGTCTTGTGACATACCAAAATTTGCTCAGTAGAAGATAAATGTGAGTGTTCACAAGGAGGCCTTTGCTAGTTCTAAAAACCCTCTTATCTTGGAATTAAAGTAAAATCTGTCCGCTATCTCAAACTATCAAACCAAAAGAACAATATATTTGTATTTTCTGTTTTTCAATGAATGCAACTCTAACAATGCAGCTACTATGAGGTCCTACTCTAACAGGGGGATTAGCAAAGAAAATAATGAAACTAAAAGAAAATAACATGAAATCAAATTACTTTGAACTTGAAATTCCTAAACGGACATAAGCTATAGAACACAAGATGTTGTGAGTTAAAACTTTGAAGAAATCAGTAGAAAACCAATGAAAATAGGAGTAGCGCTTCCTAGAATCCACTGATGCAATTGTCGATGAGAATCTTTAACAAATTGAATGATGTTTCACTCTTCATCAAATTGCAAGGCCATAGAAAGTGAGCTCATGCGAGACAAAAAGCTATATAGACACAATCGGGTGATCTCTTCTCAACCTCGTTATGTCAACGAAATTCATATATCTATAGCAAACACCAAAACTAAAAGATTGCACAACCAGAAACAACGCAATAAACCTTTGGCTCAATCACAATCTCATGAATAAAATCCACAAAACAATGACACATTTAGGTAAGAATAACTACACTCCGAATGCTAGCACCAAAAGCATAACTTTACTACATAATAATGGTGGCCCTTGTTACATTTTACAATGGGGTATTTATAAGAAATTGTCTCCTCAATTTGTGTTGAGAGTGAGAGATATCTTGGTGCAATAAAATTCTTTTAAAACATTTAAACAACTAAATATATACAAACTGACAATCTAACTGGTGCTTAGAGGGACTCCATCCATATTTTATTCATTAATCGGATGCATGAGCCCTTTACATGTTGAAAATAGAGAAAAAATGAGAGAGAAAGTAGGAGGAAGCCATCAGTCAAAGTGGAAGTGCATGGAGGCATCAAAAATGGAAACTGGCCCTTCACTAGGCATGTGTCAGAGTTAACTTGCCATCAGAATGCGCTCTCGATGCATGGAAAGTGCTATTTTTGGAACTAGCAGTCAACTATTGGTGCACCTCTAAATTGTAGAGCTACATGAAAATGTAGAGTTGCGGACCTGCGGAGCTCAAAAATATCGAGTTGCGGACCTGCGGAGTTGCAAACCTCGAAAGCTCAATTCACAAAAAAATCAGAGTTCTCAATTTTGAAAACGATTTTTGGGTTTTGCTCAAATGGGGTTTTAGATCAATTTTGTATACATTCTTTGCCCTTTTTTGATGATTTACACCCTCTTTATAGCCAATCACTTTCATAAACTTGCACTCTTGCTTCTTCAATCTGAAATCCCAAGACACTTGTGTTGAATCTCATCATTAATAGTTGCATAAGATGAGGAACCTGTTCTACTTCATGTGTCCAACCTCTGTATCTTCAACCTTTGTCTTCTCTCCAACCACCCTATCCTTCCCAGTGAAAAACCAAGTGATCTAGATGATCAAATATTTGAAACTTTTTCATTTTTTTTGCAATGTTTTTCTAGGCATTTTTAAATGGCTTTTTCAAAGGTCTTCTGCTCAAAATTTCAAGTTGAAACTTTCATTGATCCCTAAAATTGGGCAGCCAAAGGCTCACTCTTTTACGGATTAAAATTAGATCTTCAGTTCTTCTTTCCAACGGTGTAAGTGGTTCTAAATTTTGAGCTCCGAGTCAAAAGTTATGACCTTGACAAGTTGAGGATACCTTTTTTACCTACAAAAAGAAGTAAACATTAGTCTAGAGAGATGAAACAATACTTAATTTAAGGCAAACCTTAATGACACTAGAATTAAAAAAACACTAAAACTAGTTGCACGGTGCATGGGAGGTGAATGGGAGGCATGGTTCTTTAAGGCATGTGTGCGGTGCGATATGGCATACTCACGGTGCTTCATGGCACACGCAATGCTTGTGGCACGCTCGTAGTGCTTGTGGTGTGTGCATGGCACTCGAGCATGCACGCACTTTTGGCGCATGCGCTACTCGAGCATACATGGCCCTTGGTGGTGCTCATGCTACCCTTGGCGACATGCGCAAGGCCTTTGGTGAGCACTACTTCAGTGCACGTGGCACTCGAATGTGTGTGTGACCATTGGTCGCGCTCATGCAGGACCCTTGGTGACGCACGTGCGACGCTCAGGCACATGTGTTGCCCTTGGTAGTGCACGTGTGGTGCTCAAGCACGCAGACTACCCTTCACAGCATGCACAAGGCCTTTGGCACATGCCGCTTCGATGTGCACAACCCTTGGTAGCATGCACCACTACGGCGCATGTGGCAGTTGAGCGCGCGCAACCCTTTGTGGCACACACGTTTGATGATTTTTTTAATTTTTAATTTTATTTTTTGACCTTTTGACTCTTTAAATTTTAACGTCTAACAAACTTTTCTTCTCCAGACTCTCAAACTGTGAGTCCGAGAGTCAAAAAAAGTAGGGGGGTCATAGCACCCCTAGGGACATATTAGAATCATTCATATGGGTTGAAGGGGCTCATAGGTTGACTCATGATCCCCTTCGACCCATTACATAATGACATATGTCCCTAGAGGTCCTAGGACCCCTAGGGACATATTAGAATCATTCTTATGGGTCGAAGGTTCGACACATTACATGATGACATATGTCCCTAGGGGTCTTGGGACCCCTAGGGACATATTAGAATCGTTCATATGGGTCAAAGGGGGTCATAGGTTGACCTATGACACCCTTCGACCCATTACATGAAGACATTTGTCCCTAGGGTTCCTAAGACCCCTAGGGACATATTAGAATCGTTCATTAAGGTCAAAGGAGGTCATAGGGTGACCTAGGACCTCCTTTGACCCATTAAACGATGACATATATCCCTAGGGGTTCTAGGACCCGTAGGGACATATTAGAATTATTCATATGGATCAAAGGAGATCATAGGTTGACCTATGAACCCCTTCGACCCATTAAATAATGACATATGTCCTTAGGGGTCCTAGGACCCATAGGGATATATTAGAATTGTTCATATGGATCAAAGGGAGTCATAGGCTGACCTATGACCCCCTTCGACCCATTAAATGATGACATATGTCCCTAAGGGTCCTAGGACGCCTAGGGACATATTATAATTGTTCATATGGGTCAAAGGAGGTCATAGGTTGACCTATGACCCCCTTTGACTCATTACATGACAACATATGTCCTGAGGACCCCTAGGGACATATGAGAATAATTTTTATGGGTCAAAGGGGGTCATAGGTTGACCTATGACCCCATTCGACACATTACATGATGGCATATGTCCCTAGGGGTCCTAGGTCCCCTAGGGACATATTAGAATCGTTCATATGGGTCGAAGGGGGTCATAGGTTGACCAATGATCCCCTTCGACCCATTAAATGACGACATATGTCCCTAGGGGTCCTAGGACCACTAGGGACATATTAGAATTGTTCATATGGGTCAAAGGGGGTCATAGATTGACCTATGACCCCCTTTGACAAATTACATGATGACATATGTCCCTAGGACCCCTAGGGACATATGAGAATTGTTCTTATGGGTCAAAGGGGATCATAGGTTGACCTATGACCCCCTTCAATGCATTACATGATGACATATGTCCCTAGGGGTCTTAGGACCCCTAGGGAAATATTAGAATCATTCGTATGGGTCAAAGGTGATCATAGGGTGACCTATGACACCCTTCAACCCATTACATGATGACATATGTCTCTAGGGGTGCTAGGACCTCTAGAGACATATTAGAATCATTTTTATGGGTCAAACAGGGTCATAGGTCAACCTATGACCCCCTTTGACCCATTACATGATGACATATATCCCTATGGGTCATAGGAAACCTAGAGACATATTAAAATTGTTCATATGGGTCAAAGGGGGTCATAGGTTGACCTATGACCCCCTTTGACCCATTACATGATGACATATGTCCCTAGAGGTCCTAGGACCCCTAGGGACATATTAGAATGCTTCTTATGGGTCAAAGGGGGTCATAGGTTGACCTATGACCCCCTTCGACAAATTACATAATGACATATGTCCAAAGGGGTCATAGGAACCCTAGGGACATATTAGAATCATTCTTATGGGTCAAAGGGGGTCATAGGGTGACCTATGACACCCTTCAACCCATTACATTATGACATATGTCCCTAGGGGTCCTAGGACCCCTAGGGACATATTAGAATCATTCTTATGGGTCAAAGGAGGTCATAGGGTGACCTATGACACCCTTCAACCCATTACATGATGACATATGTCCCTAGGGGTCCTAGGACCCCTAGGGACATATTAGAATCATTCTTATGGGTCAAATGGGGTCATAGGTCAATCTATGACCCCCTTTGACCTATTACATGATGACATATGTCCCTACGGGTCATAGGACACCTAGGGACATATTAGAATTGTTCATATGGGTAAAAGGGGGTCATAGGTTGACTTATGACCCCATTTGAGGCATTAAATGACGACATATATCACTAGAGCTCCTAGGACCCTTAGGGACATATTAGAATTGTTCATTTAGGTCAAAGGAGGTCATAGGTTGACCTATGACCCCCTTCGACCCATTAAATGATGACATGTGTCCCTAGGGGTTCTAGGACCCCTAGGGACATATTAGAATTGTTCATATGGGTCAAAGGGGGTCATACGTTGACCTATGACCTCCTTTGAACTATTAGATGATGACATATGTCCCTAGGACCCCTAGGGACATATGAGAATCGTTCTTATGGGTCAAAGGGTGTCATAGGTTGATCTACGACCCCCTTTGACACATTACATGTCGACATATGTTCCTATGGGTCCTAGGGCCCCTAGGGACATATTAGAATCATTCATATGGGTCGAAGGGGTCATAGGTTGACCTATGATCCCCTTCGACCCATTAAATGACAACATTTGTCCCTAGGGGTCCTACGACCCCTAGGGACATATGAGAATCGCTCTTATGGGACAAAGGGGATCATAGGTCATTACATGATGACATATGTCCCTAAGGGTCCTAAGACCCCTAAAAAAATATTAAAATCATTCTTATGGGTCAAAGGTGGTCATAGGTTGACCTATGACCAACTCCGACCCATTACATGATGACATATGTCCCTAAGGGTCCTCGGAACCCTAGGGACATATTAGAATCATTCTTAGAGGTCTAAGAGGGTCATAGGTTGACCTATGACCCCCTTTGACCCATTACATGATGACATATGTCCCTAGGAGTCATACGACCCCTTAGGGACATATTAGAATGCTTCTTATGGGTCAAAGGGGGTGATAGGTTGACCTATGACCACCTTCGACGCATTACGTGACGAAAAATGTCCAAAGGGGTCCTATGACCCCTAGAGACATATTAGAATCATTTTTATGGGTCAAAGGGGGTCATAGGATGACATATGACCCCCTTCGAACCATTAAATGATGACATATGTCCCTAGGGGTCCTAGGACCCCTAGGGACATATTAGAATCATTCATATGGGTCAAAGGGCATCATAGGCTGACCTATGACCCCCTTCGACCCATTACATGATGACATATGTCTCTAGGGGTCCTAGCACCCCTAGGGACATATTAGAATCATTCATATGAGTCGAAGGGGGTCATAGGTTGACTTATAATCCCCTTCGACCCATTACATAATGACGTATGTCCCTAGAGGTCCTAGGATCCCTAGGGACATATTAGAATCATTCTTACGGGTCAAAGGTGGTCATAGGTTGACCTATGACCACCTTCGACACATTACATGATGACATATGTCCCTAGGGGTCCTCGAAACCTTAGGGACATATTAGAATTGTTCTTATGGGTCAAAGGGGGTCATAGGTTGACAATTGACCCACTTTGACACATTACATGATGACATATGTCCCTAGGGGTCCTAGGACCCCTAAGAACATGTAAGAATGCATTATATGGATCAAAGGGTGTCATAGGTTTACCTATCACGCCCTTCAACCTATTAAATGATGACATATGTACATAGGAGTCCCAGGACACCTAGGGACATATTGCAATCATTCTTATGGGTCAAAGGCGGTCATAGGTTGACCTATGATCCCCTTCGACCCATTAAATGATAACATATGTTCATAGGGGTCCTAGGACCCCCAAGGACATATTAGAATCGTTCTTATGGGTCAAAGGGGGTCATAGGTTGACCTATGACCCCCTTCGACCAATTACATGACCACATATGTCCCTGGGGGTCCTAGGACCCCTAGGGACATATTAGAATTGTTCTTATGGGTCAAAGGGGCTCATAGGGTGACCTATGACTCCCTTCGACCCATTAGATGATGACATATGTCCTTATCGATCAAAGGGGGTCATAGGTTGACTTATGACCCTCTTCGACATATTACATGATGACATATGTCTCTAGGGGTCCTAGGACACCTAAGGACATATTAGAATGCTTCATTTGGGTCAAATGGTGTCATAGGTTGACCTATGACCTCCTTCGACCCCTTAAATGATGAGATATATAGCAAGGGGTCCTAGGACCCCTAGGGACGTATTAGAATCATTCATATGGGTCAAAGGGGGTCATAGGGTGACCTATCGCCCCCTTCGACCAATTACATGATGACATATGCCCCTAGGGTTCCTAGGACCCCTAGGGACATATAAGAATCGTTCTTATGGGTCTAAGGGGGTCATAGGTTGACCTATGACCCCCTTTGATCCATTACATGATGACATATGTCCCTAAGGGGTCCTAGGAACCCTAGGGACATATTAGAATCGTTCTTATGGGTCAAAGAGGCCCATAGGGGTACCTATGATCTCCTTCGACCTATTAAATGATAACATATGTTCTTAGGGGTCCTAAGACCCCTAGGTAGATATTAGAATCATTTTTATGGGTCGAAGAGGGTCATAAATCAACCTATGAGCCACTTTGACCCATATGGACGATTCTAATATGTCCCTAGGGATCGTAGGACCCCTAGGGACATATATCATCATGTAATGGGTCGAAGGGGGTCATAGGTCAAACTATGACCCCATTTGACCCATATGAACAATTCTAATATGTCCCCAGGGGTCCTAGGACACCTAGGGACATATGTCATCATGTAATCTATCGAAGGGGGTCATAGGGGTCATAGTTCAACCTATGACGCCCTTGAACCCATAAGAATAATTCTAATATGTCTCTAGGGGTCCTAGGACTGCTAGGGACATATGTCGTCATTTAAAGGGTCAAAGGGGGTCATATTACAACGTATGACCCCCTTTGACCCATAAGAATGATTCTAATATGTCCCTAGGGGTCCTAGGACCACTAGGTACATATGTCATCATTTAATGGGTCAAAAGGGGTCATAGGTCAACCTATGACCCCCTTTGACCCATATGAAGCATTCTAATATGTTCGTAGGGGTCCTAGGATCCCTAAGGACATATGTCATCATGTAATGGTTCGAAGGGGGTCATAGGTCACCCTATGACCCCCTTTGACCCATAAGAACAATTCTAATATGTCCCTAGGGGTCCTAGGACCCCTAGGGACATATCTTGTCATTTAATGGGTAAAAGGGGGTCATAGGTCATCATATGACCCCGTTTGACCCATATGAAGCATTCTAATATGTCCCTAAGGGTCTTAGGACCCCTAGGGACATATGTCATCATGTAATGTGTCGAAGGTGGTCATAGGTCAACCTATGACCCCCTTTGACCCATAAGAATGATTCTAATATGTCCCTAGGGGTCCTAGGACCCCTAGGGATATATGTCATCATTTAATGGGTCGAAGGGGGTCATAGGTCAACCTATGACACCTTTTGACCCATATGAAGCATTCTAATATGTCCCTAGGTGTCCTAGGACCCCTAGGGACATATGTCATCATTTAATGGGTTGATGGGGGTCATAGGTCACCCTATGACCCCCTTTGACTCATAAGAATGATTCTAGTATCTCTCTAGGGGTCCTAGGACCCCTAGGGACATATGTCGTCATGTAATTGGTCGAAGGGGGTCATAGGTCAACCTATGACCCCCTTTGACCCATAAGAACGATTCTAATATGTCCCTAGGGGTTCTAGGACCCCTAGGGACATATGTCATCATTTAATGGGTCGGAGGGGGTCATAGGTCAACCTATGACCCCCTTTGACCCATATGAAGCATTCTGATATGTTCGTAGGGGTCCTAAGATCCCTAAGGACATATGTCGTCATGTAATGGTTTGAGGGGGGTCATAGGTCACCCTATGACCCCCTTTGACCCATAAGAACAATTCTAATATGTCCCTAGGGGTCCTAGGACCCCTAGGGACATACCTTGTCATTTAATGGGTAAAAGGGGGTCATAGGTCATCATATGACCCCATTTGACCCATATGAAGCATTCTAATATGTCCCTAAGGGTCTTAGGACCCCTAGGAACATATGTCATCATGTAATGTGTCGAAGGTCAACCTATGACTCCCTTTGACCCATATGAATGATTCTAATATGTCCCTAGAGGTCCTAAGACCCCTAAGAACATATGTCATCATTTAATGGGTCGAAGGGGGTCATAGGTCAACCTATGACCCCCTTTGATCCATATGAACGATTCTAATAAGTCCCTAGGGGTCCTAGGACCCCTAGGGACATATTAGAATCTTTCATATGGGTCTAAGGGGTTCATAGGTTGACCTATGAACCCCTTAGACCCATATGAAAGATTCTAATATGTCCCTAGGGGTCCTAGGACCCCTAGGGACTATGTCATCATGTAATGGGTCGTGAACAATTCGAAGATGTTCCTAGGGGTCCTAGGACCCCTAGGAAAATATGTCATCATGTAATTGGTCAAAGGGGGTCATAGGTCAACCTATGACCCCCTTTGACTCATAAGAATGATTCTAATATGTCCCTAGGGCTCCTAGGACCCCTAGGGACATATGTCATCATTTAATGGTTCGAAGGGGGTCATAGGTCAACCTATGACCCCCTTTGACCCATATGAACGAATCTAATATGTTCCTAGGGGTCCTAAGACCCCTAGGGACATACGTCGTCATGTAATATGTCGAAAGGGGTTAGAGGTTAACTTGTGACCTCCTTTGAGCCATAGAAATGATTCTAATATGTCCCTAGGGGTCCTAGGACCCCTAGGGAGATATGTCGTCATTTGATGAGTTGAAGAGGGTCATATGTCAACCTATGACCCGCTTTGACCCATGTGAAGTATTCTAATATGTCCCTAGGGGTCCTAGGACCCCTATGGACATATGTCGTCAGGTAATGGATCGAAGGGGGTCATAGGTCACCCTATGACTCCCTTTGACCGATTAGAAGGATTCTAATATGTCCTTAGGGGTCTTAGGACCCCTAGGGACATATGTAGTCATGTAATGGGTCAAAGGGGGTTATAGGTCAACCTATGACCCCCTTTGACCCATAAGAATGATTGTAATATGTCCTTAGGGGTCCTAGTACCCCTAGGGACAAATGTCATCATTTAATGGGTTGAAAGGGGTCATAGGTTGACCTATGACCCTCGTTGATCCATAAGAATAGTTTTAATATGTCCCTAGGGGTCCTAGGATCGGTAGGGACATATGTTGTCATTTAATTGGTCAAAGGGGGTCATTGGTAAACCTATGACCTCCTTTGACCCATATGAACGATTCTAATATGTCTTGAGGGATCCTAGGACCCCTGAGGACATATGTCATCATGTAATGGGTTGAACAGGGTCATAGGTCAATCTATGACCCCCTTTAACCCATATGAATGATTCTAATATGTCCCTAGGGATCCTAGGACCCCTAGGGACATATGTCATCATGTAATGGGTTGAAGATTCTAATATGTCCCTAGGGGTCCTATGACCCCTAGGGATATATGTTGTCATTTAATGGGTCGAAGGGGGTCATAGGTCAACCTATGACCCCCTTTGACCCATATGAAACATTCTAATATGTCCCTAGGGGTCCTAGGACCCCTAGGGACATATGTCGTCATGTAATGGGTCAGAGGGGGTTAGAGGTCAACCTATGACCCCCTGTGACCCATAAGAATGATTGTAATATGTCCCTAGGGGTCCTAGGACCCCTAGCTATATATGTCATCATTTAATGGGTCGAAGGGGGTCATAGGTTAACCTATGACACTGTTTGACCCAAATGAAGCATTCTAATATGTCCCTCGGTGTCCTAGGACCCCTAGGGACATATGTCATCATGTAATGTGTCAAAGAGGGTCATATATCAACGTATGACCCCTTTTGACCCATAAGAACAATTCTAATATGTCCTTAGGGGTCCTAGGACTCCTAGGGACATATGTCGTCATCTAATGGGTCGAAGGGGGTCATAGGTCACCCTATGAGCCCCTTTGACCCATAAGAATGATTCTAATATGTCCCTAGGGGTCCTAGGACCCCTACAAACATATGTCATCATTTAATGGGTCAAAGAGGGTCATAGGTCAACCTATGACCCCCTTTGACCCATATGAAGCATTCTAATATGTCCCTAGGTGTCCTAGGACCCCTAGGGACATATGTCATCATGTAATGTGTCGAAGGGGGTCATAGTTCACCCTATGACCCCCTTCAAACCATATGAAATATTCTAATATGTCCCTAGGGGTCTTAGAACACTTAGGGACATATGTCATCGTGGAATGTGTCGAAGGGGGTCATATGTCACCCTATGATTCCCTTCGACCCATATGAATGATTCTAATATGTCCCTAGGGGTCTTAGGACCCATAAGGACATATGTCATCGTAGAATGTGTTGAAGGTGGTCATTGGTCACCTTATGACCCCCCTTCGACCCATATGAATGATTCTAATATGTCCCTAAGGGTCCTAGGACCCCTAGGGACAAATGTCATCTTGTAATATGTCGAAAGGGTTCATAGGTCATCCTGTGACCCCCTTCGACCCATATAAACTATTCTAATATGTCCCTAGGGGTCCTAGGATCCCTTAGGGACATATGCTATCATGGAATGTGTCGAAAGGGGTCATAGGTCATCCTGTGAGCCCTTTTGACCCATATAAATGACTCCACTAGAAATAATATAGTATAACAATCATATATATATATATATAATTTATAGATTATAATAATAATAACATAATATATTATATATTATAATTTACATATGATAATAATAATAATAATATATTATAGATTATAATTTATATATGATCATAATAATAATATGTATTAATAACATATATATAATATATTATGTTATTATATTTAATAAAAATATAGTAAATATAATAATAATATATTATAATAATATATATTATATTTATAGATAATAATAATAATAACATAATATATTATTATATATTAATAGATTATATATTATATCTTTACATTATGTTATATATATATAAAATGTTATATTATATTATTATATAATATATAGATTATATATTATTTTATATATAATAGTTCTGTTATTATATTATATATTTATAGATTATATATTATATCTTTACATATTTCATAACTCAAATTAGTTATATCACTTACAAATTTGTTTTTCCCTCTAATTTTTGTCCCTTTTCCCTCCAATTTTTATGCCGCCGATATCGGATATCGGATCTCATATCGGATATCCGATATGAGATCCGATATCCGATATGAGATCCGATAGCCGATCTCATATCGGATATCCGATAAGGCTTGGGCCTTACTTTCCAGGTTTGGTACCTGGATAGGTGAAAAAAAGTCAGAGCGGATTTTGAAGCGCTTTTAGACGTGTTCAAACTCTATTTTTTTCACATTGCCACTTTTTGGCACACCATGATCCTGCACATACCCGATAATCCCCCTAATCCACCTCTCTCTCTCTCTCACCAGATACACCATCATATGCCTCTCTCTACCCTTATTGCTAATATATCTCTCTCTACTAAAAATATCTCTCTATAAGAACCATAATATGAGCCCCCTCTTGTCTCCAGATATGTCCCCTAATCTCTCTCTCTCTCTCTCTCTCTCTCTCTCTCTCTCTCTCTCTACCTATCTATCTATCTATCTATCTATGTGTGTGTGTGTGTGTGTGTATATTCCTCCCTATTAAAACATAATATTATTTCTATTTAGTAGTAGATATAGGGTTAAGGTTAGGTATATAATTTAATAAATGCTTACTATAGTTACATATAGAGTTAGGATCTAAGGTTTATAGTTTCATTTATATCACACTTAGTGTTATGGTTAGGGTTAGTAAGTGGTTAAATGTTACACTAAAACAAGGGACATAGTCAAGGAAAGTATGAGATTTAGGTATAGAGTTAGAGTATTTGGAGTAAACTGACCACAATTGGGATATAGGTTTTAGCAATGACTCGAAGTATGGGGTCCTACATTGGAGTATGAGGCATGCTAAGAGGCATTTATGCAAATGATAGGGACTCCTTAGAGGTGGTATTTGAGGGATGGTTAGGTGGATGTGGGGATGGAGGGAGACTATGTTTGTTGGTTTAAAGAGCATCCCTTTCTAAGATATATAGATTCAACAGAGCTAATACTCAAGATAGAGGAGCAGTTAAGTGAGAGAGAGGATGGTGATGATGAGGGTCATCCAAGGAGAGGCAGGGCTAGAGGCTGAGTGAGAGGCAAAGCCAAGGGTGGAGCTAGAGTGTGGGGGAGGTATGGAGGTAGAGTTAGGGAAGTGGTATTGCCATAGCAAAGGGTTGTAGCATAGGTTCTTGTATAGAGGCATATGCCAATATAGAGACCAAGGGATGTGGGTGGTGGTGGACCTAGAGAGGTATGTGGATGAGGTGGGATTCTGATGGGAGCAAGCACATGGACTAGTAAAGGGATAAGCAAGAGGGTAGATGATGTGGGTTGGGGGAGGACAGTGTAGGCTAGGGGCATGCTACCATATGATGTCCAGTTTCCTAGGCTACAAAGGCCTTAGGTGTAGGATACTACCACAAGGGTATAAAGCTGAGAGCCATAGGTACAACCATGGGTGTATGAAATGTCCCTTTAATGGTTTTGTATGATATTCCATGCCTCTAATCAGATTTTCAAGATCAAACAACTAATATCACAAAGATCCACCAAATTTCTCAAGAAACCCCAAATCGGGTATGCTAAAAATAGTGCCAAAAGCTTCACAACTTCACAATTATTAATAAATCTGAAAATGAAAATTTTTACAGAAATTTCAGTAGCATAACAGCCTAAAAAATGACATTTTTAGATCCGTATAGCCTTTACACAACAGTTCACAAATGTAGGACAAAAACTATGCTCATCAGGCTCCCGAAATTAACACAAAAATGCCCAGAAACACCACAAAACACTAATAATCTATCTCAAAAGTTTAATCACATCCTAATACATATATTCAGCTCTATTTTAACACCCTAAAGTCTAAAATACAACAGCAATCCAAACTGATATGAAATACTCAACTGTAAACACCAAACTCATATACAAAACACACCCGAAAACCCAGAAATCTGCATTGTTTAGCACAAAGGCAAACTCTGTATGAGCATGCACATGGAATGGCTTCAAACTCCCATCCTTAGCCTTCTTGGAAACCTAAAAACTCCCGTTCTTGGGTCTCCTTGGAAACCTGCAAACTCCCGTTCTTGGGTCTCCTTCTCCACAGGTTTGGCAACCTCTGAAGAATAACAAAGAATGAGCAAAAATCAAGTTCTGGAATGAGCCCAAAATGCCTCCAAACCCCTTAAAAGAGGGAATAACCCTAACTCACGTTCAAGAGGGGTTAATAAAATATAATTTAATAATATTTTTTATTTATTAGTCCATTGGTTTCCAAAGATTAGCCCCTTTTGCCGAAACTTCACCTTTTTGGAGCCTGCCTGCCTTAGCAAAGTTTATTATTTTTAATTATTTTGAAAAGGGCACATGACAAGTCCTCCCCTCCCAAATATTGCTTGTCCTCAAGCAATGGAGGTTGGAATTCTCAAGAATATGTGCTCCTTCCCAAGTTGCATCCTCTAGTGGTAATCCTTTCCATTTGACCAAATGCTCTATGATGCTCCTGTTTCTCAATCTTTTCTCTCTTGTTTCCAAAATCTCTTCTGGTATCAAAACTAATTTCCCTTCATCATCAAGAGGTTGTAATTCTGTAGATACCATGGTTTTTTGGCCTAGAACCTTCTTTAGGAAAGATACATGAAAAATATTAAGTATTTTGTTATTTGGTGGGAGCTCCAATTCATAAGCTACTTCTCCTACCTTCTTGATGATCTTATAAGGCCTATAGAACCTTGGCTTGAGTTTCTCTGCCCCATTCCTCTTCAAGGTGCTTTGCTTATATGGCTGCAACCTAACAAATACCAAATCTCCCACCTCAAAAGATCTTTCAATCCTTTTCCTATTAGCATATAACTTTTGTTGGTTCTGTGCATGTTGTAGATTATCCTTGAGGGACCTTATTATGTCTTGGCTTTGCTTGACGAAATCACTTGCTGCAGGTACTCTTCTATTAGAAAGTATTAGATCAACAAAGGAAAGGGCATCATAACCATAAAGAGCACGAAAAGGAGGCATACCAATAGACATGTGATGAGATGTATTGTAACAATACTCCCCTAGGTGTAACCATTTCACCCAAGCATATTGTTGATTTGAAACATAGTTCCTCAAATATCCCTCTATCCATTTATTAACTATCTCTGTTTGTCCATCTGTTTGAGGGTGATAGCTAGTACTAGGAGTGAGTTCAGTTCCTACCAAATGAAAGAGCTCCTTCCAAAAAGAGCTGAGGAATCTACTGTCCCGATCACTAACAATGTTTCTAGGCAAGCCATGTAATCTAAAAATTTCCTTGAAGAACAATTCAGCCACTTGTGATGCCTTGAAATCAAATGTGATAGGAAAGAAATGTGCATACTTAGTTAGTCTATCTACCACCACATATATTCAATCCTTACCTTGAACCTTGGGCAACCCAGTGATGAAGTCCATGGAAATACTTTCCCATTTTTGTTCAGGAATAGGAAGTGGTTGCAACAACCCTGCAGGAAAATTTTGCTCACTCTTGCTTTGCTGGCATACCATACATTCTTTAATGTGTTTAAGGACATCCTCTTTCATACCCTTCCATGAAAACCACTCTCGAATTTTCCTGTATGTCTTGAAGTATCCCTGATGACCAGCCAAAGGGGTGTCATGAAAGGCCCTCAATATCCTCTCCTTAGTTTTTGATCCTGGCACTAAGAAGATCCTGTTCTTGTAATAAATCAATTCATCAACAACCTTGTACCTATTATCATCCACTAACTTATCCAAAATCTTGGTGGCAAAGGAATCTTTAGCATACTCTAAAATTATGGAGATTTTCCAATCAGCAGAGATAGATGATAAGGAACACAAAGTGGGCTTTCTTGAGAGAGCATCAGCAACCACATTATTCTTTCCTTTCATGTATTCAATATCAAAATCATAAGCTTGCAATTTGATTACCCATTTTTGTTGACGATCATTCAAATCTCTTTGGTTCAAGAATAACCTGAGGCTATTATGGTATGTCTTTACAATGAATCTCCCACATACCAAATATTGTCTAAACTTATGAAGTGCATGCATGATTGCCAACATTTCCTTATCATAGATGGAGTAACCTTTCTTTGATTGATTTAATTTTCTACTCTCAAATGCTATTGGATGTCCCCTTTGAGTTAGGACAGCCCCTATACCTTCTCCAGAAGCATCACATTCAACAACAAAAGGTAAAGAGAAATTTGGAATTGCAAGCACAGGGCATGAACTCATTACCTCCTTAAGCTTATCAAATGTTTTTTGTGCCTCTTCTATCCAAAAAAAAGCTCCTTTCTTTGTCAAATCAGTCAAGGGGGCAGCAAGCTAAGAAAATCCCTTGGCAAATCTCCTATAGTAGCTACACAACTCGAAGAAACCTCTCAACTGTGTAAGATTAGTGGGTGGAGGCCAATCCAAAATTGCCTGGAATTTTTGTTGATCAACCTGTACTCCTTTAAAACTTATTATATGTCCTAAATATAGGATCTCTGTCAAACCAAACTCACATTTAGATAGCTTAGCATAAAAGGATTGCTGCTCCAAGATTCCCAAAACAGTGTCTATGTGCTTTAGATGCTCTTCCCATGTTTTATTGTAAATCAAGATATCATCAAAAAATACCAAAAAAAATTTTCGAAGATGCTGGTTGAATACCTTATTCATACAAGATTGGAATGTTGCAGGTGCATTAGTGAGGCCAAATGGCATAACAAGAAATTCAAAGTGCCCAAAGTGACATCTGAAAGTAGTCTTTTCCACATCTTCACTCCTCATTCGGATTTGATGGTACTCTGATCTTAAGTCAATTTTTGAGAAGTATACAGCACCATGTAACTCATCAATGAGTTCATCTATGTGTGGTATGGGATACCTATTTTTTATGGTCTTCTTGTTTAGAGCCCTATAGTCTATACACATTCTCATTGTACCATCCTTTTTCTTGACAAGTACCATAGATGATGCAAATGGACTAGAGCTAGGCCTTATGAATCCCATGTCCAGGAGTTCTTGAATAGTTTTTTCAATTTCTTCCTTATAACGTCTTGGATGGCGGTATGGGGTTGTTATAACTGGTTTGGCACCCTGTTCTAACTCTATAACATGCTCGAAACCTCTATCTGGTGGTAATCCTGGAGGCAAGTCATTGAAAACTATACTATGCTTATCTAGAATACTTTGAATTTAAAAATGGAAATTACCTTGATTCTTTGGAGAGTTTGTTGGATGGATCATGACTCCTGCTGCACATGCTACTTGTCCTCTTTGAAAAGTCCTCTCCATCCTCTTTGTAGAGATTGCCCTAGGTGCTCCATTCGATAAACCTCTCAATATGACTTCTTTCCCATTGGAATGAAATTTAAACTCCATAGTTTGATGGTTCATGTAATAGCCTCCAATAGAGTGCAACCATTGGACACCCAATACAAGATCTGTCTCCCCAATACCAACCACATAGAAGTCATCACATAACTCATAATCTCCTAAGGTCATCTTGAGTTGTTTCACCACCCGTGTGCAAGGCATAGTGAATCCATCAGCTACAGTAACATTGAATCCCTCAAAATCTTCTGCTTTAAGCCCTCTTTTCATGACAAATCCCTCATCAATAAAATTGTGAGTTGCCCCACTATAAAGAAGAACTATCAACCTTTGCCCTGCTAGTACCCCTCGAATTTAGAAGGGATGGTATCTTGGGACTCCTGATAATGCTGATAAAGTGCCATCCTTGTTGATTTCTTTTTCTTTCTCTTCTTCTACCTCCTCCTTAGTATCATGAAATTCCTCATGCTCATTTGAATCAGATTCTGAAGCAACTTCAATATAGTGCACTTGACCTTTCCCCAAACATCTATGTCCTGGAACCCATGGTTCTCTACAAGTAAAACAAAGCTTTTTCCTTCGTAATTCACTCCTAGTCTCTTCATCTACCTTCTTTTTTGCCACATTCTTCACATCTTTTGGTGGTAGTGTTGGAAAAGTCTTTTTTTGAAAATTTCCCTTATGTTGCAAAAGATTTGGGGGTTTTTGATTAATGACTGATTTTATAGGCATGCAAGTTTCAAGTTGCAAGCTTCTTTTGATAGCTTCCTATAAGGTTGAGGGTGAGAAAGCCTTAACCAAACCCTTAACAGAATCTTCTAAACCATCAAGAAAAAGATAAACAATCCTCTTTTCACTCATATCAGGTGCCATAACAACCACTTTTTGAAATTCTTCTATATATTCATTAACTGATTTGGTTTGCTTCAACTTTGACAACTCTTTAAAGTACTCTTCATCATCCTTGAGGTCAAATCTATCTATCACTTTTTTGACTGAAATCATCAAATGTAGTTACTTGATCATGACCTTGAGTAGTCATTCCATGATACCACCAATCATAGGCTGCATCTTCCAAGTGTAGACTTGCAAATTGAACAACATCACTCTCTTTCATGGGGTTAAGTGTGAAGAAAGTTTGTAATTTTTGTAGCCATGCTCTAGCTAAAATTTTATTTGTTCCATCAAAAGTAGGTGCTGTAAACTTGCTTATTTTATTTTTGAGCTCTCTTCCACTTGTGTCATGCTCCCTCCTGTTCTCTTTCTTGGGCATCAAAGTGTTCATTATATCCACATATTCTCTAAAAGGAACTGAACTACGAAAGTCATCATCTAAGCCATTGTAAGTAGCTCTTAATGTAATCAAGTTACCTGTAACCTCTTCCACAGGATTAATGGCTGGATTTGGTACTGGTGGCTCATGTGCAGGTAAAAAAATAGTTTTGGTTGATTTAGATGGTGTGGATCTCCCATTTCTTGGCTCCTCTGAAGTGCTCCCTTTCTCATTAATAGATGCAACTCCTTGTAGTTTTTCTGTCAATATTCACAAAGCCTCTCTAGTTTTCGCCAAACCATCTACTATTTGCTTCTGAGTATTTTGGATGTCTTGGAAGAATTTCTTTGCCATCTCATCTGGATCAGCCATACTTTTCTCTTCCTTGGATTTTCTACTTTTACTTTCAACTGGAGGTTTGATCAAAATTTCTTTATTCTTTTCTCCCTACAAATATCTATTTTCTCTTTCACTTAGTTGCATGCGACCATAAATTTTGACATGCAACTAATTAGAAGAAACATGCAACCATAAATTATGACATGCAAGATCTGGGTAGTTGTCAAAACTGACATGCAAGATCTAGGTAGTTGTCAAAACTGACATGCAAGATCTGGGTAGTTGTCAAAACTAACATGCAAACTTCTACAAACCCTCAGGCTGGCAAGATCATGGCTCTGATACCACTGAAATTTCCCTTTACTGATTTTGTATGATATTCCATGCCTTTAATCAGATTTTCAAGATGAAAAAACTAATATCACAAAGATCCACCAAATTTCTCAAGAAACCCCAAATCGGGTATGCTGAAAATAGTGCCAAAAGCTTCACAACTTCACAAATTATTAATAAATTTGAAAATGGAAATTTTTATAAAAATTTCAGCAGCATAAAATCCTACAAAATGACATTTCCAGATCTGTATAGCCTTTACACAACAGTTCACAAATGTAGGACAAAAACTATGCTCATCGAGCTCCCGAAATTAACACAAAAATGCCCGAAAACACCACAAAATACTAATAATCTATCTCAAAATTTTAATCACGTCATAATACATATATTTAGCTCTATTTTAACACCTTAAAATCTGAAACAACAACCCAAACTGATATGAAATACTCAACTGTAAACACCAAACTCATATAAAAAACACACCCGAAAACCCACAAATATGCATTGTTTAGCACAAAGGAAAACTCTGTATGAGCATGCACATGGAATGGCTTCAAACTCCCATCCTTAGCCTTCTTGGAAACTTTCAAAATCCCATTCTTGGGTCTCCTTGGAAACCTGCAAACTCCTGTTCTTGGGTCTCCTTCTCCACAGGTTTGGCAGCCTCTGAAGAATAACAAAGAATGAGCAAAAATCAAGTTCTGGAATGAGCCCAAAATGCCTCCAAACCCCTTAAAAGAGGGCATAACCCTAACTCATGTCCAAGAGGGGTTAATAAAATATAATTTAATAATATTTTTTATTTATTAGTCCATTGGTTTCCAAAGATCAGCCCCTTTTGCCGAAACTTCACCTTTTTGGAGCCTGCCTGCCTTAGCAAAGTTTATTATTTTTCATTATTTTGAAAAGGGGACATGATAGTGTATGTGGCTCTAGCGCCACCGATAGTTGGATGAGGTGGGTTTTCTGATATGGAGGCCCATATGAGTGTTGTGGAGCTGCAAATTAGCCATTTGATGAGTATCATGCAAGCATTCATAGTGTTGGGTAAAACTATGTTTTAAATTTGGTAAAACAAGGTTTTAAATTATCTTAAGATTTCGTCTTGCTTTGGATGTTTAGTTTACTTTGATTGAATGTCAATCCAGGGTCATAGACTATTGAAAGATATTGGGGAAATTTATTGAAGGGATGAAGATAACAAGTTAATTGGGGATGAGATGCAAATCAAATAAAATATTTAAATTATAACTACACAAACCAAATATGTATGAATGAATACTATAAATGAAACCACACATCACATGAAAGCATAATCTGTATGTAATGAAATGTTATTCTAAGAAAACATTGTCAATCTTATTCATCTTTAATAAAGTAAAGTAATCACACATCTATCTTAATCACCACACTTAAATTCCTCAAGAGATATAACCAAATACAAACATAAGAATCGAGACTTCACTAATGCAATTTTTAAGAATGAAAAGTAAGAGGAAATGGTTTATAGTAGGAACTTTGTAAAGAAGAGTAATTTGCAACAAGAGGTGAGAAGGATTGTGGTAGGAGCTTGGAAGTTATGTGAAGCAAAGCAAGAATTTGTGACAAGAAGTTATTTGGTCAATGATGTGGCTAATGGATTTAGGAAAGATCATGGGATTGTGGCAATAAAAAATGGTGTAACAATGAATGAATGATTGTAGTACATTTGGAGCTAAGTAAGCAAATGACAAACAACAAAGTCTTGCATTTAAATCATAATGACAAAGTAATAATCCAATTTCTTGCACACAACAATATTCATACTAATTAATAATCATGCATTCAGAATTTAATGAAAGAGATTGTACAACAAATATAAAACAAACATCTACAACTAAAATGATCTCACCAACTTTCCCGAGAGGGGGCCCTTCCTCTATTTCACATGGTGAGAACTGAATTAACAAATGCTGCCATAGAGATTTGATGTTTCTAATGCTAAAAACTCAAAGGGGTAGTTTTTAACAGAGCTTTTTCATGTATCTTAATCCATATATATTGTCTATGTGATTTTAACACTTGCTTATATAGGTTTAAAATGCAAGGCCCCTACCCTAGTACAATATTGTTATCCCTAAATAGCATAGATATGGTAAGAATTAGGAAGCTTGAGGAGGTGAGGTGTCATGTCCTTGTCTTTCATGCACGGTATTTGAATTATAGTATGTCATCATACACCATATGATCGAAGGATGATAAGCAGGTTCTGATATTTAGGTACATCATGATTGGCATCTTCCTTATTAATATTGGACCTGAGATCTTATTAAGACTAATATACATTGTAGTCATTTGGCATAACTATCATATTTGAAACTTCATCAGGTCGGTAAGCTAGGACCCTATGGATCAAAGACTCGAGATGTTGTGACTTAGAAAACTATGCCGATGGGTTCATAGTATGTTATGATCTATTAGGATATTTGTTTCAGGAGACCTTTGTGAAAAGATGAATTAACACCCACTCTTATAATGTAATACCTCATAATGATAATGAGATAGTGTTAGTAATCAAACTATATGTAATTGAATCAAAGAATACTAGCTATGATGATTTCATTTTTGTGGTGTTAACCTAAGGTATGTAATTGGAACTAATTTTCATGATTGGTTGATTTAGCAATATAGATCCAACTGTTGGCATTATGATACATTTTTATCATTAGTTACAACACTTATTGGATTCTGAATGCTTACCGAGCTCTCACCGGACATTCCTTTGTAAGCCAAGCTTTACCTAGTTCTCAGTGTTTACCGAGTGATCGAGGTGAACAAAGAAGTCAGTGTTTACCGAGTGATCGAGGTGAACAAAGCAGCTAGTGGTTACCAAGTGTTCGAGGTAAAGAAAGGAATTAGTTTTGACTGAGTGAAGATGTACTTAGTATTGATCGAGAACTTCGTGATAACCGAGCTCCTGAGGTTATCAAGGAAATTAATTTTACCAAGCTCAGACGGTTATCAAGGAAACTAACTATCATCGAGTCACAAGGTTCTATCAAGTGTTTCCTTTGATCACCGAGCTACAGTTCAGATAGAAGTGTTCACCGAGTGACATCTCTTCTACCGAGTCTCCAGTGGTTACCGAGTTTAAAACTACTCGAAGTGTTTAGTATGGACCGTGCCTTCACTTCTACCGAGTGCATGACGATGCCGAGTAACGCAGTGGACGCCGAGTATCAGAAGGACACCGAGTCAGTTCAGTGAACCCGAGTTTTTACCTTGGGCCGACTTTGTATAGAGATTTGCACTTGTTGTTTTGGCCGACCTTGCATGTATTGTTTATTTGGATGGTATATATATGCAATGTATTGTATCATTCAAATGTAATGGTAATGAATGAAAATGTGAAAGTGTGAAAGAAATACATGCGTGCAAAAGTATGTGTGCTGAGTTGTGAAGGTATTCAGTAAGGTCAAGTTTTGGAGCAGAAAAGTTTTATCTATCACATCAAGGTGAATCAGAGCATAGCGAATCTTATTAGCAATCAGTTGTAATCAGATCCACTATTTCATTCTAACAGGTGAATCAGTTTTTGTAAATCCTTTAACAAGGTAGACTTAACAGTCTTTTGTAAATCTCCTAACAGAGTGCATACTTTATTGTATGTTTGTAAATCCTCTAACAAGGTGGATCTAGCAATCCTTTGTGCTCCTAACAGGGCAGATCACCAGAGGTGGTCATTGTAAGCCTTAACCGGCCAACTTCATACTGCAGTAATGAAGCTTTGTGGGTTTCATCCCCACCCCAATTTTACTTTCTATTTGGAAGGTTTCTGGGTCACCAAATCTGTGTGTTCAAGTGTTGCAAATGATTTTGTTTCATGCTTACAGTAGGTTACTTGGATGAATGGTGAATATATCAGTATGCAGTTTTATTGTTTGAAATTTTAAAAGTTACTGATTCACCCTCCCCTCTCAGTAACTTGTCATATCTTGAATATTTCCAACAATTGGTATCAGAGCAATAAGGTTCTCAAGATAAAAATTTCACAGCTTGAGCAAAGATCAAGGACAATGGAGATATTCAGACTTGACAAAACTATTGAGAATGAAAAGCTAGATCTGAAAATGGCCATGGCTCAACTCAATGAAGCAAAAGAGCATCTTTCACAATCCTTGAAAAAAAGAAAAGAACTTGCAAGGCAAATGAATGACCATCAGTATGTTGAAGAAAAGATTGAAGATCTCTCACCATCAAGTAGTTCAGATGAAGCTGACAAAGCAATCAAAGAACTTTTAGAAAAGAATGGATCTCTGCAGGAAGAAGTAAGAAAGCTCAAAAGGGAACAAGAAATCTAGTCCATCAGGCTATGTGAAATCTTGGAGCAAAGGAACAAGGCAGCTGAAGACTTAGAGGTAAGGAATAATCAATCCTCTCAGCTTGAAAATCTTGTAACTCAATTATCTAATGCAAATGAAGAAATTATGAATCTAAGATCTGAGAATGAGAATTTGAGAAATGACTTAATTACTGAAAGGCAAATCAATGCAAGCTTACAAAGTGATCTAATCTCTGAAAAACAAGTCAATGAGAGAATGGTAAAATCTCAAAAGGACATGGATCAATTGAATCTGCAAAATGAAGAAAACTTTCATAAACAAAATGGTAAAGCAGGCCTTGGATACAAGGAAGAAGGTGAATCCTCCAAACAGGGTACTCAAAAGAATCAAAGACCTACTTGCAGCCACTGTGGTAAGTTAGGTCATACATCTAACAGATGTTGGAGCAATGGAAAAGGCAAATTTAATGAAAAGTGCTACAATTGCAATCAGCATGGACACAAAGCCAATGAATGCAAAGAGAAACCGAAATTTGAAGGTAAATGTCACAAATGCCAAAAGCAAGGTCATAAGGCATCACAATGCAAATCCAAATCATTTAATCCAGCTGAACAACTTGTCAAAGCAATATTTGGTTGGGACTACAACACTTGGTGCAGATGTCATTATTGTGGAGAATATGGTCATACTGGCATAAACTGTGCAAGGCATCACCTAAGAAAAAGGGATACCACTGTAAGATGTTATACATGTACAGAACTTGGTTATATATCTAAAAACTGCATGAACATAAAGAAAGTCGAGGATGAGAAGAAAATCAAAGTAGACAATATTCGGAAGCAAATGAAGCAGCAATGGATTCCTAAGTCTACCGAGCCAGATAATTCAAGTGATGGAATGGTCACTCAAGAAGTGAGTGACTCTACCATTTCCAATTAAGACTCATCAGGATAAGACCAGGACTGTATCTACAAAGCAATATCCTAAGCAGTCCTAGAATGAAAATATGATCAAATTAGTATTTCAGATACATCAGGATCATGGTCGGTACATGACCTTACCGAGCTCAGTCGGGTGCAATAAGGCTTCTTTCACCAAGTTGCACTTACCGAGCATGGTTGGTTCTTCTCTTACTGAGTTAAGGTCGGTTTAACCTATTTTCTTTTGGTCACCGAGTTGTGAAGTTTAAGCCGAGTTAGTGGATGACAGTCTGTCAATCACAGCTACCTTCGTACTAAACATTAATGGCAAATTTTTCATCAAAAGGGCAGATTTTGACCTCATTTTTCACCGCGAATTTGAGATTTACACAAAAAAAAAAAAAAAAAGGCTTTCAAGCGAGTTCAAGCGATTTGAAGAGATTTTCCAGCGAAGTATTCTTACGAAACCTTTTCACTCACCGAGCAGCAATGGCATCCGCAAGCACCAGCAGCAGCAAGGCGAAGAAGGGTTCCGAAATGCTTGTGAAGGGAACGGAATGGAAGGCACCTACGTTCAAGCTTGTTCCTGCCATCACTGAATCGCTCGATCCCAATGGAGCTCAATCACAGATTCCACCCAAGGTACTCCTCGTGAATGACATTCACACTCATTTTAAGTGTGCTATTCAAGAAATAGGGACATTGGACATGGATAATGCCCTAGCAGAGTTATGTGTAAATGGTTCTCTCAAAATCGAGCACAAGCATTTGGAAACTAAAGGTTTGACTCACATTGCGCATATGCCTAGACACTTCCAAACCAAATGGATTAGGTATATCTTGAGTCGAGTGCATAATGGTCAGTTGTGGTTGAAACAACCCGTTTTGATAACCAAGAAGATGATTCACAAAATCACGGGTCTCCTGATGCTTAGCAAAGCCAAAACCACCAAAACCCTAGGACGGGATGAGTTACAGAGGCAAACCCTAGCTGAGTGGGACAATAGAGGTTTGAAGGTTAACACTGTAACAGATCCGGAACTAAGATTTGGCATACATATTATTGCATATAAGTTATATAGTTCCAGCAGGTTAAATAGTGTACCGTGTGAAGCTGTGGATTTGGCCCTGAAAATTGTAAAGAAGAATCTTGAGTTTGATCTGTCAGAAGTAATGTTGAAGCAGTTAAATAAGAACATGGACAGTATAAGGACATCGAAGAATAACCCCTATAAATTTGGATCTCTGTTAATATGTTTACTATTTTATGTACAAAAATTCTTTCCATCAAAGGGAACCGTAGAATGGAGAAAAGATGTTCCAATTTTGTATCAGATTAATGAGTTTATAGTAGAGATGGGAGAAAATTTTGATAGTATCATGGATAACTATTTTGAAGACTTTAAGGAGAGGATGAATAACCGATTCAGAATTCCTCCTAGGCTTGTTGAAGAATATAAAGATGACGTATGTTTTATGGTTGACTGTGACAAGGTGTACATACAGGCAGTTAGACCCCGAGTTGCATGGGTGAAACCTCTTCCATATGAGGTAAATATTGATGAAACAAGGGATATCATTGAAGCACTGGTAAATGAGCCAGTAGAACCAAAGCAATGGATTTTTGGTACTTATGATGAAGCAAAGGCCAGAATTGAACTGGAAATCAAAATTCCACAGGCCATCAGCAAAGGTAAGAGGAAAGTGGCCAAACTGAAAACTGCAATGGGTCCTCTTATGCTCACCAAGGGAAAAGGTGAAGATAAAGAAAGTGAAGAAGAAGAAGAAGGAGAAGAAGAATCAGAAGAAGAGCAACTGGCAAAGAAGAAAGGCAAGATAATCATTACCAAGCCCAAGAAGCAGCCTACTGCAGTATTTACTCGGAGGACAAGAAAAGGTATTCAGGAACCTGTATTTTTCAAGCCTGCACCTACATTCGAGCAAAGGCTCAAATCATTGGAAGAAGGAGCTGGCATCACAAATTTCAAGGCATTGAAATTTGAGACAATGACTGATGCAGAGAAAATGCAGATTGAGGAACTGGTACTTAACAAAATGGGAAAATGGAAATACTCCCCGGACCAGATTGCTCCTCATATCTCTAAAGAACTACTGGAGAGAGTACAGTCAAGATGGGAGTTAGCCACCAAGACGGTAAAAGATATATATGAGCAATCCCTGAAGAATCTTCGGCCTAGTCTCACTGGAGCAGAGGTAAAATCTGAATTGAAAACCTATGAAGGTAAAATGATGATCAAATTCCACACTTATTTGATTTTGATCAAAGATATAGAGCATGTTGTAAATGATGCTACAAACATGTGGAAAAACATCTATCATCTACATAAGCCCAGTGTAGACCCAGTAGAAATAAAGGATGATGACAGCAGGAGCAGCAGTGATGAATCAGATAGCGCTCCATCCATCACAGTTACACCAGGAGAGTTGCATGCAATGATAGAAGAGAAAGAGGAAGAAGACAAAGAGGAAGAAGCTGAAGAGGAAGATAAGGAGGATGATCCGGTAAAAATTGCAGCAGCAGTTATTGCATCCCTTCCTCACTCCCCAGCTAAACCTGTGACATCATCAAGGTTGGAGTCAGCTTCAGCAGGTTCATCTACACCAGATTTACCATCTACACCTGCCATATCTCAGCTCCAGGTATCATCAGTGGAAGTGACTACCACTTCATCTACCGAGCTGCACCCGTCTTCATCTACCGAGTTGGCATCCTCGACTCCATCATCATTAGTTGGTATTGCTGTGAGTTCTCCAATTTTGACTACTCCAATTTGTTCTACAATTTTGTCACCATCTACTTCAGGCACAGTGAGCTTAGATACTATATTACCGAGTGTATCACCATTTTTGGCCAGTACTCAAATTTTTGACCCTGTACATACTCCTATTGGCACTCAACCCTCAAGCATCCCAGTTTTTACTGCTAGTCCTTCTGTCTCTACTGTTGTGTCTATTCCAAAGGTAAAACCAGTCATCTCAGAAGTCAAACAAAAGCAACCATTAAGACTTATGATCACTGGAAAGGAAATTCCTAAAGACATTGACTTGGACACAGAGATAGTAATTCCAAAGATTGACTTTGATAAAGCTACCATTGAAGAAATGAGGTATGCTAGTCAACTTATTGAGAAAAAGGCTACTCAGATGCCGTTAAGATCGAAAAGGGATAAGGAAAACAGGATAATTGAGGATGCCCGAAACATAATTACTGAGGCTATAGGTGTTGATGTTGATACTTCTCAACACATTTTGATTCAATTGGAAGAGGCAGTTAATAAATTCAATGAAGATGCCTCCGGACAAGAAAAGCTGATTGAGCATGCAGCAAAGAAATTTGATAATAAGGTGTTGGGGCACATTGCCCAGAACATTGCAATAAATCAGGTTGCATTAACCTCTGTTTTGGCAGATATGGAAAATTCTTTTAATAATGTAACATCTCTTTTTGCTAAGCTTTGTGATGTTACCGAGTACACTAAGGGAATAAGAGAGAAACTAAATAAAATTGATGAGGATCTGAAGGTGAGCACACAGAACTTGAAGCTTGACCCCAGTTCAAGCTCATCTCATCACCTCAGGATCAAATTTTTGTCAGAGAAGCAGGCAAAGCTGTTGAGAGAAGAGGCAAGGATCCGATCTACATTGATAGATATCCAAAACATGATCCTTCCCATCATGGATTCAATGCAGAAGCACATTGCACATTCAAAGACATTAATCCATGATAATAACTTCTCCATTGCAGACCATGTGATTGAACTTTCGGCTGAAGTTCAAGTAGCTCTTTCCACCTGCAAAAAAATTTTGCAAGAGAATTGGGATAAGACTCTCCAACTTATTCTTCAGGTACATTCAGAGTTCATCTCTCATTTTGGTGTTTCTATATAAGTATATATATTCTTTTATTCTTTGGCATTATTGTCAAAAAGGGGGAGATTATTGTTGGATATGTATACTATGGGTGAATAAGTGTTTTCGGAAAAATTGTACAAAGGAAGAGATATACAGCTCATGTAAATATTGTATGTACATTCTATGGGGGAGTTGTATATAATGAAGCTATGTATATTCAGAATCAGTCATCAGCATGTCAGATAAATTTTGTCTCATAAGTGTTTTTTTCACTAATGCCAAAGGGGGAGATTGTTGGCATTATGATACATTTTTGTCATTAGTTACAACACTTATTGGATTCTGAATGCTTACCGAGCTCTCACCGGACATTCCTTTGTAAGCCAAGCTTTACCTAGTTCTCAGTGTTTACCGAGTGATCGAGGTGAACAAAGAAGTCAGTGTTTACCGAGTGATCGAGGTGAACAAAGCAGCCAGTGTTTACCGAGTGTTCGAGGTAAAGAAAGGAATCAGTTTTAACCGAGTGAAGATGTACTTAGTATTGACCGAGAACTTCGTGATAACCGAGCTCCTGAGGTTATCAAGGAAATTAATTTTACCGAGCTCAGACGGTTATCAAGGAAACTAACTATCACCGAGTCACAAGGTTCTATCGAGTGTTTCCTTTGATCACCGAGCTACAGTTCAGATAGAAGTGTTCACCGAGTGACATCTCTTCTACCGTGTCTCCAGTAGTTACCGAGTTCAGAACTACTCGAAGTGTTTAGTATGGACCATGCCTTCACTTCTACTGAGTGCATGACGATGCCGAGTAACGCAGTGGACGCTGAGTATCAGAAGGACACCGAGTCAGTTCAGTGAACCCAAGTTTTTACCTTGGGCCGACTTTGTATAGAGATTTGCACTTGTTGTTTTGGTCGACCTTGCATGTATTGTTTATTTGGATGGTATATATATGCAATGTATTGTATCATTCAAATGTAATGGTAATGAATGAAAATGTGAAAGTGTGAAAGAAATACATGCGTGCGAAAGTATGTGTGCTAAGTTGTGAAGGTATTCAGCAAGGTCATGTTTTGGAGCAGAAAAGTTTTATCTATCACATCAAGGTGAATCAGAGCATAGCGGATCTTATCAACAATCAGTTGTAATCAGATCCACTGTTTCATTCTAACAGGTGAATCATTTTTTGTAAATCCTTTAACAAGGTAGACTTAACAGTCTTTTGTAAATCTCCTAACAGAGTGCATACTTTATTGTATGTTTGTAAATCCTCTAACAAGGTGGATCTAGCAATCCTTTGTGCTCCTAACAGGGCAGATCACCAGAAGTGGTCATTGTAAGCCTTAACCGGCCAACTTCATACTGCAGTAAAGAAGCTTTGTGGGTTTCATCCCCACCCCAATTTTACTTTCTATTTGGAAGGTTTCTGGGTCACCAAATCTGTGTGTTCAAGTGTTGCAAATGATTTTGTTTCATGCTTACAGTAGGTTACTTGGATGAATGGTGAATATATCAGTATGCAATTTTATTGTTTGAAATTTTAAAAGTTACTGATTCACCCCTCCCCTCTCAGTAACTTGTCATATCTTGAATTTTTCCAACACCAACCACTTTGTCATTTGATAGAAAATTAATGTTGACATGCAGATTCTGACACTTTAACATTATATGAAAATGAAAGAGAAATAAAAGTTAATTATGAAAATAGTATGTTAAAATTGATTATATGATTTATGATTATTTGTGATGTGTAGATTTTGATATTTTAATATTTTGAATGAATTATTTGAAATGATTAGGAAAGGAAGTTTAATTTAAAATAGTTTGATATGGATTTCATAAAATTTGAAATTTTACGCATTTATGATATATATTTTATATGACCTCCTTGGACTATTGATTCTTGAGTTTAATGTGTAGGAAGTGGAACCATGGAAATTTTTGGGGGAAACTAGTTCCAAACCTCTGTGAACATAGTTCAACCAAGGCGAATCTTTGGAAGATTCAAAAGCCTTGATGTGAAAGTATTTTTCTTTGTAAATGTGAGTTTGCTTGCATGTAGAAATGTTAATCATAAAGATGCATTAGGGACATGTCATGTTGATGTGGAATGTGTTTTTTATGTATCACCTGACACTTGTAAATTTTGTGTGCAATGACATGTCATGTAGGGTTTTGGTCAAGGTGGCATTTTACCCTAAAACTAATTACCTAGTTAATAAGTAAGTAAACCCACTTGACAAGGGGTAAGATGGGTCACAATCAAAGGAAATTCAAATTTAGACTTGGCTAGGGTTTGGAGGGGTCATTAGGTTGTCCTAAAGTGTCTTTTATGTGAAAATGAGCTTCCTATGTGATAGTATAACATTTTAGGGACCTAATTTTTACCATGATAGTGACTAGACAGCCCAGAGGGCCCCTTTATCCATGCATTCTTCCACCAATTCGAAAATGGAATTGTCACATGTGTTCTCTTCCATTTTTCCAAGTCAAATATAGAAAAATTAGAGGAGACAAGGTTGTAAGAGGGAGTGGCTTAGTGTCTTTGCTAAAATAGTTAGTAAGAAGGCCTTATTAGAGAATCTTGGACAAACTAGTGGGGTGTTCACCCACTCTCTAAGTTTAGAGATAGATAGGGTTTTGGGAGGGAGGCTAAGGGAGCTCTACATCAACTATCATTGTCATTAGCTTGGACCAAGGTTGGTTCTCGATCATGACCATTTTGTTTTAGTATCGCATTATGAATCTACAAGTATGGAATGTTGTTATGGAGTCATGGATTGTTATTGTAATCTTTGTGTTGTGTTATGAATGTGCAATGAATTTCATGTATTATCTTGGCTTTCTTCTTTGATCTCTTTGTTTGTTTTGCATGTTGAAATTTTTCATGGTTGTGAAGACTTCACTCACCCTTGGGAGGGAAGAGAAGCCTTGGGTGAAGGGGTTAGTTGGGCTCGACATTGAAGTTGGGAGATTGTCCTCTTGGAGAGGGTTTTGTTTGTTCATGGAGTATGGGCTCCATGGAAGCCATATGCCTTGTTTGATAGCCTTGGAGAGGTATTTGTATTATGGGAGGTATAAGTGTATTGATGTGATGAAGAGGATGAATTTGATAGCCTTGAAGAGGCATTATGCAATTGCAAAAGTATATGTGTATATGGATATGGCATTCTCCTCTTTGGAGAGTCCACCTTCACCCATTGTTTCATGATTCAATGGAGAATCATTGTGTCAAATCTTGGAAGGGAGTGATATGTGTTGTGTTTTATGTTTTCATGCATTGCATGTGTGTATCCCATTTGGACTTGTTTCCCTTGCTCAGTGGGTGGCTTCATAGAAGCCTAGGATGGGAGGTGAGCCTCCATGGTTCCAAGTCTATGTTGTTTTGCAAGTTGAAGGAATGGTTCCTATGAAGATATTAGGGTTTCACTCTTGAAAATGTTGAAGATCAAATGTGTGGAAAGACTAATCCTTCCCATCTCACTCCCTAGTGTGTTGGGATGTTGATTTTCCTTTTTTGTTTCATTGTAAAGAAAAATGGGATCTACTACTTATTGTATATTGGTTTGATTGTGTAAAGTGAAGTTTGAGGAAATTGTATATAGTTGTCTTTGTATGGAAATATTCATTGTGAGGAAAAGCATGATAAAACTAGATGATCAAGTTTTTGCAAATATGAAGATCCTTGCATTTAGTTTAAAGTTAAATTTTATGGGGTCTCATGTCGGATAATCCTTGTAAAAGAACACAAGTGATTGACTTGTCAAGTCATAGGTTATAAAAAGAGAGTATTATATTTTTCTTGATAGTTCATTGCATGGTTATATAGAATGGATAGTAACATGAAATTCATCATCCACAAATCATCTTAGCTTTATAGTTGAAGTGAAAGAAGATAATTCCCTATATGGATTAGCTTAAAAATCTATGAGAAAGGTTAGTTGTAAGAGCACTTTATTTCTCTAGATTTTGTATGAGAAGTGGAAAAAGTTCCAATGTTCAATACAATCTAATATTATATTCATACAGAATATACTCAAGCATCTTTTTACATAGATGAATCAATAAAATAATTGAGAAAAAACTTTAGAATCCCATATGGACTATGATATCACATAGACTCACGTGACCCTTAGGTCACACATCTACATGATTCAAAAGAATAAAAAAATAAAATAAAAATATCTAAGAGTCAAATACTCAACAAATATGATAATGTTTTTTTTGGATTCTTAAACCCATAGAAGTTCCCAAGGCATTCGACCAACTTCTATCCTTAAGAAAATCTTTTTTAAATATGTGTGTGTGTGTGTGTGTGTGTGTGTGTGTGTGTGTGTGTGTGTGTGTGTGTTTAAGGGGTTGTTGATTCACAAGATGAAACTCAAAGGCAATGGGCTTGTGTGAAAAAGCTGGGTGCACATAGGTGTGGTGTAGGCAAGGCATGGGCTGAGCTGAGGAGCGAGATGGGGCTATGTCATGTGTTGGGTAGGCATAGT
This sequence comes from Cupressus sempervirens, assembly GCA_028749045.1. NCBI lineage: Eukaryota > Viridiplantae > Streptophyta > Pinopsida > Cupressales > Cupressaceae > Cupressus > Cupressus sempervirens. The sequence continues at coordinate 443,774,850 of CM053786.1, read as the reverse complement.
TGTGGCATGGGATTTCATCATGGACTTGATCCAAGGTGTATCTTGGAGCTGTGTTGCAAGATGTTCCCTCCTACATAGTTGTGGTGTAGGTACAGTGTAAAATGAAGCCAAGGTGTATCTTGGGGTTGTGCTATGTGATGTTCCCACTAGCATAGTTGTGGTGTAGGTGAGGTGTGGAGTTGAGATAAGGTGTAACCGCAAAGGGTAAGTGCCAATGTGCATAATGGGTGGCTTCGATAATTGACCTCCCTCAAGAAGCTAGTACTTCCCTCTAGTCTCTAGATGAGATAGAGGTTATGCATAGTCATTAGGAGCAAAGAAGAGTAGCTCCACTGTATAATGATGTGGTGAGGTTTGGTGACAAGACAAGGGTCCCTAACTTAGTGAAGTGAAGTAGCTAGAGCCAATGTACGAAAGGGAGTACCTAGTCCTCTGGTAGGAGGCAAAGTGGTTTGTTTGAGTAAGAGCATTGGGGGCTTATGGTTAGCTATGTGAGGGAAATGTGTTGGGGAGCTAGACATCTATGCAGAGTGGTATGGAGGGGTGTTGTAGTGGGTACACATCCTGGGTGCTTTGGTTGTGTGGGTTTGCATTGAGGTGGGATCTCAAAGGCCGCAGTGGCCTAGTATGGTGAATAGGAAGTGGCATTCCGAGTAGGGCTCAAGATGAGTCAAGTCATGAGGCAGATCCATATCAAGTATCCAAAGAGGTAGTTGTTGGGTATGGCTCAAGGAGGTGAGTCATGATGGATGGCTAGGAATAATGTCTTGTGGTGCATGATTGAAATAAGTGAAGCAAATGAGTGAAGTGGTTTGGAGGTGAAGCCATAGTGGGTGTAAGTTGAGTTGGAAATGAAGTACAACATCCAATGGGATTGGGTGGATCATGGAGCTAGGGTGTGGAACTCAAGTAGGTCTTGTATTACAAAGGGATCCATGGATTGGGTTAGGATTGCATGGATGCATGAAGGGGTTGGTTCAAGTGCATCTGATGCACAAGAGCAATATGTTCACCAATGAGGGTATGTAGAAATAGACTTGGTGTTGAGGCAATCAGGGCTCAGTATGGGTATCCAAGGTTTGACTAAGATAGTCAACAGTTCCATGGGGAACAAGGTGGTTGGGCTTTAGGACTTATGGGAGCTAGGGAGACCAAGGGTTGTTGGGCTTCAGGGTTTATGGGAGCTAGGGAGACCAGCAAGAGATGGAATGTCATGGAGACATGGGTCGTGTTAAGGCAACATGATGGATTGGACTGGAGGACTCTATAATGTTCTGAGGTGTCATAGAGCTGTCGAGTATGCTTTTGAAGTATGTAGCATAGATAGGGGAGGACTCAAGTGGTCTAACTCAACCAGTGTGGATGTAGTGTTCAACAAGGGAGTCATAGTGGTTCTCGATGTAGTAGTGCAGTGGTGCAATGTTGGGCTCGAGGAGTCAGTTGAGTTGAGCAAGGCAAGCTATGGTAGTTCTGTGCATTTCAAGAGTGGCATTATGAAGATCAAGGATGATCAGGGGTGGTCAAGAGACTTGTGGGAGTTGAGATCGCATATGGTCGATATTGGAGTAAGGTGGTCTTATGGGGGATGCCAAGGCAAAGATATCACAAGGGCTAAGTAGGGGTTCAGCCTAGGGTTGAACAGGGGTAGAGCTTGTAGGTAGAGGATGTGTGCATGGGGTAGCAAAGGAAAAGAACCAAAGTAAGGGTGGTTCGGCAAGAATTTCTATTCTATAGGAGTGTTTGTTTAGGTAGTCAGTTGTGTGGGCACGTGATGAATTTAAGGGGAGGCATAGTCTAGGTGAATGAAAATGGTTGGACCATATAGTTAGTCAGAAGTAGGGATCACCAGTGCTGCACATGATTGGAGATTCTAATGGAGAAGGCTTAACCTAGGCATAAGACAAAATCTAGCCCCATGAGAGTATATATATATATATATAAAGTTTTGAAGGGACCCCTTTGGGTTAACGGTCCCCTCCTTATCTCCCATCACACATCACAGTCACCTTTTCAAATGAGCTAGAGCCCCATAGTATGTGCAATACAAGGGAGTAAGTATTTTGGTTATGATGCAACCCTTGGTGAATGTGTAGCCACACATGAAGTGCTTTGGGAATAGTGTTCCAATAATGCACTTAAAATAGATTGGTCACATGCTTGGTTATAGAGCGCTTGGTAAGAGGAAAGGTAACATATAGGGAGTTATAAGAAAATAGTAAGGATTTCAAATGTTGGGAAGGGGATGATAAGAGAGGGTTGTTGGAAATCGACCATGGCCAATTACATGGCTCTTGGAAATAGTGGAGGATATTTCATGGGATGGGACATAGGATTGGGGTAGGTAGAGAAATTAGTTAGTAGTTGAAGTGTATTATGGTTAGTACATTAGTTTTGCAAATTAGGAAACTATTAAATTTGAAAATTGTGTATATGAAAATTGGAGAAAGGGACTCTTGACAATAAATAAAGTGGTCATTAACATGCTAATTGTATAAGAAAGACTTATACTTATGGAAGAATAGTTATTTATTAGGGTAGTAGTCAGTTAGTGGTGATTTAGTGGTATAAGTGGATTAGTAAGTAAGTTAATGGAGAGTTGGTATAAGGAATTAGTAGCTAGTGTTAACTGGGGAGTATGTAGTATTTCATGTTTTAAAAAAAAATTATGTTCCTAATAAAAAAATTAAGGCATTGAAAATTAATTGGACATTTCATATGGATAGGATAGTTTGAAAATATAGTAAAGAAAGTTAAGTTTCGAAGGGAAGTTGTGTGTATTAGTCTATTTTGGGTAATGCAACTATTATGGGGTATTTAGTATTTATGTTTATGTGTTAGTGGAACTTCCATACAATTAATTGATGGACTTCTATTAATTTTTAGTAAATAAGGAACATATGTAATTGTAAGTTCTGGGATGAGAGAATACAATAAGGGGGTATCAAATAACATTAATTGGTGGGCATGAGATCACATTGGTGGGTCAACAAAATCAAATGTTTAATAGATAAGAAGGATAGTTGCATTGTTTAAGTAGATAGGAGGGGATTGATAATATGGAGGATAGGTTATTAATAGTAATGGTAATTAGTTAGTCTAATTCACATAAAACTTAATTGGTGAAAAAGTGAAATGCGGGATGTGGATTGAAGGATTGTGGAACTAAGAGGAGGATCTAGTGAAGTATGTGCTCTAAAAGATATCTAATGAGGTAGGGACTAGCATGGTAATAATTTAATTATATTTAGATTTTATCTCACCAATGCCACTTATACTTAAGATTAAGGTTTAGGTTGATACATCCAAACCCTTACATTAAAAGCCATTACTTAATAGATTCAACTATACTACACCCTCATAATAGATGCTTGAGCATCTTGTAACTCTAATGAACCATAACAAATGCCAAAAACCCAAGGATAATTTCCCCATCAATTTAATCATGATTGAAATCTAGGGTATCGAATGATTGATTAGTGTGTCCGTAGCACCAATGATTGATATTATTATTATTATATTATATTATATTAAATTATATATTATACTATTATAATATAATATTATTATATTATTATAATATAATAATAATAATGTTATAAGCCGTTGATTATCGAATATCCGATGTCAAATCAAATATCCAATAAGGCTCGACCTTTCCTTCCTGGTTTGATACTTGGATAGGTGGAAAAAAGTCAGAGCAGATTTTGAAGTGCTTTTAGACATCTTCAAACTCTATTTTTGTCACATCGCTACTTTTTGGCACACCATGATCCTGCACATACCCTTATGTGAAAAAAACAAATGAGCTTCCAACTATAATAGCTTGGGATATTTTAATGTCAAATAGATGGATAAATCTAATTTTCCCTAGCTATAATTTTATTGTCTTTGGGCCAAGTGTCAAAACAAATAGATGAAAAGCTAAATGGATTCCTCCCAAGAAGGGAATATTGAAGTTTAATTTTGATGGATGCTCAAGAGGTAATTCGGGAGCTCTAGGTATAAGGGTGTGTATTAGAGATCACGATGGTAAGGTGATTGAATTGTTAGCAAAAAAAATACCTTCAGGTACTAATAACTGTGTAGAAGCATTGGCTCTTTTATTTGGAGTTGAATTGGCTTTGAATATGAACTATGCAAATATTCATATAAAGGGGGATTCAATCTTGGTGATAAATGCTTATTTGAAGCATAAAGTGGAAAATTGGAAATTCAGGTATATTATGTATCAAGCTTGGAATTTAATAGATAGATTTAATTATGTGTCATTTTCTCACACTCTAAGAGAGGGTAATCAAGTAGTGGATATTCTATCCAATGTGGGGTGTGATTTACAAAGTCCAAACATGATAGTAAGAGTATTTGATGCCATATTATTTCCAAATCTTTTTGAGGAAATAAAGAAGGAGAGACTGTGTATTTCTTAACCCAATATATATTTTGCTAGTATGATGGACTTTATGTAAAAGAAAATTCTCATCATTGAGCATAAACTTTTCTAATTATTAGTGTATCATGTGTGGAGAAGTATGAAATGCTTGGTACAACGCGTGTATGAAAACAAGGTTACTCATAATCATGTTAACTACTTGCCTGTGAAGTCTGCATGTTTGGTATGAGTATCAGTCAGTTTGAATTGGATTGTTTGTTGGAATTTGATACTCACATGTGTGTGGAGATTGGTTGAGAAAGATGATTTATAATCATGTTAACTACTTGCTTGCGAATTCTGCATGCTTGGTATGAGTATATGCCACTTTAAATTGGATTGTTTGACGGAAGTGGATACTCACATGTGTGAGGAGATTATATTTAATAAGATGATTCTTGTTTTTCACATATTTGGTATGAAATCTGGATGCGAAGATGATAGTGGTTTCTTTTTTCAAAGTTATGGAAGGGAGTGGTATGTTTTTCAGAGTAATAAGGAAATGTTATGTGAGGGAAATACCATTCTCTGGTTGGTTGACTATGGATGACCTGGAGTAAGTTTTTCGCTTTAGATGTGCTAAATGTCATGTAGATGTTACAGGCATTTTGGGTTTAGATTTTCTCTATCCATTTTTGCCAAGGTTGATCCTGCCATCACATGTGGTTTCTTTGTTTTTAACTTATATGATGGATCTTATTTCTGATTGTGAAGCTGTTGTTTACATTATGGAAATATTATTAGGATTCAGTGTGTTCGACAAGCCAGGAATTATAAAGGAGTTAAAGAAGTTCAACATTGCAATGGGATTAGCACCAGTTGGAGGTGTTTTTACCAGTTTGGCGCTAAGAAGAGATGCAAGATTTCTCAGCCTCCTGTCTAATTTGAAAAAAAAATGTTTTAAATAGGGATCTCAATTTTTTAGATGACATTCTGTGGAATCACAGAGATCTTACGTTGAGAGAAGAGGTTAACTTGCTTCGAGGGAAAGTTTTGTTTATCAGTAATCTTCTTTTTCATGGTCATGATGTTTTAGGATCGTTGCAAGGTCGTGGAGGAGTTGGGTTTCTGTCGGTTTCCTATGAACAAGGGGCAGTTAACTTGATGCAAATTGACAACCCAATGGCTCGGTTGAACTTGTTTAATGAGGGAGCTTTGGTAGTGATGGACTGGGAGTCAATTTTGTAGCATAATATAGAGTGGACTTTGTAACTTGCAGTGGTCTCAAATTTTTATAGTGGATCTACTATATTCACATGTATGATGAGGTGGTTTTATTTTGAGGTCATAGTAGTTTGTTTTTGTTTTTGGGATTCCAAGGGGTAATTTCGTGAGAATGATACATATAAATTTGCAAATACTTCTGGGTTTTTTTGTATAGTTAAGGGTTGATGTAAATGGTTTGGTATTATACCACATACATATATGGTGTAAATAGCTCAAATGTTATAAGGGCTTTGGGTACTAGTACAGTGAGATGGTCTAAATGTATAGTATCTCATATAATTCTGTATTTGGTGATGATTGGAGGGTTTCTTATTGGTTCTTCCCTCCATGAACCATTGAACCAACTTTTATATTAATAAATATATCAAAGTGGAATACCACTTTTCGCCAGAATAATTTTTTTTATAAAAAAAAAAACTAAATAGTAACGTATTTCTATAATCAAATCACTTAAAATCTTAATTATTTCCTAAAATTCTTTAACAAATCTCAAATTATCTTTCACAAACCATCGGTCAGATTTCACACATCAAGGATAGAGAATTTACAGACTAGGAAAGTGCATGGATATTGTAGGAAAGAATTGGGAAGATTCAAAAATTAGAAGCAAATTGGGTTCCCCATTGACATGATTTTTGCTTATTTCCAATCTTTTGTTATTGTTATCGTATTTAGAGTTTAAATGTCATGGTAAAGAAAAGATTGCAAGTATTTACCATCTTACTTTAATGAGTTGCTCATATCAAATTTCACACATTGCAAATACAAAATTTATAGAGTAAAAAACTGCACAGAGATTAGTGAAAAGAATATTGGTCAAAGTAGTTGGCATTTCTCTACTAGGCATTACTAGGTTCTCATTCTTGGTTTTATTTATTGTTCTTGTCAATCATACCTAAAATGAGAAGAAATAAATTATATTGTATTGGCTTTGTTGTTTGGAGGTTTGATCATTGCCATATTCGTTAAGGGGTTGTGTATGGTCTTACCAGTAGATTTTTCTTTAAAAAGAGGACGTGACATTACATTTTTTCTTGAGTTCATAGACATCGAATACTTTTTAAAATAATTAAAGTTAATCTACACCCCATTTTACTTCTTTTCTAGATGTTGGGTTTGTTTTCCAACATGAACTTGGTATCCATACACTTAGCAACATAGACTATAGGTGTAGAAACTTCATATAATCCCTAATTAATTCAAGTATTTATATGAAAATTTCAAAACTATGTGATCATACCGGCCAAAATAATTTTTTTTAATAAATCATTATTTCCTTGATAAGAAATGACACCAATCACTTTATCAGTGTCATTTATATTGAATACATTGAAATTAAATTTTGGCCAGATTTATCCATAGTCATAAGCGATACATCATTGACGACATTGCTTTTTTGTTTTAGTTGAGCATAAGATGCATGAACAATGCGACACATGCTTGCATTGCATAGCTTTCACTTCCTTGCCTTTTTGAATTGGGTCAAGACATCGTGATGATATTGACCATAATAGAAATATGTTACAAATAAATGATAAATTTTCCAGATCGTATATCTTAGTAGCATGATTAAAGATATCAATTAGACAACTTTAAACATTGACTGAAGGTTATACATCAATCAAAGTAACCAACCAATTTTGAAAGACAGATGGTGACATTTCAGGGAAATCTTAAAAGTCTGTCCAACTTAGATGAATCTGTTCACTTCTTCTCTTAGATTTTACAAAATTTGACACTAAAGGTAAGAATGCACCATAGGCACAGTTCAAAACACAATTGTTGATTTCAATAAATCATCAATTCCCACATATCAATTAGTATTTTCCACCATCGCTTATAACCAAAATCGTGGTTTACAAAGCTTTCAATGGAATGTTTTTGTTTTACAACTTACTCAAATGAGAGATGCAAATGTGTAAGGCCACTAAATTAAATTATTCCATCCAACAATGTTTTAAGGATGTTGTGTGTATGATATTCTTAAGTTGTCACCATATTGAAAAGAAATCTCTTCTATTTATTCTCGTTAATCCCCCTAGGGTTCAATCATTGAGCATATACATTGAATTGGTTTGGAACGTAAATGAAAATGTAAAGGAAGTACTTAAATCTTAACATTTTCTACAACACTATGCAAAATGTTGAGTGCGATAACTAAGAGAATCACACACAAATATATTGGGCATGGATTTTGATTACAAACTGAAGCATTTAAATTATTTGGTTAGGTTTGATGGTACATATAAAGAGAGAAAGGATGAGTGCTTCAAGCTATCACTTTGTTACTAAATCATTTGAAATGATATTAATTGGATGACTTGAAATAAACCTATAACCCTACAAAATCTGCTAAAAATCATCAACTTTTGTAAGAATGTAGCTATGTAGAAAATCAATAGAAAAGTAAAGTACTCTTATTCATGGAAAATTTAAGACTGGTGTAATTCTATTTTTAAAATGTGTAGTTTAACAAAAAATAATAATTGTTAAATGAATTATTTAGGTCTTATTACTATTTTTATTTTTAAAAAAGTGTAACTACTTCTGTAATTATTGATATTTATTCTTAAATTTACTTTTTTTATATTAAAAAAAAAATACATATATATCTTATACAATTAAAAATACTTTTTTATTTCTATATTCTTGAAGCTAACTAACTTTTTCAAAGAGAACAATTTTCTACACTTCATCAAAATTTGTGTAAGAATCTTTTTATATGGACTTTTGAAATCAAACTTTTAGGATAAATTAATTTTATAATATATAAGATAGTTATTTTTTATTATGTTCTAGGAAAGAGAATATATTGATTTTAAAATGCATTTCACTTTAGAAAGTGATAGTAATGCACAATTGTATTTATGTAGAGAAACATCACTAAGTAGAGAGGAGTAAAATCATCATAATAGATCCTTTATATTATTGACTAATGCCCCCAAATTGTGTGGTTGTCTTTATATTTTGAGAAATTGTCTTAATCATTTATATTAATGACTAATATTCCCAAATTGCATGGTTGTCATGATATTTTGAGAAATTGTGTCTTATTATTGTGTAGAATCATGTGGAAATTGTTCCATTCATTGGATATCATATGTATCAAGAATTATATTCTTATATAGCATTGCATCTACCTTGTATTGAGTGCAATAAAGCCATGGTGGCTTTTGAAGATAATTGTTACTTGCATAATGTTGAAACTATGTTAATAACATTGTGAAGTATGTGTTATATTGTTGCAATTAGTGATGTGTATTATGCAAGTCCCTCATTTGGATAGAACTTGTATGGTTTTATGTTAATCATTCATTGTATTGTCATTATGGAAATTACTTGTGTTGTAAACATTATGTATCTTGTGAGAATCTGGTTGTGGAAATCATGTGAACAAGTAAACCCATGTAAAGAGTGAGTGTGTAAAGCACGTTCAAAAAAAGAAGATCACAAGTTTAAGATGACCATACGTAACACCTCGTGGTTGTAATAATCCTCATGAATGTTGTGCTCCTTGTGTTCTTGCTTGTGCATTAAGTGTATGTCATATGAATGTGCTAAAGCCATTCAACTAAATGAATTATTACATGCAATTTGTAAATAGTTGTAAATTTAGAGAGAGAGCATTGTTGTAGATGTTAGGATTAAACTCAAACAGAAATAACAATTACATGCAAATATAATCAATATTATAATCTTACTTCAATTACAATGCAATTGCTGAAATCTTTATGTCACATTTTACATACCCAAAAGCTTGGGGCGATACAGCGTTGGCTTCTGTGATGAGGAGGCCTCCTCTGGTGGTCCTCTGCGAATAAAATTCCATGTGGCAAGGCTGAGGAATGCTGTCTTTTGTGCGGCACCGTGTCATGGGAGCCAACACAACTCTACACACATTAATAATTTAATTATAATGATGTTAGAAACTATAGTAACTTCGTTAATAAAAATGGTTAGATCAAATTGGAAAGTTTGAAGATATAAAGGTTACCTGTGAGAAAGCTTGAAGAGCGGGCCCATCTGAAAGGGAGACAGAAGATGAGGATTGTTATCTGTAGGAAACACAGAGAAGAGTACTCCATTGCCCATTCTAATTAAAGAGTGGACTCTAAATCTAATAATAATAAGAAGAGAGATTATATATTGCTATACAATGGCTGAGCTTAGTTACATGGTAGTATTTATAGTCCTTTTTTTCCACTAGTTTAAGCTAATTCTTATTACGAGGACCAGAGGAAGGCCCCTCTCGAAACCTAGGCGAGATTGTTTCAATTGCTTTCTATTTCTATTTTATAATTTCTATCTATGAGTAATCGATGCTTTATGAAGTGCTTTGATTTGATTTTTTTGATGTGCAATGTGATTCAGGTGTTTATTCGGAACTAGTTCATTCCAAAGCTTTGTGGTAGTTCACCTTAAGGATTGGAATTCATTCTGTGACTATTTACATTGTGCTCACTAGTCTCACAGTAAACCATAGTATTGTAGAAGTTTCCACTACTCTCTACTACTTTTCATGCATCATGTTTCAACTATATCGAATCCCCTATTTTTATCATCATTCTGTTCATTTTCATTACAGTATACTGTCACAATTTATAAGTCCCCTGTCACTCCTTGTTATTTTCTTTAGTAACTATCATTCCATAGGTCCCCTATTATATCCAACCCAAATTATCATTGTTATTTCATAGCAGTTTGATATAATTTCTAGTGTGAATATTTACTAAATATTTGGCTTTCATCATTATAATGATGTTGTGATAATCAATGCTAGTTAATTAGGTATGAATAGGTTTATTTCTGCAAGTATGAATTCCTTTTGAAAATGAGCCTAACTTCTTTAAACTTGAATTATAATTTATTTAGACACTTTTAATTACACATGAAATAAACTTCATTCATAATCACTTGGCTTGTTATCTACATATACCTTGAGAAAATAGTCATTATAGCTCTCACTAGTTTATGACTATACCAAATTAAAATTGCAATTCCTTCACACTTCCGACTTTTCCCAAAATTGCAATTCCTTAACAATTCCTTGACATCAACTAATAGGAAATTTCAAAATTATGGAAAACACTTCCACTTTTTGCCCAAAAGTGAAACCCAATTTCCTGCACTTATCTTGGTTTCATAAGGACATTTAAGGTGTTTACACACATACTCCCCTATCTGGAGGTTTACATTATCTGGTCTACATTAGAAATAGCTTGAAGTATTTTACAAATTTCCATAAGTTTTTATGTCTTTGCATAAATTTTCCTTCTCTACTTATCCATATAATTTTACTATACATTCATCATGTCTTGATGTTTTTCATGGTCTATGTGAATTAGGATTAGGGTTTTAGATACCCAAGTTATCCTTGTGACCATTTCAATGTATTTACTTTCTTCTTTAATCATTCTATGAATTGTTTTAGCTCATATGTCAGTTGAGTTTTAAATTGTACATAGTGTAGTTGATGCCAAGGATAGCCTTAGTCTCCTCAATTGATGATTGTGGATAGTTGTATGGTCCTATCTCTTGGGGCTTGTAGGATGTTGTGTGAGCTCTTGCAAAGTATCTCCTAGAGCATGTACTTATGTTTTATGTTCATTTTGGGGTTGTCATAAAAATTGTGGAAGTATTTAAGACTTTTTCTTGTGCGTGATCATGTGGGCATTGTTGTTATGTTTCTTTACTATTTATTGAAATGTTACTTGTGCTATGAACATATGTATTAATGTTTATATTAATATAAAAAAATTTATTATTAGTGCATGCATTATTCTATGTTTCGAGGTTCCTCGGTGAAGCATTACACGTGATCAAATTTTTAAACAAAAAAAAAAGACTAAAAAAATAAGTTTCTAAAAATTAAAAACAAAACCTTGTTCCTTCAATATTAGGTTAGGTTTGACATGATGACATAATTTATTATAATGTAAGGTTGTTTTCCAAATCATTTTTTCAAAGTGTCACCAATAATCTTCAAGAAAATATTCTAGAAAAAATTCACATCTCTCATTGTCTTAAACAATCAACATGTATCCAAAGATTCTTCACAATTCTAATGCTTGTTCTCAATAACATTTTTAGCAAACCAAAAATAATTACCATCTTCTCAATATCACGATAGATAAATAAGTTCTTTTCTTCCTTTGAGACACCACTAATGAAATATTTTACATCTAAAAATTACCCTTCTACCTTCAATTCTGAAGCAGTTTTTGCAAGCCATTTTTGCCTAACTTTATACAGATCTTCCATGTCTAAATTTGATTGGTCTCCTCTAGAAAATACATACAACATTTAATGACTTTTAATCCAAATACATCAAAGAAATCTTTATAATTCTATTGTCTTTCATTTACTCCTTACCATTTGAGCCTCACAATGGCTTGCCCACTTCTCAATGTATGTTTAAGAAAGCCACATCATCTAAATAAAAGAGAGAGTTACTATAAATATACCTAAGCTTATGTTTTGCAACCACCCACAAATTCAACACACGTCATAAAGCTGGAGGCTCAAAATAGCCAGCCGAGGCAATGAGGTCAAGTATAGGAATAATAATTAAATTTATATAAAATGTTAATAAGGGTTACTCCTGATTGGAGTATGCAAAGCTTACAATATAGAGTATTTGAAGGTTCATCTTGTGCGTATCTTACAAATACTCTATTCCAAACATATAATCATTCGCAAGGAAATTTAGTTCACATGTTCTTGGCTGAGTTGTGAGAACTTTTATCGTGCTATTTTAGAAACATCATTATGTTATTACATTTTCGTGGTTTTTAGGCTTTCGTAAGTCTACAAATTGAGGATTTACATTAGGAATTCAACATGTTTTCTTATAGAGTTTATGTTATCGATTTGAGTTTCTTTCAAAGATTTAAGAATATTGATCTTATTGAAACAAAGTGGCTAATTATGATGGTTTTGCTTTAAAAAAAAATGATTTATCTATTTGTGATTATATGATCTATATTTTGTGATTTTTATTACACATTGATGATGAATAGTTTCTAGATCACATTCTTATGATTGACATCCTTTATCTAATGGACATTGACTAATTATTTTGAATTTATAGTGTCATATAATATTTGTAATATAATTATATTACTAGATCGAGAAATTATCACATCCTCTTAATTCTATAATGAGCTTTATTTCCATGTCATTTTATTAAAAGTAAAGTATGTTTTATAATCTATGACACCAGCCATAGGTGTATGGGTTAACATATGGCGACAATGTATGGGACTACCTTGTACTCCTTGCGGAGGTACTTAATTGTACTACAAACAAAGCGTACATAACCTACCTCCTAGTGGGATTAAGAAGCATCACTTGTCCCTTGAGCCATATTATGCATGCTTTTTCATATCTTGTTTCTAGAGCTATGTTATATTGTTGCCCATATTGGAAAAAACCATGCTTCATGTGTTGGCACATAATTTTTTCCTAATTAATTTTTAATTTCTCATTTTTCTATTAATATGATCATTTAGCATTGATTATCATATCCAACTATCAAGAATGAATTTACCTCATTATTCAGTTTGAATATGATTTTTCATATGACATTTATTTTCCGTCTTACCTTGTTGTACTCACCCATGTAGTGGAAATCATTTTGACATGTGCTATCCTACAAATATTTCATGTGGATGTTGCATAATCATATTTTAAGATTCATCCTATTAAATTGAGGATAAAAGGCTTCCCTTTCTTATTTGAGTGCTTGTGTATTCTAACTATTTTCTAACGGTTATATGTTTATCTTACATTTTAATTTGATGTGCATATTTAGTATCTCGAACACTTCTATGTTGAGGTTGTAGGTAATTATGTGTACTTACAAGAACTTTTATAACTAATCAAGCATGCCATTACCAAACAAAATGGTATGACCACATATATCATGTCATCCCAAGACCATTGAGCTCGGTGAAGCATTACCACTTTCTATATAATCAAAATGTTTGTAACCCTTCTTTCCCTCCCTCTTCTTATTGTGATTGCTGATAGTAAAATATAATTTCCAATTATTTCATTTTTTATTTATGTAATAGAAGTTACTCGTGACATTTCCATTTACTTTGAAGTTATCATGGTTTATATGTGCTAAATAAATGATTTATGAAATTGCATTTAGTGGGGTATCTTTATTTTTTATGCACCTAGATATTATTTACCTATTTGTATGTATATGAAATGTACATGACTTCTTTTGTTTACTATTGATATATACAATCATTAAGATTCACACGCAAGTTAAAATGGGAGTAAAATATAATGTAACATTTGTACATTTTCCTTTTAGATTTGAGAAGATGTGGATGCAACACCCTCAGTTTGAAAGAAAAATGGAAGAATGGTGGAACATCAAAATTGATGGTACTGCTCTCTTTAGAGCGACTTCTAAACTTTAAAATGTCAAAAAGAAAGTCAAAATTTGGAACAAAAACTACTTTGGGAACATTTTTGAGGATAAATCTGTATTGAAAGAGGATATCCAAAAAATCTAGGATATAATTCAGAAGGGGGGATATACCCCAGACCTTCTTTTAGAATAAAATGAAAAGCTAACTCAATACCATGACATCATTACTAAAGAAGAGATCTACTGGAGGCAAAGATCAAGATTGATATGGCTGACTGAAGGAGATAAAAATACCAAATTTTTCCATCTATCCACTCTGAAGCATAGAGCCAAATCTCACATTTCACATCTTATGAAGGGAGATTTGAAGATTGAGGAGGATAAGGACATCATGGATGAAATGGTGACTTTTTTCTCTGGTCTTATGATAGCTGACCCCAACATCAATATGGAACACTAGGCTGAATTCCTCAGAGTGATCCCCACTCTGGTTTCAAAGGATCAAAACAAATTGTTAAGCTCAATTCCTAAGAATGATGAAATTTTCAAAGCTGTTTGTTCTCTAGGAGGAGAGAAAGCTCCTGGTCCTGATGGCTTTCCCATGTTTTGCTTTTAGAAACTTTGGAAACTTGTTGGAAAAGATGTTTGTGATGCGGTGAAGGAATTATTTGGGGCAAAACAAATGCTGAAGGAAGTCAATTCCACCTTCCTGTGCCTGATTCCTAAGAAAATTGGAGCTAATTTGCTTGATCAGTTTAGGCCGATCAGTCTTTGTAATTCTTTCTATAAAATTATCTCCAAAGTTCTTACTTCTAGATTGCTTCTAGTGACCCCTTTGATCATTGCTGACCAACAAAATGGCTTCACTCCAGGTAGACAAATCCTCAATTTTTTTATTTCTGCTCATGAGAATATTCATTCCTTATCTTGTTCTATCAATCAAGGATTTGCAATGAAAGTGGACATTGCTAAAGCTTATGACAGAGTTGATTGGTCTTTTCTCTCAAACATTTTGATTGCCTTTGGCTTTGACAACAAGGTTGTTGGACTGATTCATCAGTTGATCTCTACTTCTTCTATTGTTGTCCTGGTTAATGGTAGCTCTTCTCATTTTTTTAATCCCTCTCAGGGATTGAGACAAGGGGACCCTTTACCCCCCATCCTCTTTGTTATTATGGCTAATTGTTTGGGTAGGTACATTGGGGATTTGGTGCATAAAGGAGTTATTAAGGGATTGCAACCCTCTTCCCATCCTCTTATATGTTCTCATGGCCAATTTGTTGATGATACCATCTTTATGGGGAAATTTGAAGTCAAGGAAGCCAGAAATTTGAAGCAAGCAATAAATCTTTATTCTTCTGCCTCAGGCCAACTGGTTAACTGGAATAAAAGTGTTGTGTTTTTTCTCAATACCCCTATTCTTAGACAACATAAAATTACCAAAATCCTTGGATGTTCTATAGGTTCGTTCCCTTCTTCCTATCTGGGTCTTCCTTTAGGCTTGAAGGCTCCGAATTCCTTTTGGGAAGACCTTATTAACAAATTCAGCAAGAAGTTGGCTGGTTGGAAAGGGAACCTTTTAAGCCTGGCTGGTAAATTAATTCTTCTTAAAGCTTCTCTCCAAAGTATACCAAATTATGCTTTAAGTCTTTTTAAAATCCCCACTAAATTCGCTGAGGCTATTGACAAAATTCAAAGGAATTTTTTGTGGATTGGTTCAGAGGAAAAAAAGAAAATGCCTTTAATTGCTTGGGACCAAGTTTGTAAACCGGTCAGGGAAGGTGGACTGGGCATTCAGAAAATCAGAAGCATGAAAAAATCAGAAGCATGAATAAAGCTCTTCTAGCTAAACAAGGATGGCGTGTTTTTCCATGAAAACAAAGAGTGGAGTACCATTTGGAAACACAAGTACCTTCTTAATTATGTTTCTCTTTCTGGTTTCTTCTCTTCTTCTGATGTTATTCATCCTTCCTCCATATGGGTAGCTGTGTAGGGAACAAAGAAAATTCTTGGAGAAGGGTGCTCTTGGAAAATTGGTAATGGGATTAGGGTGAGATTTTAGGAAGATGTCTGGCTTAAGGATCACCCCCTGATTGAAGATGTTGAAGATATGAAACAAGTGGACTTATGCAAGTAGAGATATGGCACTCTTGTTAGTCATTACTGGCAGAACAACTCTTGGGTGAACTTGAAGGACATTGATCAAAGCTTCAATCACATCCAATTATCTCTCAATGATGTTTCTCTCCATCCTTCTTTTGAGGATGAGATTATTTGGTATGTTGATCCTAGTGGGCAATTCAAAGTTTCATCTTTCTTTGTTTCTAAGGAGAAGGAAAATCTTTCCTTTTGGTCTCAGGCTTGGACTAAGGGTCTCATTCCAAAAATTAACATCTTCTTTTGGGTCCTGCTTCAAAATAAAATCTGACCCTTGATAACTTGCAGAAAAGAGGTATAAATTTGGTGAATAGGTGTATTTTATGCAAGAATGGATTTGAAGATAGAGACCACCTATTTCTGAACTGCTCTTATACCCAGCAAGTCTGGACTGAGATCCTAATGCATTGGAACTTGACCTAGGTTCATCAAAACAATGTGGAATCTTCTTTTAAAAGCTGGAAATGCCCTTCTAAGAATTTTGATGTTCAATTCCTATGAAAAATTAATCTTCCTCATCTCCGGTGGGGTATTTGGAAAGAAATAAATAATAGAATTTTTAAAAACAGAGAGGTTCTAGGATGGGTGCTTGGTCAGAATATTATTAGAGCTTTTAAGGAGAATTTCAGATCTCTGAAGAACCCTGATCAAACCTTTCCTGTTGATAATCCAATGCTTTCTGAAAATCCTAAACTTCAAACTGATAACCCAAGATTGACCATCACTTGGAGTTCCCCCCCTTATGGTTGGATTAAAGGAAACTTTGATGGTGCTACTAAGGGCAACCCGAGAAGTGCGGGTTGTGGAGGTGTGTTGAGAGAGCATATGGGAAATGTTAAAGATGCTATAGCAATCCCTATAGGTAGGACTAATAGTCACATTGCTGAAGCAACGACTGCCCTTTATACTATGAAAATTGCTGTGGATTTGGGATGTCCAAATTTATGGTTGGAAGGTGACTCTTTAAATATTGTTAATATCCTAAATAATAAAAGTTCTATCTCATGGTCAATAGAGGCCAAAATCAAGGAGAACAAATACCTTATTCAAAAATTTGAAAAAGTTGTCATATCCCATACCTTTCGGGAGGCCAATGGTGTTGCTGATTGGATTGCCAACTATGCTGTCCTAATAGGACAAATGGTGAGGTGGACCGATGAATTAACTAACCAAGTTGATCTCAAAGTAATTATTCATTATGAAGCCATCCATGCGCAAGTGGGAAAGATTTGTAAAGATTAGAAAGTTAATGATTTCATGGAGTGATCATATTATTGCCAGATTTTCTTCCCCAAGGAAGTACACTCAAATGAATGCGATGTGGTTTTTGCACGTATCTCTGAAAAAGGGAGTCTCTTTTGATGGGATGAAAAACAGTTTTCATTTTAACCCTTTCACTCTCTTCGTTTGGTTACTCTGGTTTGAATGTGTTCTCTATTCTCTGCAGATGGGGGGCGAACCGCGCAAGGAGGAACCAAAAAACTATGATGCCTGGAAGGCTCGTGAGGATGTATGGAAAATTTTGTAGAAAGGAAATGTGACTTGTTATTTGGAGTGACTCAATGGTTTTAAGCCACACATCACTACGAATTTCTTTAAGAACTAGTCCAATAACAAAGTCACTCTCCATGGTGTTACTGTGAAACTTACGGAGGATTTTACTGCAGAGATCACGGGGCTCCCCACGGCGGGCATAAAATTCACCAAGCAAACCAGTATTTCAAATGCAGCCTACAAAAAGTTTTTGAAAATGAAAGACGAGGAGAAGCAACTGGAAAAGAGTGGTGATTTCTTCGATGTGCATCAGATAAAGGAGATCTGGAGGGATGTTCTTTGTTGTATCCGTGAGTATTTCATACTTGATGGAAGAAGTAAAAGAGTTCATAAATGCCACTTAATTTTTTTAAATCACTTCAAACACAAAGAATATCTTTCCCCTTCTTTTTCCGGTTTTCTTTACTTCATAGTTTAGAAGCCCATAAGAAGAAGGAGTCCAGACCCATTTTACATGAAGGGTTGATTCTTCTTATTGAAAGGTATTGTAAAAATAAACACATTGCCTCTACTCCCTCTAAGGACAAGAAGAAGGACTCCATTAAGAGTAAGAAGGGTGACTCTGTTAAAGGTAAAGATAAAGCCCTGAATTTGAAACCCTCGGCTTCTCAAAAACATGAGGATGAGGAGCCTAAGACCGAGAAATTGGAAAGCCTTGAGATTATTAACCCTGAGGATGAGGAAGATATTGACCTCGAGGATTTAAGCTCTAATTTGGACGGGTACCCGGAGATTGAAGGTAATAATGAAAAAGGGAAAGAGGAAGCCAATAGTGAAGGTAATTCTGAACAAAGTAAATTTGTTAATGAGGGTAACCAGGCTATATCTAGTGGGGATGATAAAGCAGAAGATAACACTGTTGGGAACCCTGTTGAGAAGAGTAAGGAGGACCATATAGCTAAGACTACTTCTCCTGTTAAGGGGATAGAGGAAGAAAAAAGGAAGGACTCTGTCGGGGTTCGAAAGGAGGATCAAATGGAAATGGAAGATAACAATGACAATGTCCGCTCAACCCCCACATGGGATTGCTGAAGATGATAGTGATTCAATGCAGAGGGATACCATGCTCACCTTCCTGCATTTTGCAAAGGATAAAGCTGACACCATGCTCAAAGTAGATTTCTAGATCTACAATGAAATGATGGGTTTGAAGAAAAAGGTGGAAATTCTGCAACAAAACCTGGATACTATCAATGTCAAACTTAGCCAACTGGAAGGGCAGATGGGAGACATCCCTAACAAACTTAACAACTATGAGCAGAACCTTAGAATGCTAATCAAGGAGAGTGGCACTAAGATGGAATAGGTCACCTCGAGTATACGTGCGACCGCTGCAAGCCTGGGCAAAAGGGCTAATGAAGATATCACTTCGGCTAAGGGTCCAAGCAAAAGAACAAGGCAGAGCTCGAGGAAAAGTGCAATGAAAGTTGTTGCTACTTCGGTTGCTGATACCATTCAAGAGATTGCAGAAATTGGTAAGGAAGTTGCTAAAATGATCTTGGAGTTGCAATAGTGGCTCTGAGTCAGGTTCCCTGGTTTAGTTCCGGTCTGGTCTGGTTACTGGTTGGGGTCTCTGGTCCTGATTTTTGGTTTTTATCATTTTGACTGTTTGTGGTTTCAGGTCCCTGTAAAACCTAGGTTAGTTTGTTTTTGGACTTTTCTAGTGGTTTCAGGTCCCTATAAAACCTAATTTTGATACTGTTCTACAGTTTGTTGCAGGTTTCTTTTTCCTGGTTGGGCTGTAATGCTTTATCTTTCTGCTTTTTGTTAAAGGGTTTTGGGGTCCCTTCAAAACCTACTTTTACCGTAATCTAAAACATTTGTACAATTGTTATAATTTTTATTTAGTTTTTGTGAATGTGAAGGGAATAGAATTTACCAAATTTTCATACTAAAAAATGATATAATCATGCATGCAAAGTTGAGTTCCTTTATTGAACTTTCATTGCTCACTCAAGCACATTTTCATAAATTAAGCCTCACACTATTTGTACATATGTTCTATTCTACTCACCTTAATTATCAACTTATTATCTCTATCAGTACAATTTTGTCAAAAATATTTCATTTTCATATTGATTTCGATACTCTTTTTTAGTTGCAACACAAATACATTTAATTTAATAGACATATATATCTACATTTCACAAGTTAAAATCTATTTTTCTTTAGAATTACTATTAGGATCTGAAATATAATTATAATTAAATTAAAGATCAAAGTCTACTTTTTTTAGAATTATTATTAGAATCAGAATTAGAATTAGAATTAAATTAAAGATCAGAATTAAAATTAGAATTAAATTAGAATTAGAATTAAATTAAAGATCAAAATTAATTATAATTAGGTTGAGGGTAAAATTTTAGATTTGGTACACAATAAGAGTTGGATTAAAATTAAGATTAAAACTAGCAGTTGCACGTTTTTGTACGTGCAACAAGAAGCCGATAGTTGTGTATGTTTTTGTATGAGAGAGTACAACATTAATATAAAAAATTATCAAATAACACATCCTTTTTCCTCTTGAAATTAAAAATTACTCACATTGTGATTACATACAACTTTTCATTCTCTTGAAGGTCCAAACTTTTTCCCAAAATTACATTAAGTACAAGAGTAAATATAAGAATAAACCACATCAAGTGTTTGTAAAGTAATGCTACTCTATTCAAGCATGTAAGATGATGAATATTTAATGTCAGGATTGTTTCATAGTTTGTATTATTATCATGAAGATAGGCAACTTGTAGCACATTAACTTGAATAGACAAATTTGAAAACATGGAGATTCAAATGACTGAGATCACATAACTATTTAGACTACTACTTCATTGTTTCGTAATATTTTACATTGTGGTATAAAATTTGTAAGTGTATGCTCTAAATTATCCATCTGTAGATGACTATTTACCTTAATTCAACCTTTTCAATTAATCTTTATAAGCCTGACATGCATGTAAATAGAACATATTGGTGGAAGCCTTTTGTTGGATGTGGAAAGCAATTTCTAAGTAGGGGAGACTGTAATAACTCTATGAATTACTAAAGGTTGAAGACCACTAAATCATAGAACAACACACCGAAATAAAGAAGACAAGAAGATAGTATATGGATGATTCTCGGTTAGGAAGACAATAGTTCACAATCAGGAAGACAATGTTCATTATGTCATTAATCAATGATCAAAGAAACAAACTATTAGAACATCTAATCTTGAAGGCAATATTTTGGATGCTAAAGAATTAACAATTAGTTAAAAACATTAAGGAGCAACAGTTGGAATGATTTTGGTTGAATTACTAAGATTACTTAAGGCCACAACTATATTTGTAAGGCAGTGTTGAAGTTAAAGACGAGAAAAATGCAATTTGAGTATAATAGCAAATGGATATTAAAAATAAGAGAAAGACAATAGTGATTAAGAAGGTTGTAAGATGTAGTGATTCATTATCATTATTAGCAATGTAATATGCAAAATGTTAACTTGTGATTGATTAGTTATCTACTAAGAGTTGAAGTTACCATAGGGAATTCAAGTTGTATGATGAAGAGATGGGACCATTCATCTTTGAGGCATATTAAAGAAATATCATTGACACTCCAAAGATAGGAAGAGAAGATGTTAAACCAAGTGCTCAAATTGAGCCATAGACATAGAAGTCAAGGACGCACAACTTAAACGAAACTATAATCAGGAACAATGCCAAATATCACAACAACAAAGCTTACACATTAGAGAAGCATTCGAATTTAATCTACAAAGTCCTATTAGACTGATCAATAGTAATATAATTCGCATACACATAAAGACATATCAGAAACAACAGTCCACATATAACTCAAATCAATGTTGTTCATCTAGCGCTCATATCAAATAGGCTATCAAAAATAGCCAATTACACCTACTTTCAGATCAATAAAGTTTAATACTTGATCGTCATATGATATCGATTCCTTTATTCTTACATATTGACCGACATCTATATCAATACAATCACCATTATATCCGCAAGTATGAAACAAAGCATATAAGAGATTCTATATTCAAATCAACCTTTTATCATCTCGAGCGATTGGGTTATAATGTCGATCATTGAAGGTCAAGGACACTTTCCAACATTTTACAATTGGATATCATCCTACCTTAGCATCATCCTAGCAAGATATTTGTTGTTATACATTGTTCTATATGATCAGTACTCTCCTAATTATATTAAGCATTGTAGCAGTGAATTAAGAATCAAATAAGAGAAAGTGGAAATATCATTCTTATATAACATCAAGATAGGACCCACATTGATATATTCTCCTTTTAAGAATATATTATACACTCATTTGTGATGAACTAAAGAATTGAGATAAGTTACAAATAAGTATCTTGTAATTGAATTTAATCAAAATCTCTTATTCTCTCTATATATATCCATCATTTTCCAACATTATAAAAATAAATCCATATTCTCAGCATTACAGATTGGAGAAGGTTCAAGCCTTTAACATAAAAATGTGAATATGTATATTAAATCAACACTCTTCTGAATTTGAATAAACAAATATACATTTTTGACAAGACATCTATGACATGTATATGCTTTTATTAATGGGAGTAGGCAGAAGAGATCAATTTGGCCAAGTTGGCCAAGTGGAAGTGGGTCACAAAATCTATACGCAAATGCAGAATGAGAACGGTCTATATCAACATTATCATAATTATTGCCAACTTTTTGTTCAAACTGCAGGCATTACTTGTTTCTATATAATATTAACTGGCCCTTCTGTCATGATTTAATTCATCTATATGGGCCATCACAGAGGACCAATAATAATAATCAATCTAAACTATTCAATTTAGTTTGATAGATGCCCAAATGGCTGATGGCCAAGAATTCCACATTGAAAGCCATTAATGATGCTCAAGGACCTCTGAAGAATTTAAAAAATCCTACAATCTGTAAACAAGGTCGTCGATTCATCAAATGATTATCATCAAATAGATAAGCAAAATACTGGGGATCTGACCCACAAGGCCAAAGATTCATCAAAGGATTATCTTGACAAGGGTAAGGGGAGAATTGAATATCTGATAGGGAAGTTAAATGACTCATCAGAAGACCATCTTCATAAAGCTAAGGAAGCCATTGAAGAATCTAAGAACCCTAGGAGAAAAGAGAAGAAGCAGAAAACTTGATATTGGCTTCTAGGGTATATGAATGGTAACTCTGCATATACATGGTTAGCATAGTAAAGTCTCATCTATATCAGCCTGTTTGGAGAAGCATATTCATCAAAGTACACAGACAAGATACCTAAGATACCGTTATCAATTGCATCAGACTTGTTGGTGATTATCAGATCCTACAATGATTTCTTGGTCCTACATTAGCTGTGAATTGGTTGAAGTTTTAGTGTTTAAGATCACTATTCAGATATAAAAGTATTATTGGGTTTGGCCGGTCAACGATTGTAGTGGATTTTGCCTAAATATTGTGGATCCTATCGTGCTCTTCACATATATGTTCTCTTGGAAAAGTAACTTCATTCCTTGAAACTGAAACCCATAAATTCATTCTGAAAACTCTCAATCAGATTGCATATGAGATGTTTGAAAAAATGTCTAACCAATAAAACTCTCAAAATTCATTTGATATTCTGGTTATCGCTTGGGAAGAAATTAATTTTTGAGACTACATATTTGATTTTTGTGAGCTTTGAATATAAATCCCGTGTCTTTCTAGTTAGTTTTTGGAGACAATATAAGATGAGTGAGTATTGAGAATTTTTCAGGGTATATGCATGGTGTATTGAAAGAAATTAAGCTCAGGGTATAAATCATGAATGTCAAGAGAAGTGCAGATTTACATAAAAAGTAAACTATGCCAAATAATTTAAAATTGGGGGCTAATTTACTCAGAGCATTGAGATTGAGAACCGTGGGTTTAAAATTCGGGTAGATCCTAAAAAAGTTTATATTGGGAGAATTTAGGATATCAGACGGTCAACATTTTGATGGAAGCGAGATACCCTTACAAAGAATATTAATTTTTTTAATAAAGGAATATCAATCTATCATTGTTTCGTCAAACCAAAAAATTGAAATCACCTAAACTTCATGTACGCAACATATGACGAGTATCTCAAAATCAAAACACTTGATTCTACTGAAACAAAAAAAATATATCAAAACACTTGATTCTACTGAAACAAAAAAAAATATCTGTTGTAAATATATTTGTTAACCCTGAAATGTATGATGAAACTTCAACGCATAATTGTGAAAACCTCTGACATTATTCAGAATGTAGTAGAAACCAATAATCTAAAAAAGAAAATTAATATGAGATGGTTTTAAAAAACAACCGGCCCTAAGTAGAAATGGGCAACAGAGTAAAAGGGATAAAAAAGGGTTTGAAGATAAGAAAAAATTAATTTAAATAAAAATAAAAATGGTAAAACTTATATTATCTCAATATTCACAATTGATTTAGCTTTACATACACTCTGTACCAAAAAATCATAATGTCTCCGTTCACATTGTCAAACAAGAAGAAAGAAACAGGGCAGTGTTGTATCGATAGTCCGAATCTGTCATATTGCTTCAAACCATGGTGATTACCACTGTTGGGAAAGAATTTTTTATAATCTCAGAAATAAGGAATTTAAGAATTCAAACTGGGCTACAAATAGTGCACATGAAAAGGGAAAAACAAAGCCAACTCATGTTTTAAGAAAAAAAACAAAGCGATCTGGAAGGGGTGGAGAAAATTAATAGAAATAAATAAAATAGAAACTATACAAGAAAAGAAACAAAAATAATATAATAATGAAATCTACAAATTTTCCTATTCTTTGTATATTTTCTATTTTTTTTATTTTAGTAATGAAAAAAATAAAAACAAATAGAATAGAAAGTATACATATTACAAGCAATAGAAACAAATTTTCCAGCGAGGCTGACAATTTTCTAGCAATAATTGGCAAAAACTAGGAGCAAAGCTCCCACATATAAGCCCATCGGCTTTAATTAAAGATTCTCCCGATATTGAATAAGGGTGAAGGAATAAGGAATAATACGTCATTTAAACAATATTTGAGAAATGAATATTCTCCCAATTGTTTGTCAAATATTATCATTTTCTTGTGTCCATCATTTTATCATTATTCTCTGATAAAGGGCATGTTTGTGATAACTTTTGTCTGTACAGATGTTCACGTATCAACTCTTAAGTGTAGAAAGCGTCCATTTATCTGATTCTTCCCTTCGTTAAAAGAAAAGCATAAGTAGAAATAAGTAAGAAGAAAAGCACATAAAAGTTAAAAAATACCCTCTGCGTGAAGAATTTTGTCACAACCCGCTCTTACATATGCCAAAATTCTCGATGTGTATTGCTACATAGATTTACAAAATTCTTGATAGCATAATTAGTTAGGTCAGTTACACCACGGTATTCTTATAAAATAAAATAAAAAAGTACCCTCGGGAGGTGAATTCAATGCAATGGCGTTGTAAATGATAAGCTCTCAACTGTAGGCCGCTCTAACAGCCATGGCTCCTGTAATGGGATCTTACGAGGAAGAAGAAAAACATATCTCCTATTCCTTATGCTGGTTATTATGGCAGAATACCCCATGTCCCCTTTTAAGAAAGCCTTGATATTGCCCTCTCAAGCACTTGTGATTCTCAGGCCGTCAGTGACTTTATGTAACGACAGCCCCTGCAAAACAAATGCCACATCAGCAATCTCCGTAATATGCAAAAAAATCCACAAGAGTCAAAGTCTTTTGAATATTGACTAGTCAACATTAGTCGATTAACTATCATTAACTTTACATATATGCTCAAATTTAAAAGAAACTGTAAATTCGTTACCAGATTACTAATACCAGATACCAGATACCAGGTGGTATAACCATGGCGACCAAGTTGAAAAGAGCTCTAGAACCTGTCTAAGAACACAAGGGTGAGAATATTGCAGGAGTGCTTTTCCACCCTACCACGAAGCTGTTAAGCTTCCCTAGAATCTTTCCTGACATGAAAGATAACCAGCCCGACAATGAGGGAGACTAAACAGGTAAAACCAAGAAGGTAATGGAATTGTGTAACATATTGTCTACATTTCAACTAGACAAGTAACACATCTTTGCAAGACAAGTAATACAACCCGCTCTTACATATGCCACAATTCTCGATGTGTATTGCCACATAGATTTACAAAATTCTTGATAGCATAATTAGTTAGGTCAGTTACACCATGGTATTCTTATAAAATAAAATTAAAAAGTACCCTCGGGAGGGGAATTCAATGCAATGGCGTTGTAAATGATAAGCTCTCAACTGTAGGCCACTCTAACTGCCATGGCTCCTGTAATGGGATCTTACGAGGAAGAAGAAAAACATATCTCCTATTCCTTATGCTGGTTATTATGGCGGAATACCCCATGTCCCCTTTTAAGAAAGCCTTGGTATTGCCCTCTCAAGCACTTGTGATTCTCAGGCCATCAATGACTTCACCCATCTCATGGGGCCTCATGGAACTCAAAACTTTAGAGAAGGCCAAGGAGGAGACGAGAACCCTGAGACAGATTGTTTAAGGATTTGTGATTAGTTATAATTTCAAAAAACACTGAGAATAATGATGGAAAAGTTCAGTTGGTTGCATTCTCTCATGCTTGTTCTTTGGTCTCTCTTCTCTTTCACTACCTTGAAATGACCTTCAAATTGCAAAAATGGACTGTGTTGCTAAGGAGATTGAAGAAGATCTAGTAGTAACTGGCATAAACGATTTTATCAATAATAGTAAGGATATTTTGTTGTTTCCAAGTCATCTGTCGGACAAGGCAAAAGAGGGGTTACTGCTTGACAAAGAAGAAGAAGACGGAGATGACAATGATGAATGGAGCATTGAGGTTTCAGAAGTTCAACCCATATGGAATTAATGAGCATCAAGTCCCAGGTTCCTATTTTTCATTATTAGAAATTCATTGGAACTTGTTTTATCTTTGAATTCAGAAGGGTGAAATGCAAGAAATGTGGTTGCTTGTGGTTTTATTAATTTTTCTATATATTAAATATTTCCATCGCCTTGTGTGTGAAATGCTTCATAAGGTTCTAACTAGATGCTTAAAGGGAAATTGGGTTGTGGTTCTAGAAATAATCTATTATTAGATGGGACAACTTTAAATTTGTAGTAGACTGGTTAGGAATGTCGCTTTGTTTTTGTTTAAGGGTTTTGATACCAAATATTGTCGGGTTCCTTTAACTTCTTGCTTAGAAAATATGAACTGTTAACACTATTAACACGGGATTAGCCTGTCAAACCCTTGAAGCTGATGGATAGATGAGATTCATGATGGGCATTTGGGTCTAAGAGCAGTTAATATCTTCCCTTCACCCAGGACTTGGCTGTGATTTGAGGAATGTGTGCCTTTTGGTCGGTTTTGTGGATAGTTTTATAGATATCTTTAAAGTGTATTAAGCTGACCCAATTATAACAGTTTTATTTCAAAGACGTGGAACAGTAATGAACTTGATAGTCAATATTTATTTTTATTTAACAATATATTGTCGAGATTCATATCAAAAGACATTTTGTTAAATTAGACACATTTCAGTGAGAAACATGAGTAATTCCTTATAGTAGTGAAATGGTGTTGGTAAATTTTAAATAATATTAAAATTATCTTAGTATGTGTAAGAGGAATGTCTTGTACTGACTACTTAATATAATGTGATTGTGTCAAGGTATGCTTTCCATGACAATGTAATATGTGGAAGTTTGATTTTATCTTGCAACAATTATCCTTGTTGATGTGTGATCATTTATGATATTATTATAGGAGAAGTTAGGATGGAATAACATGTTGGTTGATGTATTTTGTTACTTGCTAGTAATATGGTCATTAAGATGCCCTGGGTTAGGTTGTTATTGCATATCTATTTTTCTATGCATGGTCAAAAGTTCACCTAGATGGCAAGTACGATACATGAGTTGACCTAAACTCTTGTTTATTTCATTAGCATGGAAGAAGTTTTTGATGTTATTATTATTATATGTTA
The DNA here is from genome assembly GCA_028749045.1 of Cupressus sempervirens. NCBI lineage: Eukaryota > Viridiplantae > Streptophyta > Pinopsida > Cupressales > Cupressaceae > Cupressus > Cupressus sempervirens. The sequence continues at coordinate 443,747,043 of CM053786.1, read as the reverse complement.
AAATCATCATAATGACTATTCATCAATAATTCCCTTTTTTTTATAACATGCTTTTGGCTAAAGAGTAGACCTTTTATCTAGGGAAACATGTAGGACAAATGTGATTTGAAGTGATTGGAAATATTTTATGCATCTTCAGCATTAGGGATGAACAATTACACTGGGTAGTTGACTTGTTTCATGTGGATTAAATATTTGGATTAAGAGGATTGCCTACCTTGGATTAGATATCTAGAGACAACTAAGTATTGATAGTGGTCAATATTTAGATGTATTGTGACATGATTTAATTGAAATGAACTATGAGTCTTTAAGGGAGTGATTGTACTACCTTACTATTACGAGGTGGGGTCCGAATTTTTGGAAAGCGTTTTCCTTAACATGTGATATAGTTTCCTAATGGATATATGAGAAGAAAATTTATTGAGCTTAATTACTTTTCCTATGTAATTAATTGAAATATATCAATTGTATTACTTGTCTTGCAAAGATGTGTTACTTGTCTAGTTGAAATGTAGACAATATGTTGCACAATTCCATTACCTTCTTGGTTTTACCTATTTAGTCTCCCTCGTTGCCGGGTTGGGTATCTTTCATGTGAGGAAAGATTCTAGGGAAGCTTAACAGCTTTGTGGTAGGGTGGAAAAGCACTCCTGCAATATTCTCGCCCTTGTGTTCTTAGACAGGTTCTAGAGCTCTTTTCAACTTGGTCGCCATGGTTATACCACCCGGTATCTGGTATCTGGTATTAGTAATCTGGTAACGAATTTACAGTTTCTTTTAAATTTGAGCATATATGTAAAGTTAATGATAGTTAATCGACTAATGTTGACTAGTCAATATTCAAAAGACTTTGACTCTCGTGGATTTTTTTGCATATTACAGAGATTGCTGATGTGGCATTTGTTTTGCAGGGGCTGTCGTTACATATGGTATCAGAGCTCTTGTTTCCACACTTGGGCCTTGAGTTCACTATGCTAGACATAAAATTGTAAGTCAAACTTGTTTACTCTATGTTATATGAGTTGATGAGATGGGTTGCATGTTGCATCTCTCAATTATGATTGTTATGGAAAGTTATATGGAATGACTGGTAAATTGCATAGCTCATGATTATATTTAATTTAAACCATGTGATGGTATAATATGTGCATTGCGTATTAAAATTTAACTATTGAGGTTTTCAAAGGATGGTTGCTTTGTTTGCACTAGGTTATGACAACCTACCAAATGAAGATTTGGCTTCTGATAGCAATGAAAAATGTCTTTTATTTATGTAAATGATATGGGATGCAAATGCAGTGCAAGAATTTATTTTCTCTTTTATGCCAGGTTCATGAGGTTGATTGAGTAACCTAATATGCTAAGAAGGAAGAACATGGATTTTATTTGCAAACTATTGCATGTTCCATTATGCATTTAGAAATATGTGACTAACAAGATAAATTTCATGTGATGCATGAGAAGGTTGGTTATGTTCTTGGTGATCCTTGGACGCAAGGTGTCATTAAACATCTACTCCCTCTTGGTGACTAGTGAGAGTCATTGTGCTTTAAGTGAATTGGGTTTCATTTTATTATGTTCGGTTTCATGAACTTGGATGTGATGAAGGACTAACTTGAGATTTTATGTTCTTTGTGACCACCAAGCCACCAATTTCTTATGTGAGCTATTTACTTGACTCTTGTTCACTTTTATTTTGGTTTGTATCTCCTTTTTGGACTTTTACTTAAGAATTATGAATCTTGTTTAAGATTTCCTTGATCTTGAGATGGCTAGGCTGTGTGCACATATTTTTGATGTTGCTAGTCCTATGATTTGGAAGTGATTTCATCTATGTTGTTCATTGTGGAGCATTGATAGGATGTACAAGGAAGTAGATTGTGAAGAACATGCCATTCTTCCTTTTGCATTTATCTTATGCTATTTTTATTATTTTGGAAAGCTTACCTTCCACTATGGGTGTCGAATGTGGACAAACAAAGAAGGTTAGATGTTGTGTACTTTTCTCCATGGAAGGGTGTAATGTAGCAATTATGGGATAGATAGGTGGATATCTTCATGTTTAGTTTCCCTATCTGCCAGTTTTGTATAATGGATACATGTCTGTTCTTGTTTCTTCTATAGGTAATTCTAGATTTTGAAAGTGCTTGGCCAAGCCATTTTTGTTATCTAAATATTGCATATGTGTACATGGTTATGCTTATTTGGTTTTACTACTTCATTTCGTGATTAGACTACTAGGCACATGGTTGCAATGTAGAAATGTTACACAATTTATTTTATTTCCCAGCTACATTCCATGTTTAGACTACTAGGCACATGGTTGCAATGTAGAAATGTTACACAGTAGCACCAGATCCATCCGATCCATCTTGTTCCAGGAAGCTAGGCTTCTCGTGTTAGGGTCGGGGTATTCTTCGTGTTAGGAAGAATCCTGGGAAAAGTATCCACTCTGTGGTTGGCAATGTTAAAGCGCCTAGGCCATACTTTCGTCTCGAGAAGCAGGTGGGAGACGTCCTATAGCTTTTGGAGACTGCAACCACTAGAGAGCTAATTGAAAAGTCATCTCAGTTTGATTGCCTAGTTCGTCATTTGAGATGTACTTACAACATTGTAGCACATTTATGTTCAGCTGATTATGTTGATGATCATTCAAAAAGGAAACATGTAACTATTGTATGTTGATCAAGCAATTTGTAATTATATGTAACTGTTGAAATGCTGAAAGCTGGATCAGCAAGATTGTAATGATGTATGAAATGATATGAATGTATATAATTAAGTAAAGGCCATACATCACAACACGTGCTTTTATGTTGGTCAAGCACACTATGGTGACAAAATGGGCGTGAGGGCCTAAGGTCACTCACTTGATAAAAATTGGATTACTAATCCTTGCAGGTGATTGGTGAGCATACCTAGATGATATACTTAATGGTGCTGAACATATGATAGATGACACTGCGCCTTCATGATGTGCTTATTGTTCCATGTTTGACGTGTAGGTTGATATTTTCTATGATGCCCATTGAGGTATGATGCTTTACATTATACTTTGTATTTATTAAATCATGTATTTGATGGATGGATGACGTGTAGGTCGGCATCCTTGGATAATGACATGTGTTACATTCTTAAATGAATAATTAATTGATAACTTGTGAACATGGTGAATGGAAAAAGTTGTTGACTATTCAAACTAGGGTTTTGCTTGATTATTTTAAGTATCCCTGAAATTGCTAATGTGGCAATTGTTTAGTACGACATGGTTCTTACATATGATGAAATGTAGTTTGACATGTAGGTCAACTTATTCAGTATATTCATGTATGGAATATTCATGTGATGTTATGTTGTACTTGACAATATGGTCGATAATTGGTTATGAAATGTAATTCTTATTATACCTATCATTTCGACATGTAAGTTGGAAACTAGAATGAAGTTGCATAATTGATTAGAAGATATTGCTTCTACTTGTTGAATAAAACTATGTGTAGTCAATTTCTGACCAACCTAATTTGACTTTTAACCTATGTGGCAAGTGTATGAAATATGGTGTTCCAATGGAAATGCAAGCGGGTATGTATAGATTCCTCTTTTATCTACTACGATAATATTTTTGCATTGGTGATATGTATATGTGATGATCCACCATGCATGTGACTTCTATTTTATAAAAAGTTGTTGACTCCTTTATATTTAGTCAATTTGGTCAACAAATAATGATCAACGATGTAGTCATCTTGAGTTATTTGTTTGACTCTTAAAGTCAATATGTTGTTAGATATAGATTTGGTACTTATGTATTCGATTTACACCTTTGGTTGATATATCTAATTGGGATTTGGGTTTATTATCTAATGATGAAGAACTGTGGTTCAATGCTGCATGATACATTATCATAGTGGTTAGATACATGTCACTCATTTTGAGCTAAATGATGTAGTATGATGAAGATGCATAATGATGATTAAATGCTAAAGTTTACATTAATGATGTTGTATGTGCATGTCATTATATTTCACGATGAATTAGATGTAATGGGATTGCATTACTTGATTATGTTTTGTGAACATTGGCCTAATGATGTGGATGATTACTCATTTAGCAAGCGCCACATGTTAGATGGTATGTATGGTACATATGATACATAAGGTATGAATGGCTAATTATTTATGTTACTCGTAATCAAGATGTGATTAAAAGATGAGTTAAGAAGTCATTAAGTTGAACAAAATTTTGACTCCTATTCTTTGAATTGATCTCCTTTAGATACTGATATTGTGACTAAGCTAAAGGTATTGTGAGTGCATGAGTATGGTAAGATGTGGATAAGAAGTACCTACTAGCGAGACAAATCCACAGGTGATGCCAAGGTATGGTATGTGTACAGGTATGTGTGTGATATTATGTGATTTTGAGGCCATATGTTACTAGTTTTGAAACTTTTTGAGATAAGGAAGTATTTGATTTTATATTTTATTGGAAATTCGATTTGATTTATGATATATGATGGACTGACATTGAGTGTTGTTCCTGTAATGCAACAGAGGGAATGACACATTATCAGAAAGGGGGAATATTGTCGGAGAGAGGTAGCCTAACCTTGTAAAACTATAGAATGGTAATGGAATCCACACACTCACATAGAAAAGGGTTCTTGAAATGATTATTATACATGTGCTTATATACAATGTGTAATATTTTTCTCTGGAATTGATTGTTTCAAATAAGTGTTTAAATTTGAGTTAAAAAAAAATATAAAAAAATAGTGTCTTATGAGTGTTTGAGTGTATTGATTTTATTAGAATGCATTCATATAAAATAATATGTTGTTGATTATGATAAAATCTGAATAGAAGCAAATGTTTTGTCTGGAACATAGAACAATGGAAGTTTGACTAAATTCAAATTATTTACTTGATTTCTCATTGATTGTATTTGTACATATTGACCTAGCATCGAGGACAATGCATTTTTAAGAGGGGAAGGATGTCACAACCCGCTCTTACATATGCCAAAATTCTCGATGTGTATTGCCACGTAGATTTACAAAATTCTTGATAGCATAATTAGTTAGGTCAGTTACACCATGGTATTCTTATAAAATAAAATAAAAAAGTACCCTCAGGAGGGGAATTCAATGCAATGGTGTTGTAAATGATAAGCTCTCAACTGTAGGCCGCTCTAACCGCCATGGCTCCTATAATGGGATCTTACGAGGAAGAAGAAAAACGTATCTCCTATTCCTTATGCTGGTTATTATGGCAGAATACCCCATGTCCCCTTTTAAGAAAGCCTTGGTATTGCCCTCTCAAGCACTTGTGATTCTTAGGCCGTCAATGACTTCACCCATCTCATGGGGCCTCATGGAACTCAAAACTTTAGAGAAGGCCAAGGAGGAGACAAGAACCCTGAGATAGATTGTTGAAGCATTTAAGGATTTGTGATTAGTTATAATTTCAGAAAACACTGAGAATAGCGATGGAAAAGTTCAGTTGGCTGCATTCTCTCACGCTTGTTCTTTGGTCTCTCTTCTCTTTCACTACCTTGGAATGACCTTCAAATTGCAGAAATGGACTTTGTTGCTAAGTAGATTGAAGAAGATCCAGCAGTAACTGGCATAAACGATTTTATCAATAATAGTAAGGATATTCTGTTGTTTCCAAGCCATCTGTCAAACAAGGCAAAAGAGGGGTTACTGCTTGACAAAGAAGAAGAAGACGGAGATGACAATGATGAATGGAGCGTTGAGGTTTCAGAAGTTCAACCCATATGGAATTAACGAGCATCAAGTCCCAGGTTCCTATTTTTCATTATTAGAAATTCATTGGAACTTGTTTTATCTTTGAATTTAGAAGGGTGAAATGCAAGAAATGTGGTTGCTTGTGGTTTTATTAATTTTTCTATATATTAAATATTTCCATCACCTTGTGTGTGAAATGCTTCATAAGGTTCTAACTAGATGCTTAAAGGGAAAATGGGTTGTGGTTCTGGAAATAATCTATTATTAGATGGGACAACTTTAAATCTATAGCAGACTGGTTAGGAATGTCGATTTGTTTTTGTTTAAGGGTTTTGATACCGAATACTATGGGGTTCCTTTAACTTCTTGCTTAGAAAATATGAACTGTTAACACTATTAACACGGGATTAGCCTGTCAAACCCTTGAAGCTGATGGATAGATGAGATTCATGATGGGTATTTGGGTCTAAGAGCAGTTAATATCTTCCCTTCACCTAGGACTTGGCTGTGATTTGAGGAATGTGTGCCTTTTGGTATGTTTTGTGGATAGTTTTATAGATATCTTTAAAGTGTATAAAGCTAACCCAATTATAATAGTTTTATTTCAAAGACGTGGAATAGTAATGAACTTGATAGTCAATATTTATTTTTATTTAACAATATATTGTCGAGATTCATATCAAAAGACATTTTGTTAAATTAGACACATTTCAGTGAGAAACATGAGTAATTCCTTATAGTAGTGAAATGGTGTTGGTAAATTTTAAATAATATTAAAATTATCTTAGTATGTGTAAGAGGAATGTCTTGTACTGACTACTTAATACAATGTGATTGTGTCAAGGTATGCTTTCCATGACAATGTAATATATGGAAGTTTGATTTTATCTTGCAACAATTATCCTTGTTGATGTGTGATCATTTATGATATTATTATAGGAGAAGTTAGGATGGAATAACATGTTGGTTGATGTATTTTGTTACTTGCTAGTAATATGGTCATTAAGATGCTCTAGGTTAGGTTGTTATTGCATATCTATTTTTCTATGCATGGTCAAAAGTCCACCTAGATGGCAAGTACGATACATGAGTTGACCTAAACTCTTGTTTATTTCATTAGCATGGAAGAAGTTTTTGATGTTATTATTATTATATGTTAAAATCATCATAATGACTATTCATCAATAAGTCCTTTTTTTTTATAACATGCTTTTGGCTAAAGAGTAGACCTTTTATCTAGGGAAACATGTAGGACAAATGTGATCTGAAGTGATTGGAAATATTTTATGCATCTTCAGCATTAGGGATGCACAATTACACTGGGTAGTTGACTTGTTTCATGTGGATTAAATATTTGGATTAAGAGGATTGCCTACCTTGGATTAGATATCTAGAGACAACTAAGTATTGATAGTGGTCAATATTTAGACGTATTGTGACATGATATAATTGAAATGAACTATGAGTCTTTAAGCGAGTGATTGTACTACCTTACTATTACGAGGTGGGGTCTGAATTTTTGGAAAGCGTTTTCCTTAACATGTGATATAGTTTCCTAATGGATATATGAGAAGAAAATTTATTGAGCTTAATTACTTTTCCTATGTAATTAATTGAAATATATCAATTGTATTACTTGTCTTGCAAAGATGTGTTACTTGTCTAGTTGAAATGTAGACAATATCTTGCACAATTCCATTACCTTCTTGGTTTTACCTGTTTAGTCTCCCTCGTTGCCGAGCTAGGTATCTTTCATGTCAGGAAAGATTCTAGGGAAGCTTAACAACTTCGTGGTAGGGTGGAAAAGCACTCCCGCAATATTCTTGCCCTTGTGTTCTTAGATAGGTTCTGGAGCTCTTTTCAACTTGGTCGCCATGGTTATACCACTTGGTATCTGGTATTTGGTATTAGTAATCTCGTAACAAATTTACAGTTTCTTTTAAATTTGAGCATATATGTAAAGTTAATGATAGTTAATCGACTAATGTTGACTAGTCAATATTCAAAAGACTTTGACTCTCATGGAATTTTTTGCATATTACGAAAATTGTTGATGTGGCATTTGTTTTGCAGGGGCTGTCGTTGCAAATTTATTCGAGATATCAATGAGGAAACAGGAACATAGATAAGAAGAAATGCACAGGAAAGTTCAAAATGCATTGCGTGTGAAAAAAATATTCGAGATATCAATGAAGAAGCAGGAACACCTGCTTTAACTTTACTAAACAACATTGTTTTGTTCTTTCACGTAGGTATGAAGAAAGGTATCCCAAGTAAAGAATATTGAACAGCCTTTCAATTGCATTGCCCTGGAAGGAGTTGCTGCTATAAATCCGTACTTTGTCAATGATCATTCTCCCATCGAGTCCAAGCTTATCAAGTTTTGTATCTTAGGTGTGCTTAGTAATTGTATTTTTCTCAAGTCCTCGTGGTACTTGGTTTTGTGTGCATAGAGAGTTGAGAGAGGAATTTTACCCGTTCAATCTCATTTTCGAAAGATGGTATCTGTAGTTGGAGAAGCTCTTCTATGAAAAGTTTGTGAGATGGTACTTGAGATCGCTGTTCGCAATGTGGCTGAGCAGGCAAACATGTTGGTGCATTTCAGAGAAGATTTCAGGTGGTTAAGTGACGAACTCATGTATTTGAGGGGTTTTCTGAAAGATGCTGATCGAAAGTCTCAACAGAGGGAACAGAGGGAGCATGTGAAGCATTGGTTGGAGAAGCTTCACGTTATTTCTCTCCTCGCAGATGTCCATGTGTTTTAGAATCCAAGTATAGAAATATCGCTCGATTTTGTGCGTTGAATTGTAAGCAATGGATTTTTCACTATAGGATGGGACGCAGAATTCAGGAAATCAAGACCGCATCAGCTTTGTTACTGATGATGGTAGCAAGCTGGAGCTATTGCATCAAGTTTCTTCGGCTGCAAATGAAGCATCAGCCTGTACATCATCTCAAAGTGTGGACTGGAAGAGATCTTGTCTTCTGCCCAGCGGCAGTGATTCACACACTGTGGGAATTCACTCGAAAGTCGATGTGCAGTGGTTGGGATGGGGAAGACCCATCTCCTTCAGCATGTCTACAACCACAGCAACATTAAAGAAAGGTATGAGTACTCTATATGGCTTTCAGTTTCTCAGTCTTATTCTGTTTTGCAATTACAGAAAGATTTAGTCTTCCAGTTAGATAAAGATTTACACGAGCAGATAAAGGGTAGTGAAGTAAGTGAGCAGGTGTATTAGCTCCGCAGATTCATGAAAGGTTGCAAGGAAAGAGGTGTCTAGTGGTGCTCGATAATGTGTGGAGGGCTGAGAGAGAAGATGATTTGTTAGCTAGACTTGGCTTCCCAATTACAAACAATAGCCCATGGAAAATTGTGGTGACCACAAGAAGTAAGGAGGTTTGTGCAAATTTGAATGCTCAAACTTATGAGATGCAATATTTGTCTGATGAAGACAGTTGGAGGCTTTTCTGTGTTTATGCCTTTGAGAGATCTCAGGTGATCAAAAGAGAGCCAGGGAAGCGTCTGGAAGAAGTGGGTCGTATGATTGTGAAGCAATGTGGTAATCTGCTACTGGCCATCAAAACAATAGCCGCATCTCTGGCAAAGACCAGAATGCCAAGTGACTGGGAGTTCAAGCTCCACCAGCTGCAAGGGGTCCAAGGGACTGCCAATTACATTGATCCCATCATGCCTATTCTCAGGCTCAGTTATGATTCCTTGTCCCCAATCCTTAAAGCGTGCTTTGCTTATATTTCCTTCTTTCCAGAGGACGAGAAGATAGATTGTGAGTATCTGATATACTTGTGGATTGGGGAAGGCTTTATTCGAGCAGGAGAGGGCCAGTTGGATGTGGCATGGGACTGTTTGTATCAACTCGCCAATCTCTGTCTGCTTCAGCTATGGGAAGAAGATACTGGATACGATCTAACCAAATATTGTAAGAGTTCACGATCTATTGCTCGATTTGGCCATACAGGTATCCAGAGAAAACAGAAGTGTTTTTTCTGTTGAGGAAGCCTCCAAAGATGCAAATGCAGACTGTTGTCGGATTTTACTCGGCAAGAAAGATATAAATTGTCACGGGGTGGATTTTAGCTTATGCCCAGGTTAAGCCTTCTCCCTTAGAATCTCCAACCACGCGTGGCACTGGCGATCCCTTCTTCTGACTGGCCATAAGGTCTAACCATTTTCGTTCACCTAGACTACGCCTCCCCTTAACTTCATCACGTGCCCACACACCTGACTGCCTAAACAAACACTCCTGCAGAATAGAAGTGCCTGCCGAACCACTCCTTACTCTGGTTCTCTTCCTTTGCTGCACCACACACACATCCTCGAGCTACTAGCTCTACCCTTGTTCAACCCCAGGCTGAACCCCTACTTAGCTCTTGTGATATCTTCACCTCAGGGTCCCCCATAAGACCACCTTACTCCAATATCGGCCATATGCGATCTCAACTCCCTGAGTCTCTTGACCACCTCTGATCATCCTTGATCTTCATAATGCCACTCTTGGAATGCACAGAACTACCATAGCTCCCTTTGTTCAACTCCACTGACTCCCCGAGCCTAGCACTACACCACTGCACTACTACATTGAGAACCACTAAGACTCCCTTGCTGAACACCGCATCCACATTGGCTGACTTAGACCACATGAGTTCTCCCCTATCCACTCCGCATACTTCCAAAGCATACTCGACACCTCCACAACACCTTGGAACATTATAGAGTCCTCCAGTCCAATCCATCATGTTACCTTAACACGGCCCATGTCTCCACAACATTCCACCTCTTGCTGGTCTCCCTAGCTCCCCATTGAACCTTGAAGCCCAACCCTTGTTCCCCACAGAGCTGTTGATTGCCTTAGCCAAATTCTGAATCCAAACATTGAGCCCCGATTGCTTCGACACCATGTCTATGTCTACATGCCCTTGTTGGTGAACACTTCTCGTGCATCTGATGCACTTGAACCAACCCCTTCATGTATCCACGCAATCTCTTACCCAATCCACGGATCCCTTTGCAACACAAGACCTACTTGAGTTCCACACCCTAGCTCCATGATCCACCCAACCCTGTTGGACACTGTACTTCATTTCCAACTCGGCTACACCACCATAGCTTCACCTCTGAACCACTTCACTCATTTTCTTTGCCCATTTCAATCATGCACCACAAACCATTGCTCCTAGCTATCCACCATGACTCACCTCCTTGAGCCATGCCCAACAACTACCTCTTTGGATACCTAATACGGATCTGCCTCATGACTCGGCTCATCTTGAACCCATCCCAGAACACTACATCCCGATCACCATACTAGACCACCATAGCCATTGAGATCTCACCCTAATGCAAACCCACACAACCAAGCACCCAGGATGTGCACCCATTGCCACACCCTTTCCATACCGCGCTACATAGGTGTTTGGCTCCTCAACATGATCCCCCACACAGCTAACCATAAACCCCCAATGCTCTTACTCAAACAAACGTCTTTGCCTCCTACCGCAGGACTAGGTACGCCACTTCCCCAGCTTTCAGACTTCGGATAACCTCCAGGTAGGCATCCTACATTGGCTCAGCTACTCCGCTTCACTAAGTTAAGGACCCTTGTCGTGTCACCAAACCTCATTGCATTACGATACGATGGAGTGACACTTCATCACTCCTAACAACTATGCATCATCTCTATCTCATCCGAAGACTAGAGGGAAGGACTACTCTTCTTCGTCCCTCTCGAGAGAGTTCAACTATCCAAGCCACCCATTATGCACACCGGCACTTACCCTCCGCAGTTACACTTCAGCTCGGCTCCACGCCTCGCCTACACCACAATTATGCTAGAGGGAACATCTCGTAGCACAGCCCTAAGATACACCTTGGCTTGGTTCCACACCGTGCCTACACCACAACTATGTTGGAGGGAATATCTCGCAACACAGCCCCAAAGCATACACCTCAGATCATGTCCATGACAAGACCCTATGCCACAACCATGTCTGCCCAGCACACGACCTAGCCCCATTTGCTCTTCAGCTTAGCCCATGCCTCGCCTACACCACACCTGTGTGCACCCAGCATTGCCGCACAGGCCCAAAGCCTTTGAGTTTCATCTTGTGAATCGACAGCCCCTTACATAAATGACAACGACATCTCAGAGACTCGTCCTGTTTGTCTCTGCACGCTCTCGTTGTCTTAGAATGAGGGGATTACAAGCATTCCATCAAACATTTTTACCGCTATGAGAGGACTACGCATTCTCGATCTGAGCGGGACAGAAATCTCTGAATTGCCAGAGAGCATTGGAAAGAAGAAACTCCTCAAAGTCTTGAATTTGAAGAGTACATATATTGTGGAGGTGCCAGAGTGTGTGAGACATCTGAAAAGTCTCTTGTTTCTTGCTCTGCGTAGGAGGGGATGTGAGAGATTACCAGAATGGATCAATGAAGTTAAATGTCTTGAGCATTTAGAGTGCGAGGGGGTTAGTGATCGCATTCCAAACGGAATATCAGAGCTGGCCTCTTTGAGAACACTCCGAACAGGTTATTTGAATCTGTCCATGGAAGAGGACGAATTCCTTAAGTCAGAGGAACTATGCTTAAATGTTAAGCATGAAATGGAGCTGGAACGAATCCGCACATGGCCGGGAAAGATGCGTCATCTATTCATGTGGAATGAGAGCACATCAGAGTTGTTGGAACTTTCAAAGAAAATGGCAGAGATGAAAGATCTAGAAATTCTTCATTTAAACAGGTTTGCGGCGCCAATTTGGATATGTGGTTTTGCAAATCTGAGGGAACTCAAGTTGTGTGAATGTGATTGTAGTAATTATCCAGAGTTGCAAACACTGCCCAATCTAGTGAGGTTGGTGTTGCAGGGGAACGAAAGGTGCAGAGAATTGCCAACAGCGTTTGGAAATGCGCGAGAGTTTCCACAGCTCCGCTTTCTCACAATAGACGACTTCACTGAATTAGAAGAGTTTCCAAAAGTGGAGGATGGAGCGATGGAATGCCTAGAGGAGTTCAGTCTAATTCACTGTCCCAAAATGAAGAAAGTGAGAGAGGGATTGGAGCAGTTGAAAAGACTCCAGGAGGTATATTTTAGTGGTTCAGGAACCACTGTGGTAACCGAGAAGTTCAAGGAAAGTGGAGAATATTGGCGTAAAATCAAATCCATCAATCCTCATGTAACTATTACATGTCGGTAAGCATTTTTATGTTTTAAATATTAAAAATTATTTATTAATTATTCACTATTCATTTATTCAATTTTTTTGGTATCATTATTATGGAATGATAAATTATTTTTATTTGAATCTAGGTTAATATTTAAATTCTATATAATAAATTTTTATTTAATTAAAAATAAAAAAGTGATTCTCTTTGGTCTATTTTTGTATTTTGACTTGTGGTCATGTATAAATATTCGACCTTTAATGTATCATTACACTCTATAAAAAATTCTAATTCAAGTACAACTTGTGCAATTGTATTTACATCCTTCTTTATTTCAGAAATAATTTGATCATTAATGTCTTTAAGTGAAATAATGAGAGGTTCTTTAGATTGTGGAAGATAAACTTCTATGTATAATATCTTTTAAGTTCTTTGCTTTTCAATATTGATGTATAAACTCTCACACACATATATAATTTATTGTTTACTTATCATTTTGGCTTATCTCTCTATTTCCCATCATGTATTTTTTAGGTTTAGTGGAATTTCCCCTCTCTTTAGTTTTTGGAATATTCTCTTTATTTGATTTTTGAACTTTTTTTTTTCTTCGGTTATTTTTTGTGAGTATTGCAGTCTTTGAGGTTTCTGGTTAGTCATTTAATCCTTTATTTCATTTTTATTTTTATTGGTTAGTTTTATTTCAACCCTTGGTAGGTGTGCAATCTCTTTCCTTGGTCCCTTTATCTTATGAGTTAGTTCCATCTACAATCATTTTATTTTGCATCTCTTGATCTTTTTCATCTTAATGATGGATCACGTAGTGTGATTTGAAACGTTGATGGTAAAAAGAATTCAACACAATCTAATCCAAAAGCCAATCATTATAAGTGTATCTATTGTAAAATTAAGTAAATCAAATACCAAAATATAATAAGCTCTTTGAATTTTTACAATGTTTACATGATATACAAATTTGTCTACTAAACCAAATTTTTAATTGAGAACACCACATAGAATTTCACATTCAAAAATCTGCATTTCTAGTTCAAATATGTGAAAATGATTTTCAAGATGCAAATCATAATATTCTTGATTACACTTGTACAATAAATTAACACACATATAGAGAAATCTAAACAAAAAAATAAGAATCAAATATCAATTTCTTGCCAATGTCATGACAAACTTAATTTCAAACCTAACATGAACATCCAATATCAATAGTCATATCCACTATTAAAAAAAATATGCATGTTAAACAATAGATAGGATTTTATGCACCAAAGATGTTAATTCTACTCAATGATTGTATTTTATTTCCAGCCAAGGGGGTGTCTCTACTACCTACCCATCAACACATTTCGAGGTGAGTAGGGCAAAACTAGTCTCCCTTGGGATGTGCACACACCCACAACACGCATGCACCATTCAAACCTAAGGTAGTCTCAAACATTCTACTCAATGATTTATTAAATCAAATAAAGTAAGTAAATAAATTATATAGAAATCATGGTCAATTCAAATAAAAAAGAGATTGCTACAAATAAATAGAAAGCTATTATTAAAATATATAAAATGATATAACCTTTAATAGATTTTATAAAAAGTAATAGTATGTGATTAAAACTATAAGCATTATATATATATATATATATCTAGTTACTGATTTTGGGAGCCTTCTTCTCTAGAATTGATTCACTGGGCCCATTGAATTTTAGGAAGGGGTGGATTGGAATATGGCACTAATCGAACTATAGTCTCATTGTTCTTTTCAAATCAAATGCTTCAATTGTAGTTGAATTAAAAGGAGAGAATCTTAGTTTGTTTCGGTGCAACAGTTCTTACTTAAGAGGGGCATACATCAGTGGTATGGAGGTTGGCATGAGGAGAATAAAAGGTTAGTGGAGTTCTGCCCATACTATTATAAGGTAAGGGTGAACTTCTATATCACTCATTTCATGGCCTATCCCGGCTCCCATTTCTCATTGTGCACGCGGATTCAGCTAGTAGATGAAATGCTAGGTTCAAGAATAATAAACCTTATATGGTATATACTCAAACTATTGATAGAATTAGGTCAATCGCTGAAATTGTTTTTGGACTTGTAACTCAACCTTGAGGAGCGATAGTTCCTTATGACATCAACACATTAATGCACTCATAAAGGGTCTCCTACAAGCCATGGTTGGGTGCTGGTGCCCCTACAATTCTATGGGCAGTTAGGTTAAGTGGGAGGACTTCAAGAAAGATGCCTTCTTCTTTTTGATGAGTGAAGTAGGGATATTAAATTTGAAGAAGAAGATTCATGGGATGGAAATGATAACAAACAAGTCATAAGAGGAGCACCAATATTGCAAAGTGATGATAAATCAAAGGAACAAGGTACTCAAACACCAACCAGTACTCCACCAAGGAACTTTGTGCAAGGAGTACCACCTCTAGATTCAAATATAAGTGATGAATTAGATTCTATATTCTCAAGACCAATGTACAAAGGTAAGAAAACAAGAAGCTTAAAAGAGATATATGGTCAAGAAGAAGAGAATGTAGACATATGCTCAAATTTTTCTTTATTTTCTTTTGATCCATTATATTTTGAAGAAGTAATTAAAGAATACAAATTGATCAAGGGAATAAATGAAGAAATTGACTATTGAAAGAAATAAAACATGAGCATTCATGGATTTACCTAAAGGAAAAGAATGTATAGGAGTCAAATGGGTCTGTAAAACTAAGGTTGATGTAAATGGTAAAATTGTTAAGCATAAGACAAAGCTAGTTGCTAAAGGATTCTCACAACAATATGGAGTTGATTATAATGAAACATTTACTCTAGTTGCTAGATTTTATATAGTTTGAACAATTTTGGAAATAACTGCACAAAATAATTGGAAAGAGTATCAAATGGATCTAAAATCCACCTTTTTGAATGGTTTTCTTAATGAAGAAGTTTGTGTTAAACAACCACATGGTTATGAGGTTTGTGGGCATGAAAATAAAGTATATAAATTAAACAAGGTGCTTTATGGTTTGAAACAAGTATCTCAAGCTTGGTATACGATGATTCATTCATATACATGATAAGTAATTGATTCAATAGAAGTAACAGTGAGCCCATATTGTATGTAAAGATTAATAAGGAAGGTCAGATTTTGATTGTGTGTTTGTATGCTGATAACTAAATATATTCATTGGAAATCTATCAGTAGACATGTTCAAGTTAGAAACGATGAAAGGATTTGAAATAATAGATTTGGGGTTGATGAGATACTTCTTAGGCATTGAGATTATTCAATATGACAAAGGTATCTTCATTTGTCAATCCAAGTATATAAATGATGTTTTGAAGAGACATAAAATGATAAATTGCAATCCAGTATCAATTCTAGTTCCAATAGGAAAAAATCTTACCAAAGAGGAGAAAGGCTCAAATGTTGATCCAACTATGTTTAAAAGACTTTTTGGAAGTGAGGCCATATATCATTTATCATGTTAGTTTGATCTTAAGGTTCATAGAATCACCAAAAAATTCTCATTGGCAAGTTAGTAAAAGGATTGAGATATGTTGCAGGAACAACAGAATATGGAATCCTATGCTCCAAAACTTGTTAACAATTTTAGTTTGATTAGTTATACTGATAGTGATTTTTCATTTAGCATTGATGACATGAAGAACACTTCTAGTTATATCTTTCACTTTGGATCAGGAGTTGTGTCATGGGCATCAAAGAAGCAACCTATAGTGATGATCTCATCAACTAAAGCGTAATATGTAGCTGCCACTTCCAAAATATGTCAAACAGTATGGATGGATCAATTTTTTTTATCTCATCTAGAGGGTGGACCCATTAATAATGGGTAATACTTTTTTGCCTAAACTGACACTGAACTGTGAATTTTCAAGAAAACTTTCACTTTTAGATGCAAATTATGGTTTAATAGTTAGGAATTTGAAGATGAAGTAAATTAGAGTCTTTTAGGATTTTCTATGTAGATTCTAAATTTATTTATTTTTGAATTGATTTGATTATAAAAAAATTCTACCACAAAAATTAGTATGCTATCAAAAACCTGATTTTTAAAGATTGACATTATTTTTGACACATAACTTTTTTTCTACAATAGATATCACTATAATTCTTTCTAATTTAGTTTTTTAACATCCATACCAAAATCGTGTAGGTGGTTTGATGTCTTTATCCTTAATATTTCAAATTTTATTAGAGTTTAAAGTTGACCTAATACTAATTTGGACATACATGGCTTTTGGCACATGTAACTTATTATATATTTATCTGATTTCAAATTTTCTTTTTTTGATTGAAAGAGGACTCACATATGGAGACTGTATTTATTTTTCAAAAAATAAATCCTTTTAGAACTACTATTTTTACATGAGTGTCCAATATAGGGGTTTATTTTTTATGATGAACCTCCATTCAATTAACATAAAAAACATATACCTAAAAAATCCAAAATAAATCAAATCCATAGTCATTAGAAGTCTCATTCCGAGTACTTGTGTCATGTAAAATGACATGTCTTCAATGTTCTATTTTAATATATTAATTGAGCTTGAAAGTCATGAAAATAATCGAAAACCTTATAGCCTTTTCAAAACGCTTCTATTTTGCTAGTTTCGATAGAAATTAACTTTCGATAGAAACTAACTTTCGATCGAAAACTTTTTACATAGTTTCAGTAGAAACTTTTTTAGTTAGTTTCTATCAAAACTAAAAGGCCCAGTTAACATTTAGTTAATCGGGTGCATGGTAGTTTCGTTAGAAACTACCAAATTACAAAGGTAGTTTCTATCAAAACTATGGTCGGCCCTATGTGAGAATTTTGTTAATTTTTTTATTCCCATATAAATAATTATTCATTAATTTCATTTTAGAATCAAAACATATCAAATAATTTGCATTTGAATTGGGAAGGAGGAAATATTTTCAGCTTATTTGTTATCAAGAATTTGCAATAGGAAATAAAGAAAAAGGAGCAAATAAGTATGCATCAAAAAGAATAGAGGAACAAGAAGATGAAAATTATCAAAAAAATTGTTAGGTTTAGGGTTTATTCAATTAGGAGTATGGTAAATATTAAACTAGGGTTACTATTAACTGAAGATTAGGGTTTATTAATTTAAGAATATTTAAGATTAGTGCTTATTAAGTTATAGTTTTTTTAAATTATGAATATTTAGGACATAGTCAACCAGAACAACTTACCAAGGTTGGTGAAGGTTCATCCCAAGTTCCAACAAGTACACATGTATCTCTCACAAGTAAAATGTCTCTCTAGATTTCTAGATCTAGGAAAACTTTAAAACTTTAATTTTAAATTTTAAAGACATTTCCCTTACAAACTTTCTTGATTTTATTTTTTATATTGTTTGTGTAGTAGTCGATGATGGAAATGTTGGACAAGAGGACATTGAAGTTGAAGTAATGGATATCGAAGAAGGAGCATCCCAAGGTCAGAGAAGTATGCACATCGAGCTCTTACAAGTTATATATAATATTTCAAGCTATGTATATACATATTTATGTACCCTAACAATGTCTTTTATCTTAAGATTTATTTTTAATTTTTCTCGCAATACGAGATTAAACAACAAATGAGAATGTTAATCTAGCTGCAAGATTGAAAAGAGAAATTAGTCATAGAAAATATAGATCATTTAATTGAAATGGACATGGAAACATTAAGAGAATATTCTAGTCAACCTATGCATACTTAGAAGAGGAAATTAAATAAAAAATCTAAGGAAATAATTGCACAATTTGAGAATCTTGATACAGTGGAAAAAACTCAAATATTATCAATTTCACTTCTTAAAGGTGAATTAAAAGAGTCATTGAATCTATTGGGTATAGATACAAATATTAAAAAGATGATAACTTCTAAATTACAAAAGGATATTATTGAAAGTGTTAAGCAAGGATTACATTCCATTGGGACAAAAACTAGATCTGTAGATAAATCCATTACATGAAGAGTGATACTGACATCTATTTTAAATAAGAAAATGTCCCAAAAAAATAGATCTCTTCACTATCATCTCATATCAGGCATAGTCAGAAGACATTACTATATTATCTAAAAAGGAGAAACAATTTGGATGATACTTTAGAAGGTAATTGGGTGCTAATGTGTAAATATCCTCAATCTAATAGGATTGGGGAAATGGTTAAAAAGTTATTCAATTTTGGATTGATAGTACTCATCCTTCACCAAATAGAAGAGATATCATCAACAAGAGAAATGGGCCTAAGGAATATCTGCAACACGTAAAACATTGGTTGGATGCCAGACAACATGGATTATATCTCTCATTTTGTAATTTAAATCCTAACACAAAGATTGGACAAACAATGTTTGAAAGATTGAAGCCCTATTTTGTGAAGATAAATAAATCTTTTGAAATGTGTTGTTGTCAATATCATGTTGATTTTTATCTATACTATCAAGGGTTCCAAAAGATGATAGCAGAAAGGGGTGGTTCTCAAAATTCTTTTCCTAAATGTATGAGTCATTTCATAACATCAATCTTATATGACAAACTAGATGATAGTGCAATAGGTGAAATAGATTCCATAAGAGGAACTTGTGAAACATGTGGTAACTTGAGTAAATTTCCTTTGAGAGGTGAAGATACTGATATGATGAGGATGGTAAAATGTAAGACATATAAGTACATAAAGTCAAAAACAAAAGTTGGAAAAGAATCAACAAGGTTGGAATATGTAGATGAAGAGATACTTGTTGGAGAGTTAATGTAAAATTTTTGTAAATTGTTTCAACCATATATACAACATGCTTTTTTGCTAAGTGGCAAGCAAAATAGTTTCAAACACTAAGAAAAACTTTTCCAATCAAAAATTTTATTCGTTGTTGACTTTATCGAGAATTACTCTTTCATTTCTCAAAAAAAACTTCAATCAGAATATTACTTTACATAGCAAGTTACTATTATGGTTTAGGTATCTTATCGACATGCACAAATTGATTTGGATGGTGTGGAAAGAATAGATCAAGCATGAATCATTAAAAAAGAGTATCACTTTTACATTAGTGATGACAAAGAGCACGACACACATATTGTGGAACATTGTTTTAAGACATTTTTAAAATATTTAAAAAACAAAGGCATAAAAATAGAAATTTTTTTTGCATCGTCAGATGAATGTGTAACACAATTTAAATTAGCTAGACCATTATATGCATTATGTAGATATCATCAATACCTTAATATACCACACATTTAGAGTTTTTTGAGAGTGGACATGGAAAGGGTGAGCATAATGGTGTAGGAGTTTGTATCAAATGTGCTTTAAGAAAGTATCAAATGGACTATAAAGGATGTCATATTAATAATACTCATGATGTGGTTGAGTGGTGCAAAACACATTTTACAGTGCCAACAAACACAAATAACACATCATCACAACTAGATCAAGTCATACCATTTAGAGTGTTTTGAGAGGTATCTAGTATAAATTAATTTGAATATTTCAATCGAATCAAATTTATATTTAATATGTTAGGTGATAACTATTACACGTACACATGTTTAACTCCTTTTTAATTTGTATGCATGGACATTATGTATTCAGGTGTTGATAGAAGATCAGTGCATGCATGTAAGAGATTAGAGAAGACATGATCTTTGCATTTAGTAATGAGTACAGATAGTAATGTGTGGTCATTGTACACTAGAGAATACTCATGTTTTTGTCCTGATTGCATTGATCAAAACTATGGTGGTTGCATTAATCAAGAACATGGATATGTGGGACGCAAATGGACTTTGGTGCCACTAGATGTTATTAATACGAATGAGTCTCAAGATAAAAACTATGATGATATTCCATTGATTTATAGTGACTTTAACCATATTTTAGGATTGATCAGAGTTGGTATGTATGTATATACATGTATTTGTTTCATAATTTTGGTTAATTTATTTAATATATAGTCATGTACATAGAATTTATACATATAATTTGTGTAGGCAATATTTTTGTAGTCATGGTAGAATTTGAAAACATAGAAGGTGTTAGCTATTATTTATTGTGTTGCACCATGGAAAGAAAGAAGCTAACAAAGACTGAAATAAGTGATGAAATTATGTTTCCCATAGGTTAGTATAGTTTAATCATGTATACATCTATATTCTTTTTTAAATTCAAATTTATTGACTTATTTGATTGATGTATATATGTACATATATTCAATAAGTGATTTTAATTTATATGTTTTTTTTGTAATGTGTATATAGGTTTTGTTGTTGTACAAGGAATATATTTGAAGCCAAAAAAAAAACTTAAAAATGTGATTCATTTTTCCGATTATCAACCTATCAACAAGGTATATTAGATTGTCACTGGTTGAATTCTTCATCTAGTCAAAGGACTTGGAATACGTAAGTGGAGGCTTGATATTGATGATCACGAGAAAAATATTAAATTTTATCCAACAACAAGATGACCCACTTGATACAAGATAGAAATAACTTGTAATTTGAATCAACTTGAACAATTTGAAATTTGTTTTAACTTTTTGAAATTTGAAATTTGGTTGGACAATTTGACATAGTTTGAGATTTGGTTGAATAATTTGAAATTTGGTTTAACTAATTAGGACTTGTCTTAAGGGGGTTAAATTAGGACTTGTCTAAAGGGGATGACATACATTGCAATCAAACTTTTACTCTTTCTTTTAACTTGTCAAGTTCAAATTGGGATTTGTAACTAATTATTGAAATTAGGAACTTATATGTAACAAATTAGGATATGTGTCTTGAGGGGAATAAATTCAAACACTTGCCTTAAGGGGATGACAATATGACTTGTAACTAATTATATTAAACTTTTAAAACTATTTCATTCAACTTGTCAAGTTCACATTGTGATTTCTAACTAATTATTTGAATTGGGAGTATATACATAACTAATTAAGACACTTGTCTTAAGGGGATGAAATTAGGACTTGTAACTAATTATTGAAATTTTACTCTTTCATTTAACTTGTCAAGTTCACATTGTGATGTGTAACTAATTATTGGAATTAGGTGTGTGTGTGTGTGTGTGTGTGTGTGTGTGTGTAACTAATTAGGACACATGTCTTGAGCCCGAAAGAAATTCAAACACTTGTCTTAAGGGGATGAAATTAGGATTTGTAACTAGTTATTGAACTTTTAATATTTTAGTAGAAGTTGTCTCTTAAAGGGATGACCTATATATTTTCTCTTTCATGTTCAACTACTTAAGTTAAATTTGTGTTTTGTATCTTTAAATTATTCAAATTAGCATATCTGTAACTAATTTTAGAATATGTGTTTTAAGTGGAACAAATTAGAACATTGGGCTTAAGGAGATGAAATTAGGACATGTAGATTAAAGGGATTATCTATATATTTACTCTTTAGGAGTTATGTAACTAATTAGGATATACATGTAACTAATTACCTGATACTTGTTCATATTAGGACATAAAATATATGTTATATCTAAATATCTAAAGTACTTGTCCAAATTTTAGGACATAAATGAAATTATCAAACATGTGGGTATGTGCAGGATCATGGTGTACCAAACTATGGCCTTAAGTGGTAGTGAAAAATCAACAAATCAGGGTTATGTCAACTTGACACATAATTTTAAAGTGGTTATGGACTTTATATCAAATAGTTTTAAGAAAATAATATGTGAAAAATTGAATGTAGTTTCTAAACTACTAGGCCTTATCTGGAGAAAAAAATAATTGATTGCTCAAAAGTTTGGATTTTAATGTAGTACTACAAAAATAAAAAGTAGGTGTATGTTTGACCACTTTAATCAAAATCAAATGATGATTTTTTTTAATATAATTATAGATATAAAAATTAGACTCATGCTCGGATGTGACGCATATTTTTGGGTATTTTTATTCCGAATAAATAATTAAATATAAATTTTCTACCAAATTTTTTTCAGAAAAAAAAACTCCCATGTTTAACCACCTTAACTAATAATTTTTTTTACCAAGTTTATTTTTATTTTTATTTTTCTTATACTAGGTGAAGCATAGAATGTGACACAACTTTTAGATTTAAAAAATGTTATACTGTTTGAAAGTTATAGCTATTTCTCAATCAGTATGTCAATCAACACTTTACAACAATCTTCATTGAAAATTAACTAGTAAATAATAATTGAACTCAGAATTTGACAACAATTAGATTGATAGAATATTGAGAGTGATACTAAAAAAAATTTTTCGTTTCATTCAATTTCGATCAAAATAACATTGTCAGATGGCTACCCGGAGTCTTAAGTGTCACTGAAACCCTTCTCAAACACATTTTTTTGGTTAACCGAATAGGCTTGGTGAATACCAAGCCTAATCAGATATCTGAATTGAAATTGAATATCTGGAGGGAAATTTCAAAAGCGAGAATTTTTTGAATTTTAAATTTGGAGGGAGACAAATTTAAAAGGAAATAAATTTGAGAGGGTAACTTTAGACAGTTTTAGAGGAAATTTATTTTGTGAAAGTGTGGACATTAATAATATTATTATTATAATTATTATTACATTATAGTAATATGTATGATTATTATTACTAAATATAATATCATTCTAAATATAATATAGTGATATACATGATATAAATTATTACTATTAAATATATATAGTAGTATTATATGACAAAATCATTATATATAATAATATATATGGTTATTATTATTATTAAATCTATAATCTAGTAACATATATGATTATTATTATTAAATAATCTAATAATATATTATTATTATATTAAAATATGCAATACAATATAATTATTAAATATAATATTGTCCCTTCGACCCATATGAAGGATTCTAATATGTCCCTAGGGGTCCTAGGACCCTTAGGGACATAAGTCGTCATGTAATGGGTCGAAGGGGGTCATAGGGTGTTCGACCCATATGAACGATTCTAATATTTCCCTAGGGGTCCTAGGACCCCTAGGAACATATGTTGTCATGTAATGTGTTGAAGGGGGTCACAGGCAACCCTATGACCCCCTTCGACCCATATGAAGGATTCTAATATATCCTTAGGGGTCCTAGGACCCCTATGGACATATGTCATCATGTAATGGGTCAAAGAGGTCATAGGTCACTCTATGACCCCCTTCGACCCATATGAATGATTATAATATGTCCCTAGGGGTCCTACGACCCCTAGGGACATATGTTGTCATATAATGGGTTGAAGGGGGTCATAGGTCACCCTATGACCCCCTTTGACCCATATGAATGATTCTAATATCTCCCTAGGAGTCCTAGGACCCCTAGGGACATATGTCATCATGTAATGGGTCGAATGGAGTCATATGTCACCCTATGACCCCCTTTGACCCATATGAACGATTCTAATATGTCCCTAGGGACATATGTCATCATGTAATGGGTCGAAGGGGGTCATAGGTCACCCTATGACCCCCTTCGACCCATATGAATGATTTTAATGTGTCCCTAGCAGTCCTAGGACCCCTAGGGACATATGTCATCATGTAATGGGTCAAACTGGGTCATAGGTCACACTATGACCCCATTCGACCCATATAAATGATTGTAATATGTCCTTAGATATCCTACATATGTCATCATGTAATGGGTTGAAGGGGGTCATAGGTCACCCTATGATCCCCTTCGACCCATATGAATGATTCTAATATGTCCCTAGGGGTCCTAGGATCCCTAGAGACATATGTCGTCATGTAATGTGACTCATACGAACGATTCTAATATGTCCCTTAGGGTCTTAGGACCCCTAGGGACATATGTCATCATGTAATGGGTCAAACCTTCGACTCGTATGAAAGATTCTAATATGTCCCTAGGGACATATGTCTTCATGTAATGGGTCGAACGAGGTCATAGGTCACCCTATGACCCTTGATGACATATGTCCCTAAGAGTCCTTGAACCCCAAGGGACATATTAGAATCATTCATATGGGTCAAAGGGGGTCATAGGGTGACCTATGACCCCCTTCGACCCACATGAACAATTGTAATATGTCCCTAAGGGTCCTAGGACACCTAGGGACATATGTCATCATGTAATGGGTTGAAAGGGGTCATAGGTCACCCTATGACCCCCTTTGACCCATATGAACGATTCTAATATGTCCCTAAGGGTCCTAGAACCCCTAGGGACATATATCGCAATGTAATGTGTCAAAGGGGGTCATAGGTCAACCTATGACCCCCTTCGATGAATATAAACGATTCTAATATGTCCCTAGGGGTCCTAGGACCCCTAGGGACATATGTCATCATGAAATGGGTCGAAGGGGGTCAAAGGTCACCCTATGATCCCCTTCGACCCATATGAACGATTGTAATATGTCCCTTGGGGTCCTAGGACCCCTAGTGACATATTTCATCATGTAATGGGTTGAAGGGGGTCATAGGTCACCCTATGATCCCCTTCGACCCATATGAATGATTCTAATATGTCTCTAGGGGTCCTAGGACCTCTAGGGACATATGTCATCATGTAATGGGTCGAAGGGGGTCATAAGGTGACCTACGAGCCTAGGACCCTTAGGGACATATATCATCATGTAATGGGTTGAAGTGGGTCATAAGTGACCCTATGACCCCATTCAACCCATATGAATGATTCTAATATGTCCTTAGGGGTCCTAAGACCCTTAGAGATATAGGTCATCATGTAATGTGTTGAAGGGTTTTAGAGGTCACCCTATGATACCCTTTGACCCATATGAATGATTCTAATATGTCCCTAGGGGTCTTAGGACCCCTAGGGACATATGTCATCATGTAATGGGTCGAAGGGGGTCAAAGGTCACCCTATGACCCCCTTCGATGCATATGAATGATTCTAATATGTCCGTTAGGGTCTTAGGACCCCTAGGGACATGTCATCATGTAACAGGTTGAAGGGGGTCATAGGTCACCCTATGACCCCTTTCGAACCATATGAATGATTCTAATATGTCCCCAGGGGTCCTAAGACCCCTAGGGACATATGTCATCATGTAATGTGTCAATGAAGGTCATAGGTCACCCTATGACCCCTTTCAACCCATATGAACGATTCTAAGGGACATATGTCATCATGTAATGTGTTAAAGGGGGTCATAGGGCCCTTCGACCCATATGAATGATTCTAATATGTCCCTATGGGTCCTAGGACCCCTAGGGACATATGTCATCATGTAATGGGTCGAAGAGGGTCATAGGTCACCTAATGACCCCCTTCAACCCATATGATCCCTAGGGACATATTAGAATTGTTCATATGGGTCAAAGGGGCTCATAGGGAGACCTATGACCCCCTTTGACCCATTACATGATGACATATGTCACATATTACAGTCGTTCATATGGGTTGAAGGGGGACATACATCACCCTATGACCCCCTTCGACCCATATGAACGATTCTAATATGTCCTTAGGGGTCCTAGGACTCCTAGAGAAATATGTCGTCATGTAATGGGTTGAACGAGATCATAGGTCACCCTATGACCCCCTTTGACCTATATGAATGATTCTAATATGTCTCTAGGGGTCCTAAGACCCTTAGGGACATATGTCATCATGTAATGAGTCAAAAAGTTTCATAGGTCACCCTATTACCCCTTTTGACCCATATGAATGAGTGTAATATGTCCTTAGGGATCCTAAGACCCCTAGGAACATATGTCGTCATGTAATGAGTTGAAGGGGGTCACAGGTCACCCTCTGATCCCTTTTGACCTATATGAACGATTCTAATATATACCTAGGGGTCCTAGGACCCCTAGGGACATATGACATCATGTAATGAGTTGAAAGGGGTCATAGGTCACCCTATGACCCTCTTTGACCCATATGAATTATTCTAGTATGTCCCTAGGGGTCCTTGGACCCCTAAGGACATATGTCATCATGTAATGGGTTCAAGGGGGTCATAGGTCACCCTATGACCCCCTTCAACCCATATGAACGATTCTAATATGTCTCTTGGGGTCTTAAGACCCCTAGGGACATATGTTGTCATGTAATGGGTCGAACGAGGTCATAGGGTATGAACGATTCTAATATGTCCCTAGGGGTCCTAGGACCCCTAGGGACATATGTTGTCATGTAATGGGTCGAACGGGGTCATAGGTCACCCTATGACCCTCTTCAACCCATAGGGACATATTATATGACCCCCTTCGACACATTACATGATGACATATGTCTCTATGGGTCCTAAGACCCCTAGGGACATATTAGAATCATTCATATGGGTTGAAGGGGGTCATAGGGTGACCTATGATCTGCTTCGACCCATATGAACAATTGTAATATGTCCCTATAGGTCGAAGGGGGCCTTAGGGTTATGACCCCCTTCGATCCATATGAATGATTGTAATATGTCCCTAGGTGTCCTAAGACCCCAAGGGACATATTAGAATCGTTCATATGGGTCAAAGGTTCTACCCATATGAACAACTATAATATGCCCTTAGGTGTCTTAGGACACCTAAGGACATATGTCGTCATGTAATAGGTCAAAGGGGGTCATAGGTCACCCTATGACCCTCTTCAAACCATATGAACTATTCTAATATGTCCCTAGGGGTCATAGAACCCCTATGGACATATGTCATCATGTAATGTGGCGAAAGGGGTCATAGGTCACCCTATGACCCCCCTTTGACCCATTTGAATGATTCTAATATGTCCCTAAGGGTCTTAGGACCCCTAGGGACATATGTCATTATGTAATGGGTTGAAAGGGGTGAAAGGTCACCCTATGAGCCCCTTCAACCCATATGAACGATTCTAATATGTCCCTTGGGGTCCTAGGACCCCTAGCGACATATGTCATCATATAATGGGTCGAAGGGAGTCATAGGTCACACTATGACCCCCTTTGACCCATATGAACGATTCTAATATGTTGCTAGGGGTCTTAGGACCCTTAGGGACATATGTCGTTATGTAATGTGTCGAAGGGGGTCATAGGTCACCCTATGAGCCCCTTCGACCCATATGAATGATTCTAATATGTCTTTAGGGGTCTTAGGACGCCTAGGGACATATGTCATCATGTAATTTGTTGAAGGGGGTCATAGGGTTTGACCCATATGAATGATTCTAATATGTCCCTAGGGGTCCTAGTACCCCTAGGGATATATGTCATCATGTAATGGGTCAAAGGGGGTCATAGGTCACCTTATGACCCCCTTCGACCCATATGATTGATTGTGATATGTCCCTAGGGGTCCTAGGACCCCTAGGGACATATGTTATCATCTAATAGGTCAAAGGGCATCATAGGTCACCCTATGACCCCCTTCGACCCATATGAATGATTGTAATATGTCCCTAGGGGTCCTAAGAGGACCCCTAGGGATATATGTCGTCATGTAATGGGTCGAAGGGGACCCTTCAACCCATATGAATGATTGTGATATGTCCTTAGAGGTCCTAGGACGCCTAGGGACATATGTCATCATGTAATGGGTCGAAGGGGGTCATAGGTCACCCTATGACCCCCTTCGACACATATGAACGATTATAATATGTCGCTAAGGTTCCTTGGACCCCTAGGGACATATATATTAATATATATATTATATTTATAGATTATAATACTAATAACATAATATATTTTTATATATTAATAACATAGGTCATAATAATAAGGATATATTATAAATAATAATAATAATAATATATATTAATAAGATATATATATATTACGTTATTATATTTAATAAAAAATATTGTAAAAATAATTATAATATAATATAATAATATATATTATATTTATAGATTATAATAAGAATAACATAATATCTTATTATATATTATATCTTTACGTTGCGTTATTATATATATAATATATATTATAATATATTTTTACATAGTAACATAACTCAAATAATTGATAACTCACAAACTATAACCCATTTTTGTTTTTCCCTCCAAAATCTTCTTAGCCATATCGGATATTTGATTTGATATCAGATATCCGATATGATATTGGATATCCGATTTCAAATCGGATATCCAATATAACTAGCATCATTTTACAACATATTCCTTGTCCCTACAGACCCGACAACATCACTTTTTGAAGTTTTTTTTCACAGATTTTACAAAATGTCACGTTTTGGGGCCCAACCAATCAAAAAAAGTTTCAGATATTTGATATAACTGGCATCATTTTCCAACATATTCCCTGTCCCTGTAGACCTGACAACATCACTTTTTGAGGTTTTTTTTTCACAGGTTTTACAAAAAGTCACATTTTGGAGCCCAACCAATCGAATTTTTTTTTTAAATATAACCGTAGGTGTCCGATATTGTCATCTAAATGGGGAGCTGCAGTCGTTGAAAGGCTAAATGCAAAAAGAAGGTATCCAATGAAGATATTGCGGCATATAGAGAAAGGGACAAAATGGAACACTGAAGAAAAAGATAAGGTATGTTAAATGTCAATCAAGTTGACAATTAATTAGTCGAAGGTGAAATCACAGAGTCAGATAATGAATATGTATAGTTTGGGAATGAAAACATACCTATTGAAAACAATAATGCTGGAATTGAAAATTTAGAGAATGAAAATTTCAAGGACGAAATGCTACCAGGCCATAATGCAAATTGCATAATTGACCATGTCAAACATGACAATGCACAGGAACTTAATGCATAAGAACCTTACATATCTCCTAATTATAATCAAAATGAAGATTCTACAATACGAAAATGGATAATTGAAATTGTTGAAATGATTATTACCATTTTGGAAGGGAAAAAATTAGAAAGAACCATTCGATTATGGGCTTCAAGACTATATAAGATGTTTTTCGGTAACAAGATAGTTGTGGAGCAATGTTAGCTTTTCATGCACTTATTAAAGATGCAAAAGATGAGACCTATGCTTTCTAAATTGAAGATCCGTGTTAGTAAAAAGTTGGAAAGAAATGTCATTATTGTGAAGAATCTTTTCAGTACTCCCAATAGCATTGAAAAAAATAGCAGGGAGAAGGATAACAGAGCTGCTCAAAGGGTTATTACAACCTCTTTGGTAAGTCATCATTTGAGAAAGGGTAGATATATGAGACAAACTTGTATTGATTTGAATCTAAATCATACTACTTTGAGAAAAGCACTTAGTCGACGATAGAAAATTGATGATCCTCTTCAAAATGAAACATGGGCATTTGGTTGTAGACTTCCATATTTTGAGAAGAAGCTATCCGATGATGTGAAGGAAGAAATTATACAATTTTGGCTCTCTAGCTCACAAGTATCACCCAATGCTAAAGATGTGTTAAAGTTGAGAATTGGCATCAGAGACTGCATGCCACATCCTAAACACTATTTGGAGGTAAGTCAAACTATGTTGTTCAAACAATTTAGAGAGAGTCATCCAAGTCTTCATATATCACAAAGGGCTTTTGAATCTTTGAAGCTATTTTATTGTGTGCCACTCAAAATTTGAAATACATGTTGCAAATATCATGTTGAGTTTTCTATGCACCATGAACTATTATGCTCCATCCGTTCTACTTTGCATAGTAAAGAAATGTTGGAGGATTGTGGTGCTGGTGGGCTTCCAAAATCATCAAGAGACTTGCTAGATCAAATTTTATATCATAGAGTTGATGGTTGATTCTTTTATAGAAATGCTTGCTTAAATGAGAAGTGTTCAGAATGTGGTGGCTTATCCAAGTTTGACACATGTTTCCATGAGGGATGGAAACAAGATCTTGGAAAGACAATAGTGAAAAAAAGGTATATGAAATGGTGAAATACACATTGAAGAGTGGGGGTGAGAGCTCTAGATGTGAATTGGTTGGAAAAGATATCAGTGTGGCTAGTTTTATTTCAAATTTCAAGAATTTTTTTTTCTACAAGTATGCAAGACATAGTCATAGGTCTCAGTGGTTGGATCTGTTGGAGTTTTGATATATTTGTCATTAGTCACAACACTTATTCAATTCTAAATGGTTATCCAGCTACTCAGCCAATCTACAGTTCACATCGAGCACTCAGCGGTTGCCTTATAAACTCCACAGATAAACAGTTAATACCGAGCATTCCATTGGAAACCGAGCATATGAGAAGTTCAGCAGTATTTATCGAGTTCACAGTAGTTACCGTGCAGAACAGTATTCTCCAAGCTATTAGTGGTTACCGAGCTTCACAGAGTTTACCAAGCTGACAATGCTCACCAAGTTATCAATGAAGGAATCAGTGTTTACCGAGTAAACAAGGTAAATGAAGGAATCAATGTTTACCGAGTAAACAAGGTAAATGAAAGAATTAGTGTTTACCGAGTAAACAAGGTAAATGAAGGAATCAGTGTTTACCGAGTGAACAAGGTAAATGAAGGAATTAGTATTTACCAAGTGAACAAGGTAAATGAAGGAATTAGTATTTACCGAGTGAACAAGGTAAATGAGGGAATCAATATTTACCAAGTGAAGAAGGTTATCAATGGATTCTTGTTCTACCGAGTGACACAACATTCACTGAGTCACCAATGGTTACCAAGTTTCGAGCTACTCAGAATGATTAGTATGAACCGTGCCTCTACTCTTATAGAATGCATGATGATGCAGAGTATTAAAGTGAATGCCGAGTATCAGAAGGTCACCAAGTCAGTTTGTGAAATTCGAGTTTTCTACCACCTGGCTGACTCAGTAATGTTTTTTCACTTGTGTTTGGCCGACCTTGCTAGTGTAAATATTGGAATAGTATATATCATTTGAAACAATGAGATGCTAAACATATAGTTGTTGGTTGTGTTGTGTTGCAATATTTTGAGAAGAAGAAAAGCGAATTACCAACAGAACAAAGGAATTCAACAAGGTCAACTTTGACATAGAAAAGCTATATTCATCACATCAGGTGATCAAAGCACAAAGGATCTTATCAGCAATCAGTTGTAACTAGATCCACTACTTCATCCTAATAGGTGAATCAGTTTCTAAATCTTTTAACAGGGTAGACTTAACAATCTTTTGTAAATCTCCTGACAGAGTGCATACTTCATTGTATGTTTGCAAATCCTTTAACAAGGTGTATCTAGCAATCCTACTTGCTCCTAACAGGGTAGATCATCAGAAGTGATCATTGTAAGCCTTAACCGGCCAAATTTATATTGCAGTATTGAATTTTTATGGGTATCATCCCCACCCAATTTTACTTTCTAATTGGAAGATTTCTGGGTCACCAAATCTCTGTGTTCATGTGTTACAAATGTTTATCTTTTCTTGCATACAGTAGATGAATGATAAAAATGTTATTATGCGGAATTGAATTAAAGTTTTAGAGTTACTGATTCACCCCTCCCCTCTCATTAACCTTGTTAGTCTTGAATATTTCCAACAATTGGTATCAGAGCTTTGTGGTTCTCAGGATAAAGTTTGACAACTTGAGCAAAGATCAAGGACAATGGAGATATTTAGACTTGACAAATCTATTGAGAATGAAAAGCTAGATTTGGAAATGGCCATGGCTCAACTCAAAGAAGCAAAGGAGCATCTTTCCCAATCTTTAAAAAGAAGAAAGGAACTTGCAAGACTAATGAATGATCATTAGTATATTGAAGAAAGGATTGAAGATCTTTTACCATCAAACAGTTCAAATGAAGCTAATGAAGCAATCAAAGAACTCCTAGCAAAGAATGGTTCTCTATAGGAAGAAGTTAGAAAGCTCAGGAAAGAACAAGAAATCCAATCCATTAGGCTATGTGAAGTTTTGGAATAGAGAAACAAGGCAAATGAAGACTTAGAGGTAAGAAATAATCTATCTCTTCAGCATGAAAATCTTGTAGGTCAACTATCTAATGCAAATGAAGAAATTATGAATCTAAGATCTGAAAATGAAAGTTTGAGAAATGATTCAATCACTGAAAGACAAATCAATACAAGCTTGTAAAGTGATCTGAGATCTAAAAGACAAATCAATGAAAGTTTGGAAAATGACTTAAATGTTGAAAAACAAGTCAATGAAAGGATGATAAAATCTCAAGCAGATATAGATCAATTGAATCAACAAAATGAGTTGAATCTTCATAGACAAAAAGGTAAAGCAGGCCTTGGATACGATGAAAAAGGTGAATCTTCCAAATAGGGTACCCAAAAGAATCAAAAACCTACTTGCAATCACTATGGTAAGTTAGGTCATACATCTAACAGATGTTGGAGTAATGGTAAAGGTAAATTCAATGGTAAATGCTACAATTGCAATCAGCATGGTCACAAAGCCAATGAATGCAAAGTAAAACCAAAATTTGAGGGCAAATGTCACAAATGCAAGAAACAAGGTCACAAGGCATCTGAATGTAGATCCAAAGCATCCAATCTAGCAGAACAAATTTATAAGAGCATTATTTGGTTGGGATTACAATACTTGGTGCAGATGTCACTATTGTGGAGAATATGGACACACTGGAATAAATTGTGCAAGGCATCACCAAAGAAAGAAAGATACTACTATAAGATGTTATACATGTACCGAACTTGGTCATATATCCAAGAATTGCATGAACATAGCAAGAGTGTAAGATGAAAAGAAAGCCAGAGCTGACAACATTCGAAAATAGATGAGACAACAATGGATTCCTAAGTCTACTGAGCCAGAAAGTTCAAATGATGGTATTGTTACTCAAGAAATGGGTGGCTCCACCATTTCTAATTAGACCCATCAAGAAGGACCAGGGACTGCATCTTCAAGCAATATTCTAAAATAGTTCCAGAATATAGGATTGCAAAAGACAAATCAGTATTTCAAATACATATGATGCTTTTACCGAGCAAGGTTAGACTTAACCGAGCTAGGTCGGTAATGCAAAAAGATTTTGTTTGTTTATCGAGTTGCAAGGTTTACTGAGTAAATCGGTGACTATTTGACGAACCCTAGGTCATCTTAGCTACCTTCATACCTGAGCATTAATGGCAAATTTTTCATCAGAAAGGGCAGAACTTGATCTCATTCTTCACCGCGAAGTTAAAATATACAGAGCGAAGAAGTTTCCAAGAGTGCGAAAAAGAGTTCAAGCAATTTGAAGTGATTTTCTAAAAAAGAATTTGTTTAACGAAATCATTCACTCACCGAGCAACAATGGCATCCACAAGCACCAGCATCAACAGGGCAAGGAGAGGTTCTGAAATGGTTGTAAAAGGAGTGGAATGGAAAGCACCCAACTTCAAGCTCATTCCCGCCATAGCTGAATCGCTTGACCCACATGGAGCACAATCAAAGATTCCACCAAAGGTACTACTTATAAACGACATTCATACTCATTTCAAATGCACTGTTTAAGAAATAGGGACACTAGATATGGATAATGCCCTAGCCAAGTTGTGTGTGAACGGAACCCTCAAACCCAAGCACAAACATCTGGAAACCAAAGGTTTGACCCATATCCCGCATCTGCCAAGGAACTTTCAAATGAAATGGATAAGATACATTTTGAGCCATGTGCATAATGGTCAATTGTGGTTAGAGCAAACCATCCTGATAAGAAAGAACATGATTCATAAGATCATGGTTTTTCCAACGTTAAGAAAATAAAAAACCACTAAAACCCTAGGTCGGGATGAACTTTAGAGGTCAAACCTAGCCGAATGGGATGGCAGAGGATTGAAACCTAAAAATGTATCTGATGTAGAGTTAAGGTTCGAAATCTATTTGATTGCATAAAAGATGTATAGTTCCAGTAGATTGAATAGCATGCCCTGTGAGGCTGTGGATTTAGCCTATAAGGTTGTAAAGAAAAATATGGAGTTTGACCTAGCAGATGTGCTGCTAAAACAATTTAATAAAAACATGGATAGTATAAGGACCTCTAAAACCAACTCCTATAAATTTGGTTCTTTTTTAGTTTGTTTATTTTCCTATGTACAAAAGTTTTTTCCTTCAAAAGGTATAGTCGTATGGAGTAAAGACATTCCAGTTTTGTACCAAATAAATGAATTTGTAGCAGAAATGGGCAAATTTTTTTATAGTATTATGGACAACTATTTTGAAGACTTCAAGGAGAGGATGAATAATAGGTTCAGGATTCCTCCTAAGCTTGTTGAGGATTACATAGATGATGTATGTTTCATGGTTGACTGTGACAAGGTGTACATCTAGGCAGTCAAACCCCGAGTTACATGGGTAAAACCTCTTCCTTATGAGGTAAACATTGATGAAGCCAGAGACATAATAGAGGCACTGGTAAATGAGCTAGTAGACCCAAGGCAACAAATTTTTGGAACCTATGAAGAATCTAAGGCCAGAATTGAGCTTGAAATCAAGCTACCACAGGCCATAAGCAAGGGTAAGAGGAAAATAGCCAAATTGAAAACCTCTACTGATCCTCTTATGCTCACCGAGGGAAAAGGTGAAGATGAAGAAGGTGAAGAAGAAGAAGGAGGAGGAGAAGAAGAAGAAGAAGAAGAAGGAGAAAAAGAATCTACAAAGGAACAACCAAGGAAGAAAGGTAAGGTAATCATTACCAAACCTAAAAAGAAGCCTACTATAGTATTCACCAGAAGAACTAGGAAAGGTAAGCAAGAACCTATACTAGTTAGGCCTGCACCCCCATTCAAGCAAAGGATCAAACAATTGGAGGAAGGAGCTGGCATCACAAATTTCAAGGCATTGAAATTTGAAACTAGAACTGATGTTGAGAAAATGCAGATTGAGGAACTGGTACTCAGCAAAATGGGTAAATTAAAATACTCCCCAGACCAGATTGCTCCTCAAATCTCAAAAGAACTACTGGAGAGATTGCAATTGAGATGGGAATCAGCAACCTAAACGGTAAAAGATATTTATGAGCAATCTCTGATGAATCTCCAACCAAGTCTCACTGGAGCAGAAGTAAAAACTGAAATGAAAAATCATGAAGGTAAAATGATGATCAGATTCCAACTTGTTTGATTTTGATCAGAGACATTGAACATGTTGTAAATGATGCTACAAACATGTGGAAAAATATCTATCATCTACATAAGCCCAGTGAAGAACTAGTAGAAATTAAAGATGATGACAACAGCAATGATGATGAGCTTGATAGCACTCCATCTATCACAGTCTCACCAGGAGAGCTGCATGCATTGATGGAAGATAAAGAGGAAGAAGACAAGGAAGAAGAA
Source organism: Cupressus sempervirens (assembly GCA_028749045.1). Classification (NCBI taxonomy): domain Eukaryota; kingdom Viridiplantae; phylum Streptophyta; class Pinopsida; order Cupressales; family Cupressaceae; genus Cupressus; species Cupressus sempervirens. The sequence continues at coordinate 443,710,964 of CM053786.1, read as the reverse complement.
GCTGAAGAGGCAGAAAAGGAGGAAGATGATCCGGTGAAAATTGTAGTAGCAGTTATTGCATCACTTCCTCACTCTCCACCTAAAACTGTAGCATCATCAAGGTTGGAGACAACTTCAACAGGTTTGGTCATATCCACTACACCTGCCACATCTCAGCTCCATGTATCATCAATGGAAGTGTCCACCACTTCATCGACTGAGCTGCATTCCTTTTCTTCGGTTACCAAGCAAGCCATCTCAGCTCCATCATCACCCATCAGAATAACAGTAAGTTTTGCAATTTTGTCAATTCCAATTTGTTCTACAATTTTGTCAATAATATCTGTATCTACTTCAAACCTAGTTAGTTTAGATACTGCATCACCGAGTGTATCACCATTTGTGGCAAGCACTTCACTTTTTGACCTGGCATATATTCCTATTAGCACTCCACCCTCAAGTATCCCAATTTTCGCTACTAGTCCTTCCATCTCCACCATTGTGTCTATTCCCAAGGTCAAACCAGTCATCACAGAAGTCAAACAAAAGAAACCATTAAGACTTATGATCATTGGAAAGGAAATTCCTGAAAACATTGACCTAGAAACTGAGATATTAATTCCAAAGATTGACCATGAAAATGCTACCATTGAAGAAATGAGGTATGCAAGTCAACTAATTGAGATGAAGGCTACATAGAAGTAGCTAAGGTCTGAAAGGGATAAGGAATATAGAATTATTAATGAAGCAAAAAATATAATTACAGAGGTTATAGGTGTTGATGTAGATTCTACTCAACACATTTTGATCTAGTTAGAAGAGGCAATCAATAAATTCAATGAGGATACCTCCGGTCAAGAAAAGTTGATGGAGAAGGCAGAAAAGAAATTTGATAATAAGGTGCTTGAGCACATTGCTCAGCACATAGCATTGAAACAGGTTGAATTAACCTTAGTTTTGGCTAATATTGAAAATTCTTTTAATAATGTAACATATCTTTTTACTAAGCTTTGTGATGTTACCGAGTATACTAAGGAGATAAGAGAACAATTGAATAAGATAGATGAGGATTTGAAGGCAAGCACACAAAATCTAAAGCTTGACCCTAGTTCAACCTCATCTCATCACCTCAGGATAAAATTTTTGTTAGAAAAGCAAGTAGAATTGTTGAGAGAAGAGTCAAGGATCAGATCTACATTGTTAGATATTCAAAATATGATCCTTCCCATCATGGACACAATGCAAAAGCACATTTCCCACTCAAAAACATTGATCCATGACAACAATTTCTCCGTTGCAGACCATGTGATTGAACTCTCTGCAGAAGTTCAAATTGCTCTATCCACATGCAAAATCCTACAAGAGAATTGGGATAAGACTCTACAACTCTTTCTTTAGGTACATTCAAAGTTTCTCTCACATTTTGGTGTTTCTATGTAAATACATTCTTTTATTATTTTTGGCATTATTGTCAAAAAGGGGGAGAAAGAGATACTCAAAAAGAGTTATTGGTGAGATAAATGTACAAAAGGGACAAAGAGATACTGTAAATAAAAATCATATAACTCATGTAAATACCTTGTGTATATTGTATGGGGGAGTCATATGTAAGGAAGCCATGTATATTCAACAGAATCAGTTGTCAATATGTCAGATATTGTATATAAGTATTGGCTCATAAGTGTTTTTGTCACTAATGCCAAAGGGGGAGATTGTTGGAATTATGATATATATGTCATTAGTCACAACACTTATTCGATTCTGAATGGTTACCAAGATACTCACCCAATCTACAGTTCACACCGAGCACTCAGCGGTTACCTTATAAACTCCACAGATAAACAGTTGATACCAAGCATTCCGTTGGAAACCAAGCATATGAGAAGTTCAACAGTATTTACCGAGTTCACAGTGGTTACCGTGCAAAACAATATTCTCCAAGTTGTTAGTGGTTACCGAGCTTCGCAAAGTTTACCAAGCTGACAGTGCTCACTGAGTCATCAATGAAAGAATCAGTGTTTATCGAGTAAACAAGGTAAATGAAGGAATTAGTGTTTACTAAGTAAACAAGGTAAATGAAGGAATTAGTGTTTACCGAGTAAACAAGTTAAATGAAGGAATCAGTGTTTACCGAGTGAACAAGGTAAATGAAGGAATTAGTATTTACCGAGTGAACAAGGTAAATGAAGGAATTAGTATTTACTGAGTGAACAAGGTAAATGAGGGAATAAGTATTTACCAAGTGAAGAAGGTTATCAATGGATTCAGTTTCTACCGAGTGACACAACATTCACTGAGTCACCAATGGTTACCAAGTTTCAAGCTACGTAGAATGATTAGTATGAACCGTGCCTCTACTCTTACCGAGTGCATGATGATGCAGAGTATTGAAGTGAATGCCGAGTATCAGAAGGTCACCGAGTCAGTTTGTGAAATTCGAGTTTTCTACTACCTGGCTGACTTAGTAATGTTTGTTCACTTGTGTTTGACCGACCTTGCCAGTGTAAATATTGGAATAGTATATATCATTTGAAACAATGAGATGCTAAACATATAGTTTTTGGTTGTGTTGTGTTGCAATATTTTGAGAAGAAGAAAAGAGAGTTCCAAAAGAACAAAGGAATTCAGCAAGGTCAACTTTGGCACAGAAAAGGTATATTCATCACATCAGGTGATCAGAGCACAAAGGATCTTATCAGCAATCAGTTATAACTAGATCCACTACTTCATCTTGAGAGGTGAATCAGTTTCTAAATCCTTTGAGAGGGTAGACTTAACAATCTTTTGTAAATCTCCTAACAGAGTGCATACTTCATTGTATGTTTGCAAATCCTTTAACAAGGGGGATCTAGCAATCCTACTTGCTCCTAACAGGGCAGATCATCAGAAGTGATCATTGTAAGCCTTAACCGGCCAACTTTATATTGCAGTATTGAAGTTTTATGGGTATCATCCCCACCCAGTTTTACTTTCTAATTGGAAGATTTCTAGGTCACCAAATCTTTGTGTTCATGTGTTACAAATGTTTATCTTTTCTTGCATACAGTAGATGAATGATAAAAATGTTATTATGCTAAATTTAATTAAAGTTTAAGAGTTACTGATTCACCCCTCCCCTCTCAGTAACCTTGTTAGTCTTGAATATTTCCAATAGGATCAACAATTTAGAATGTGTAAGGAGACTTTTCCCATTGGCACTATTATATCAATTGTTGATTTTGCTGAGAACTACACATTGCAACCTCAAGATGAGACACAATCATAGTATTACAACTCCATTCAAATTGCTATTTTCATTCACATAACATATAGACATGCCCTTGGTAGTGCGAAAGATAATCAAAAGATTATTAGAGAGTATCATTTTCATATGAGTGATGATAGATCTCACTCTCACGAGTTTGTGCAACATTGTTTAAAGAATTATTTTGATTTTTTACATAAGCATGCAATTGCTATGGATAGACATATCATTTGGTCAGATAATTGTATAGGTGAATTCAAGAATGCTCACATGTTTAATTGGTTGTGTAGGATGCACGTAGAGAGAGGGGTGCCTCATATTTGGAGTTTTTTTGAGTTTGACCATGGAAAACGGGAACATGATGGAGCAGGGGCATGTGTGAAGAGAGCTCTAGTTAAGGAGCAACTGAAGATTTCAGCAGCAAAGCTTCTTGATGCTCATAGCATTGTTGATTGGTGTAGTTTAGCATTATCACAGGGGAGGACTTTTGATTTAGTGGTACACAAGTTCTTTTGGTTGGCTGAGGAAGGGTCCATAGCTGATAGATCAGATTGTGCTATAGTGAGAGACTCATAAAAAATGCATTCATTCTGGAGCTCTAATTCTAGTACATGGACCATTTGGACATGACAACTAGCTTGCTTTTGTCCTAGTTGTTTTTAGTGTGATTGGGATCACTATGAGTCAAGTGAATGGGTGGACACATGGGCTCCACATTATCTTACTCCATTGTCTATCATACCCTCTATCAAAAATGATGACATGAAAAGTTCACTTGAGCATAACCATCTATCAGATCTACTTCAGCTAGGACATGTCTTTGCATTGGTTGCACCATAGAGGAATGATGAGAAATCCAATTATTGGTTAGCACATTGTGTAAGAGGTAAACAAAAACTTGCACAAACAATCATAGATGATGATGGATTCACATATCCTACTAGTTTAGTGGTTGTCACTAGAACATGGTTGCAGACATACATGCTTAGAAGGAATAGAATTCCTACATTTGAAGACTATCAGAAGCACAAAATAATTCTCATATATTCGCATCTTATTATAACAAAAAATGTAAAGTTGTTCAAGCATCAAGGAAGACCAAAAGTAAAAGAAATTTTTACTATTACTAATGCTGATCATGAAGCCCTGTTGGAGACCCTAAAACAGAGAGAGGACCCTATTGGAACACTCAACTAGGTATATTTACTTCTTATGTTATTTTCTTCATAATGATTCAATGAACTGATGATTATCTTTAATACAATAAGTTACTAATTATTTTATGATATCTAAATGTAGGTACATCATGAAGAGTTGGGGGGGGGGGGGGTGGCAAGGGGTGTGGTGTTGGGGAGAATTGCTAAGATTTATGATGTATTATGATGTAAAATGTGAACTTTTGTTAAATCCTTGTGAAAACCTTGAAGGTTGTGTAGGAGTTGGCTTGATCTTTCCTTCCATTGTGCTATCTTTGCATCATCCATGGTCAAGGAGTCCCCTCCTTTTATTAATGTAGCTCAAAGTTCATAAAAACTATCAACCTGTTGAATGCTCTTGAGAAATGGATCCATCTTGCATTCATGCTTAGAATCATTAGGAAAAATGCATATACTCTAAATTTTTAGTAGCAAGGTTCTCACAAAAAACTTTTACAATACTATAAAAATAATCTTCTAATATTTGGTTGGCTACCATCTCCAAATGAGCTATTCATTAATATGGCGATTTAACATCACCAAAACATGCTGATCTCTTAGGCCCACCCCTTGAAACAAGAGTAAAATCGACAAGAATCCCTTTGCATGCAGTCTGAAGCCTCCCCAAATGAACTAGTCATTACCAAGGTAGTTCAACATCACCCATTAGTGTTGAACCCTTAGGCCCATCCTTTTGACGGAGAGGAAAAATAGTTCTTAGTCCAATAACTTTAATGAAATACAAGGTTGTTGATCATCCACATACCTACTACATCTAATAAAAAGAATTTTCAAGAATGCATGACATGTTTCCAAATGCATATCCATAAAAGTGCACAAAAATGAAATTCTACAATATTAAAGGATGCTAGTCCCTTTGCGTACACCCTTGAGCATCTCTAGAAGAGCAAGTGATTTTCGTGTGGATTCAATATCACCCAAACATGTTGAGCCCTTAGGCACACCCATTTGAATTAGTAGGAAAATGGATTGGTTATCCAACAATTCTCATGCTAAGAAAGCTTGTTAATCGATCACATACCAACCACATTTCATCAAAAAAATAAAATCAAGTAACACATACATGAGGTATGCACAATCACTAACCATTCTATACACCTTTTTATCACATCAACACATGGAACACTAGTGCAAAGCACCTAATCTATTTTCTTTTCTTGATGTAATAAGCTCTAGGGATAGATCTAATGATCTCCCTGTGACCATCCACATTTGTAATGGACACAAGACCCCATGGTGCAACTATAAGCCTTGGCCATCAATTGGTCCAATAAAGTGGATTTTTGGTAAATTCCATATTTTTTAGGTAAGTCTAAATGTTTAGAAATTAATAGGGTCCCTAGGAGTTTGTAAAGTCCATTTACAAACAAATTTACAATAAAACTTGTCTTAGTGCAAAAATTTCAAAAATTGCAATAAGTTGCTTAGCAACTTTGATAATTTTCTTAACAACTTTTCAAAATCTAACTCCTAATGACTAGAACTATTCAAATTGTTAGTGCCATTAGCTCTAGGTGGGTGAGTGAACCCTAGTGACACCCTTTTTCTAGCCACGAAGACCATCTATCGTGCGTGGACACCCCGTACCGAGGAGTCTCCAAGGTGCTCTAAGTGCATTTCGAGGTTGATCTTCCGAGGGTCATAACTCAGAGCTTGTGAGGGCTATTGATGAACTGTTGAATGCTACAGAATGGTGATGCTGAGACATAAAATAACCTATCTCATTTTTGAGAGATCACATTTCATTTGGATTCGGCACGACAATCTTGCTCGACGCCAAAACTCACAGTGTACCTAAGTTCATAGGTGCACCAGAGCATAACTTTGAAATCACTGATCTTGGCATCGAATCATTAGTACCATTAACTCTGGGTGTGCAAGTGAACCCTAGTGACACCCTTGTTCTAGCCACGGAGACCATCCATTGTCTACGACCACCCCGTACTGAGGAGTCTCCAAGGTGCTCTAAGTGCATTTTGAGGTTGATCTTTTGAGGGTCATAACTCAGAGCTCGTGAGAGCTATCGATGAACTGTCAAATGCTATAGGACGGTGATGCTGAGGTCTAAAATAACCTATCTCATTTTTGAGAGATCACATTTTTTTTGTATTCGGCAAAATGATCTTGCTCGATGCCAAAACTCGCAGTGTGCCTTAGTTCATAGGTGTACCAGAGCGTAACTTTGAAATCACTAATCTTGGCATCAAATCATCAGTGTCATTAGCTCCAGGTGGATGGGTGAACCGTAGTGACACCCTTGTTCTAGCCATGGAGACCATCCATCATTCGTTACCACCCTGTACTGAGGAGTCTCCAAGGTGCTCTAAGTGCATTTCGAGGTCAATATTTTGAGGGTCATAACTTGAAGCTCATGAGGGCTATAGATGAGCTATCAAATGCTATAGGACAGTGATGGTGAGGCCTAAAATAACTTGTCTCATTTTTGAGAGATCACATTCTGTTTGGATTCGGCACAACAATCTCGCTTGATGCCAAAACTCGCAGTGTGTCTTAGTTCATAAGTGCACCAAAGCATAACTTTGAAATTGCTAATCTTGGCATCAAATCATCAGTTCCATTAGCTCCAAGTGGGCAGGTGAACCCTAGTGACACCCTTGTTCTAGCCACGAAGACCATCTATTGTGCGTGGCCACCCCATATCGAGGAGTCTCCAAGGTGCTCTAAGTATGTTTCAAGGTCAATTTTTTGAGGGTCATAACTCAGAGCTTGCGAGGGCTATCGATGAACTGTCAAATGCTATAGGATAGTGTTGTTGATGCCTAAAATAACCTATCTCATTTTTAAGATATCACATTCCATTTGGATTTGGCACAATGATCTCGCTCAATGACAAAACTCGTAGTGTGCTTCAGTTTATAGGTGTACTAGAGCATAACTTTGAAACTGCTGATCTTGGCATCAAATCGTTAGTGCCATTAGCTCTAGGTGGGCAGGTGAACCCTAGTGACACCCTTGTTCCAGCCACAGAGACCATCCATCATCTGCAGCCACCTGTATTGAGGAGTCTCCAAGGTGCTCTAAGTGCGTTTCGAGGTTGATCTTCCGAGGTCATAACTCAGAGCTCATGAGGGCTATCGATGAACTGTCAAATGCTATAAGACGATGATGTTGAGGCCTAAAATAAGTTATCTCATTTTTGAGAGATCACATTTTGTTTGGATTCAGCACAACGATCTCGCTCAATGCCAAAACTCATAGTGTGCCTCAGTTCATAGGTGCACCAGAGTGTAAGTTTGAAACCACTGATCTTGGCATTGAATCGTCAACACCATTAGCTCTGAGTGGATGGGTGAACCCTAGTGAAACCCTTGTTCTAGCCACAAAGACCATCCGTCATTTGTGGCCACCCCGTACCAAGGAGTCTCTAAGGTGCTCTAAGTGTATTTTGAGTTCGATCTTTTGAGGGTCATAACTCGAAGCTCGTGAGGGCTATCGATGAACTGTCAAATGCTATAGGATGATGATATTGAGGGCTAAAATAAACTATGTCATTTTTAAGAGATTACATTCCGTTTGGATTCGGCACAGCAATCTCACTCGATGTCAAAACTCGCAGTGTGCCTTAGTTCATAGGTGCACCACATCGTAACTTTGAAACCATTGATCTTGGCATCGAATCGTCAGTGCCATTAACTCCAGGAGGGTAGGTGAACCTTAGTCACACTCTTGTTCTGGCCACGGAGACCATCCATTGTTCGCGGCCATCCCGTATCAAGGAGTCTCCAAGGTGCTTTAAGTGCGTTTTGAGGTTGATCTTCTGAGGGTCATAACTCAGAGATCGTGAGGGTTATCAATGAACTATTGAATGCTACATGATGGTGATGCTGAAACCTAAAATAAACTATCTCATTTTCAAGAGATCACATTTCGTTTGGATTTGGCACAACGATCTCGCTCGATGCCAAAACTCGTAGTGTACCTTAGTTCATAGGTGCACCAAAGCGTAACTTTGAAACCATTGATCTTGGCATCAAATCATCAACACCATTAGCTTCAAGTGGGTGGGTGAACCTTAGTGACACCCTTGTTCTGGCCACAAAGACCATCCATCGTCCACGGCCACCCCATACTGAGGAGTGTCTAAGGTGCTCTAAGTGTGTTTCGAGGTCAATCTTTTGAGGGTCATAACTCAGAGCTCATGAGGTCTATCAATGAACCATTTAATGCTACAAGACGGTGATGCTAAGGCCTAAAATAACCTATCTCATTTTTGAGAGATCACATTTTGTTTAGATTCAGCACAACGATCTTGCTTGATGTCAAAACTCGCAGTGTTCCTTAGTTAATAAGTGCACCACAACATAACTTTGAAATCGTTGATATTGGCATCGAATTGTCAGCACCATTAGCTCTGGGTGGGTGAGTGAACCCTAGTCACACTCTTGTTCTAGCCATGGAGACCATCCATCGTCTGCGGCCACCCCATACCAAGGAGTCTTTGAGGTGCTCTAAGTGCATTTTGAGGTCAATCTTCTGAGGGTCATAACTTGAAGCTCATGAGGGTTATCGATGAATTGTTGAATGCTACAGTACAGTGATATTAAGATCTAAAATACACTATCTCATTTTTAAGAGATCACATTCTGTTTGGATTTGGCACAATGATCTTGCTTGATGCCAAAACTCGCAGTGTGCCTCAGTTCATAGGTGCACCACAACGTAACTTTGAAACCGCTGATCTTGGCATCAAATTGTCAGTGCCATTAGCTCTGGGTGGGTAGGTGAACCTTAGTGACAACCTTGTTCTAGCCATGGAGACCATCCATTGTTTACGGACACCCCATACTGAGGAGTGTCCAAGGTGCTCTAAGTGCATTTTGAGGTCGATCTTTCGAGGGTCATAACTCAAAGCTCGTGAACGCTATCGATGAACCATTGAATGCTATAGGACGGTGATGTTGAGGCCTAAAATAACTAACAACTTGTGAGGGCTATAGATGAACCATCCAATAAAGTCTCTTAAGTTGAGATATTTTGAGGTTATGTTGAAATTGAAAAGTTGTAGTATGAGGATAGTAACAAAGTGAAGTGCTAGTTATCAAAGATTATGAATCTATGAATGAATTGGTGGTTGAGAATAGAATTCATGGTTGAGGAGTGGAGTCCTTAGCTATGTTGAGATTAGATTTGAAGTCAAGATTTAGTTTCAAGGTTGAAGGTGGAGTTTAAAATCAGATTTGGGGTTATTTGAACCTTGTGTAGGAGGTTAACAAGTGTGTTTATGTCATGATAGCACTTCAAATTATACATTGCATCAAAATTTGATAATAAAGGTTGTTAAAATGTTATTAAAAAATTATTTCATTTGAATGGAATATAACAAACATAATCAAAATTAATGATATTCCATAAACATGAACAATACACATGATCCACGATAAATTGAACAATACTAGATACTAAATTAATATGTATATCATTGTGCACATAAATGACAAAAATATATATCAAAATACATGTATCCATAGACAAAATTTTACACAAATATATATCAAAGATCATATATCCATAGACAAAGTACTCAAATATATATCAAAATACATAGATCCATATACAAAATGTGGCTGATCATGCCATCAAAATGTGTACAATATCAATGTTTATGTATATAATGTGGCAGATGCAATCTCAAAATGTCTCATGATGCATCCTACAACAACTATACTATCTTAGGGTGCTGGTGGATGATCAAAATGTAGCCTCTTTGCTGCACTAGGTGGATCAGATGCCTCCTACATAAAAAAAAGAAGGAAAACCAAAAGTTAGATGACTAAATTTATATGATTCTTTGTATCTAACATTGAATTACTCAAATGCATAATGATCTTTTTTGTAATGAAGATTTATACTATCAAAATTTCATAATAAATACCTCTCATCAACATCCTGTGCCGGTCAGGAGTCCTCTCGTATGCCCTCGGCAATGCTTGTACCTTGCTGATTGTGGGTTGTATATGTTCAAATATGTTTGTCAGATGAATCTACAATTTAAACTATAACATTATAATTCATAGCATGCTAAATTTATAACATATTTAATCATGAATTCAAACTACAACTTACTATTGTAGGCTCCTCCTCAGGAGAGAGTGGCCACATCATCAAATCTACATAACTCTCTCATCGGACCTCATGTGCACTAGGAGTCTCCTATGAGATACAAAATAGTAGTTCTTAATATCACAAAAATCAGTTTTAAATTTATTTATGAAGATAAGGAAAATAAAAAATAAATGATACTTATACATACAATGGGGCTCTTAGTGTAAATGGAAATCCCTGATGGTCTATGACGCAGAATCTATACAAGCTCATCACCAGTAGCCACGCCCTATATACAATAAAGAATGTAATGAAATGGGATCACCACAAACATTTTGCAAGAATGCATTGATATGTAATCAAATAGAAAGCACCTAATTACCTTTCCTTTGTCAATGTGTGCTGGCTCAGCCCCTGCACTTTGTCACCTTGAGATAGGTGGTACTTGTAAGATAAAAGAAAGATTAGCAACCATATATGCTACAATATCAAATAGAGAAAAAAATGCGAACACAACATAATGTACCATAGATGTCTCAAGGCCAAATGAAATGGCCGAGAGCGTAGAATCATCAATCTATCTGAGCTCCTCCTTGGTCATCAACTAAACATGAATGAAGATCACATACATGTAAAAGTTAGTATGGCTTAAAAATTAAAATTACTCTATTATAAAAATTAACTTTAAATCACATATGTCATAACAAAAAAATGTATACACATACCAACACCGAAGGAGTCAATGCCTCTGCATTCCCCTCCTCTCTCGCATTAGGGTTTGTAGCCTCTATGCGTGTGTCTGGTGTATCCTTGTCTACTCCAAATTGATACTCAAGAAGATCACCTATGGGACCTAGGCAAATATTATTGCACGTAATGCAAGTGTGAGGCACACAAATGTGTGATGAGCTAATTGATAATGTACTGGCATCGACATCATCAACACGAGGAGGCAGGACTAACCTAGCTTGAGATATCATTAGGCTACTCAACCTATGAATGGCTCTAATGGTCTGAGAGCTAGCCTCTACCATAATATCTAGATGCTGCACTCAAGGAGGGGGGGACAAAAGTGCTAGCTTTATTTTGCTGGGAAGAGGGTCTATCCTGAGGAGCTCCTAGTCCTAAGCCCATGTTGGGCTTCATACTCCAATAGTTCACTTTAAGTTTCAACACAAATTCTGCATATAATTTTCTAAGGAAATAAAATGGTATGTCTAAATTACCGTGTGGAGGGATCTCAAAGACCATACACCAACGATCCCAAAAGTTTGCACGTATGGCGTCATTTGTGCACCATTTAATCGATAGTTTGGATTTTTTTGGGTCGACTGGTAAACCCATTTTCAGGTTTGCAAAAAGGCTAGCCAAATCCTCTTTGGTTATATTGAAGGCCACAACCTCATCATAGTCCAAACCATCATCAAACATCTCGTGCATTTCATCATGCCAACGAAGAGTAGTATTTTGTTGGTTTGTAAGGGTTTCAATGTTATCCACTATGGTGTTTAATGTGGATCACATAAGAGCCAATGTGTGTACATTATTATATGTTCTATGCAAACCTCTCAATTCAGTGAGATTTTCATTTATCAAATCTTTGATTCAAGGAGGGTTTTGAGGGGGTAGAGGATCATTTGGTGGACGGTTTTGTGGGGGTACTGGATCGTTTGGTGGGGGGTTATGAGGAATATTATTCCCGGCCTCAGTGTCATCATTTTGATCAGCCATTCCTATTGAATTGCAAAACGTAATATATATTTTTTTAAAAAATCTTAATTTTAACAATTTTTTTCAAAAAAACCCTAGATTCAACTAAAACAAACAAAATCATGCTAAAATCTATTGAATTTAGGTTAAAAATAAGTTTTAAAAAAAAAGCCTTGATATCCAATATCCGATCGTATATCTAATATCTGATTGCGGTGCAATACTAGCCCCCAAATATGCAAAATAAGGGCCCACGGGTCTGTGATTTTTTTTAATGTAATGTCACAGGTATCAGATATCCGATATAATATTGGATATTTGATATTCACCGCATATATTATATAATATACTACTTTTTTTAATATATTATATTATAATATATATTACATTTTTATTATTATATTATATTTTTTATATATTATATTACATTATATTATATTTTATATTATATTATATTATATATTATATTTTTATATATTATATATATTATATTACATTACTATATATTATAATATAATAAATTATTATAATATAATATTATTATTATATTATATTATTATAATGTATTATATTATATTATTATAATTTATAATATATTATACTTTTTTATTATATATTATATTATATAATATTACATTTTTATTATTATATTATATTACATTATATTATATTATATTATATTTTATATATTATATTACATTACTATATATTATAATATAAAATATTATATTATATTATTATAATATAATACATTATTATAGTATAATATTATTATTATAGTATAATATTATACGATTATAATATAATAATAATAATATTATATTATATAATATTACATAATATATTATACTATTATAATATAATAATAATAATATATTATAGTATAATAATTATAATTATTATATTATGATAATATTATTATGTTAATTATTGGATATCCAATATCAAATTGGATATCTAATAAGGCTCGACCTTACTTTTCAGGTTTGGTACCTAGATAGGTGAAAAAAAGTCAGAGCGGATTTTGAAGTGCTTTTAGATGTCTTCAAACTCTATTTTTTTCACATTGCCACTTTTTGGCACACCATGATCTTGCACATACCCATGTATTTAACTTAAATTAAATCAAACACATGTTTCACAAAAAACACCATCATACACATGTACACATGCACTCGTAAATTATAAATTCTAGATCAAATGTTGAATTTGATCATATATAAATATCACTTATATAGAAAAGAATTAATCACATATGCATGTACATCAATCATCAAATGTGCATTAATATACTAGAACATAATCCAACATAATCTAACATGTGAAAGAGATGTCTAGAGCATGTATATATGTATATCAATCATCAAATTTATATAAACCCATGAACATAAACACATTTGTCGAACATCTTTCTCAAGTCTACAATATACATCAAGATCACGAGAACAAATAACAAAAACATGTATCTATCCAGATGTCAGGAGATAATATCAAATATAAATAGCATGCATGTATACATATGTATCTATATAAAATAAAATATAAATAGAATGCATATAAAGTATCTATCTAATCTATGAATGTCTCTCTAAATGAAAGTGTAGATCAAATACTGTATTCAAAAAAAACTATAGATCATCAGGTGCAAGAGTCTCACTGTGACGTCTCCTCACATTGTAGTTTGAAGAATGACTATCAAGATGCTTTAAAGGATGTCCTAACCCTTATAAATATATTAAAGAGAAAATGATATTGATGTACATAATCATATTAAATTAAATCTCTTAAACTTACAACTTGCACAATTTATATCTATGTATGCATGTGTACATGTCTAATGAAACATTTAAAACTCACTTGTCTACTACTGACATCATCCAAAAAGTGTTAATGACGTACACAATTGAGCATCAAAGATGGAGTAACAAGAGGCACATCTTCCTACAATACATG